>JARBWK010000005.1:134965570-135685570 GCA_030556195.1 Anolis apletophallus
CATGTAAGCAACTATAAATGCTAGCCAAATGCACAAGCTATACCAGGATGTGTGTGTGTGTGTGTGTGTGTGTGTGTGTGTGTGTATCACTGAACCTAGTCACCAATGTAAATATTTGATTTTCCCCTGAATTTTTGGCTTCCACTTCATTGCTCCAAACATACAACCGAATATTTTGAAGTGTAAGAGCCTGACCAATATTTTTATCAGGATCCCACCTCCAACAGCTTTCTCCGCTGCTGACGCCTCCTCTAGAGAGTTTTCTGGCCCTGTGGAGCAGGTTTTAAGAGTTTTTAGGTTCTTGGGAGCTGCGGAAGAAGGAAAGAGTTTGTGCTCTTCTGATTGCACTTGCAGCAGCTTCTAAAGGCACAATGGCATTGGATTTTGGCATGAGTGGCTATCAGATCTTAAAGAATGTTGTTCATGGACAATATACAAAATGGCAGAGGTCAGCATTTTGCAGAGGAAAGGTGGGACACAAGATTCACAACATCAGAGTATGGTACGTTGGAACTCAACCACACCCTGCAAAAGGTTATAGTCCTCATCAAGGACTTATAGGTGGATGAGTCAGTTGCCCAGGAAAGGCCCTTCTTCCCATTGGCCTCTCCTCAGTCTGCCTGTCTTCCTTTCTTCAATCCTATCACCTTGTTGGTTAGACTGACACTTCTTGGGGACACACTTCCTTTTCTAAGCACACGGTAAGTCCCTAGACCCTCCAGTTTTGTTCTACATTTGTTCTTCTCCTATGAACATGGAGATACAAGATGGTTGCTGTGAGTTAGTTAGGACTTCATCACATGCAATTAAGTCAGTGTTTCCACACATTTAATAAATGGCTACTAATAGCTAGGGTTGCCATATGTTCCTTATTCTAAGGGACGTCCCTTATTTTGGCCCTAAAATTTGTGTCCCTTATGTCCAGGCCCTGTCCCTTATTTTTGACTAGCAGGACAGGACTGGACGGGGTTGACCAGAGGAAGGTGCGCACTGTGGTTTCCACGGCAATGCCTGCCCGGGTTCCCACTCTGGGGCAGCCTGCATCCCCCGTTGGAAGGAAGAGGCGATACAGGACTTTTTCAAAGTACAGTAGACTAATTAACCGTAACCCAAGGAGAATGTTGGATCATGTTGGATAAAGATAGTTTCTGGTTGCTTGAGAGTTACTCTTAAAATAGGCCTAGCTGTGCATCCCAATACTATACAATGCTGTGTATCCCACACTATACTATACCATTAACTATTGACATAATAATCATGAAGATGTACTGTCTTATAACATTTATTTTCTTTTAATGTTTAGACAGTGCACTTTTAAAGTCAGCAAAGTCAAGTACTAAATACAGATGGAGAAAATAAGGTAGTTCTAATAATGTTTTTTCTGCATGACAAAGCATGCAGAAACATACCATGTACTGTTAAGAGGGTATAAGTCAGTTTCTTTTGTGAGTTTCAATCATCATCTTATTCTGTTAATAAAACTATTTCTAGCTAATGTTTGAGTTTCAAGTTTTTAATGAAATGTCCCTTATTTTTGTGAAAAATCCCATAAATGTCCCTTATTTCTTATATCAAAAAATGGCAACCCTACTAACAGCACCCATCTCACGATGCGCAGTCGGTTCGAGCTTTCTCAGTTTCTAAAGAGTGTTCTCTTCCAATGATTCCTAAGTAAATTGGCAAGCGGCTTCTTTTTCAATTCCCCGTGTAGAGACAGGTAAAAACAGCAAATTTAACTTATGATAAATCCCCATTGCCCGCTTTTAAACATAATGATAATGTCATCATGGAGGGAGGAGTTGAGATGGGCAGCATTGATTCATTTCTTCCGCTATTACTGTTTTGGAACCAAAGGGAAAGGAACAGTAATTTATATACCTTTTTAAACAACGTAAATTAGATAGACTTTCCTTTTGAATTGAGAGCTATCGGTACTAATCAAGAGAAATTGTAATATGCCTTATACACTTTTCTATCCAAAGAAAATGGGGGAGGAAACAGTGGGAGGACAAATAGCTCTCCCATGTGATGGGAAAGCAAAGGGATAATTAGAAAAGAAAGCCAAAAAAAGGGAAATTGTGTGATGGGGGTAGGAAAATCCTCCATTTCATTTCTAAATGGAATGTTGCGAAGCTTAAGAGAAAAACAACGATCCCAAATGTTTTACTTATTGCATGGGATGAAGTCCTTAGTTAGTTAGTTAGATATAGATAGGCTTTGTTTAGTTTCATATCTAGTTATGCAGTTCTTTTGAATAAAGTCTTTTATAACTTCTTAAGTTTGATTCTACTTCTGAATTGTTCAAGCTCGATTGCTCTAATGCTGGCACTAGAAGCTTCTGGTCTGCTGAATTGCTGTTGATGCTGTTATTACTGCTTTATCAATTTTTAAAAACTTTTTGGGTTTTTTTTGAAATGATCCCCCAACATGGTCAAGTTATTGGTGAGAAAGAAAACACAAGGTAGGATAGGTTTCAGGAGTTTGCTTTTGTATGCCTCTCCTCTTCCCTTCTCTTCCCTTCCAAGCAGGCATGTAGCCCGGGGGCTAAGGGGCTTCAGCCCCCCAAAATTCTCAGGGTGATCCGCGAGAAGGCCTTACTGATACAATATTTAAACTGTTATGTTTATTCATATCATGATCTGATCACCATGCTCATTATATCCCACATCCATGGGGTTATTGGGATAACAATACAAAAGTTTTGCTAGGGTAGACCCTCTTCCACCCAGTCTCAGCCCCCCCCCCGAACCAAACAATACAAAAGTTTTGCTAGGGTAGACCCTCTTCCACCCAGTCTCAGCCCCGAACCAAACAATACAAAACTTTTGCTAGGGTAGACCCTCTGCCACCCAGTCGCCGCCCCCCCCCCGAACCAAACAATACAAAAGTTTTGCTAGGGTAGACCCTCTTCCACCCAGTCTCAGCCCCCCAAATCAAAATCCTGGCTACGGCCCTGCTTCCCAGTGCTGAATTAACTGAGCGAAAACTACATTTGCACTTTAAACTCAGTTTGTAGCAACAAAAAGTGATCTGAGGACAAACGGAAAACTGAAAAGGGAGAGAGAAACTGGAATACTTTAAGAGCAGCTGAAGAAATTAGACAGCAGAGGATTAAATTAGGACAGTTCCTGACAAACTGGGAAAGTTGGTGGGTATGCTTGCATTTATATGCCGATCAATATAAATTCTTCCCACACCCCTCTTGTTACATGGCCATTCGTCTTCCTTTTCCCCTCAATTCTGTCTTCCACATTCTTTTGCCCACCTTTTCTTGCTCTTTTTCATTCACCTTCTCTTTAGAAAACAAAACCAAGTCAAAACTGGTTGGAGATGTTGCTAGTAAGGTCCATCACAGGTCATGGGGCATGACCCAGTTGCTGGTGACAACCCATATAGGGTTTATAGAGTTCTCATCTTTCATGTCCCCCTCCTTTCCTCACCTCTTTAACTGCTCTCCTCCCCCCCCTTCTTTGTGCCTTTTAATTTTCCCCTACCCTTGTGTTTATCTTTCTGTGACTGACATATGTCTCAGTCCAGGTACGAACTATAAAAGTATAAAAGTAATTGGGTATAGTGTGTCCCTGGTGACTGGATAAATATGCTGAAATGGGTGCTCTTGATACAATTATTTAGTCTGAAAGTGCTATGAACGTACAATGAAGAAAATGCTGATTCCTGCTGATCCACTGCTCGGAAGAGAAGGGATGCAATGCCTCTCTCACCAAACGATAAATCACAAGAATGTTGTTGGCATCTTCTACCTGATCAGAAACATTGCATCTCAATTGCCTTGTATTACCTTCATTGCCCTGTGACTGTATAATATTTTTTTTTATCCTGTGCTTAACTGATATCATTTCGTTTGTTGGATTTCTGTCTCGTCTTTAGGGATGAACAATCGCAAGACAAACCTAGATTTGTATGTTTGGATTTGAAATTTAACAAAAGCGTTAGTTTATTTATTTATTTACTATTTTTATATGCCGCCCTTCTCAACCCCGAAGGGGACTCAGAGCGGCTCACAGCAAACAACAATACGGCCAGAGTGGCTTACAATGTACATATAACAATATTGCCGGAGTGGCTTACAGCAAACTGAAAAAACAACAAATAACATTATTGTCATAGCACAACATCAGCACTACACATCATATTGCACTACAACACATCGCAATATTGTTAGCAATATAGCATGTAATACAAATATACAAATTATAATATCACGATATAATTATGATATCACATTATCATTGGCAGTATTATAATATGTTACATTACAACAACACCAATACCAAATTCATATAAAACACACACCATACCGTAATCATACTATTATTATTAGTATTACATTACAATTATTATACTATAACACAGTGTTTCCCAACCAGTGTGCCGGGGCACACTAGTGTGCCGTGAGCGATCATCAGGTATGCCGTGGGAAATTGGAACCTCCAGGAGGGGAGGGGGGGAGAGTCTAGTGTGTTGAAGTATAAACCCTAAGAAACCTACCTCGATAAAGGCACAAAATTACAAACACCCCTCCCCCCCCACACACACCCATTGTCTACTTGATCTCTTCCTTTCCATGCATTGGGAAGGCCCACCTCCCTTTCCCCAAGTAGAGACCTCCTCTTGCCTCCTGGGGGTTCTGTGTGGGAAGTTTGGCCCAGTTCTATCATTGATGGGGTTCAGAATGCTCTTTGATTGTAATGAAACTATAAATCCCAGCAACTACAACTCTCAAATGTCAAGGTCTATTTCCCCTGAACTCCATCTGCGTTCATATTTGGGCATATTGCATATTGAGTATTCATGCCAAGTTTGGTCCTGATCCAACATTGTTTGAGTCCACAGGGCTCTCTGGATATAGGTGAACTACAACTCCAAAACTCAAGGTCAATGCCCACCAAACTCTTATAGCATTTTCTCTTGGTTATGGGAGTTCTGTGTGGGAAGTTTGTGTCTTTCTGCCATTCCTGCCAGGATATCTATGCTGTGTTCATCGAAACAGGGCCAGGTTTCACACTGAGTGTATAAATACATTAAAAAACATATTAACTATATGTATTACTGTGTTAGAGTGTCATTTTGTGTCATTTTGATTGCTGGTCATTTTGATTGGTGGTGTACCCCAGGATTCTGCAAATGTAAAAAGTGTTGGGAAACACTGCTATAACATAATACAATATATTGACATTTTAATATATTAAATTAAATTAAATTATAATGCAATATAACATTATATTATATCAAATTATTAGTTGTGTATTTATATAAATTGCTGTTCTATTTTGAAAAACTTTCCACATAGTGATAAGTGAAGATTCATTCACACTTTGTGTATGCCACATTGGTAACATTGGGAAGATGAATGTTCCCAAAGCCATGTTTGAACTGGTGCAAAATTAATAGTACTCCGCTAAAATCCACACCCATATAGGCTGATTTTTGTACACATTTCTATCAGTAACAGGAGGAGTGGGAATTAATGATTGTTATAATTATAAAACACACCACGGTAATGAAATATGCCTTTGAAGGCTTTCCTAAATGGTTGGTGATCCCAAAATTTAATCATTTTGCCTTGGACAGCCTAACAAAATGGTAACATCTGCAGCTGCTTTCAGACTTCACACAGACATGTCTGATGTGAATTATTTAACACAAAGTGCCTTGACCTCTATTAACAAAGGGAGATGCTTCAAGACCTGTGGACAAGCACCCTGGGAAGCAGCTGGATCTAAGTCAAGCTTATTGAAGATGCGCTAGAATTTATTATACAGGGGAAATTGCTGTTAAAGACAAATCCAAAGGAATGCATTCCGATACAGCACTTGGTCGGTCAAGACAGTAAGAAGAAGTCAGTCATAAATTGGCTTTCGTCTTGTGATCTCTCTCTCTCTCACACACACACACACATACACACATTCACACACCCCAGGAGGAAAATGCAATGAAATCTCTCTTTAGGAAGAAGAAGAAAAAAGATATTGCAATGCTTGGCTCACTTTCTTCTGTCACTGGGAGCAAAAGAAAGAACCGACGGGGAGGAGGGAAGAACAAAACAATAAAAAAAGAAAGCCCCGTGCACTTCAAGGCTTTAAATGTGAAACTTCCTAATCCCCTGAAGTCCACACTAGACTTCTAGCCTCCATGGAAACACCAAAGCATTCATCCAAGTGATTGGCCTCCAATGAATTTTAGATAAGAGAGAATGGAAGGGAATTGATGTGATTTTAATGCAGAAGAAAGCGCTGGAAGGGAGGTCCACTTGGTTCATATTTGAATAAAGCAAACATGGCAGACAAAAGGCTGACAGCAGTAAATGACATTGTCAGGACAAAAATTATCAGCCAGTTTACAATCTGTTTGCTTATGTTGAGCAAACACCATGTGGGTGGCATCCCTTTGGCTTTGTGAATGGCAGAAATACTTGCAGGCTCCAGAGAAAGGCTGATATCTCTCCAGCTACAGTCCTGCCACTATTAGATAGCCATTTGACAGCCCACACTGAAAGGGGGAATTTGGGGCTCAGACTGGTTTTAAAAAAAGAAGCTTCTGCTTTGGTTTTTTAAATCTAGAGAAGCAGCATAAAGCACGAAAATACACTTGCTCTTTAAATATCAGTTTAATTCACTATTAGGACTGTTTCATTTGGAATTTCCCCTGCAAAAACACCAGTGAAATCCATAGAAAATAAAGTGCTAAATGGCTTAGGTCAAAGAAGGGTGATAATGATTGAGCCAGATGCTCTTTTCTTCTTCTCTCGGCATCCTACCTCACAGGATTATTGTGCGAGTTGAAAGGGATAACCGCAGATATATTACACTAGTCTTGTTCCGTCCTCCAGACGTTTCATGTGCATTGCCCCATAGTTTTGTTTTAAAAGGCAGCATTTTTCCTTTTGCATTTTTTCTGGGACTGTTCCAGGCACACTGACACCTTGCCTGTTAATTATTAGCAGGGTTGCAGCCTGGTGCAGAATTTGCCGCCTAAAGCTCTGCAAATGTATCTTTTTAGTTGGTGTCCGCCCCTTTTTCTTCCTGGGGATTGGCCTCCATTTTAGAAAGTGTTTCAGTTCCTTTCAGAGAGAGAAGGGATTCAGATGTGTTTTTGGCCAGCCAGGATTGGCTCCCAAAGGGTCACCGTAAGTACTGGGTGCTAACCTGCGTGCTAACCTGCATGCTGACCTGCTGATTGCTATTTGCTTGACCATTAGCTGGGGGAGTGCTGGAGCCAGATAGGTTTATGGTACCTTGCAGAGACTGGCTTTGCATGCTGTATAGGATAGACATCTGGTTACCAGCCCAGCTTTAGGTCACCCTTGGACTGGTCTTAGGTTTAGAGGGGGGAAGGAGTGGTTCCTTCAACCAAACACCTAGGACCAGGGTGGGAAATATCAGGTTTCCTGCCATCCAAAGGGAAGCAGTGGGAATCTTTTGAGCAACAACCCAAGGCATTTACAGTCCCTTTTTTTGCAACCATTAAGATGTGCCAAGTCCTGCAAAGACTTTGTTATTGAATAAACTGTTTGATTTTCAACTTTAATTTGGAGTGTTTTTTTCGGGTTGCCAGACCACCTAGCTTTTTCAGCAAGCGCTCTGCAGTCCACCAGGTAGAAAGGACAACACATCTGCCAGTTTTAATTTTAAACAGACCTGGTGTGACGGCATAAGTCTCTTTGGAAGATGGATGAGATAGACCCACAACAGATGTGTAAAATCCAGAAAATTCCATACAACCCTCCGAGATCACTCCGCTCAGAAGACTTGAATCTCTTGAACATTCCCAGCGCGAAGGCCTTCCATCTGACTTCTACTAGACGTAGAGCCTTCTCCATCATCGCTCCAACATTTATTTATTTATTATTTCGCGGCTCAGGGCGGTTTCTAGCATATAAAAACACGTTTCCAGCGTATCTCTCTCCATATTGCCCTACGAGATCACTGCGGTCGGAAGGTACCAACCTCTTAGATGTCCCCTCCGCAAAGTTTGCGAGATTGTCAGCAACCCGTAGGAGGGCATTTTTCGTTATTGCACCCACGTTGTGGAATGCCCTCCCCGCTGAAACGCGCGCCATCCAGGATTTGCTTCCTTTTAGACGGGCTTGCAAGACCTACTTATTCCAGCAGGCCTTTGACCTGTAGATTTTGCCTGTGCATAGCCCGCCACGCTTGTATCCATTACCTGTGGTGTTGTGTCTACACAGCAAGTTTTTAACTTCGTTGTGTCATATTGTGTTTTATTCGCCATGTTTTAAATTGTTAATCTGTTGTTTTATTCTGTTTATCCGGCGCTCGTGAGCCGCCCCGAGCCTCCCGGGAGTGGCGGCATAGAAGCCCAGCAATAAATAAATAAATAAATAAATTTTAAAAAAATTTAAAACACATAAAATTTACATCATAAAACAGTTAACAAACCCAACCCCTTACAGTCACATAAAACTATAACCAGACATAGCTGATTCATACAAAAGTGGCAATGGCACGGCAGGGTGGCAAGTTGTTGATCACGCGCCGGTCAGACATCAAACGCCTGCCTGAACAGCCAGGTCTTGCGGGACCTGCGGAAAGCCATCAGGTCCTGCAGGGCTCACGTCTCCAGCGGCAGCAAGTTCCATAAGACCGGCGCGGCCACTTAAAACGCTCTCTGCCGCGTGGTAGAGAGCCTGCAGAGCTTCATACCTGGGACTTCAAGTAAGTTAAGCCCCTCTGAACGCAGTGATCTTCTGAGCACGTATGGGGTAAGCCGCTCCTTCAAGTACACTGGCCCCAAACCATGTGAGGCCTTGAAAGTCAAAACTAACACCTTGAAGGAGACCCGGAATTCAATCGGCAACCAGTGCAGTTCGCGCAGGAGTGGTGTTATATGGGCCGTTCTTGTGGCTCCTAGCAGCAGGCGAGCTGCCGCGTTCTGCACCAGTTTAAGTTTCCGGATCGCCGACAAGGGTAGGCCAATGTACAGCGCGTTACAGTAGTGGAATGCCCTGCCTCCAGAGACACGAGCTCTGCAAAATTTGTATAGTTTTCGCAGAGCATGTAAGACATACTTATTTAGGCAGGCATTTGAAGGCTTATGATGTGTTTCTACTTCATCTTACTGTGTTTTTACTGTTCATTTTGTTTTACCTTCTGTGCATTTTATACGTTGTAAACCGCCCCGAGCCTTTGGGAGTGCCAGTGTACAAATCTAATAAATATAAATAAATAATAAAATGCACGGGGCTTGTTCAGTTGAATGCCAGCTGGATAGTACCCTTTGGCATGAGATCAGTGAATGTACAACCTTCCCAATAAAAAAACTAAGCATACAAATGTTTATAACAGAACAGGTCTTATAAGAAAAAGCAATGCACTCTTGTGCATATGAAAGTATCTTTTATGTGTTCATACCTGATAGGAGGGGGGAATGCTTACCTGAAGCTGTTGGTGACTTCAGTTCTACCGTGTTTCCCCGAAAGTAAGACAGCGTCTTACTTTCTTCCCCCCCCCCCTACGGCTTACTTTCGGGGTACGTCTTATATAACCCAAGACGTACCCGTCGCCACGCCACGCTGCCGCCGCCGCCGTCATACCGCCGCAACCGGCCCCATCGGCCGCGGCACACCTCCATGCGGCACACCTTTCCGCCAGGCCTCCAAGGAAGGGAGGGGGAAAGGAGCCAGAGGCGTGGCGAAGCGGCGCGCGTCACTCTGACGCAGCGCTGCCTCGCCATGCCCCTGGCTCCTTTCCCCCTCCCTTCCTTGGACGAAAGAAGGGAGGGGGAAAGGAGCCAGGGGCGTGGTGAGGTAGCACCACGTCAGAGTGACGGGCGCTGCCTCGCCATGCCCCTGGCTCCTTTCCCCCTCCCTTCCTTGGACGAAAGAAGGGAGGGGGAAAGGAGCCAAGGGCATGGCGAAGCGGCTGCGCGTCACTCTGACGCGGCGCTGCTTCGCCACGCCTCTGGCTCTCTTCCCCCTCCCTTCCTTGGAGGCCTGGCAGAAAGGTGTGCCGCGGAGGTGTGCCGCGATCAATGGGCCGATTATGGGCGGCAACACGCGGCGACGCGACGAGGTGACAGTACGGCTTACTTTCGGGGTACGGCTTATATTAGCCGACCCCCCTGACACCCCCGATACGTCTTACAATCGGGGGTGTCTTACTTTCGGGGAAACACGGTAGTAGGGGAAGCCTCTGAACCTGCAGTGATGGTACAAAGAAATCCCCTGTTCAAAGTATGGGACACTGGTGCCTAAATCCCACTGGACTGGTTGGCAACTGGGTCAATAAAGGTACCCACACAAGCTGCCATGTGTGGACAGTTGCCTGTGTCTTAGCTGGATCTAGGCCTTCATTTCACCTTTTCAGGGAGGCATGCAAGGCATCTCCATAGCACTTCTGAAATGTCAATTGTATTTTAAATTTTTGTATTATCATGGTTATATTCTGGTCTCCCAAAATTATCTACAACAGTGGTTCCCAACCTGTGGTCCACAAGAACAAAACTATGGTCCACAAGAACAAAATTGTGGTCCACAAGAACAAAATTGGGGAGGAACTTGTGAAATACTTGTGTGAAAATCACCACCATTGGAAAATTTGGATAAGGAACTGGATATGGTTTGGGAACAGGTGCTGATCCACAGATTGCTATTTTGAATAGCACTCTTCTTCAGAATGCTATTGTTTCTATAATATTTGCCTAATTTGCTGTTCTTGCTTACCACCATCACCATCTAAACAATATAATAATTTTAAAAATTGTTTTTATTTTAAGGGATGGTTCAAAGTATTAAAAGAGTAGCAGTACTTTCATTGAATACCCTTAATACGTCTGCTCACCTGGAGAGGCCATACATGCTTGGATTGTTGAATATTGGATAATAGGAAAATTGCACCATCTATCAAGAATTTGTATGAAGGGTCTGCAACAGTCATCCATACTTAATGGATTGGATTCAGAAAAATTTCATTTTTATAAAGGCATATCACATCTCCTATTTGCAGCAGCAATGTAAATGTTGTTTTGATAATATGTACTGTATTTACAACAGCCTCGAATAGCTAGGGCAATGCATCTTTGTTGCAGCACTGAAGGTTGCTTACTTAAGTGCTATTTGAATCAGGTACCCCCCCAGTTGCAGGAAGTAGTTTAGCTGGATCAAACAAAATGCCCCTTTTAACCCAGCAGTCTTTTTCCAAGTGTGGCTTACTGGGTACTTCTGGAAGTTAATACCCAACATGTATCTCTGAGAAATATATTTTATTTATTATTTTTGTATTTATTTCCAACATTTCTACCCCGCTCTTCTCAACCCCCCCAAAGGGGGACTCAGAGTGGCCTAACAAAAGGCACAATTCGATGGCAACATAATAAAATACAATATAAAACCAGAACATATAGCATTAAAATACATTAAAATACAATTAACATTAACACATCATACACATTCGCTTAAGTTAAAAACAGTATTTTGTCCATAACAGGAGCATTGAGCCATATCCATCAACTTGCCATTACCAATCCAGTCCAAAGTGCTGCATTGTGCTAATGTGCAAACGCCTGGTCCCACAGCCAAGATTTCACTTTTTTCCTGAATGCCAGGAGGGATGGGGTTGATCGTATGTCGCTTGGAAGCGCGTTCCACAGACGGGGAGCCACCATTGAGAAGGCCCTCTCTCTCGTCCCCACCAACTGCGTTTGAGAAGTTGGCGGGAGCGAGAGCAGGGCCTCCCCGGATGATCTTAAATTACGAAGTGGGACGTAGCGGCAGATGCGTTCGGACAAGTAAGCTGGGCCAGAACCGTATAGAGCTTTAAAGGTCAAAACCAGCACTTTGAATTGAGCTCGGAAATGGACAGGCAGCCAGTAGAGCTGACACAACAGGGGGGTGGTATGCTCCCTGTATGTAGCTCCAGTTAGTAATCTGGCTACCACCCGTTGGACTAGTTGCAATTTCCGAACTGTCTTTAAAGGCAGCCCCACGTAGAGTGCGTTGCAGTAATCTATTCGGGATGTGACCAGAGCGTGAACGACCATAGCCAGATCAGACTTCCCAAGGCACGGGCTTGTCTCCATATATGCAGACTTATAGTCACAGGAATGGAGCACCCAATGGCGCAGTGGGTTAAAGCGCTGAGCTGCTGAACTTACTAACCGAAAGGTTGCAGTTTGGAATCTGGAGAGCAGCACGAGCTCCCACTGTTAGCCCCAGGTTCTGCCAACTGAGCAGTTTGAAAACATGCAAATGTGAGATCAATAGGTACCGCTCTGGCACTCAATGCCGGCCACATGACCTTGGAGGTGTCTACAGACAACACCGGCTCTTCAGCTTAGAAATGGAGATGAGCACCACCGCCCAGAGTCGAACACGACTGGACTTAATGTCAGGGGAAAATCTTCATCTTTAGTCACATGAATAGATCCCACCTTGATGAATGTGTAAAATGTATGAAAAGGCATCTGAAATAGCAATTCAACCCTGGAAAAACGTCTGAAAAAACATTTCAGACATTTTAATTTTTAAATCTAAAATACCCTGAAATTCTCTCTGAAATAGTGCTGTTGTATAGGAAGACTTGATTTAATCATTCATCGATTTTTATTAATATTAAATTCATTACGTTTTGAAAGCAAACTAGCCTGATTTGCATACCCTGGAATAATAACCTCATCGGAACACAGCTTTCCAAATTTTGCTATACTGTTCTCATATAATAATGCACAAACAATAAGTATTCTCTGAAAATCAGCACGCTAAAACAAATGCAAGCACATGCCTTTATGCCTGCTCACTTAGCAGATTTTGACAAGGGAAGGGGAAGAATAGTCTCATGAACAAGGTCCCTGCAAAACTGGCATGGACCAGAAGGAGACCTGATCTCCTTGCTTGAGGGAATTGTTTCTGGGTAAATATATTTAGCAGTGTGCTGCAGCTAATAGCTATTGCTTTGCCACATCTTGTGACAATATATTCAATGAATGAATCTCATGTCTTTGTGAAGACGAACTTTTTGTTGGTATCAATCCATGCTATCCCTCTTATCTAGAGCAGTATTTCTCAACCTTTTTTGAGCCACGGCACACTTTTAACATTAAAAAAATCTGGGGGCACACCACCAACCAAAATGACACTCTAACACAGTAAAGAACGGCTGGGGGATGGTGAGCTGCTGGGAGCAGCTGCTGGGAGTGCCAAAGCCAGGGGAGGGGGAGGAGCCAGACTGCGCAATGCCCCGCCCCCTCCACGTGGTTTCAGTTCTCCCACAGCTTTGCCAGCCTTGAGGGGGCAGTGCCAAGCCAGTGGTGGCAGAGCCAGCACAATGCTGGCTTGGCACTGCCCCCTCAAGGCTGGCGAAGCTGTGGGAGCGCTGAAGCCAGGCCGTGCCATGCCCCGCCCTTTCCCCCCAGCTTCAGTTCTCCCACAGAGGAGAAGCATGAGCGGTGGACGGGCTCCTCCTCCGCGCAGCTTCAGCAAGAGAGGGGTGAGAGTCGTGGCGAGAGTCATGGCGGATTGGAGGCTGGCTGGGGAAACGGCTGAAGGAGGCGGCACCCCGGTCCCTTCTTCTTTTTCTTCATCGCTGCTCGGCCCTTCCTCCTCCTCTCCCAAGCAGCAGGAGTTCGGCAGGAGGAGGGGGGAAGGAAGGGGGGCAGAGAGCTTTTCTCGCGGCACACCTGATGATCGCTCACGGCACACTAGTGTGCCACGGCACAGTGGTTGAGAAACACTGATCTAGAGAAAGCAAGTTCTATTGCCATGTGTGTGAGAGAGAGAAAAGAGAAACACATTTCCTCTCCTATTTGTTCTAACTGTTTGTAATACTATATATACCAAACTTTTGGCCATATGTTAAACCAGATACATAACAATGAAAACTAATTCCTTTGTTTGTAACGTAAGACTGGAACGATGTATCGAGAAGAACAGACGTGCCTCATATTTGCATATTTGCATCCAGTCAGATCATCCATGGAGCCCCTGGGGGTGCAATGGGTTAAAACCTTGTGCCTGCAGGACTGAAGATCAACAGGTTAGACGTTCAAATCTGGGGAGAACGCAGATGAGCTCCCTCTGTCAGCTCCAGCTCCCCATGCGGGATATGAGCCGCTCTGAGTCCCCCCCCCCCCGGAGGTTGAGAAGGGCGGGGTAAAAATACTGTCAATAAATAAATACATAAATACATGAGAGAAGCTTCCCATGAGGATGGTAAAACATCAAAACATCCGGGCATCCCTTGGGCAATGTCCTTGCAGATGGCCAATTCTCTCACACTAGAAGCAACTTGCAGTTTCTCAAGTCACTCCTGACATGAGAGCCGTTGGGGGAGATCATCCAGAGTTTTGGGGTGCAGTGTCATCTGTACGCAGATGATGTCCAGCTCTGTCACTCCTTTCCACCTGCTACTAAGGAGGCTGTTCAAGTCCTGAACCAGTGCTTGGCTGCTGTAACGGACTGGATGAGGGTGTACAGTTTGAAACTTAATCCAGACAAGACAGAGGTACTCCTGGTCAGTCGCAAGGCTGAACAGGGCATAGGGTTACAGCCTGTGCTTGACGAGGTTACACTCCCCCTGAAGGTGCAGGTTCGCAGTTTGGGAGTGATCCTGGACTCATCGCTGAGCCTGGAGCCCCAGGTCTTGGCGGTGGCCGGGACAGCTTTTGCAGAGTTAAAGCTTGTGCACCAGCTACGCCTGTACCTTGGGAAGTCTGACTTGGCCACGGTAGTCCATGCTCTGGTTACATCTTAAATAGCCTACTGCAAGACTCTCTACGTGGGGTTGCCTCTGAAGACTGTTCGGAAACTGCAATTAGTCCAACGCTCGGCATCCAGGTTACTAACAAGAGCGGGGTACAGGGAGCATACAACTCCCTTGTTGCGCCAGCTCCACTGGCTGCCAATTAGTTTTCGAGCACAATTCAAAGTGCTGGTTTTAACCTACAAAACCCTATACGGTTCCGGCCCAGTTAACTTGTCCGAATGGATTCTCCGTATAAACCATCAAGGACATTAAGATCCTACAAAGAGGCCCTGCTCTCGATCCCGCCATCTTCGCAAGCGTGTCTGGTGGGGACGAGAGACAGGGCCTTCTCTGTTGTGGCCCCTCGGCTGTGGAACTCCCTCCCAAGCGATGTTAGATCTGCCTCCTCCCTGTCGTCCTTCAGGAGGCGAGTGAAGACTTGGATGTGGAACGAGGCCTTCCCAGAATAAGCTGAGATTGATTTCAATTGGAAATGGGTGACCACTTTTATAGATGGAGTTGAATGTGGTTTAAATGGCAATGTGGTTTTTATGTATCTCTGTTTTTATGTACTTTAATATGCTGTTTTAGGATGTTTTAAATTTGTATGGCATTGAATTTTGCTGTAAGCCGGTCTGAGTCCCTCCTTGGAAGTGAGAAGGTCAGGGTACAAAATTTTTAAATAAATAAATAAAATAAACATGAAAGAAAAATCCATGATTTTTCTCTGTGCGGACACAGATCTTTGTTTATGTTAGCATATTGCTCAAAAACAAACACTTGAATTCTATTTTGAGGATGTGTTATTCAATATGCCTAATGCTCGTTTCTTTGATGGCCGGGTGTCTCTTTTTAGCCAAAAACATTGTTTTTCTCCATAGAGATTAAAGTACCTTAAAACAAAGTCATTTCTGATATAAGTGATCCCACTTTTTCCTTCTGAAGGCCCTTCCACACAGCTCTATATACCAGAATATCAAGGCAGGAAATCCCACTTTATCTGAGTATGGACTCAGATAACCCAGTTCAAAGCAGATATTGTGGGATTTTCTGCCTTGATAGCCTGGGATATAGGGCTGTGTGGAAGGGCCCCGAGAAACAGGATCTGTGGTTTTTCTAATTGTCTGAAAAAAGGACAACAAGAACAATAAAATGTTTAAGATGTTTAAGATCATCCGGAGAGGCCCTGCTCTCGGTCCCGCCTGCTTCACAAGCGCGATTGGTGGGGGAGAGAAACAGGGCTTTTTCAGTGGTGGCTCCTCGGCTTTGGAATGCCCTTCCTAGTGACATCAGATCAGCCCCCTCTCTCCTGACATTTCGCAAGAAGGTCAAGACCTGACTGTTTGACCGGGCATTTGCAGGTGTAGTATGATTATTAAATTGAGACCTAAGGAACGACAACGACGCAACTGGAAATTGATTAAATAATGAGACGCTGATATTGTGTTTTTAACGTTAAGTGTTAATTTGTATATGATGTGATTGTGTAGCACACCAGTTCTCGTTTGTGCCTGGTAGGCAGGGGGCAGCACCGGGGGTCCCACTAGCATTGGAACCAGTTGATTCGGAAGAGGATTTGGAGGGGCTAGAAGAAGGGGATTTTGAGATAGCTGGGCCTTCTTCTCCCACAGAAAGCTTAGCCTGGGATGACGGCTGGCCTAACCCTTACGAACAGCAGGAAGGCCAGTTGGAATTCGAAAGCACTGATAGTGAAGATTACGAGCGGCCGGGGGCGAGGCTGCAAGAGAGGATGTGGGAAACAACCGTAGGAGAGGCCCGGGAAGCAGATGGGGAGTCTGACTCTCACGAAGATAGGGAAGCAGGTGCTGGGAGGCAAGGTCGAACCTTGATAGGAGACAGAGCATTGAGGCTAGCAGGAGGGGTTGGTTCCACAGCCTAGACCGACCGAGGGCTCGCAGCACAGATTGGAGGAGGAGAAGCCTAGAGCGTCGGGGGCCTCGTCAAGGGGATTAAGTATAGGATCCGTGGGAACGAATCCTCAGTACTTCGGCCACGTCTCACCTATGCAGATGTGTAGCGAAGCCAAGTCCATGTAGCCAAGTTTGGGGCTAGTGGCCTGCCAAGTAGAGTTTTACCCTGTAGCCTTGCTTTGTTCCTGATCCGCTAGTTAAGCGGAGCTTTGCCAAGTTTTTTGATATACTGCCAAGTTTGCCTTTTGGACTATACCTTTACTTTTGGATTATTTGATAATTCTATGGACAATTACTCTTTCAACTGTTTTTATTCTTCAATAAAGTAGTTAGCTGATTATCGTCTCTGTGTGTGTGATTACGGGGCCGGCCTAGGTCTTGCAACGTGACAGATTGTGTTGATAACTGTTGATATGTTTATCTTGGGCAGTTCATGCCATTTGTACACCGCCTCGAGTCGCCTTTGGGCTGAGAGGGGCGGTATAGAAGCAAATAAATAAATAATAAATAAATAAATAAATAAAAGAAATTCAGGCAAAACTGTATGTAACTGCCCCATGGGAAGTGAATAATCTCTCTCATACCATTGTTTGGGGAAAAAATATTGTGTGTCTTCAGCCTTAAGGCAGTGTTTCCCAACAAGTGTGCTGGGGCACACTAGTGTGCCGTGAGTGATCATCAGGTGTGCCATGGAAAATTGGAACCTCCAATACACTTACTTATTCAAGGAGCGCCGCTACACCACAGTGCAAAATGCACACTTAATCATACATAATCATACGCAAAAAACACATTCAAAGTACCCAATCCTGCTGGAAAAAACCAAAAGTCTTACATAAGGTAGTTCAGCGTGGTCGCCACAGAGAGCGGAGGAGTTGTGAACCAGGAAGTAGCGAGTTCACTGAACGCTCCTCTACGGAAGTGAGTGCAAAAAACAAAGTGTATCCTCACGATGTTATCCAATGTCAGTTCTGGGATCCGCACAATAACACAGTCAGTTTGCAGACAATTTAAAGAAGCAGCACCATAATCATAGCGACAAGGTAGAAAATCACGTAGATAATCACATATATTCAAACCGCCAGAGGCTGAAGGTAGATGTGGCGATGGAATCGAAAGCTGGCATGGGCAAACTTGGACCTTCCTGGTGTTTTGCACTCGAACTCCCACCATTCCTAGCAGCCTCAGGCCCTTTTCCTTTCCCCCCCTCAGCCACTTAAGCAGGAAAGGGCCTCAGGCTGTTAGGTAGGAATGGTGGGAATTGAAGTCCAAAGCACCCAGAGGGCCGAAGTTTTCCCATGACTGACAGCTCTTGAGTAAGAACTTCGTGTGTGTCTTTCTGCCATTCCTGCCAGGATATCTATGTTGTGTTCATCGAAACAGGCCCAGGTTTCACACTGAGTGTATAAATACATTTAAAAACATATTAGCTATATGTATGACTGTGTTAGAGTGTCATTTTGTGTCATTTTGGTTGGTGGTGTGCCCCAGGATTTTGTAAATGTAAAAAATGTGCCGCGGCTCAAAAAAGGTTGAAAATCACTGCCTTAAGGTACCAAATGCTTTCCCAACCCACAGAGGAAATATTTAGTATGTTGATCTGCATGCTGGCCTATGTCAATGTTATTTGAAGTTGTACTACATACACCAATCTGCCCATGGATTTCCATTTTCCTTTCCGAGGCTTTCTTGACTAATAGCTGCTGTATTCTGAACACAGCAGATAGAAGAATATAGATCATTTTACTTCCGAATCGAAGTGTGTTTCTTTCATGCAGATTTAAAAAGGGATGAGGGAAAGGAATTTGTTTAGTGGCACTTGACTTGCTTTTATCAGAGTGGAAATAACCATGGCAGGTGAACGCAGCCTGTTTGTTGCAGATAAAGAGAACGTCGTCATCAGAACAATAATCATAAATACATTTTAAATCTGTGAATACAGCAATGGTTTCCCAAGCAGTCAAGCATCCAAACCCATTCACTCCTCTGGAAAGTTTACCCAATTATTGCAAACCGGATGACACTCACTGTGTCGTGTTATTCTTTGCGTTTTAATCTAAATTGCTGCTTCTTTTCCCTTCGATCCAGCAATCGGTCATAAAGAGTTGACCACCATTAAAACTGTTTGATTTGGAGCCCTGTAGTGTTTGACTAAGAGGGTAAATGCAAATTTGATGAAAGAATAAGGATAAATTTACATATCAGCTCCAGCTCACATGGAGAGAGTAAACATTCTGTTTATCTCGAGTGTCACTTTATGATTTCAGCAGAATATAAAACTGACCTTGGCCCAGTCACTGCAAGAGGCTTGAATGAAATATATTGTTGTCTAAATACAATTTACTCAAGTAGAACTTGTCAGTAAACCCTGGGCAACTCGGCAAACAGGGTTAGACAGCAGGGGCGCCAGGACCAAATTGTTGCGATAAACTCTGAAATGAAATTCTGGTATGTGTTATCATGGAAAGAAAAGCGCTTACCCCAGAAAGGGTTTCTTTAATCAGGAGGCCAACGTAAGATAGTGACATCTGATTTGGCTGTTATTGGCTCCGAATCTCTTGATAATTACAAGGGAGCATGAGTCCGCCCCAGCTAAACTCTTTCATCCCTCGCAGATTGGAAAAAAGAGAGACGTAAATACTACGACCATTGGTACATCCAGGGTTTATTATTTTAAAATTTTAATATTTCACATTTGGCCCGGCCAGAATGGTTTTAAATTGTCGGTTATTGCTTATGTGTAAGTTATATTGATTGTATTGTTTTATTATTTGCTGTTGTGTTGTTTTATTATGTATCATTGGGCTTGGCCTCATGTAAACCGCCCCAAGTTCTGTTGGGGAGATGGTGGTGGGGTATAAATAAAGTATTATTATTATTATTACTATTACAAAATGTTTTATTTATTTATTTCCAACATTTCTACCCTGCTCTTCTCAACCCCCGAGGGGGGACTCAGAACGGCCTAACAAAAGGCACAATTTGATACCAGCATCATAAAATACAATATAAAACCAAAACCATATAGCATTAAAATACATTAAAATACAATTAACATTAACACATCATACACATTCTCTTAAGTTAAAAACAGTATTTCGTCCATAACAGGAGCATTGAGCCATATCCATCAACTTGCCGTTACAAATCCAGTCCAAAGTGCTGCATTGTGCTAATGTGCAAATGCCTGGTCCCACAGCCAAGATTTCACTTTTCCCCTGAATGCCAGGAGGGATGGGGTTGATCGTATGTCGCTTGGAAGCCCGTTCCACAGATGGGGAGCCACCACCGAGAAGGCTCTCTCTCTCGTCCCCACCAACTGTGTTTGAGAAGTTGGCGGGAGCGAGAGCAGGGCCTCCCCGGACGATCTTAAATTACGAGGTGGGACATAGAGGCTGATGCATTCGGACAACTCCCCCCGCCCCCCCAAAAATCCGCACTGCTTGTGAAACAGTCATTTTAACACAGCTCACACTATATAAAAATATTAAAGGCATTTTACAAACAGTTTCAACAACTTTCTGTAGTTATCATTTGGTTGAGTCAATGGAATGAACTGAATCTAAGGGTACTATCTGTGTATAATCAATTTCCCAATTTCATTAGGGCCCCTTCCACACAGATGAATAAAATCCCACATTTTCTGCTTTGAACTGGAGTATATGGCAACGTGGACTCAGGGCCCTTCCACACAGCCCTATATCCCAGAATATCAAGGCAGAAAATCCCACATTTTCTGAGTGTGGATTCAGATAACTGAGTTCAAAGCAGATATTGTGGGATTTTCTGGAATATAGGACTGTGTGGAAGAGCTCTCAGATAACCCAGTTCAAAGCTAACATTGTGAATTTTTCCGCCTTGATATTCTGGGTTATATGGCTGTGTGGAAGGACCCTAAGTTTAAGGGGGACAAGAAAGCTTCCTCAACATCATCTATGGAAATAAGTGTCACTTCTGTGATATTTATTTTCACTCTGAATTCTATTTGTAGCTTGAATTCAATTGGTAGTTTCAACTGAAGTAGACCTATTGAATCAGTTGCTGGATGGCAAGTCAACATTTATGGAACTGCCATTGAATCTCTGGGTCTATTCTGACTGTGACCAATGGGATTTTTTTGGTAGACAGTCATAATTTGAAGTATAAAAAGTTCATTCATTTCAAAATGTTTGTACCATCTTCCTGAAAAAAATGAAGGGTAGTAAGCAACATTCAAGCACAAAAACAATATATTTAAAACTATGAAATAATTACAGTATAGAACAATTACATATTAAAACAGGGACAATGGTGTTGGTATCATGTACAATACAGATCAGACCTCAGAAATAAGTCATTAAAGTAGCATCATTGACTGATGTTGACATTTACCATATATACTCGAGTATAAGCCAACCAGAATATAAGTCGAGTCACCTAATTTTACAAACAACAACAACAACAACAAAACCAGGGAAAACGTATTGATCCAAGTATAAGCTGAGGGTGGGAAATGTAGCAGCTACCGGTAAATTTCAAAATAAAAATAGATAGCAATAAAATTACATTAATTGAGGCATCAGTAGGTTTAATGTTTTTGAGTATCTACATAAAGCTATAATTTAAGATAAGACTGTCCAACTCTGATCAAACCATTATTGTAAGCTTCTTCAATGTAAACGTGCTTGTGTATCCTTCCAATAATAATAATAGAGTAAAATAATAAATGTAATAAAATAATAGAGTAAAACAATGGAAATGCAATAATAACAATAATAGAGTAAAACAATGGAAATGCAATAATAACAATAATAGAGTAAAATAATAAATGTAATATAAAAATAGAGTAAAATAATAACATAATCATAACAATAATAAATAGAGTAAAATAATACATGTAATAATAATAATATAGTGTAAAATAATGCATGTAATAGTATTAGAGTAAAATAATAAATATAATAATAAAACAACCCAGAATAAAATAATAAATAACCTTGACTCAAGTATGAGCTGAGGGGGGCTTTTTCTGTCTAAAAAAGGCCAAAAAACTCACCTTATACTTGAGTATATATGGCAATCCTTTCAAAATCAAAAATCTTACTGGTGCACTTATTGGTGGTAAAGATGAACAATCAACTTTGGGGAAAGGAATTTAATTTTTTAATTGATTTTCTTTTTAAAATATTTCCTATGGAAATGAATGGCAGCCTACTTAGATTACATTGCACCCATGGTGATCTATTAATGTGTTGTGTAGAACTACAAGTTGATCATCCCTTATCTGGAATTTCAAAATTCAGAAAACTCTGAAATCCAATACTGTCCAAATGGGTGACTGAGATAGTAACACTTTTGATTTCTAATGGTTCAATGTACACAAAATAGGTTTCATGCAACAAATTATTACAAATATTCTATAAAATTACCTTCTGGATATGTGTAGAAAATATATACTGTACAGAACATAAATTAATTTCATTTTAAACATGGGTCTCATCTCTAAGGGCCCTTCCACACAGCCCTATATCCCAGAATATCAAGGCGGAATATCCCACAATATCTGCTTTGAACTGGGTTATCTGAGTCCACACTGCGATATATATTCCAGTTCAACGTAGATAATGTGGGATTTTATTCAGCTGTGTGGAAGGGGCCTGAGAAGACGTTAACATGCTTCCCCTGTAAATATAATCTCTCACCCAGGGTTGAGGTGACTTCCGCGAGAGTTTATCTTATTTTATTTTGTTTATTTATTTCTAACCCACCCTTCTCTACCTTCGAAGGGGGACTCAGGGCGGCTAACAAAAAGGCAACAATTTGATGCCACATACTTAGGAGACAAAACAGCAACACATCATATATTACTGCAAAACAGATTAAAACAATCAAATATCAATAATTAACCACACAATCCCCATTCCACACTCATAGGCTGTCCAAGCCAAATCCGCAGTCTGCCTCCACAACCCTGTCATTACTCAATTGTCCGTCCGCTGCCCCACATCAACCAAACGCCCGGTCCCAAAGTCATGTCTTTAACTTTTTTTAAAGGAAAGGAGGGAAGAAGTTGACCTTATTTCGCTGGGGAGCGAGTTCCACAGACGAGGGGCCACCACCGAGAAGGCCCTGTCCCTCGTCCCCACCAAATGTATTTGCGATGAAGGTAGGATCGAGAGCAGGGCCTCCCCGGGAGATTGTAAATTTACCTTGACTAATTTGGAAGTACAGTGTTCCCTCATTTATTGCGGGGGTAATGTTCCAGGAACTCCCGCAAGAAGTGAAAAACCACGATGTAGGGACACTATATTTATTTTAATATTTATACATTATTTCAGTAATTATACACCAGGGGTGCTCAGAACGGTGATCGTGATCACCAGGGTGATCTTCGAGCCTCATCCTGGTGATCTTCAGGCCCCTGACCAGGTTTTTTGCTGTTGGTCCTCTTCATGCGCCCCTGCATGCTGCAAAGAAGTCCTCCATCGTTGCTCCTCCCCGCTCCCCGCTCCCTGCTCGTGCTCCGCCTCCAAAAGCTGCAGAGTCCAAGAGGCAGAATGGGCCCCCTCTTTTGGATTCCTCCTCCTCCCTCCATCCTTCTCCAGCCACTCAGAGTCGTAGGAGACCAAAGGGGGCGGGCCTGGATGACGCGATGCATGGCTGGCCCCGCGCGCATGCGCAGAAGCGCCCATTCTGGCTCTCTGACTTCTCGTGAGCTCTTGGAGGCGGCATGCATGTTGGCGGCGTAGAAATAGGAGCAACGACGGAGAAGAAGAAGGATGCTTTGGGGTCATTTTCTTACCGCATCTCAAGAGTCGGTCTTTTTACTTTGGGGTGGGAGCTTGATTGTTCTGTGGCATGTCTCTTTGTTTATTTTTAATGTTTAAAAATGGCCTTTTAGCTCCAAAGCCTCTCTGCTTGCTTTGTTCCTTGAGAAACATATGTTGGGAAATATGAAATGTGGGAGAAATGGGGTGGTTGTATTGATTATTTTTCATGTCCTTTTGTTTCCTTTTATGATTTTAAAAATGGCCTTTTGGGTCAAAGCCTCTCTGCTTCTTGTTCCTTGAGAAACATATGTTGGGCAATATGAAATGTGGGAGAAATGGGGTGGTTGTATGTATTTTTTCATGCCCCTTTGTTTACCTTGCTGCGTATTAAATGGCCTTGCAGTTCAAAGCCTCTCTTCTTACTTTCTGGCTGATAATATGTGTGGCAATATGGCAGTGTGGGAGAAATGGGGTGGTTGGATGTATTTATCCATGCCCCTTTGTTTACCTTGCTGCGTATTAAATGGCCTTGCAGTTCAACAGCCTCTCTTCTTACTTTCTGGCTGATAATATGTGTGGTAATATGGCAGTGTGGGAGAAATGGGGTGTTTGGATGTATTTTTATGCTCTGTTTTATATTCTTGTTATTAAATAGAAATGTTGATGTTTTATAACTTCATTTTATGTAAACTGCCCCGAGTCTGCTGGAAGGAGCAGTACATAAAAATGAATAATAAATATAAATAAATAAATAAATAAGAAAATAGTTATATGTTTTACATTTCTGGGTAGGTGATCTTTGAGACTTGGTTTTTTAATTAGTAGCTCCCATGCTGAAAAAGTGTGAGCACCCCTGTTATACACTATTTTAAGTCTTTATACACTTAAAATAAAGTGAAGGAAAGGAAGGAAATGCCCCTTCAAGGCTGGAGGGAGGACTGAGGAGGGAAAGCACTTAAGAGAGTGGTGACAGCAAAAATCCGTGAAGCAATGGAAATACCATGATATATATTTTAAATTAGGTTTTTTAAACCACGAAACAGCGAGTCTGCTAAAAGTGAACTGCAAAGTAGCATGGGAACACTATAAAGGTTTCAAAAGTTAAGCCGATTGTAGCAGGAATAAAATATAACCGCTCATCTTCTTTGAAGGCTTTCGTGGAAGTGCCGAATCTGTTACTGTCTTGGATTGACAAAATCTAAATCTGTTCAATCAATTTTGAAAATCATGAAAATGTCAATTTTAATGCCGGGACCAAGATATCTTATATATGCAATTACAGGTATTACAAAGCCTAAACAAAACCCAAAACCTCAAAATCTTCTAGTCTCAAGCATTTTAGATAAGGAATACCCAACCTGTACTTCACATGGTAACAGTGGCATGTATGTGTGATAAAAGGAATTATGCTCTGTGAATATGACCCAATGCTTCTATTATGGACGGAATACTGTTTTTAACTTATGTGAATGTATATGATTATTTTAATGCTAATTGTATTTTAATGTATTTTAATGCTAACTGTATTTTAATGTATTTAATTTTGACTGTTTTTGGTTTTCTATTATATGTATACTGTGTTTTTGGCATCGAATTGTTGCCGTTGTTAGGCCGCTCTTAGTTGAGAAAAAGCGGGGTAGAAATGGTGGAAATAATAAATAAATAAATAAATATGCTGTAATAAATCTGATCTTTTTTTAAAAAAAATCCCACAAACAGAATTTCTATTTATGATATTGTTGCTGATGGTGATGATAATACAATTATCACAAATTTAAAAAATCAAAACGCAAAGTATCTTCCAATTGTTTTCCAGATAGGAAATGCAAAAATATTATTATTATTATTATTATTATTATTGCATTTCCTATCTGGAAAACATTTTTTTTCTTTTAAGGAATTTCCCCCCTTTTTTTGGAAACTTATCTCTCAGAATATTTAGCTCAGTCTTTGTTACCATTTGACCCACTGACCCCAATTTCAAAAGAAGGGATGAAACAATTGGCCTTATAAAGCTTGAGGCCGAAAGTGCATGGAAAAAAACTTCCCTGCATTTCCTTTTCTGGACAGGGAATCACACAGCAATTGGGCGCTACATGCAATTCCTAGTTGAAGACAACCCCATTGCTTGTATGTGGAGATCCCTTTCTTTTTAAAGCTACAGCGAAAACCATCTGAGCTCAGTATGGGAAGTCTCAGAGCTGTAGCTCCATCAGCCCTGCTTGCATAACAATGCCAAAAAGCTGATAGAAGGGAATCTGATTTTTAAAAGTATATACATGTATTGTGTGAGATCAGGCCCTGTACTTTTGAAAAAGGCTAATATAGGAACTTGTTCAGAAAAAAAAATATTGAAATTTTCATCAAACAGTGATTTATTACTAAGCAGCAGGCTCAGAGAGAAAAAATGCATTTTTTGTGCACTACCTCTTTGAGATGCAAACTCAGAAGGCCTCTGTGCAAACAGATCTCTGGGATGGAAAAAAAGGAAAGGATTTCAGCTCAGGACAGGAATAAGGAGGAGGAGGAGGTGGGGCCCCCGGCCGCAGCATCTCTTGATACACCAGGACTATAGAGTTCGTTTTTGTGTTTTCTTAAAGTTGCCGTAGATGTCGCTTTGCATTCCAGAAAGTGTTGGTAAAGAATCTCAGGCATAAACATTTTTGAATGGTACTGTTTCTCAAATATAAAACCATCTATGCTGTCTAGAAGGAAAATAAGATTATATTTGATTAATAAAAAGATATGTTTAGCTACTTGGTTAAGTCTTATAATTTAAATCAAGAACTCATGGCAAATCACAAGACAAACTGCAGAAAAAGCAGGTTTTCATACCCTGGTGCTATAAGGAATCACCCCTTTGAGCAACTGGGCAGCCAAATATATACTT
Organism: Anolis apletophallus; assembly: GCA_030556195.1. Taxonomy (NCBI): domain Eukaryota; kingdom Metazoa; phylum Chordata; class Lepidosauria; order Squamata; family Anolidae; genus Anolis; species Anolis apletophallus. The sequence continues at coordinate 134,991,858 of JARBWK010000005.1, forward strand.
GGTATATACGTGCTCTCTTTTACAGTGTAGAAGAGGAGGGTTGTTTGAAGGGCTGCTGGAAGACGCTTTATTTTATTTATTTATTTATTTATTTCTCAAACTTTTAGGCCGCCACTCCCGGGAGGCTCGGGGCGGCTCACAGTAAAACGAGGTACAATAAAAACACAATTAAAAACAATACAACTATAAAATCTCAGAGTTAAGATTAAAACAACGATGTGCTGTAGGGCAGTGTTTCTCAACCTTTTTTGAGCCGCGGCACACTTTTAACATTAAAAAAATCCGGGGGCACACCACCAACCAAAATGACACAAAATGACACTCTAACACAGTAAAGAACGCCTGGGGGTTGGTGGCCTGCTGGGAGCAGCTGCTGGGAGTGCCGAAGCCAGGAGGGGGCGGAGCCAGGCTGCGCCATGCCCCACCCTCTACCCGCGGCTTCACCTCTCCCAGCAGCTGCTCCAGCCTTGAGGGGGCAGTGCCAAGCCAGCGGTGCCAGAGCCAGCACAATGCTGGCTTGGCACTGTCCCCTCAAGGCTAGAGCAGCTTCTGGGAGTGCCGAAGCTAGGGGGAGGGGGCAGAGCTAGGCCGCGACATGCCCCGCCCCCTCCCCCAGCTTCAGCTCTTCTATAGAGGAGGAGCATGAGCGGTGGATGGGCTTCAGTGGGCGGGGCTCCTCCTCCACACGGCTTCAGCGAGCGAGGGGCGAGAGTCATGGTAGGCCGCTCTGAGTCCCCCCTCGGGGGTTGAGAAGAGCGGGGTAAAATCCTGAAATAAATAAATAATAGGAGTCATGGTGGATTGGAGGCTGGCTGGGGAAATGGCCGAAGGAGGCGGCGCCCCGGTCCCTTCTTCTTTTTCTTCGCCACTGCCCGGCCCTTCCTCCTCCTCCCCCAAACAGCAGGAGTTCGGCAGGAGGGGGGGAGGAAGGGGGGCAGAGAGCTTTTCTCGCGGCACAGCAGGAGGTCCGTCAAGGCACACTAGTGTGCCACGGCACACTGGTTGAGAAAGACTGCTGTAGGGGATACAAGGCACAGCACAATGCAATATAACAGGGCGATAACAGGCGGGACAGACGCTGAGGACATCTTATAGGCCGAAAGCCTGCTGGAAAAGGAATGTCTTACAAGACCGCCTGAATGACATGAGGTCTTGGAGGCAAAAGCAACACACAGTATCTATGAATCACAGCAATATATATTAATCACAATTTAACAGACTCACTGGTCTAAGTGTTAAAGTAGTACCAGTGAGTCTGTTAAATTGTGATTAATATATATTGCTATGATTCATAGATACTGTGTGTTGCTTTTGTCTTATTCCCATTGTTTGTGATACAGCCCCACCTTATTCTTATGAGGTCTTGGAGGGCCCGCGTCTCGGCCGGGAGAGCGTTCCACAGCATTGGGGCAATCACGGAGAACGCTCTCCTGCGGGTTGCAGTTAATCTGATTGACTTCGTGGATGGAATGGCCAGCAAGTTGGCATTTTCTGACCGCAGTGATCTCGTAGGGCAATATGGGAAAAGCCTCCGGTACATTGGCCCCAGGCCGCATAAGGCCTTAAAGGTGAGCACCAACACTTTGAAGGTGATCCGGTGCTCAATTGGAAGCCAGTGCAGATCCTGCAAAATAGGTGTGATGTGACAACCTGCTGGAGAACCAGACAGGAGTCAGGCGGCAGTGTTCTGCACCAGCTTGAGCTTCCGGGTCACTGACAGAGGAAGACCAATGTAGAGCGCATTACAGTAGTCCAGTCTCGATATGACCGTGGCTTGGATCACCGTGGCCAGGTCATTCCGGGATAGATAGGGAGCCATCTGCCTTGCCTATCTCAGATGGAAAAAAGCTGTTTTACTGACCATGGAGATTTGGGTCTCCATGGTCAGTTGGGAGTCCAAGTGAACTCCCAGGCTCTTTACGGAAGACAATGGGCATAACACCACACCATCCAGGGTCGGAAGGTGGACATCCCCATCACCCGGACGACCCAGCCACAAGATCTCCGTCTTTGCTGGATTCACCCTCAACCTACTGGCTCGCAGCCATCCAGTAACGGCCTCAAGGCAATGTTGGAAATTATCGGGTACGGATCCAGGCCTGCCCTCCATCCTCAGAATGAGCTGAGTGTCAGCAGCGTACTGATGGCACTCTAGCCCAAAACTCCGCACCAGCTGTGCAAGCGACTGCATGTAGATGTTAAATAACAAGGGGGAGAGAATGACCCCCTGAGGAACTCCACAAACTAACGGGGAGCCCTCGGAGACCACCTCTCCCCTCCTCACTCACTGAGACCGATGGTGGAGGAAGGAGGTCAGCCATTTCAGGGCTGTCCCCCTCACTCCAGCCATGGCAAGGCAGTGGGTCAAAAGATTGTAATCGACAGTGTCAAACTCTGCTGTGAGGTCCAATAACACAAGCAGCGCAGACCCGCCTTGGTGTTCTCTGTTCGATGAACCATTAACTCTGATTTAGAGATCATGAACCATAAGAAGGAAGATCAAAGACCTTGTATTTTTCTGTTCATAGTTAGTGTCTGGATTTGGAAGGAATACAGGTTACTTGCAACCTCATCAGATGCAATATTATCCCCGTTTCACTATGCTGTTGAGTCCCACAGAGGCCATCACAAGACACAAGGCAACTTCCGGCAGGACTCCGTGGAGCTCAGTTTTGGCAGCATGAAGAAACAAAGAGTGTCTTTTGAGAACATGGGGAGGAAGCAGAGAAATGACAGGAGGGAATGGGAAACAATGTGGGATGAGAGGCCATCCCAGAAGACAGGGAAAGATGGCAGGGAACAAAGGAGAATGGTTCCCTTCACTTTCCCTTCCTTTCCCCCATCTGTCCTCCCCTGCCTGTCTGATAATGTCCTTAGTCTCAATTGTCCGTACTCAGATGAGATGGAATTCTCTTTAAATTATTTTTAAAACCCTATTATCTTGCATATTTACTATAAATTAACAGATGCAATGTTATGCAAGTTGTTATTTGTGTTCCCCCTTTCCATTGGTGCATCACTCCCCCCCCCCAAGTTTTTTGGGTAGAGTATGTGTACCTAGCAGTTCTAAAACATGCAAATGTGAGTATATCAATAGGTATCGCTCCAGCGCTCCATGCAGTCATTATATATTTTTTATATTTAAATCTTTTATATCCCGATTTTCTCATCTTCGTAGAGGGACTCATACCGGCTTACAGCAAGGATTCAATGCTACCAATACAAATTAAAACATCATACAACAATACAAGATTAAAATACATGCAGGTAAAATACATATAAGCCAAATCACCAAATAAAATCATGTTCAACTCAGTCCGCACATGTGGTCGCTCACTTTGGTCTATAACCAGTCTCAGCCATTATTCTGGGAATGCTTCGTTCCATAGCCGGGTTTTCACTAGCTTCCTGAAGGACAAGGGGGGGGGGCAGAACTGATCTCGCTTGGGAGAGAGTTCCATAGCTGAGGGGCCACCACAGAGAAGGCCCCGTCTCTCATTCCCACCAGACGCGTAGCCGAAAGCAGGGCCTCTCCGGATGACCTTAGCGTCCTTGATGGTTCATAAGGGAGAATATGTTCGGACAGGTGCGTATGCCAGCCACATGACCTTGGAGGTGTCTATGGACAATACCGGCTCTTTGGCTTAGAAATAGAGATGAGCACCAACCCCCAGAGTCAGACCTGACTGGAGTTAATGTCAGGGGAAAATCTTTACCTTTATCTATGTGTAAATCCTGATAAATCATGTAATACTGGTGGTTTGCTGATTTCTCCAGAATTAGAACCATAGTTTTGTGGTCCTAAATCCTTTTGTTTACAGTAGTTCTCACAGAGGTCTTACCTAAAACAATGTAAGCTCCTAAGTACAGCACACACATGTGTTGGGAGGCCGTAGGGGAGAAGATGTTTTCTATGGTATGCTGGTCTCAAATAATGCTCCCTCCATCCAGATAAATGGAAATATGCCCCCTCCTGAAGTAACAGACACTCTTTCTTCATCAGCATGCAGAGTGATTTTGTACATGCTAAATTGTCACAGTAAATCGATTGTGCATACATTTAATGTCCTCTGCCATAAGCCCAGTTGTGCCACTTGACCTTCGCAGCCACTATTCAAAATTACTACACAAGCTAAGCTTTTTTTTCAAGCTGGACTTGAAGTTTGAACTAAAACAAGTTTACTATGCCATGACAGGAAATGAAGAGCCACACATGTCCTTAGTCCCAAGAGGCCAAGAACAGGGTGCCAGCATGCAGCATCGTATTTCTAAAATCAAGAATGAATTCTAGAAGAAGATAGTATTTTGACTACTGTGACTGTAGTGCAGGAGTGGATGATTGTGGAGGTGCACGAGCCCTATTTCACCACCACCACCACATGGGTGGCTCTCATACATCACTTTTCATCCAGTTTTTCTGTAGCTTTTTCAGGTGGGGGGGGGGAATGTTGTGTGGGGAGCTTGCGTGGTGTTTTGCTTTGGTTTTGGGCCGGAGAGATAGCACAGGAGCCGGAGAGATAGCACAGCGGTAACAACAGCTGTGCTTGAAATCAGAAGGTTGCATGTTCGATTCCCGGGCTGGTCTGGACACCCAACTGTGAGCCCTGTCCACTGTTCACCTAACAGTTCGAAAACAGCCCAGCTGTGAATAGATGAACTAGGGACCGCTAAGCGGGGAAGGATTTTTACAAAAGGGACTTTACAATGCCTGAATAAAAAGGAAAGATCGGCTGTCGGAAGGTAGAATGCAGAAACAGAGGCTCTCCGTCATGAGGATGAAGCAACTGCACCCCCTTGTGACATAATGACGTAATGATGTGATGGAGCAACCACACCCTGTGACACAGCCAGAAGAAGAAAAATCCTTCTAAATTGTACTTGTTGTATTGGAATTGTATGTCATCCGGCAGGGATTGTCTGCCGTATGTGTAATGTAATCCACTCTGAGCCCCTTCGGGGTGAGAAGAGCGGAATATAAATAAAGTGTATTATTATTATTATTATTATTTTGAGCCATCAGAGAGTGAAAAACTGCCCAATTTTTTTTCCAAAAATTGAAGGAAGATTGGACACTTTAGAGGGCTTTAAGGAGGCTGTAATTTGGGTCCTACTTGTGTCCCATGGACCCCAATTTCCCTGTAGTATTTGAAATGGTGATTTTTTCACCTCAAATGTATATCCACATTTGAGGTAAAGCTTTCCTCTTGGCAAATGTCTGGATCCAATTTCAAGTGGCTAGAACTATTACTAGACCACTTCACATTCCAAATAACATTTGGATGGTGGAATGCTTTTTCGTGGCTGCGACCAGGCAGAGAAATCTTGGCTGGTATTCTTTTCTTAATATTAAAGTATTTTTTAAAAAAATCAGAAGGGTACTTCAGCCAAGTGCTTCTTCACCTTCAGTTTGAAGTATACAGTTCAGCAATAGTTTTCTTACCTTGTCTACTATTAGCTAGTCATAGTTTAAGGGAAGAAAAGAGAAAGTTTGCTGATACAAAATGTGGTGATAGCCATTGGTCTCTAAGAGTATTGTTGTTGATGCATGCCTTCAAGACATTTCTGACTTCTGGTGACTCTATAGCAGACATGGGCAAACTTAGGCCCTCCAGGTGTTTTGGACTTCAACTCCCACAATTCCTAACATCTGATAAACTGGCTGGGATTTCTGGGAGTAGAAGTCCAAAACACCTGGAGGGCCGAAGTTTGCCCATGAGTGCTCTAAAGTGACCTTATCACTAGTTATTTTTGGTGGGGGGAGATTTGCCATTGACCATCAATCTTAGCCTTTGTATGAGTGGACGGTGTGTGGCTTACCTAACGTAATCTAGTAGGTTTTCATGTTTAAGGAGAGATTCAAACTTTAGTATTCAGTCAGGGCCATAGCCAGGATTTTGATTCGGAAGGGGCTGAGTCTGAGTGAAAGAGGGTCTACCCTAGCAAACCTTTTGTATCATCATCCCAATACCCCATGCATATGGGTTATAATGAGCATGGTGATCAGATCATGATATGAATAAACATAACTGTTTAAATAATGTACCAGTAAGGCATTCTCATATACCACCCTGAGAATTTGGGGGCGGGGGAGGGGCTGAAGCCCCTCAAGCCCCCCTCCCCCCCAGTTACATGCCTGTATTCAGTAATAGCCCAATGCTCTAACTTATCATCATCACCATCATACTGTTTTTATACTATTTTAATATTGTTTTTTATTTAAATTGTATATTTATGCTTTTGGTTGTGGGCACCATGATGTGCCGGTTGTTAGCCACCCTGAGTCCCTCTACGGAGGTTGAGATAGGACGGGATACAAATGTCCTAAATAAATACATCATCGTCGTCGTCGTCGTCATAGACTATCACTCATGGTTGAGTATGATTGCCTTCCAAATGGGTCCATAGGTGACTACAGAGACTTACGACCTTGTCAGACATCCGATGAGGTCACTCCGCTTCATAGAAGGATGTGGGTAATCTGGTGGCAATCAGATGGGGGAAGCATGAGCGCCCATGGTGGGTGTGGCTTACCCCCATTCATAGCAATGGCAACACATACTGGCTCCACCCTCCTTCACCCAGAGAGCAGACTTGGCATCATGTGATGGGAGCCAGCTGACTCAGCTTGTGACCGGGGCCAAATCAGCACATGCCACCAAATTTAGCCCTGTGTGACAAGGTAGCTATTCTTGGTCTGCATCTTCTTTGACAGTGGAGGATCATCAATGCTGGTGGTCTTTGATTTGTGTAAAGCAGTGGTTCCCAAACTTTTTTGGCCTACCACCCCCTTCCCAGAAAAATAATCACTCACCACCCCCCTAGAAATTATTATTTTTAATTTAATAGTAATTAAACAGAAAGATATATGTATTAATGCAGTGGTTCTCAACCTTTCTAATGCCATGACCCCTAAATAAGGTTCCTCATGTTGTGGTGACCCCCAACCATATTTTCGTTGATACTTATAAATAATTTTGCTACTCTTACGAATTCAAATCCAAATATCTAATATGTAGCTAAAAGCGAAAGGGGGCGGGGCGAAAGAATAGGGTCGTGCGACCCCTCTTAAATGGCCAATCGTTCACCGCCCCCTTAAAGGGGTTCACCACCCCCCAAATTCCCCTGAGCCTCCCACCGCCCCCTTGAATCGCCTCACCAACCACCAGGGGGTGGTACCGCCCACTTTGAGACTCAGTGGTGTAAAGTCTCATCTCCACTTCTCTTGACAGTTACAAATAGAGATTCATAGAATCGTAGACTTAGAAGAGACCCCAAGGGCAGATGAGACAAGGAACTGCAGTCTCTTCCAACTGTGGCCGATCACTCTACCACAGCCTTCGCTTGCTATCTTTACCCCTTCAAATCGGAGTAGGCACAATGGCATCTTTTCTGTTGGGAGTAATATTTCAGTGGCTACATTCCAGCAATAGATGGACTGCTTATAAAGATGGACAAGTCTAATCCTATTTTTCTTTCTCCCCCTCCTGCCATCCCTCTCTCTCTCTCTCTCTCTCTCTCTCTCTCTCTCTCTCTCTCTCTCTCTCTCTCCCACAACACATTCGACTGTTGGAAATACACTTGCCAGAAGCCCAAACTCTTCACTGCAAACCATCGATCACTGATGCATTGTGAGCCGCCCTGAGTCCCCCTGTGGGAAAAGGGCAGGGTAGAAATAAAGTAAATAATAATAATAATAATCGAATGTCTTGTTTCTCTATGGGTCACTATATGCACCTGGACCATTGTATCAATAGATTCCCACTTCTGATTAGCTTTTTCATACTATATTAATTTCACGTGGAGTGAAATAGCCTCATTTTTCCAAACAGAAGTAGCCACTTGGAATTGTCATGTGAATACTTTAGAAAACTGCACAGAAAATCATCATTTGCCAAAGGAATTTTGTTGTTGTTGTGGATGCTTCCATACACACAGGGGCTGCTATTTCCATGGTACTATCTCATGCAGCTGTGGTATGTGTGTGAGTACAACAATCCTGTCTGTGAGGCCAGTCATGCAGATCTTTCCCACTCAATCACTGCTGTGCCAGACCAGAAGGCAAGGGCTGGGTGGGGAAAGTTGACCCTGCCTACATGTCGCCACACAACCTACAGCACCAGAAGAGGATTCAATCGTAAAGCAGGTCCCAGAGAAAGGCAGATGTATATTCAAGGTCCGACGAGGACTGTGTTGTTGTTGTTGTTGTTGTTGTGATCTGCCTTCAAGTCAACTACAACTTATGGAAACCGTTTAATAGGATTTTGTTAGCAAGATTTATTTGAAGGTTTCCTCTCAGTGTGAAAGTGGGTGACTTGCCCAAAGCTACACAATGGATTTCCACGGCTGAGTGGCAATTCAAACCCTGGTCTTCAAAGTCCTGATCCAACACTCAAATCACTGCACTACACTGGCTCATCATCTTTACACAATATGTCTCCCCCCTTCCCCTCTTCCTCATAATTGAAACTGAACTTGCAACATAATCCAACAACAGAAACAACAGCAACAACAAACATAATTTTATTTCATACCCGCCTCTCCTTGTGGCTGGAGGCGGGTTACAACATAGCTAAAAACACATAATAATCATAAACATTATATAAAATACACATATTAAAACATATTTCTATAAAATACATACAGTATATTCAAATATACAATACTCAAGTCACTATACCATGGTAGGCTATATGCTTCTAGCAACACGAGATTCTGGGATTCCATTTCGAAAGGTTGCATGTTTGTGTAGGAAAACTTCAGAACATGGATAGCTTTGGAAAGTTAGTTTTTTTCATTTCCGTTCCTAGAAGCTCCCAACCAGCACAGTGTTGTAACTGCTAGAGATTGTCTTGGTTTGAAGGTAACTTTCCCAGCGTCTGAGAACTGAAATAAAAATGCAAATACAAATGAACAGTGTTTTTAGAAAGATGCATTATAGTAGGGGTTCTCAGACTTTTTCAGCCGTGGAGCCCTTTTTGAAGCAAACATTTCTCATGGAGCCCCAAGAAATATTTATATATTATATGGTATATATATTATATATATATATATATATATATATATATATATATATATATATATATCAGGCATGGGTGGGCCAGTAGCAGATGGATGGAGTGTGTTTGTGTGGACTAATTCACGCAGTTAAAAAAATTACAATATTTAAAATGAAAGGTTAAACCAGTGAGATGCTGAATTTGCTTACTGAAAAGTTGCAGGTTCAAGTCTGGAAAGTGGCGTGAGCTCCCACTGTTAGTCCCAGCTTCTGCCAATCTAGCAGTTCAAAAACATCTGAATATGAGTAGATCTAGAAGTACTGCTCTGGCGGGAAGGTAACGGTGTTCCTTGCAGTCATACTGGCCACATGACCATGGAGGTGTCTATGGACAGCACTGGCTCTTCAGCTTAGAAAAAAATTCAAATTTATCTTTTTATTTATTTATTTTTTTTCCTGCATTTATAACCCACCCTTCTCAACCAACAGAGTTTGTGTTTGTATTTATTTATTGAAAACCAGTTTTCCCAAAAATTATTTCAAATGATTCACAAAATGGTGATAAAACCGAAATGGAGCAAGATATTTTTGTATCAAAGGATCTAATTGTGAACAAAGTTATTATTGTTCTACATGTATTAATTTTATTAATGTAGAATTATTATTAGAATCTAATGATATAGTGGTGTTCCACTCCAATTAAATTAAGTTACATTAAATGTAAATAAAATGACAGTGCTGGAATTACAAGATATTAACAGGTCTAAACATTATTAAAAGCAACATAATATCTTTGGTTTAACAAACAGATATCGGATTGAATCCCATATAAGAGCTTAACGTAAAGAAATTATTCCACATAATGCTATGATATTTATAAGATTGTGTTATGCCAAACTTTAATATCATGAAAAAATTCTGTTCATGTATAGTTAATTTTATTTATTTATTTACAGTATTTATATACTGCTTTTCTCACCCCTGGGGGGACTCAAAGCAGTTTACACAAAAATAATGGCAAAATTCAAGGCCTTACATACATAAACCAAAACTCAAATCAACAACATATAACTAGGCATACAATCAATAGGACAATTCGCATTAAGATAAGATAAAAGGACATTTAAAACATGACATATAAGAACGAAAACACCTAATAAAAGCATTAAAATCACATAATCCAACTCGTAGACCAGGCCATTCCAATGCTGAGATTTCACCTTGATGTCAGAACCAATAATTGTGTTGCAGTCACTGAGGGGAAACAAAAACTTTCAAAATGTCTCCAGCAACTCCAAATTGCTATGAGATACTATGAAATTCACGATTTTAGTAAAGGGAGCCAGCAAATAGAGTTATCAGAAGACGAAATGATTTTTTAAAATAAGGGTACAAAGAAATAATGTAATGGAAATTCTCTAATATAATTGTGTATTTAAATGATGCAATTTACCACTTTCCAGTAAAATCCACAGGAGAAAAAAATGTCGGGCAGCAAATTCATTTCAATCTAATTTCACTCTCTAGTCCTGCTCTCCTTTCTGTCTGTTTTCCTTCTGCTCTGCCAGACCAGTTCACTTTAAGAGCTAGGACGCAGCTCAATGGTTCAGCACTTGCTTTTTCTACGCAACAGAGCTTGGAAGTTAGGTAGTAAAACATTGCAAGTAATATTACTTTGGAAGATGCTACCTCTTCTAATAACAAGGGCATGCTGAGATACATTTTGCAGTGGAACAAAGTACCACTTAACATTAGTATATTTTGTACAATGAATGGCACAACAGAAAAGTCATTCAAGAGAGATATCTGGCCGTCTTGGGCCATTTTTTTAAAAGTTTGGATTTTTTTTAAAAAAAAATTGAAATGATACATTGGTAACGCATTACTTGCTGACTAACACATAGTGTGTAATAATGATACAGGTAGGACATTTATAAAAATAGTAGCATTAGCACATTTATGTTTTAAAACCACCCTGAGCCTTTTTGGGAAGGGTGGTATATAAATCGAAATAATAAATAAATAAATAATAAATAAATAAAATAAAATAAAATTCCAAGCTCTGATAGAGCAGAAAAGATTCCTGAGATCTTGGAGGGTCGCCGTCAGCCTGTGTCAAACATCCTAAGTCCTAATGAACCAGGGTAAGACCAGAGATCAATGAAAAGAACAAACCTATCAAAATCAATGAAATCCGTTAAGTTAAAAATTTTCTAACGTATAGAGACAATTTAATTAGATTTATGATTGGCATCTATTGATTTAACAAAGTTAAGATTTCCCCGTTAATTATATAATTAATTGAATTTATTTATTATTTCGACTTGTTGGTCGCGTCCTCCGTGAGGCTCGGGGCGGCTCACAGAGGCTAAAAAAACGATAAAACATAATAAAAACACAGCAAGTACAGCAAAATACATTAAAACACAATAAAATCATTCCAGAATTAAATTTTTATGGAAATCATTAATTAAATGAGAGACCATGCTAAAGAGCCACGACATTAATGTTCCCCCAAGTGGCTCTCAAACAAAAGTTTTGTTCACTTGGACTCGAAAAAAAAAAAGAACCCTTGCTTTTCGTGGCTCATTGATTAAATTTGTTTTAGGCAACGGAGAATTATATTATTTAGGCCACAAGATTCAAACTACTGCAAATGCAAACGGCTATAGGAATCTTTGTTTTCATCCATTTGTTATAGTAAGCTTGATCAGTTAATTTCAACATTAAAATATTTAAAGTCACTGTGAAGTTACAGCAAGGTAGTTTTTTAAAAATAATAATAATAATAGTAATACATTAAAATATTTAAAGTCACTGTGAAGTTACAGCAAGGTAGTTTTTTAAAAATAATAATAATAATAATACAGCAAGGTAGTTTTTTTTAAATAATAATAATAATAATAATAATACAGCTTCATCTTCCAAGCTCAATTTAGGGACAAAGAGAAGAGAGCACTCAAAATAGCAAAATACACTTTTTCACTGCATTCTCTAATGATTTTAGTGTGGGCTTTTAAAGTAAACGTATAGAGCAATTAAGCTCCAAGAGTTACTTTTCCTCCTTTCTAACATAAATGAAATTGAAATAGATTTTTTTTACCATCTTAATGATTAACTAAACATGTTAGCCCTTTCCCACTAACTTTCCTATCTCTGGCACTGCCCTATCTTCCTTTCATGTGATGGCTTACATCTAAGGCTGAGCAAGGATCAGAGGCAGAGAATTCCTCTTGTGTCACTTCAGTAGTAGGTTGTTATTTTTCCAGTGGGGAAGTTCACAGAGCCAATTGTAAGGCTATGCTACCCGATGTACATCTCTCGGCATTACTTCGCGAACGAAGATTCTTAGGAAGGACTCATCCCACGCTTTTTACCTGATGTACATAAAACAGTAATAAACTGTTGGGTGATGTTTATTAATATTATTATTATTATTAGTTACCTGCCTCTCCCCACGGCTCAAGGCAGGGTACAACACAGTTTAAATGCGCAGATAAATTATATCACAATATATATATATATATATATATATAGAGAGAGAGAGAGAGAGAGAGAGAGAGAGAGAGAGAGAGATACACTGAACACTCCGTAGACCATGGTTATATATTCAGTATTGTTCTATTTATGTCTGCAAACATTTGTGGATTTCATCCACCCAACTCAGTTGTTTCACGGGATTCTTACATTTCTCATATAGCAGCCTTTGTAGGCACAATAGTGTTTTGAAGGCTTGTTGTGGCCTTGGAAGTGCTCATTAACAAGGATATAACAGCCACTCCATGAAAAAAATATATTTCTAATGGAAATGCTGACACCATCTCAATTCTCTGGGTGCTTCTGGGTCCTGGTATAACAAAGGAATTTTCTGCTCTTTGTACAATGAATACTAATTGTGGTTAAGGGGGGACAGGTTGCGCCGAATGCTGCAGAATGGTGGAATGGTGCCATCTAAAGGGAAAGAAGTGATATAATTCCTGCCATCCTGCACAGGTTTGCAGTAATGGTTTGTCAAATGTTATAAATCAGATATTCCTATTTTAGTCTTCTGGATTGCTCCACATTTCAAACTGAGCATATTTCTGAAGGTGCGCATGCTACTGATGATTCTCCATAGGTATTTTGTGAATGGTAGCAATCACTGTGATATATTGCTGTTTCTTAGAATATTTTGGTACCTGCAGATAGTCTCATTCTGGTGGCAGCCATTACTGAGTGGTGGATCTCTGAGTCTTTGGATATTCTCTGAATACATCACACAATTGCTAGTATTCATATACATTTTAGACATCCACCAGACATGTAACAGAGACAGTCCCTGAATGTCCTTGCCTGTATTATTTATTATTTATTTATTATTTCGCATTTGTCTGTTCGCCCCCCCCCCCAATGGCTCGAGGCGACTTACAACAGTTCGTAAAATACAGTTGTCAGATAACTCATAAACCACAGTAATACCATTAAGATGGAATTACAATTAGAACAGTTGAAGCAACAAATGGAGTCACAGTGGGCTGACAGCTAGACGGTGCGAGCTACAGTTTAGCTAACTCCGAAGGCTTGTTGGAACAGCAATGTCTTAACTGCTCTCCTGAACGGGAGGAGGCCCTGGGTGGCACGGATGCCGGCGGGCAGTGCGTTCCACATGGTAGGGGCTGCAACAGAGAAAGCCCGGCGGCGGGTTGCGGACAGATGGTAGGTCCTCACATTTGGGATGACCAGGAGGTTTAGCTCTTCGGAGCGCAGTGATCTGGTGGGATGATATGGGTCAAGGCAGTCCCACAGGTACACTGGCCCCAGACCATGTAAGGCCTTAAAAGTCAGGACTAACACTTTGAAAGCAATCCGGCATTCAATTGGGAGCCAGTGCAGTTCGCGCAGGATTGGCGTGATGTGGTGGCCAATCGGGACCCCTGCCAGGAGTCGCGCTGCAGCGTTCTGCACCAGCTTGAGTCTCCGGATTACCGACAGAGGAAGGCCAATGTAAAGAGCGTTACAGTAGTCCAGCCTCGAGATGACCGATTCTATTAGCAGAGAACTCATACAAATAAGTATAATAGGAAATAGGAGTTCCTAAGCAATGGATCTTATAGCATATATAAGAAGTGCTTATCAAAGGAAAAGCACAGCTTAACAAAATATTTTGAAATAATGAATAAAATCCAATATGCTTCATTTCTGTGTTTTTCCTACTTCAGGAAGTCAATATCTAGCAGACGAACACACAGAGGTGGGAAAGAAGTAGGACCATCATTGATTGTGATGCTATCACACTATGCCAGTGTTTCCCAACCGCCGTGACGGACCTCCTGCTGTGCCGCGAGAAAAGCTCTCTGCTCCCCTTCCTCCCCCCTCCTCCTGCCAAACTCCTGCTGCTTGGGAGAGGAGGAGGAATGGCCGGGCGGTGGCAAAGAAAAAGAAGAAGGGGCCGGGGCGCCGCCTCCTTCGGCCGTTTCCCCAGGCAGCCTCCAATCCGCCATGGCTCCTGTCATGACTCTCGCCCCTCGCTCGCTGAAGCTGCGCGGAGGAGGAGCCCTGCCCACAGAAGCCCATCCACTGCTCATGCTTCTCCTCCTCTGTGCGGCTTCAGCGAGTGAGGGGCAAGAGTCATGGCAGAGAGTGGCACCGGGGATGGGGGCCATGACTCCCTCCCCTCGCTCGCACTGCCCCCTCAAGGCTTGAGAAGCTGTGGGAGAGCTGAAGCCGGGGGAAGCCATTCTTTACTGTGTTAGAGTGTCATTTTGTGTCATTTTGGTTGGTGGTGTGCCCCCGGATTTTTTTAATGTTAAAAGCGTTCCGCGGCTCAAAAGAGGCTGGGAAACACTGCACTACGCCATGCACAACCCATTGCTAGACTGCCACTTTGCTGCCACAAACCCATCCCTGCTATTGATGGAGAAAATCTATCAAAAGCCACTGATTGTTTCATAATGCTGCAGCTTAAGTGATGAAATCATCCCCAGTTGCTTCTAGCTAGCATGCCAACACAGGACCTCCCCACATAGTGGGGGATTCGCCATGCAGCATGGCAAATCCAACAGGGAAACAGTGGGGGAAAACTTTTGCCCTGCACTCTGCATTGCCCCTTACCTTATCCCATGGGGAGGATGTGTAACTGCCTAGGTTTACCCTGTTCAGGGCCGTAGCCAGGATTTTGATTCGGGGTGAGTTTGGTTCGGGGGAGCTGAGACTGGGTGGAAGAGGGTCTATCCTAGCAAACCTTTTGTATTGTTATCCCAATAACCCCATTAATGTGGGATATAATGAGCATGGTGATCAGATCATGATATGAATAAACATAACAGTTTAAATAATGTACCAGTAAGGCCTTTTCGCGGACCACCCTGAGAATTTCAGGGGCTGAAGCCCCCTTAGCCCCCCCCCCTGGCTACATGCCTGACCCTGTTCCTCTCAATTAGAACACAGGAAGCCTCTCATGGGGGAAGCCCACTGCCAGGACGCTTTCTCTACAGAGCCCCACCAGAAGTAGTCTTATATTGTATGATGGGCCCCACCGGACTCCATCAAGCAAGTATCCTGGAAGTATGCTAGGATGCTTCACAAAATCCATGTGATGAAATGGACAGATGTGACTTCAGGGGGCCAGATTGTACTTCTCTTCCCCCTCTTGGTAATTAAATAGTAAAACTATTTTGAAACTGTGAAAATGCTTGAAAAAACTTTCGAAATGTATAGAGGAGCAAACCTGCAGGACAGCAGACTCATCTCCCTAATAGAAAATAGAGGAGTAGAACAGTGAATCATCACTGTTGTGCAACTTGATAACTTGCAATACTGGGGGTGATAGTCCTGATAAGTTTTTGTGACTGTTCAATGGCTACAGGATGGCAATTTCACACAATAAAGTCCTAGGACATCCAATGGCCCTGTTAAAATAATTGAGCCTGCCAATGTACAATGGCTTTTGGCCACAGGCTACCCGCCCACCATCCATAACCAGGAGCCACCTCAAATTAAGACAATCAGTAAAATGTTAGCGATTGAAGCATGTGCTAACCTGGATTGCAAGAAAAGCAAAGTACTTGAATATTTACAATTTAACTCCAATTCACTATTTCAGCAACATACCCCTGGAATTGATAAACCTTCTGTTGCTCCTTGCGTCTTCTCTATCCCAAGGAATCTGTGCATTTTATTAAAGGAAGTACAAATTGGAAACCAGTCTGGAGAGTGGCATGTGGTTCCTTGATCCAGAGAAGTGATTCCCACATTTTTTTGACCAGGGACCGCTTGACCATGGACCGCTTTGACCAGGGACCACTCTCCAACATAAGTTACAAATCAATTTTTGGTCAATTTTAGATTCAGTTGGATTATTTGGGTTGCTGATTCAGAAAATTGCATTGGATAGGCTATATCAGCTCTAGTTTCTGATACAGAACATATGCCATGCAGTAGTCGCCATCTGCTCACCCACAGAAAATCCATATTTAATAAACCTTGGCACTATAAGAGGATTTTGTGAGACAAGTCACTCTTATTGCAACAGTGTAGGCTGTGGACCATATTTTAGTTCTTGTGGACCACAGTTTGGGAATGACTGATCTAGAATGTACAGGTAGGTATAACCTGATATCTGCACAGTGATCAATTCACTCTGTAGTTTCCATTTTGGGATCAATTTTAGTGGTGGAACTTATAGCCATGACATATGCCTAATGTTTAGAACGTTTCTATTTCTTCTTTAGCTCCTAAGCTTTTTTATACCACGTAACCTGATGAAGAGTTTTGCGGGATGCAAAAGCCCTGCATATTTCAGTGGTATTTTTGGTTAATATTATTATGGGCATTGTTTACATCAACCTACCTCTCATATAAGTTTGATTTTGCTCTGTAATTTTATTTTTCTTCCTTATTTTCTTCAGAGTCTGCCTTCTTTGTCTCACTCAAGTATTTATATTATTAATTCCCATGTTTTGTTGTCTTTGGATATTTTACTTTCAACACTAAAAGCAAAAGTTGTTCAAAAATCCTTTCTATGAAAAACTGTACAGTGGCATATTCAAGGTGATATGAAGGGACTTATGGTAGCTATATGTATACAGAAGCAGAATGGAGTCTTTATAACAGGAATGTTTCCTCCCCATTTTTCCCAATAGTACTGAACATTTGCTGTGTAGCAAGAAGCAAATATTCAGTTGGGCAGTGTAACCCCTATATTTAGGGGTGCACTGAAATTGCAGTGAGGAACAAAATACACTCCATCATGAAGCTAGCTGTTTTGGATAGAGATTCAACAGAAGCATTTAAGGTGCCTCTGCACAAAAACATCATGCCACCTTTGCCAGAGTCCCTGTAATATATTTTCCTCCCTACAGGGAACATTATTATTATTTACATTATTTATATTCCGCTCTTCTCACCCCAAAGGGGACTCAGAGTGGATTACAGTACACATACTTGCAGACAATCTCTGCAGTTCAACATATATAGACAACATATATAGACATATTTAGACATATATAGACAAACAGAGGCAAACTTCTGGCCACCAAGGGGAGCTCTCAGCATTTTCCAGCGTCCCTTTGTTTTTCTTCCGCATTCCTCAGCAATTCCTGGAGTTCTTTATGGTCCCATAAATCAGTCAAAATTTGCCTCCCCACTTAATGTGGTACCTTTATCTCCTACTTGACAAATGAACTGTCTTTTGGGCTGCAAAGGTCAACAGCAGGCTACACTTAAGGTCGAGCACCCACCTCGACCCAGGTAGGCCTCGAACTCATGACCTACTGGTCAGAGAGATCTTATGCAACTGACACTTAGCCAGCTGTGCCACATTCCCGGTGCATCTGTCATCTTTTGTAAATAATGAATACAAAACATCTGTCATCTTTTGTAAATAATGACAATATTTATTTATTTATTTCGTATTTGTTTGCCGCCCTTCCCAATGGCTCGGGGCGGCTCACAACATGTTCAAAAAAACAGCCAAATACAGCAAAAGTTAAAACCACAATTAAAACAACAGATAAAATCACAATAGGCCGCACATTAAGAACACTGCAGCAGCAAAAGATAATGCAAGATGGCAATACGTAGAGGAAGACTGCAATTCATCCGACTCCGAAAGCCTGCTGAAATAACAAAGTCTTGCAGGCTTTCCTGAACGGGAGGAGGTTCTGAAAATGCAATGATAAGTCTGCTCTGAATAAGTGTTTCCAACCTTCGATAGAGTAACTATAAGTCAGAGTACACTTGACTTCGCGTAAAAAGGACAATGACAACCATGACAACAAAGAAATGTGTGTAAAGGAATAAACCAGTTAATCTGATTTTTTTGGGGGGAAAAGTTTATATTGATTAAAACAACAATGACAAACATAATACGCAGGGTAACTAAGAAAGGGGAGGGGGGGGGGGAGCGGGTGAGGAGAGCAAAAGAAGGGAAGTAGAAGGGGATTCAACATGGGGGTTTACAAGCAGAATAAAAGAACAAACAAGTTAACTTCACCCAGTGGTGTAACATCCATGTCTTTGGAGTCTTATTAAATATCCATTTATCAGTTATATCCAGAAACCCTTTAAACGTATATTTTCTTTTTTTCTTAATATAGTCTATAAAGGGGTTCCATGTTTCTGAAAAGTAGTGAATTGGAGTAGGCCCGGATTAGGCTCTTCGGCCGCTCGAGGCCAAGACGCCCCGCGCCGCCCCCCCTGGGTGCGGAAAGCCACGCCCCCAGGGCGCTGCTGCGCAAGTGTGGCAGCAGCCCCAGCCGTGCGGCTTCCGTCACCTCCTCCTCCTGCGACCAGAAGGAGGGCCCGAGGAGGTGGACGGAAGCCGCGTGGCACCGGCCCCGTGGCTTCCATCCACCTTGCACCTTCCTTTCAGTCACGGGAGGAGGAGGACGGAAGCTGCACGGCACTGCTCGTGGGGCTTCCGTCCGCCGCCTCCTCCACCTCCCGCAAACAAAAGGAGGGCGCAGGAGTAGGGGGGCGGGACTTCCCTTCCTCCTCCTCGCGCCTTCCTTTCGGTCACGGGAGGAGGAGGCGGCGGCGGACGGAAGGCCCACGAGCAGTGCCGCGCGGCTTCCATCCACCTCCTCCTCCTCCCGCAACCTAAGGAAGGCATGAGGAGGAGGAAGGAGTCCCGCCCTCCTCCTGCCGCCTGGGCCGCCCCCTTGCAAAGGAAGGAGGCGGCCAGGAGGAGGAAGGGAAGCCCGCTGGTGGGCATGCGTGCGCATGCATGCATGCCCGCCGGCGCGGGGGAGCTTCCCTTCCTCCTCCTCGCCACCTCCTTCCTTTGCAAGGGGGCAGCCCAGGCGAGTGAGGGCGCCATTCCCTCGTCCGCCCCCCCGCAGCGCTCTCCCCCGCCCTCTCCCAAGGTATGATGACTCTCTCGGGAGAGGGTGGGGGAAAGCGCTGCAAGGGGGCGTTTTTTAAAAAAAAGTTTTCGGGGGGCTGAATCCGCTGCCCCCCAAAACCTGCCGCCCAAGGCCATGGCCTAGTCTGGCCTTATGGGTAATCCGGGCCTGAATTGGAGTCCCTCTCAACAAGATAGTTAATCTGTCCAGTTAATCTGATTTTTTGGGAAGGTATGTTAGTAAAAAGTGCCAAAGAAAACAATTTCAGAATTTTCCTCTCTCCTTGTTGACCCTATCATTTGTATAAAAACCATTTGTATATCATCATCATCATCGTTGACCAGCCTTCCAATATCTTATATGTGCCCCAATTTGTTGGAATAAGCACACATTACCCACTGCCATAAAGAACATTTGATGTGGATGATGAAAAATGCAGTCTGGAACATCTGTAGGACACAAGCTTTTGTGAAGCTGTCATGGTTCCTTTCTGCTTTTGCATAACTTTGTACTACTAGGGCTGCCCCTTGGAAAGGACCCTATTCTGGGCATGTATGCATCATTAATCACTCCAATTACCTTTCATACCAATGCACTTTCTCTATTTGCCTCTTGTGCTTTATTACTTGTAGAATAAACAGGCCCATTTTTATAACAGTCCCTTTGGGCTGTGTCAACAGCTAATACTTGCTTCTTTGCTTAACACTGATGGCCTAGCGTGCAGAGTCTTTAAAACACAACAAAGGAATCCAGATATTTTCCCTTACAGAAATAATGTGATTTACAAACTGTGCGATGATGGATGTGATCTCCTGTTATCTTTAACCCTGTCACGTGACTGCTGGCTGCCTAAAGTTAAGTCATAGGTTTTTAAGATCTCTGATAGAGGCTTGAAGGCATGCCAGAGCCTGCTTAAGGAACTGCTCACTAATGAAGGTATTTCGAAAAGTTCCTTTTCAGGTCTACAACTGACAACTCGGTTTTTCTGGGCAGGTGCAGCTGCAAAACCTATTGTATTCTAGGTCTGGACCAGGATACTTACTATAGCAGTGGTTCCCAAACTTTTTTGGCCTACCGCCCCCTTTCTAGAAAAAAAATTACTCACCGCCCCCTTAGAAATTATTATTTTTTAAAATGTAATAGCAATTAAACAGAAAGTTATCTGTATTATTGCAATGCTTCTCAACCTTTCTAATGCCGTGACCCCTAAATAAGGTTCCTCTTGTTGTGGTGGCCCCAACCATATTTTTGTTGCTACTTCATAAATAATGTTGCTACTCTTATGAATTCTAATGCAAATATCTAATATGTAGGATGCATTTTCATTGTTACAAATTGAATATAATTAAAGCATAGTGATTAATAGCAAAAGCAATATGTTTGTGGGCGTATGGACAACAGATGATAGGATTTGCAGTACCTTCGACCAATTCGGCTCAGACTTCCACAGCCAAGACCCCATGAATGGCAGACCTGGACCAAACTTGCCACACAGAACCCCCATGACCAGCAGAAAATACTGGAGTGGTTTGGGAGGAATTGACAATGATTTAGGAGAGATGTAGTTCACCTACTGTATATTTGGAGAGCACTCTGAACCCAAACAACCCTGGATCTGGACCAAATTTGGCACAAATACTCAATATGCCCAAATTTTAATACTGGTGGGGTTGGGTGGGTGGGGGGTGATTTTGTCATTTGGAAGTTGTAGCTGCTGGGATTTATAGTTCACCTATAATCAAAGAGCATTTTGAACCCCCAACAGCAATGGAATTGAACTAAACTTGATCAATAGAGAATACTGGACCTTGGAAATTGTGAGCTGCTTGCATTTTTCTTCATGCTATGGCCATCTCCCAGGAGGAGCCTGCAAATGCCGCAGTGACTCAGG
Organism: Anolis apletophallus; assembly: GCA_030556195.1. Taxonomy (NCBI): domain Eukaryota; kingdom Metazoa; phylum Chordata; class Lepidosauria; order Squamata; family Anolidae; genus Anolis; species Anolis apletophallus. The sequence continues at coordinate 135,013,066 of JARBWK010000005.1, forward strand.
GGGTGTTTTCAGATGCTGAGGCTTTCCTTCTCCGCTGGACCAACTGGCAGGCACACACACGCAAGTGCGTGACTTTCTCGGCCTGCCAGATGGAATCCCTGGGCAGGCATTGCCTGGAAACCGCAGCGCATCCCCCTTCCTCTCCTCAACTCCGCCCACTGTGCAGTCCCATATTGCCCCTTCCTTCCAAGGGACCCGTTGGATTAGAAGAGGCGATACAGGACTATGCCGTGGGTGGAGTTGAAGAAAGGAAGGGGGCGCGCGCTGCGGTTTCCAGACAGCGCCTGCATGGGGTTTCCAACTGGCAGGCGCACGCTCGCGCGCTTGTGAGTTGGTATCCCACCACCACCCCCTTACAGGGCTTCAGTGCCACCCCCCCAAAGTCTCCTGAGCCTCCCACCGCCCCCTTGGATTGCCTCACCGCCCACTAGGGGGTGGTTCTGCCCACTTTGGGAACCATGGTACTAGAGGAATATAATGAGATAGTAGATTATTCTAAGGCTTCCCAACAAAATGGAACTGTAGAGGAGAGTCTACTGAACAAGCCAGTTCCTGCCACATACCAGTACTGCCATCTGTTGAGGAGTTACGAAGGTGGAGGCATTACTTTTCATTCAACCCTTGTAGTATTTTTACTTAGCAGACTTTTATTAAACCAGTGGTTCTCAACCTGTTTTGGCCTTGAACTTCCAGAAATCCTAACAGCTGATAAAGTGGCTGGGATTTCTGGGGGTTGTAGGCCAAAACACCGGGGGACCCACAGGTTGAGAACCACTGTATTAAACAGTAAAGTAAATTATATGCCTTCATGTCACCTGCAAATTTATTGTGACTGAATTTCTTAAGGTTTTCTTAGGCAAAGAATACTCAAGAGGTGGTTTGTCATTGCCTTCCTCTGAAACATAGCTTACAATGCCTGGTATTCCTTAATAGTCCAGCCAGGGCCGTAGCCAGGATTTTGATTCCGGGGGGTTGAGTTTGATTCGGGCGGAACTGAGTCTGAATGAGAGAGCAAACCTTTTGTATCGTTATCCCAATACCCCCATGCATATGGGATATACTGAGCATGGGGATCAGATCATGATATGAATAAACATAACAGTTTAAATAATGTACCAGTAAGGCCTTCTCGCGGACCACCCTGAGACTTGGGGGGGGGGGCTGAAGCCCCTCAACCACCCACCTCCCACCCCCCGGCTACATGCCTGAGTCCAGTATTCATATACTAACCAGACTTGACTCTGCTTGGCTTCCAAGATCAGACAAGATCATTTGCCTTTTAGATAACTTTATTAGAGTCTGAATTCGGGAAATTACTCAATAATGCCAAGTGCATCATTATTTTTGATTTAAAAAATAATCACCATCATCATCTGCTATGCAATTCAAGGGACTTTCATTTGCATTGTTCTGAATTTTAGAGATATGCGAGAACAAGGACTGAATGTGAGTGTTGTAATGTTTGCTTAACATAGGCACTTAAGCAAACTACATAGCTAGAATCAGGTTGAAAAGGGGTCAGAGCCTGTTGCATTGTTTTTCATGAAGCCAAAATACCTTCTGGCCCACCAATGAAGTCCAGGAATACCTACAAAGGTCAATGGTTTTCAGCCACTAACCATTTAAACAGAACCTATGACACTGATACACACTCATTTCTTGGTAACTTCAACTCTGTTGATTTTTAAAACATGTCACATATTTAAAATGCTTCTGATCTTCCTTTTCATTCATTGAATTGACTCCAGGTAAACATAATTCAAACAAAGAACAAATAGAATGGTTAAAGAAAAACCTCTTCAGAGCAACTGCACACTTCAAAGGCAGCCAAGGACTCCAGAGATTTTAGATTTTAGTGCTGGTCTTGGCCTATAAAGCCCTATGTGGCTCCGGCCCACCTTAATTGTTCGGATGTATCTCCCTCTACATTCCGTCTTGTAGTTTAAGATCCACTGGGGAGGCCCTGCTCTCGGCCTCACAAGCGCGTCTGGTGGGAACAAGGGACGGGGCCTTCTCAGTGGCGACCCCCCGTTTGTGGAATTCGCTCCCCAGCAAGATTAGATTAGCGTCCTCCCCGCTTTCATTTAGGAAAAAACTGAAATCGTGGTTTTGGAACCAGGCTTTTGGCTAGCAGGCATAACAGCACTTTGGACATTATAAGAACATAAGAACATAAAAAGAGCCATGCTGAATCGGACCTCAGCCCATCTAGTCCAGCATTCTGTATCACACAGTGGCCCACCAGTTGTACACGGGGATCTCGAGCAGAAGGACGGGCAAAACCCTGACCTGCTCTCGACCCCACAACCAGTACCCAGGGAAATCCTGCCTACCTCAACCAACTCCGAGGTGGCACCTAAATGTCCTTTTCAGTAACTACCGATACACTTGGTATCCATGAATCTGTCTAATCCTGCCTTGAAGTTGTTCAGGCTGACAGCTGTCACGACCTCTTCTGGAAGTGAGTTCCATAACCCAATGACCCTCTGGGTGAAGAAATATTTCCTTTATTAGTCCTAATTTTCCTACCTTGGAGCTTCAGGGAGTGCCCTCTAGTCCTAGTGTTTTGTGACAAAGAAAATAGTTTTCTTTATTCACCTTTTCTATCCCATGCATGATTTTATACACTTCGATCAAGTCACCTCTTAAACACCGTCTTTCAAAGCTGAAAAGACCAAGGCGTTGCAACCTGGTTTCATAAGGGAGCCGCTCCATCCCTTGGATCATTCTTGTTGCCCTTTTCTGTACCTTTTCCAGTTCCGTTATATCCTTCTTAAGGTGCGGAGACCAGAATCCAAATGTGGCCTTACCATCGATTTGTAGAGAGGTAATACAACATTTGCTGACCTATTTTCGATTCCCTTTCTGATCATGCCAAGCATAGAATTTGCTTTTTTTTACTGCTGCTGCGCACTGGGTTGACATCTTCATTGAGCTGTCCACCAAAACCCCAAGATCCCTTTCCTGGTCTGTCTCGGAAAGCTTTGACCCCCATCAATTGGTAGGTGTAGTTGGGGTTCTTTGCCCCAATGTGCATGACTTTACACTTGTTTAGGTTAAAATGCATTTGCCACTTTGTTGCCCATTCACTCAATTTCGAGAGATCTTTCTGGAGCTCTTTACAATCAGTTTCATTTTTAACTACCCTGAACAATTTAGTGTCGCCTGCAAACTTTGCTACCTCAGAATTCACTCCTACATCCAGATCATTAATGAATAAATTAAAAAGTAATGGACCCAAAACTGAACCTTGGGGTACGCCACTTCTCACCTCTTTCCACCCAGAGAAATGTCCGTTTATTACCACCCTTTGTTTCCTACAGTTTAGCCAGGTTCCAATCCAGGACAAGACCTGTCCCCTGATTCCATGGCTGAAGAGCTTATTTAGGAGCCTTTGGTGAGGACTTTGTCAAAAGCCTTTTGAAAGTCAAGGTAAACAATATCAATTGGGTCCCCTTTATCTATGTGTTTATTTACACCCTCAAAGAATTCTAACAAGTTAGTAAGACATGATTTGCCTTTGCAGAAACATTGAACTGGACCATATGATTGTTATAATAATGGAAATGGCTATATGACGGTATAATTAATGTTATTGTTTTTAATCTATTGTGTATTTATGGTTTTATATTGATGTTATATTTGCAGCATCGAATTGTTGCAGCTCTGAGTCCCCTCTCGGGGGTTGAGACAAGCGGGGTAGAAATGTTGTAAATAAATAATAATAAATAGAAAGTAATAAAGTTATAATTCTAGGCTGTAATGCTACTTGCTCGCATATAGCAGTAACATAGTATATATTTTGGAAACTGGCATTGTAGCTTTCTCGATCGCTTTTGCACACCTGTAACCACAACAAACTGTTATGCTACCATAGGGGTTCTTCCACCTTTTAAGCTGAGAGCTGGTTCACAATCCCCCAGACTGTTGGGAGCCCAGACGATAGTTTGGAAAAAAAATAAATGAATTTCTATGCACAATGCACATATCTTATTTCTAGTACAAAAAAATTGTAAAAGAATAATACAGCATTTAAAATAAAGAATTTTTTTAGCTAACATAAACTTACCAGTATTTCAATGGGAAGTGTGGGCCTGCTTTAGCTGATGAGGTAGTCAAGTTAATTAGGATTGTTGTTGTTGTGTGGGCAGGGCACGTCTCTAGGATGGAGGACCACTGCCTCCCAAAGATACTACTCTATGGTGAACTCACCACGGGTCAGCGCAAGAGAGGCGCCCCCAAAAAGAGATATAAGGACTCCCTGAAACAACATCTCAGGCTCGGCCAGATTGATCACCAACAATGGTCCACCCTGGCCTCACATCGGGAGGCATGGAGATGCACTATCCACAATGCTGCGGCCCCTTTCGAGAAGACACACTGAATGGGTCTCGAAGAGAAACGACAACGCAGAAAAGACCGCAACAACGCAGAAAGGACCGCAGACTGTTCACTGTTTTATTGTGATTTTAATGTTTTTAACGATTTTATATGTTCTGTAGTTATGATTTTATATGTATGTGAGTCGCCCTGAGCCTGTGGGAAAGGGCGACTAATCAGTCAAATTTAATAAATAATAAATAAATAAACTTGGAAACAACAACACCCAATGAGACTTTCTGCTGTGCTTTCTGCAACCAAACTTGCCTATCTCAGATTGGCCTTTTTAGTCATCAACGTGCTTGTAAAAAGCGTGGGATGAGTTCTTCCTAGGAATCTTCATTCACGAAGTAATGCCGAGAGAGTGCCTTCAAAACATTTCAGACTGATGGCAAGTCTATAGTTTACGAGAAGGAGTGGGTAAATGATCTTGGAGGGCTGCATTTGGCTCACAGGCCTTAGTTTGGGGGAGCCCTCTGCTAGCAGAAGGCACCAACCTGCCTCCAACTCTAAGCTCTTCAAAAACATAGTTGCCATTATAGATGCAGCTTTAAAAACTGTTCCTAATGCTAGTACTATTACATCATGTGCTTTAGTTTGTTTTCACTTATGTACACTTTGGTTCAAGAATACATTGTTTCATCATCTCTCAAACTGTGCTGAGAATCTGCATGCTGCAGTGGTATGAGCATTAGATTAAGACTAGGGTTCGAATACCTCCTTAGTAGGCATGAGAAAAAAGTTATGAAAATGATTCGTTTCGTAAGAAATTCGTAAGAAATGCTACTTTCGAGTATTTCCGCACCTGGAACGCCAACCAGGAAGTGGACTTTCTTTTTAGAACTTCGGGGCCAGGATTTTCTTAAGTGTCGTTATTAGGTCGTAAGGGGGGGGGCACCCTCCTTCTCTCTCACCACCCTCCCGCCTCCCTTGCCAATAAGTATTATGGCAAGGCAAGCCCTAAACTCGCTCCTTCTTTCGGCTGGAAGGAAGCCTGGAAAAAATGTAAACAGAGAGGATTACTCAGAGTAAATCTGCAAAGGAGGGCACTTTGGATGAAGGGCCCTCCTTTGTGGATTTACTTCTGAGTAAACCCTGTTTACTGTTTTTCAGGCTTCCCTGCCTCTCCTGCCTGCCAGGATCTAAAGCATCAAAGAGTATTGGGGTGAGAAACCAACCTAATGTATAATAGAATGAATGCTACTGTAAGTGCCTAATATTATAAGTAATCCAACTGGTCATACCTACATTCCATGCACATGCAATAATACGCCAGTAATAACAATAACAAGAGGTAAAATTCAAACCGAGAAGTATTCTGACTGGTCTCTCCTCATGCGGTGCAAACGGGCTCTTCTCTTATTAGCCCGGGGGAAATTAGCCGGGGAAAAGCCAGCGTTTGCTGCTTGGGAGCACATACACATATTCTTGGGCGGGGATTTGCTGCAGAATCCTGGCCTCATAGAGAAGATTCTGCAGCAAATCCCCCAAAGAATATGTATGTGTGTGCACCCAAGCAGAAAACGCTGGCTTTTCCCAGGCTAATTTCCCGGGCTCACAGAGAAGCCGTTTGCACCGCATGGCTGAGACCAGTCAGAATACCGGTTTTGATTTTACCTCTTCTTATACTCATTGTTATTACTGCTGTATTATTGCATGTGCATAGAATGTAGGTATATGACCAGCCTGGGCAAACTTGGGCCCTCGCTCCTCGGGATCGGGGTGAGAGAGAGGCAGCGAGGAGCGAGGGGGGCTCCTCCTCCTTTTCTTTTGCTGCTTCAAGAATAGAATACCCCTCCCTCCCTCCTTCCTATTTGGAGAGTCCCATCTAGAATTCAGTGTGATTTATTCAAGTTTTGGCCTACAACTCCCAGAAATCCCAGCCAATTTACCAGCTGTTAGGATTTCTGGGGTTTGTAGGCCAAACTCATCTGAATCTTGCATGCGCTGGCATACGAACTAACGAATTTCGTTAGTAATTAAGTTACATTTTAGAAATTTTTGGAAAATTTTTGTAAGTCTTCCTATTACTAATCAAAAAAAAATCCCCCCCCCGGTAGGTTTTCGATTTGCTATTTTTGGGTTCTAAACCATGCCTACTCCTTAGCCATCTAAATCCATTGGGTAACCTTGGACAAAACACACTTTATGAGACTCAGAATAATTATAATCATAACCATGATAATACTTTATTTATATTCTGCCCTATCTCCCTGGAGAGACTCAGGGTGGATTCCAAACATAAAAGGCAAACATTCAATGCCCGAACATGAAAACAATACATCCATAGTAATGAAATTTGGCAATCTAACATATAAAAAAAAATTATGACTTAACTAAAATTAAATAAAAAACACAGCCTGTTATATCAGACATAAGACAAAACATCAAAAATCGAACAGAAGCATCAATTTCCCAGTTCCTTGGGGGCAAATAGATTGATCATTGCTCAAGGTATCTATAGAGCTAGTGGGGCTAACAGGGCATGGATATGGATGGTAGCTATTAATCAGAGGTATAATTTTAGTATTACCAACTACTCTTCCTCATCCTTGTAAGTCAGTGAGCAAAAGTACGTCTTCAGCCGTTTCTTGAAAGTGGGGAGAGAGGTCATCTTTTTAATTCTTAGGAAAGGAGTTCCAGAGGTGTGGGGCGGCCACGGAGAAGGCCCTTTCTCTTGTTCCCACCAGCTGTGCTTGGGATGAAGGTGGGACTGAGAGGAGGGCCTACTCTGATGACCGCAGTGTCTGAGTTGGTCTGTAGTGGAAGATGCGGTTTGACAAGGCAAAGGTAAATTTCCTCTGAACAAACCTTGCCAAGAAAACTGTCATAGCTTCATCTTAGGGCTGCCACAAGTTGGATGCAACTTGAAGACGCACACAAGTTGTGTTCCCTGCTCCACGATCCAAAGATTTTGGCAGATAAGCAATGTGAACCCTCATAATCCTCTGGCCAAAGATAAGCACAATTACACATGATGAATTTCAATGGGCAAATTGTAACACATGCTTAGCTTTCCAAGTTTAAATGGATGGCTGAGTGGTGGCCTCTGCTTTTAATGATGATTTTTATTTGGGCTGTAAAATGCATAGAATTTGCATATGATTCACTGTCAGAAATCACTGCCCAGCTCCTTCAGAAGCTGTTTGCAGTACAGTCAAGTTATTCAAAATATTTTTGAATGGAAGTGTCAGTTTAAGATCCTCGACATAAAGCAGACCTACAAAGCCTATTTGCAAAGTAAATTTGCTCTGGATTTCTGATACCTAGGAAAGTTTTTTCTATTATATTTATTTAAAATTACAACAGTTTACATTAGAAACAAGCTCAAACAATTAAGGTGAAAGATAAATAACTGCATACAGTTTAATTTTACAAAACGCAAACACACATCTTTCATTGTTCCATAATCTGAGTATTAAGCAGAGCATAATTGCACAATGCTGCTTCACTGTGTTCAACGGCTCAAAATATCAAACAGGTCTGACTTTTATGAAATAATTTTTATTTTCTGGAGCTATGCAAATAATTTTACTTGGTTCCCAGACCTGTAGCTGTGAAAGGGGTGGCGGAAAAAGAGAAGATGGGAGATATGCATACTGTCATACTGAGAAGATAGTCGTAGATTTCTGAGTACATTCAGTCCCAGCAAATTGCAATTACGTACATCAATGACAATTGGTGGTTACTGTTTCAATAGGGTAGTGAAATCAATTCAGGTTTTAAACAAGGAATTATCTACATGACTACTAGGCCTGTGCAATAATGTTTCTAAATGTTTCTAAACTAGGTGGCGCTGGTACTTTGTTTCTATAGTGTTGCTAAAGTTCTGGTGGTGAAATGTTCACCACCAGAACTTTAGCAACACTGTAGAAGCAAAGCACCAGCACCATCTAGTATTCACTCCCAGAATTTTAGTTTTGTAAGTACTTTAGAAACATTTAGAAGCATGATTGCGCAGGCCTAATGGCTACACCAGTGTTTTTCAACTTTTTTTGAGCCGCGGCACATTTTTTACATTTACAAATTCTGGGGCACACCACCAACCAAAATGACACAAAATGACACTCTAACACAGTAATACATATAGTTAATATGTTTTTAAATGTATTTATGTGTGAAACCTGGGCCTGTTTCTTTTTTTTAATTTATTAATCTTTATTGAGTTTTTACAGATTTATATAAGACATAGATTGGGGAAGGAGGGGAAACCTGGGCCTGTTTCGATGAACACAACATAGATATCCTGGCAGGAATGGCAGAAAGACACACACAAAGATCTTGCTCAACAGCTGTCAGTCATGTGAAAACTTCGGCCCTCTGGGTGGTTTGAACTTCAACTCCCACCATTCCTAACAGCCTGAAGCCCTTTCCTGCTTAAGTGGCTGAGGAGGGAAAAGGGCCTGAGGCTGCTAGGAATGGTGGGAGTTGGAATCCAAAACACCTGGAAGGTCCAAGTTTGCCCATGCCAGCTTTCGATTCCATCTCCACATCTATCTTCAGCCTCTGGCGGTTTGAATATATGTGATTATCTACGTGATTTTCTACCTTGTCGCTATGATTATGGTGCTGCTTCTTTAAATTGTCTGCAAACTGACTGTGTTATTGTGCGGATCCCGGAACTGACATTGGATAACATTGTGAGGATACACTTTGTTTCTTGCACTCACTTCCGTGATTTCATCAAATATTGTGAGTTTTCCGTAGAGGAGTGCTCCGTGAACTTGCTACTTCCTGGTTCGCAACTCCTCCGCTCTCTGTGGCGACCACGGCGAACTACCTTATGTAAGACTTTTGATTTTCTCCAGCAGGATTGGGTACTTTGAATGTGTTTTTTGCGTATGATGATGTATGATTAATTGCGCATTTTGTACTGTGATGTAGCGGTGCTCCTTTAATAAGTAAGGATATTGGAGGTTCCAATTTCCCACGGCACACCTGATGCTCGCTCATGGCACACTAGTGTGCCCCGGCACACTGGTTGGGAAACACTGGGCTACACTGTGTTTCTAAATTAGTATCAGCACCTTGGAGACCTCTCTTAGAAGCAGCTGAAACATGAAATGAAGTTACCACACAAATGACATAGAAGCATTCAATCACCTCTGAAATATTGATGCAGATCCTCAGTCCATACTCTTGGGAATGTGAAGGGCATAAAAGACTTCATTTTAAGTTCATTGAAAAAAGCTCTTATGGTTATCATCTTTCATCTTATCTATGGTATGCTGCTTGCTTGTTTATCTGCTCAGTGGTTTTCAAGGACTTGAGAACAACCCATAGATTGGTCATCCTAGCCAGTGGTATAGAGCAGTGTGTCACAACCTTTTTTGAGCCACGGCACACTTTTAACATTAAAAAATCCGGGGGCACACCACCAACCAAAATGGGTTAACATGGTTGAAAGGAGTTTTAACCACAAGGTGGGGTGTTTCCAGACAGACAGGGGTGGTGAGTTCACTGTGAAGTGGTTAGAGAACTGGTTAACTGCCACCGGGATTCGTCATCAACTTACGAATCCATACAGCCCGGAAGAAAATGGCGTGGCAGAAAGAAAAATTGGAGTCTTAAAAACAATGAAAAATTGTATGTTAAATGATGCTAAGATGAGTGAAAAGTACTGGGCAGAAGCTATAAATATGGCTGTACACATTGTAAACAGATCATGGAGTTCAGTGGTAAATGAAACATCATATTTCCTGATGTTCAAAAGGAAACCTATTTTTTCGTATTTTCATAATTTTGGATGTTTTGCCAATGTTCATATTCCATCACAGTGTAGGAATAAGAATCAACGTAAGTGGAGGAATCTAAAATTTTTGGGTTATGCTGAAAAACTAGAGGTTTTTGTTTTGATTTAGGAAATGGAAAGGTTTTGATTTCAAGAAGTGCGAATTTTGAGAAACATCAGGGATGGGTTGATATTCATCAAAATTCTGAAGTATTCTTGCCATTTCATCAGAGACCAGTATCCCAGGGTTCAGAGTTAGCTAAAACAGCTGGGCCCAGTAGTGGGATAAAAGCAGAAGTAGTTGAAGAAGTGTCTGAAGAGTCTGGTGTTGTACCTGAAGAAATGGCTAGCAGTGAGCAACAGGAAAGTGTTGAGGTTGAAGTGGAACCTGAATTAGTTTTGAGAAGGAGTCAGCGCTCCAATAAAGGAGTGCCACCAGATAGGTTCATGGTACAGTGTGTATTGACTGAAGAGAATCAAGGTGTGTGTATTGAGCCTCGAACGTACAGTGATGTGTTGAAATGTGATTCAGTGGAAAGAGGTCACTGGAAAAAGGCTATGGACACTGAGTATAAATCTTTAGTTGATTTAGGAGTTTTTGAGATTGTGTCCAGACCTGTTGGGAAACCAGTAATTGGTTCCCGTTGGGTATTCAAGAAAAGGTATTGTCTGATGGTTCTTTTAAATACAAGGCAAGGTTAGTTGCACAGGGTTGTTCACAGGTTATGCATGAGTCGTATGATGAAACATTCGCTCCTACTGCGAAGGCAGAGTCATTGAGGATGTTAGTGGCCTTAGCAGAACAGTATGATTTCAAAATGAGACATTTTGATTTTGAGACGGCCTATTTGAATGCTAAACTTGATGAAGAGATTTACTTAGAACCTGCACCAGGTTGTAAAGTCAGCCACAACAATGTGTATCGACTGAGAAAGGCCTTGTACGGTTTACGTCAGTCAGCCAGATGTTGGCATTTGTGCATCAATGAAGTTTTGTTGAAATTAGGTTTTGTTTCTAGTGTGGCTGATTCATGTGTCTATACAAGAAGTAAAGGAGTAGAACAAGTCTTTATTTTGATTTATGTAGATGACTTGTGTTTGGTGGCTAAGTCAGATGACGTCCTTAATAAAGTTTTTAAGGAATTAAGTAAGTATTTTAAGTTGAAAGATCTTGGAAGTGTTAAAGAGTATCTTGGAGTAGAAGTGTTGAATTCCACTCAAGGTGTGTTCCTTAGTCAGAAAAAGAAGATACATCAGTTGATAGAAAAAGTTGGGCTGAAAGATGCAAATCCAGTACAGACTCCAATGATTGAAGATTTTTTGAGTCAGACATGTGAAGAACGTTTTCCTAATGTACAGTTGTACCATTCAGTGATAGGTAGTGTTTTGCATATTGCAAACTGGACACAGCCTGACATTGCTTATGCGGTTGGCATTTTAAGTAGAAAAGTGGCTTGTCCTACAACCAAAGATTGGTTGGGTTTGAAGAGAGTACTTAGGTATTTAAAAGGAACTGTGAGTTATAGTTTGTTTTATCCTTTGTTGGAAAGTGAGAAGCTGGAAGTTTTTGTTGACAGTTCGTTTGCTGATGAGGGAGACAGGAAATCAGTGACAGGTTATTTTGTCAAGTATGGGGACAAACCCATTTGTTGGAGATCCAGAAAACAAAGTTCGGTTGCTGTGTCTACAGCGGAATCAGAATTTGCTGCTCTTTCGGAAGTAGGGAATGAGTTAATTTGGATTCAGCAGTTGTTAATTGACCTGGGTTTAAAGTTTGAAAAACCCATAGTGGTGAATGAAGACTCACAGACCTGCATAGCTTTGGCCATGAATGAGAGCATGAAAAGCAAAATGAAATACATTGCAGTAAAATATCAGAATGTGAGGCATTTGTTAAAACAGGGTATGATTGTTCTACAGTACTGTAGATCTGAAGAAAATGTTGCTGATATATTCACCAAAGCTTTACCAGCCATGCAACATAAAGTGTTATGTGCAAAAATGGGGTTAATTGCTGTTAGTGCATAAAATGTAGTCTGTTGTGTTTAAATGGTTTTGTTAGTTATCATTTGTACAATATAATTAGAAAGGAGCCTGTTGAGATTAAAAATGTAAGTGGGCAAATTATATTGTAAAATGTAAGAATAATGTAAAATATGTGTTTATTTTAAATGGGACTACTTGGAGTAAGTTTGTTACAAACTTACTTGAAGCCAGAAGCCTCCAGAAGGTGCTGGAAAAAGTTACAGCTGTAGGTGTTTTGCAGCTATCCCTGTATAAAATAAGGCAGCTGAGAGACTGACCTTGGGTGAGGAATTTTGTTTTGAAGAAGCCAGCAACTTTGCAGAGGAGGACGTCGATAAGAAGATGGAAGGTTTATGTTGTTTCTTATGGACTATTTGTTTGCTAATACTGTCGTTTAATTGTGCCTGAACATATTTTATTTAAAGAGCTTTATTTTTAAAATAAATGACTCTTGAATTTTTTAACTACAGAGAGCCAGCTTAATTGACAAAAAAACAATACTCAGATCAATACAGAATCTCAAGATAGTTGACTTGGCAGGTGGTCCCAGAAAGATACCTGGCCTTACACCATTACCCATGTCGCAGTGCTCCCCCCTCATAGCTAGACAATTAGCCCAATTACCAGTTTCCTAATTAGGTCAATAAACGGCCCATTTATTTCTCCACATCTTGTGTCTGTTGTCTTTATTTTTGCGGTGGGGCGTGGGGATTCAAAAAACTCTTCAAAGGCCTCAAGAGGATGATGTCGATGATGACAACAATATGCATGTACAATGCAGCCATGCTGGCTAAGGTAGATGGGAGTTGGAGCACAACATCGGAAAGTTAACAGACCCTTTGCCCCTCCTCTAGATCACTCTGCAAAATTCTTTCTAGGCACAATCTCATGATCAGACTTTTAGTTTCCAGATTATGGCAATTTGTAGAAGATAAGAGAATGGCTTCTTTGACTTATTATTTCCTTTTTTATCCACCATTCAAGAGAATTGACTTACACGTTTCTTCCTTTTTATATGATCAAAACAAACTTTTGTGGTAGGTTAGGCTAACAGAAGATGTCTTACCTATTTTATTTATTTATTTATTATTCAGATTTATACACCGTCACTCCCCAGGGGCTCGGGGCAGTTCACAAGGTATAAACAGATACATTAAGAACCAATAAAACCAATTAAAAAATTTTTTATACCTTTACTTTCTTCAAATTAATCATGCCCTCTATATCACAGGTAACTTGTGGCTTTCTAGATGCTATTGTAGTGCAACTCTCAAACAGTACCAATGGCTGTGTTAGCTAGTGCTGATGGTAACTATGGATCCTGCTGTCCAATACAAATTATCCTATTCTGCTGCATACCAAACCAATTGTAAACAAAAATGTAGGCCAATATTTACATGTTTACTTGAATTTATAGCAGGTCCCACTGCAAAGGAATGTAAAATATCAAATCGTATGCCAATTAGCAATAAGATATAAGATGGTGGGATGTTTGTACTGAGAGTTGTGGTTTTTCTCTATAATCGTTCTTCTCGGGGAGTTTCCTCTGTCCTTTCCTAGTTTGTCTGGTGTTCAGTATAACAGCTCACTTCAGGGTAGAACTAACATCTTTATAGTGAGCACACCTGGATTGTATATGCCTCACTCATTTTTTTTTTTAAAAAACAACAACACAAAGAACTAAACCTTTGTGATTTTAGTATCTATGGGAAATGGTTTGCGTTGGAAGAGAGAGGCCAAAGAGTAACGGAATTTGTAAACCACAGATGGGCAGTGGTGGTGGATTCAGGAGCCAATTTTCAGCCCTGGGATGCTACAGGGGTCACACAGACAACCTTAAATAGCTACAAGTTCTGTGAATCAAACCAGATGGTAGAACACTTAACACAAAGCTCATTTTATTCTCTCTTTCTTGTGAAGTCTAATATGAACAAAACATCTTGTGATATCATTGTGTTATATGTCTCATCTCTCTTTTTCACACATTGCGCAACTTTAATTGTCAAGGGCCTAGTAATGTGTGTTAGATTTTATCAGAAAGAGGGGAGACAGAGCAAAATAGCTGTTCCATGCATCTTTCTACCTCATTAGACAGGTGGTTTTCACCATCTTATTACGATGCTAGGCCAGAGTTCAACAGAGCCCATCAAATGATGCAGGGCTATTTCCAGGGGGGCTCAGTTGGGCTCCGTGCCGGCAGTGTGCTGGCAGCATGCTAAGAGGGAGCTCTGAGGAGTCAGGTGACTATGTATCTCCTCACTAGGGTTGCCATTTTTTGATACAAGAAATAAGGGACATTTACGGGATTTTTCACAAAAATAAGGGACACTTCATTAAAAACTTGAAACTCAAACATTAGGTAGAAATAGTTTTATTAACAGAATAAGATAATGATTGAAACTCACAAAAGAAGCTGACTTATACCCTCTTAACAGTACATGGCATGTTTCTGCATGCTTTGTCATGCAGAAAAAACATTATTAGAACTACCTAATTTTCTCCATCTGTATTTAGTACTTGACTTTGCTGACTTTAAAAGTGCACTGTCTAAACATTAAAATAAAATAAATTTTATAAGACAGTACATCTTCATGATTATTATGTCAATAGTTAATGGTATAGTATAGTATGGGATACACAGCATTGTATAGTATTGGGATGCACAGCTAGGCCTATTTTAAGAGTAACTCTCAAGCAACCAGAAACTATCGTTATCCAACATGATTCAACATTCCCCTTGGGTAATGGTTAATTAGTCTACTGTACTTTGAAAAGGTCCTGTATCGCCTCTTCCTTCCAACGGGAATGCAGGCTGCCCTTCGAGTGGGAATCCCCGGGCACACCTTCCTCTGCTCAACCCCGCCCAGTCCTGTCCTGCTAGTCAAACATAAGGGACAGGGCCTGAAAATAAGGGACACAAATTTTAGGGCCAAAATAAGGGACGTCCCTTAGAATAAGGGACATATGGGAACCCTCCTCCTCACTGAAGAAGCCGGGGACAGCACAAAAATGTCATGGGATTGCAACCCACAGCAGTAAGGGGACAAAGCTGACCACTGCCCCAGTTTTCCCCGCTGTCCCCAGGTTTCCGGACCTCAGTGTGATGAGGTCCTGATCATGTACTATTGCTTTTGAATGTATTGTACCAAGGGGATAACAATCCAATATTTATTTATTTATTTATTTCGATTTGTTCGTCGCCACTCCCGTTTGGCTCGGGGTGACTTACACGTGGTAAAATCACAGCAAAATACAAACACAATAAAACAATTAAAAACAGTTAAAAGCATCAGAATTTGCACCAATATTAAAACATACAATGAGACGTAGCCCCTATTAGATACTCCCGGGACTAAGCTAGTGTTGTTAGCCAAATGCCTGTCCAAATAGGAAAGTTTTGCAGGCCAAGTTGGTGAGTGCGCGGACCTCGGGAGGAAGAGTATTCCAAAGAGTTGGTACTATGGCACTGAAGGCTCTCCTCCGTGTCGAGGTCAGATGGAGGGTTTTGACGCTTGGAACCACAAGTAGGTTGAGGGACTCTGAGCGCAGTGGTCTTGCGGGACAATATAGGGAGAGGCGGTCCCTTAAGTACACTGGCCCCAGACCATTCAAGGCCTTAAAGGTTAAAACCAGCACC
Source organism: Anolis apletophallus (assembly GCA_030556195.1). Lineage (NCBI taxonomy): Eukaryota > Metazoa > Chordata > Lepidosauria > Squamata > Anolidae > Anolis > Anolis apletophallus. The sequence continues at coordinate 135,028,838 of JARBWK010000005.1, forward strand.
TTGAAGGTAATCCGGTGCTCAATCGGAAGCCAGTGCAGTTCGCGCAGAACAGGCGTCACGTGGCAGGAGGATGGTAAACCTGCCAGTAGCCGAGCTGAATATCCCTTCAGTTTCAAATGCAAAATAGTAACTTTGAAACAACTACACCAGTCAATATTGCTAACTGCACATACTTATATGTGCCCACCCACAGAGTTCCCCATCACGGTAACATGATGTAGAATTCAGCACAACATACAAAAACATTAAATATTCTTAACAAGTGCTATTCAAATGATTGGTGACCACCAGGAACATTGGGTGTGCATAGGAGAAACTTTCCAAGGATTAGGTTTATATGAAATGGCTCCATTTAAAATAAAAACTCGTGCAGGTGTTAGCAACCCATATATTCATATTTGGGAACGTGTATGTAGTATTACTATCTTAGGCATTTATTTCTGGGATTTATATCGTGCCAACTTGGCTCAGAAAAGTGCCTATCAATAGAATCTTCTCATCTTTTAGCAATAAAGTATATTACAGCCCTGGTCTATTTTGAGCAGCTGTGACATACAAGAGTCTTTGTGTTTTCTCTATATATTCAACCCATTGAAAAGCTAGAACAATATCGATGCTCTAAACACTTTTGTTCCCTTTGGTTCAAAGTGCACTGACAGCTGTGTCCACCAAAGAAACTCCGCAGCTTTCACATCCTCTTGCTACATTTTCGAAGAGGGAAGCTGCAGCTGCCCAGGTAAGATCGCATTACACCAGTAAATTTTCAAACCCCATGAAAGCAGAGAAACAATAAAGGTCCCTTTACATAGAACATGCATGGTGTGACTCTCAGTTAGCAGTATTTGCATAGCTCCCTGGATGGGCTTCTCTAATTTTGCCAGCTTGAGGAAACAGCATGAACCATGATGCAAAAACTAATTTTATACAAAGGACAGGAATGGTTGACATGTTACAAAATGTAAATCCTTAGATATGTAAAAAAAAGAAAAAGAAAAGCTTGATTATTTTCTAAAACTAGCTTTACCAAATTCCCTACATTGTTGGCACATAAAAGTGCTTCAAATTCAAATGAATTTTGCAACAGAACTAGGTTGCAAAAGGTTCACAGTCTGGGTGTGATCCTGGATTCATCGCTGAGCCTGGAACCCCAGGTTTCGGCAGTGACCAGGGGAGCATTCACACAATTAAAACTTGTGCGCCAGCTGCGCCTGTACCTTGGGAAGTCTGACTTGGCCACAGTAGTCCATGCTCTGGTTACATCTCGCAAAGAGTACTGCACCGCCCTCTACGTGGGGCTGCCTTTGAAGACTGCTCGGAAGCGTCAATTGGGCCAACGGACAGCAGCCAGGTTGATAACAGGAGCGGCACTCAGGGAGCGTACAACTCCCCTGTTGTGCCAGCTCCACTGGCTACCAGTTTGCTACCGGGCACAATTCAAAGTGCTGGTTTTGGCCTTTAAAGCTCTAAACGGTTCTGGTCCAACTTACCTGTCTGAACGCATTTCTCCCTATGAACCATCAAGATGCTTAAGATCATCCGGAGAGGCCCTGCTCTCGGTCCCGCCTGCTTTGCAGGCACGTCTGGCGGGGACGAGAGACAGGGCCTTCTCACTGGTGGCTCCTTGGTTTTGGAACTCCCTTCCTAGTGACATCAGATCGGCCCCCTCCCTCCTGACATTTCAAAAGAAAGTCAAGACTTGGCTTTTCGAGCAAGCATTCGCAGACGAACTTTAATCGAGATCAAGGATTAGTACAGTGTTTCTCAACCTGGGGGTCGGGACCCCTGGGGGGGTCGCGAGGGGGTGTCAGAGGGGTCGCCAAAGATCACCAAAAAACACAGTATTTTCTGTTGGTCATGGAGGTTCTGTGTGAGAAATTTGGCTCAATTTTATGATCGGTGGGGTTCAGAATGCTCTTTAATTGTAGATGAACTATAAACCCCAGAAACTACAACTCCCAAATATCAAGTCTCTTTTCCCAAACTCCACCAGTGTTCATATTTGGGTATATTGAATATTCTTGCCAAGTTTGATCTAAATCCATCATTGTTTGAGTCCACAGTGCTCTCAGGATGTAGGAGAACTACAACTCCAAAACTCAAGGTCAATGCCCACCAAACCCTTCCAGTATTTTCTGTTGGAGTTCTGTGTGTCAAGTTTGGTTCAATTCTATCATTTGTGAAGTTCGGAATGCTCTTTGATTGTAGGTTAATTATAAATCCCAGCAACTACAACTCCCAAAGTAAAAAATCAATCCCCCCCACCACCAGTATTCAAATTTGGGCATATCGGGTATTTGTGTCAAATTTGGTCCACTGAGTGAAAATACATCTGGCATATCAGATATTTACATTATGATTCATAACAGTGGCAAAATTACAATTATGAAGTAGCAACGAAAATAATTTTATGGTTGGGGGTCACCACAACAGGAGGAACTGTATTAAGGGGTCACCACATGAGGAAGGTTGAGAACCACTGGATTAGTATGACGATGAAACAGAAACTGATTGTGGAGCTGAGATTTGTATTTTGTAGTTTTTAACTATTAATTTTATATGTTTTTATATGACTGTTTTTATCTTGTGATGTATTGTATATGGGCACTTGTTGCCGCTTGTTCACCGCCTCGAGTCGCCTTCGGGCTGAGAGAGGCGGTATAGAAGCATGGCAAATAAATAAACTAAATCAAGCTGGTGCAGAAAGACTTTGAGAGATGTTCAGGTAAGTTGGACTTCTCCAGTCTGGATCACATCTCAACTGAACACTTTAAAATACATTGAATCCTTGATAGTCACTAGAATTGGGTTCAAGTCATCTCCCCCCGCCCCATGAATACCAAAATCCATGGATGCTCAAATAGCATTACGCATGTTAATGTTGTAAAATGGTGTCGCTTATACAAATGGTAAATTCAAGGTTGCCTTTCAGACTTTTTTTTGTGAGAGGGGATATTTTCAAGTCATTGACTGAATTTCTGGATTCAGAATCCATGATATGAAGGTTCTAGCATTTCGGATTCAGAAAACAAAGTCACAATGTATTATTTATTTATTTTATTTATTTATTTACAATGTATCACAACAAGTGATATATTTCTTCCAGAGACTTACACAGAACCTCACGTTGCCCGCTTCCCCATCCCAAGAAGACAAGCATTGTCACATGGCTTTCCCCTGCACTTCCCCCATTCTATTGAATGAGAACACGGGAAGCCTCCACTGTAGAATACTTCGAGTACAGTTCATGGATGGAGCACCACCTGAAGTAGCAGTTCCAGGCTCCAACCAGGAACTGTTCTTGAAGCATCCTATGACAGGTAAGAAAGCCCATGTGACGAAGTCCTGATTCCCCAAGCTCTGTTTTTGAATTATATTCTGAACGTACATTCTAAACCTGTAATTTACTTACTATGATCATATAATTTCAATAGGGAATTTGCAGCTCTCACCAAAGCAAGCCAACACGTTCACTGGCATCGTGTCATTTTGGGTTTGATTTCTTGGTCACCAGAGAAAAAGTGACCGGATCTAGAAACTGGTGCCTTAGTGGTGAGAAGATTTTGGACAGAAATCTATAGTTAAAATGGCACTGAGTTACAAGATATATCCCAAGTGCCTGAGAACTGACTATTCTGAAGTTCCAGATGTTCAGTTGTCAAAGCAATTTTCAAACAATCTGCATTATTGGGGGGCACACAGAAAGTGGGGGGAAATAAGCAGGGCTTCTAGAAGAACATTTACTTTCTTTTCATGGAAGTCCCAGCACCCATTCTCTTCCTTTGCATTTGAAAAAAGGGTCGCAAAAGAAAAGATACTGAATCTGTATTGAGTTAGCCCCACATCCACGCAACCTTGGCATATACACAAAAAAGGGTGGTTGTTTAAGACAACTGAAAACAAATGGGTTTCGGAACAAAACTGGGTCAGCAGCATTTTGGCAGCAACATGGACTGGCCTGAAAAAAAAAACCACAAAAAACTTAAGGTCCCTCCACGCCACCTGCACACTCCTCAAATTGTACTCTGTTCTGTACCAGTATGTATGTGTGTGTGTTTTTTAAAGGTACATTTAGTCTAGACAAAACTTCAGGCAAACATTCATTGTAAAGGATTATCTGAATTAGTATTTCTATAATGTAAATAAAAGGAGATGCTTGGTTTTTATCCACATTTGAATATAATACCCCCAACAGCTATCCTTACTGTGCAGTTCCCACCTGCTAAGAATTTTGTCCCCCCAGTTATGAGAATCAAGATTTTGATGGATTAAACAAAATGTCTATCTAGTCCACTGTCTTGTCTCCAATAGTAGCCATCTAGATGTGTTTGAGATGCCAATGAAGACTATGGCTCCCTCCTCTCAGAGCTCTGGGTTGCCAAGATATATTCCGTCTGGAAATGGAAGTAACATTTCATTCTGAATAGTAGCTGTTGATAGGGGGATAATTTTCTTTGATCATTTTTATTTTAAAACATTGTACATGCCCGGGTACCCTTATGGATACCCAGGCAGGGCATAAATGAAGTTAACATAAAAATATGCAAATCCAATAACAAAATAAAAATAAACCCAGCATGATGATACAAAGAAGTTCAGAAAGTGAAATAAAATAAGCAAGGCCAGCCATCAAATTCCTTTTGAACCCAAAAGTATTAGAACCGTTTGTCAGAAATTTTGTACTGCCGGTGCCAGCCACACCTCCATAGAAGTGTTGCTCTATAGTTCTATTTTTTTTAGCCAATTTGCCATATTATCTTGGGGGTTTATAATCACACAAGCCAGATCATCTGCAAAAGCTGATATCTTGTACTCCTGTTTTCTAATTGTCAGCCCTTTCACGTCTTTATCTTCAATTATATCTTTTAGTAGCAGGTCTAACACGAAATTAAATATGAGTGGGGAGAGTGGGCAACCCTGTCTGGTGCCCCTATAGATCTGAATTTTTTGTGATCTTTGTCCATTGACCACTACCTGTGCCTTTTGCGTTTTGTATATTGCTTTTATTGCCATTGAAAAGTTACGTCCGATTTCGATCTCTGATAATAGGCATTCTATAATTTTCCAGTTAACCTGGTCGAACGCCTTCTCGGCGTCCAAGAAGGCTATTGCTGTTTTTACGTTGATGTTTTTGTCCAGATATTCTATGATGTCTATTATATTTCGAATATTTTTTTTCATGAATCTCCTGGGAAGGAACCCTGTTTGAGCCTGCGTTATCCAGTTGTTGAGGAAGTTTTTAAATCTGGTTGCTAGAATGTTAGCATATATTTTGTAGTCCAGATTCAAAAGTGCTATAGGTCTGTAGTTTTGTACTAAATTTGGATCTTTCCCTTCCTTATGTAATACTATAATTTCAGCTTCCTTCCAACTTTCTGGTATGATCCCTTTCTTTATAATGTTATTCATTAGCTTTTTTAAGGTATGGTGTTATTTCCTCTTTCATATTCTTATAGTAGGTATCTGTAAACCCATCTGGTCCTGGGGATTTCCCAGGTTTCAGATTATCAATAGCCGTCTGTACTTCTTTATCTGTTATCTCATGATTAAGCATTTCCCTTTCGCCTTCAGTTATCTTCAGTTATCAGTTGTTTATTGAGTATTTGTCTACACCAATGTTATTGTCTATTTTAAACAATAAAAACTTTATTTAAAAAAAAGAAGTGTTGCTCTATAGTTAAGGTGCATGACAAAGAAGACTCTCTCCTTTATTGTTTTATTCTAAACTAGCTGTCCCCTGCCACACGTTGCTGTGTGGTTTTGCTCACGTGTTAGTGTATATTTTTTGGCTTTTAAGTCTCTTCTGCAGTGTTTTTATGAGTGACGGTCACTCGTTGGCCTGATAGGTGTATTGTGTCCAATTTTGTGTCAATTAAGCCAGTGCTTTTTGAGTTATGTTAATCACACAAATGAACATTACATTTTATTTATATATATTAACACAGCCCCTTTTTTTTTTTAAAGTGGTGTCCTGGCTTTTTAGGCCTTTTCCTGGGGTTATCTGGGGTGCTGATTCAGAAAATGGTATTGGATAGACCACACCAGCTCTAGTTTTTTAGATGATTTTCTGTGAACGAGCAGATGGCAACTGGTTGATGGCATATGTTCTGTATCTCAAAACCAAGAGCTGATAGGGAGAAATTGACACAATGTTTGGAATCAGCTGGTCAAATATACCCAGAAACAGGGATAACATTTGAGGCACCTAAATGTGTATTAGCCAGTGTTATTTGCACACATTTATATGCTGCTTATGTTCAAATATTTCTAAAAGTAATGCATCAAAAAAGCATAAAGTAAAGCACCATGCACATTGATAGCATTATATAAATAATCATAATCATAAGAACAGCACTTAATAAGAAACAAAGATAATCTTGATCCACCAAGTTCTCATGTTAGTCTTCGAATATCTTAACTTGAAGACTGGAAAAACAAATATATGCACATCTGTGTACCAACATGCTTTTTCTTATGGAATACAACCAGTCCTCCATATTAGGGGCACAGGATCACAGTGAAACATTTGTAGGTCTTTTGGTATGATTCTATGGTCAACTACTGCCAGGACATACACATGGCAACAGAGAACATACCCTTTTCACTCCACGCAGTAGTGGAGATGGTGACAAATACAATGATCCACAAATAATGAAACCTGTGAATGCTTAATCTTCAAATACAGTAGAGATGGCTATACTAACAAATTGTACATTTTATTTTGCTCTGTTGAATTTTGTATTATTATTTTTATATAAGTTTCAATAAACATTTTAAAAAGAATCTGAAGAAAAGGAAGTTGTGTATGTTGGTTGGAAGTGTAGAGAAAGCTTTCCAATGTCCACTCTCCAGCTCAATCCCCTGCAGCCAATGTGGCTTCCTGCTACCCACTTCTCCACCCACATCCCCTCTTTTCCCCTGCCAGTATCTTCACAATAAGCTGAATATGTAAAAGATGTCTCCCAGACAGGACCCACTCCTGGACAATCTGAGGCTACTGCTTACATGTTGGAAGAAACTCCTATTTTAAAGCAGAACATTGGAAGAGAGCAGTGAACCAAGTGGTGGTTAACCTATTCCAATGAATGTTTCTGAGCTCTTGGAACAGGAATAAAGAAAGCAGGAAGAAGATTTTCTAATAGCATCTCTCTCTCTCTCTCTCTCTCTCTCTCTCTCTCGTGTGTGTGTGTGTGTGTGTGTGTGTGTGACAGGCCTGTAGCCGGGGGCTAAGGGGGCTTCAGCCCCCCCAAAAAAATTCTCGGGGTGGTCAGCGAGAAGGCCTGACTGGTACATTATTTAAACTGTTATGTTTATTCATATCATGATCTGATCACCATGCTCATTATATCCCACATTCATGGGGTTATTGGGATAACAATACAAAAGGTTTGCTAGGGTAGACCCTCTTCCACCCAGTCTCACCCCCCGAACCAAACTCAGCCCCCCCGAATCAAAATCCTGGCTACGGCCCTGGTGTGTGTGTGTGTGTGTGTGTGTTTTATATATATATATATATATATATATATATATATATATACACACACACACACATACACACACACACACACATATATATATACAATATATATATGAATGCTTAATCTTATGCTTATGTTCAAATATTTCTAAAAGTAATGCATCAAAAAGCATAAAGTAAAGCACCATGCACATTGATAGCACTATATAAATAATCATAATCATAAGAACATATATTGGAGTATTTGAATTTTTCTACAGGATTCTTTTTAATTCAATCCAGCCTGTTTTGGATCCTGATTCCAATTTAAGATTCAGAAGCATTTCCAGGGCATTGGCCTGCATTAGGAAAACAAATATAATGTTTAATTTTCATAGAGCTGTAGGTCATTTTTAATGTTCTATTTTTATATATTTATAAAAAAGGTTCTATTTTTATATTTTTATATATTTATATATTTTATATACTTATAAGTGTGGGTCATTTTAACACATGGTGGCCCTTGGTAACCCTGGTCAAATTGCAGGGGTAGAATAACTTTGAGAGTTTATGTACTAGTCATTTAAAATATTGTTTCAAAAATGATTTTTTTAAAAAGCATATGTGGTGATTACTGGGTAGGTTGACAGAAAGGTGAAATCAGCTAAAGAGTACCAACGTGCAAGACACCAACCCTCATCACCCTGGATTGAGAATATTGGTGAAATTCCAGGTTAGAAGCTAGAACTGACACTGAGCAAAATGAAGGCTCCTTTCTCTTTATTGTTCTCTCTTCCTTCTTACCCACCAGCCTTTTAACCATATCTTAGGTGTAATTGGAGACTCACTGTTTGCCCTTTTTATTTCTGAACTGCTTCAAATTGGTTCAGACTGTTTTAGACGGTGCCAATCAGCTTCAGACCCAATCAAAAACATTTTAAGAAGTGTTTGATGTACTGAAGTTTCAGCTGTCCTCTCTTTTGCTAGCCAGGAGATCCATACTGATCACTGTTTCTAAGGTCTAAAGCATCTTCTGCATAGGAGAACACCTTAAGAAAGAGTCAGAATGGTTTGCAGTTTACCCAGCTTCGCTAAACAAAGTCCTTGATCTATTGGTCATCTGTCACTGGAAAATAAAGCCACAACAAATGGCTTAAGGTGCTGCTATTCCTGCACCAGACTTAGGTGACAGTAAAATTCAATGAGCTTTCAGCAGCCATGATGTTCACAGAATGCTTTTGAACCTCAGTTTCATGGAGTCACCACTTATGAACCTACCAGTTCATGAAAACATCTCTTGATGAACTTTACCAGATGTCTCAGGAAAAAGGGAGGGACTAGAAAATATGTTTCCTGCTCAGCCTTCTCAGCTCCAAATGTGTGTTGAGGGTCTCCACTTGCTGTACATGTTTCTACACATTTTTCTCTCTGACTATTTCAACTCATGTCTTGGTTAAGACGTTAATGGACTGACTGAATAGCTTGCTCTTTAAAAGCTTGTTTTCCTATATATGTCAACAGGATAATTCAAGTGCATCTTTCTCTTGTCTTCAATGCTTTTTTTGCATTTAGAAAAAAACTAACAAAAGAATTAAAATGTTAACTGATTTTCCGATTGTCGTTGCCTATTTGACTGCTAATTTGATTGCGGAATGGTTTCTATGGCCTCGTTATTTAGATGACTCTCATTGTGACAGGATTATTGAAGACACTATTAGAATGTTGTTTTGCTATGGACTTGCGTTCACAATGGCCCCAATATTACTCGCATTGAAATCATTGGCAAAACTCCCATGGACTTAAAATGGCACCAAGACATGGCCCTGTGGACGCAAATGCCACCACAACCAGTAAGCAGGTGGGCTACTCAAATGAACAACCCATTTGCCTAAGAAAATTGCAGGCAACGGTCTTTTTTTCCAGCCCTCTTCATCATTTCCTTCTCACAGAATGACAGATTAAGCAAAATTTAAATATTATATCATAGTTCTTCCCTCTTTTTGGGGGGGGGGTCCTCTGGGGATCTGTATTTTCATATTTTCTAGGATCTGTTTAAGATATTAACTCATATTTCACTTTATAGAAAAGCAGTGTTCTATATTTTTGTCACAAGATTGTAAAGAGAACGGTTGACCCTAAAATATTTTGCATTGAATTAAAAAAAAGAGGAATTTCTTGCTCCCCATTGGTTTCTCTAGATCAGGGGTGCTCAGAATGGTGATCGCGATCACCAGGGTGATCTTCGGGCCTCATCCTGGTGATCTTCAGGCCCCTGACCAGGCTTTTTGCTGTTGGTCCTCTTCATGCGCCCCTGTACGCTGCAAAGAAGTCCTCTGTCGTTGCTCCTCCCCGCTCCCTGCTTGCGCGCCACCTCCAAAAGCTCCAGAGTCCAAGAGGCAGAATGGGCCCCCTCTTTTGGATTCCTCCTCCTCCCTCTGTCCTTCTCCAGCCACTCAGAGTTGTAGGAGACCAAAGGGGGCGGGCCCGGATGACGCGATGCATGGCTGGCCCTCACGCACATGTGCAGAAGCGCCCATTTTGCCTCTCGGACTTCTCGTGAGCTCTTGAGGCGGCACGCATGCTGGCGGCGTGGAAATAGGAGCAACGACGGAGGAGAAGAAGGACGCTTTGGGGTCATTTCCTTACCGCATCTCAAAGGTCGGTCGTTTTACTTTGGGGTGGGTGCTTGATTGTTCTGTGGCATGTCTCTTTGTTTATTTTTAATGTTTAAAAATGGCCTTTTAGCTCCAAAGACTCTTTGCTTGCTTTGTTCCTTGAGAAATATATGTTGAGGAATATGGAAATGTGGGAGAAATGGGGTGGTTGGATGTATTTTTGCATGCCCTTTTGTTTACCTTGCTGAGTATTAAATGGCCTTGCAGTTCAACAGCCTCTCTTCTTACTTTCTGGCTGATAATATGTGTGGTAATATGGCAGTGTGGGAGAAATGGGGTGGTTGGATGTATTTTTGCATGCCCCTTTGTTTACCTTGCTGAGTATTAAATGGCCTTGCAGTTCAACAGCCTCTCTTCTTACTTTCTGGCTGATAATATGTGTGGTAATATGGCAGTGTGGGAGAAACGGGGTGGTTGGATGTATTTATGCATGCCCCTTTGTTTACCTTGCTGAGTATTAAATGGCCTTGCAGTTAAAAAGCCTCTCTTCTTACTTTCTGGCTGATAATATGTGTGGTAATATGGCAGTGTGGGAGAAATGGGGTGGTTGGATGTATTTTTATGCTCTGTTTTATATTGTTGTTATTAAATTGAAATGTTGATGTTTTATAACTTCATTTTATGTAAACTGTCCCGAGCCTGCTGGAAGGAGCGGTACATAAAAATGAATAATAAATATAAATAAATAAATAAGAAAATAGTTATATGTTTTACATTTCTGTGTAGGTGATCTTTGGGACTTGGTTTTTTAATCAGTAGCTCCCATGCTGAAAAAGTGTGAGCACCCCTGCTCTAGATCATCTCCTGGGATTATGTGGTAATGATGCTGGAAACCAGATGCTGAACAGAGAAACCAGCCTGGTTTTCCTTCTCTCTTTCACTGTTTCTCTCAATGATCAATGTAGAAAGGATCCTCTCCAGGGAAGAGAAGTGATATTAAGTATTTGACACTTCACTTGAAGACATCAGTCTAGTTGGGGCCTATAGGGCAGGATAAGTTGCAACAAGGTCCCTCCAACACCTTGCTGCAATCTCCTTGCACTTGAATCCTAAAATGGTCATCTCACTTGGCCTAATAGCAGGGTCACTCCTTTCAATTAGTCTATTTTCCTTCCAGGGAGAGATCTCCTTTTGGGGCAATCTATAGTGGCTTCTGTACTGTATCAGGTCACAAGCCAGGAAAATATTTACTATGAATAAGTCTTTGTCCTCCTTCCTAAGATGGATAAAATTATCTCTGGTTGTACTACAGTAGGGAAAAGACACTTCTACACAAATGAACTTTCTATACATATAAAACTAGCATTTAATGAAGAATACCAGTTTCCACCACACTAGGGTTTACATGTGGAAAAATTACAGGATCTTTTCTACTGCACGGTTGGAGTGTCACCAGAGCAAGGCAAGAGATCTTGGCAGTCAAACTCAATTTAATTCAAACTGAGTGGAGCCCCTCCTTGAAATTGCAGTTTTGCTTTTTCCCACTTTCACATTTAAAATTAGCCTCAATACTTTACAATCAATTTGTAAACAAATGTGGTAAATTCCTACGTTTTATAAATGAAATCACACCAAATTAAATACTTAGATATCCACACTGGAGTGTGTCTTTTTGAAACCCATGATGTTGTTTGTTGTCCAAGCAAAAGTAGAAAGTTAGCAACTTTATACTATTCTACTCGACTGAGAGAATTCATACTACCTGTGTGTGACAACCCCTTGTTGACCGGCCTCAGACTGGATAATCTTTCGCAATCCAAACTGCTAACCCTAAATGCAAGGGGGCCTCGAAGTTACCTCAGCAACTTATGTCTTATGGCAGGGTAGATTATCTCCCCCACTAACCATTGAATTGCAGAGACTTTAAATTTCTCAGTAACCACTTGACCACACTGCCACCATTTGTCTGTCTGACCACTGACCTTGAGGGCCACCACCAATAAAAAAACTAACAGAGGTGTTTTTCTTTTAAGATGTAAATAATTTATTATGACACAAATGGGTACAAATCTTGATTGGTTTTATACTTCCTCAGAGGCACAAACTTATTCTGTTACACAAAACACAATGGGGATATACTATAGGGTTTCCACTAACCCTCTATAAACCCATGGACTCTTCCGTCTTTAACTAGGGTCTCTACACCCATAAAACTGGACTGCTCTCTTGCAGACCTTAAGACCAACTAAAGACTGAACTGTTCTCTTACAGTCCTTAAGACCAACTAAAACAAAACAAACTCCTCCCCCCTCTCATGGCAGTTGGCTTCCAACCGCTCTTCACCAACTGTAAAATTCATACCTTGAACATTCTAAAAGGCTCTGGCCCTGGTTGCTATGGCGACAGCTCTTCAGAGCTTCTGCCAAGCCTCCTTCTGTTTCACCCACAGCAACAATTCATAGAATATTCCTTTGAACTACACAAAACAACATACATTTAACATATGTTATACAACATTTACACACAAATAATCGACATCATTACACTGTGGAATCCTGATTCTTCATCTCAGAACTCTTCTGTTTTGCTGGAATACTCTGAAACCTATGCATATAGTAAATTGCAACATTTAAATCAGGTCCATATCCTCAAACTATCTCAATTAATCAAGTGCCAATCAATCCTCTGTTGCCCATGTTTTCAGCTTCCTTTAAAATGTCCCAGTTTCTCTTTCCTCCTTTCACTTTCCTCCTTTTGTTCCTGGACTAATGACACTTGCTGCAAATTGAAGTCAAAGTGCAAAAGTGGTTTGCTCTCATTTAACTCAGCAGGGAGGAGAGCATGGCAAAGCAGAGCAGGACTGGGGGTAAATCTCGTCCTTCCCTATAGTCTCAGACAAAAGCAAACTGCTGCTGCCTCTCCTAATTTATCTGTTCCTCCTCATTAAGAACCTTTGCCTTTGTAACTACAATGGGATGCTTCCTAGTCACGTGAGAAATCTTGGAAGGTATGTAGGTCCTGGTGTGGTGATTAAATTCACTTTGCACTGATTCAGAACCCACTTGCGTCAAAGCAGGTCCAAATGAAAGCCTAATTTCAGAAATCCAAATACAATTTGGCAGTTTCCCAAAAGATTATGCTTTACTCACTACATTTTATGTGGGTAATTGCAATGAAAATGATATACAGCGCAGAGATGTTCTGCCGCACAGCAGTCAATCAGATGCCTCCGCTCCAGAAATGTGTCTGAAGTGAGCCACAATTATGCAGAGCTCTGTTTGAATAATTGATACTGCAATTTGACAGGCATTTAATTTCTGAAGATTTTGCGTTATCAAATCTGTCTGTAGTGTCTTTGCGGTGTCCCTGCAATGTCAGCATCACACCCTGCCTTAGCATCTTGTATGAAATCATTCTTCTTTTTGAATAATGGTTCAGTAGTTCTGAACAATGTCTTTGTGGATGCAGTGAATCGTAGGGCTGGGTTGCCAAGGCTTTTGGTGCTGGATCTGTATTTTGCAGAAGAGAAGAATTGTATGAGAGAGAGAAGATGGGAAGCAGCAATACAAGGAAGCCAAGGACATTACAGCGAGAGAAATAGATCACCAGCACAGCCTGATTTTCTTCCCACATTCAATATTTTATTTATTTATTTATTATTATTTCGATTTGTATACCGTCCTTTCCGACTGGCTCAGGACGGTTTACAGCATATCGAATTACATCATAAAACATAACAACAACCAACAGGACACATAAAACAAAGCAATAAAACCAATTTAACAGTATTCTGCAATAATCAAGAGTGGTCACAGATTGAATGCAAGCCGGATCAGTGCTGTTTTACAAGCTTTCTGGAAGGCCAGTAGCTCATTGACTGCTCGAACTTCAGGTGGCAAGCTGTTCCACAATTGAGGTGCTGCCACAGAGAAAGCTCTGTATCTAGTTGACGACAGGTGAATGGTTCGCAGGGAAGGAATCTGCAGGAGATTGAGGTCTTCTGAACAAAGAGATCTCTGGGGAACATATGGGAGTAGGCAGTCCCTCAAGTACACTGGCCCCAGACCATGCAAGGCCTTAAAGGTTAAAACCAACACTTTGAAGATTATCCGGTGCTCAATTGGCAACCAGTGCAGTCGCTGCAGAGTTGGAGTGATGTGTGCCCTGGCCGGCACCCCGGCCAGGACCCTCGCTGCTGTGTTCTGCACCAGTTTAAGCTTCTGGATGACTGACAAAGGAAGGCCAATGTAAAGGGTGTTACAGTAGTCCAGTCTCAAGATGACTGTCGCTTGGATCACCGTGGCTAGGTCATTTTTGGTGAGATAGGGCGCCAGCTGCCTAGCCTGCCGCAGATGGAAGAAGGCGAATCTGCTGACAGTGGAGACCTGAGCAGCGGATCTAACTGGACCACCAGACTCTTTATTAAGTGCAACGGGCGTAGTGCCTCGCCGTCCAGAGTAGGCAGCTGGAGCTCACACTCACCTGGATGACCCAGCCAGAGGATCTCCGTCTTAGATGGATTCTCTCTCAGCCGACTGGCTCGTAGCCAACCAGTCACAGCTTCAAGGCATTGTTGGAAACAATCGGGTACAGAGTCTGGCCAGCCATCCATCCTCAGCACCAGCGGGGTGTCATCTGCGTACTGATGACACTCCAGACCAAAACTCCACACCAATTTGGCAAGTAGTTGCATGTAGATGTTAAATAATATAAACATCTTGCTCAGATCCCACTTTTTCCTATCCTTCTGTCCCATCATATTTCTGCCTGTGATTTTTTTTTTACTCTTTTCGCTCTTCAGCCCAGGCTCCTTGCATTATAAAACATCACCTATTCTTTACCGCATACTTTGCACAGGCTTGCAAGTCACAAAACTCTCCTGGTGCCCCCTTTCTCTCCTTTCTAGCCATCCTCATCCACATTCTTCAAGAAGTCTTTGAGTTAACACTTCACTTTTCATCTCCAGCCAAATGCGCAGCTATATTCCTTCCTTCATTCATTGTTGTTGTTGTTGTTGTTGTTGTTGTTGTTAATATCCTGCTTTTCTCCCCGTGGGGACTCAAGGAGAAGAACTTTGTTTTTCTACTCAAGGCAGCTAACATCTATCCACACTAAACAGTTTAAAAAAGCAATACAAAAGTCTTGTAAAAACCCAATTAAATAATAACAGTGTGGGAAAAACAGAATTAAAATACAGCAAATACATTACAATGACCTTTAAAATTTAACCCCCCCCCCCCCAATCCCACAAATCCGCATATTAAGGACCACACCAAACCGGGCTTTTGCCCCATCATAGAATGCTTTCAATGCTACAAGCAGTCAAAGCTCCGAGGGCCTCACCGGACGATCAATAAAGATGTGAAGGACACTGCGCGGTCAGGCCGGGACTCCCAAACCAGACTCCCTTGGCACCGGCAATGGTATTGGGACATCCCTGCCTGCCTCCTTTCGATGGCAGAATGGGGCCTTAAGGGCATCGCCGCGGACACTTCCCTATTTCCTCCCTCCCTCCCCACCCTTTGCTCTTCCCTCTGTGTTTTTTTTGTATATGTTGTTGTTCTGTTGCTGTAAATCGCCCGGAGCATCTATGATGGAAGGCGATTAACAAATATTAAATTCTATTCTATTCTATTCTAACATGGAGCTGGTTTGGAGCCAGGTGGTGGCCTTCACATAACGTAATCTATTAAGATTAAAAGTGGGACGAAGCAGGGATGCCCCCTTTCCCCCATTCTTTTTGCCCTGGCAATAGAACCTTTAGCAAACTTAATTAGAAATAATGTAAAAATTGAAGGTAAGAAAATTGGATCAGAAGATATGAAAATAAATCTATTTGCGGATGATGCTATGGTGTTGCTGGGGTCACCAGAAGAATCTATAAAAGAAGTTATTAATAATATAAAGAAATTTGAAAACCTGTCAGGGTTGGCAATTAATATACAAAAATCAGAAATACTAAGTAAAAAATTTGACCCATAAAGAGTTAAAAGAAATTCAAGCTGTCACGGGGATAAAACTAGGAGAGAAGAAGTTAAAATTTTGGTGGTTTACATCCCCCCCAAAATTGAATAATATAGCTCAATCGAATTATAATAATTTATGGAAAAAAGTAAACAATCAGATACGTAACTGGAAAAAACAAAATTTGGATATGTCAAGTAAAATCAAAATGGTTAAAATTATGATTCTACCAAAATTCTATTTTTGTTCCAAACACTCCCATATAGTCTTCCCACTAAAGTTATTTTAAAAAATGGGATACTTCAATAAAAAATTGGATAGAAGGAACAAATAGAAATCGAATCCCTAAATCAGCATTTTACTCCCCAGTGGAGAATGGAGGATGGGGGCCCCCCTAACTTACAACATTATTGTGATGCCTGTCAAATAACAAGGCTTGTAGAATTAGATTTTGAAGATTCGAAAAGATGGGCCAGAATTGAGAAATCAATTAATGGATGGAATCATTGTTTATGTATAAAAGGAGGTATTGATTAAAAAAAACTTCAACTGAAATTAAAGGGGGACCATTAATCTCAACCATGGAATGCTGGAAAAACTGGCAAAATAAATTACAAATTAATAAGGTAGATATACTCCCATTAGCGTTTCTCGATAATAAAAATGAACAGATATTATTTATTTATTTATTTATTCGATTTTATATTCCGCCCCTCCCCGCAGGCTCGGGGCGGATCACAAAAAGCGAGCATACAGTAAAACATAGCGCAACAATAGAACACATCATAAAAACATAAAACATATCATAAAACATACAGTAAAACAGTTGTACGTAGCACTGATGGTATAGTCTACGGTTCCTAACTGAGACGGGACAGACCCAATAGGATTTGAAGTTACCCGAATGCCAATCTGAAGAGGGCCGTTTTGCATTCCCTTCGGAAAGGGAGAAGTTCGGGAACCATTCGGGTATGGTTAGGGAGCGAGTTCCAGAGTGCTGGAGCCGCCGCAGAGAAGGCTCTCTGTCTTGTACTGGACAAGTGACAGGAGCGGGACGATGGTATAACCAGCAAATTTTGCTCTTTCGAGCGCAGTGATCTCGGGGGAACGTACGGGGTAAGGCGGTCCCTCAGGTACACAGGCCCTAGACCGTGCAAGGCCTTAAAGGTTAAAACCAACACCTTGAAGGCAATCCGGTACTCAATAGGAAGCCAGTGCAGTTGCCGAAGGATGGGAGTAATATGCTCCCTCACTGGTGCTCCCACCAGTAGGCGAGCTGCGGCATTCTGCACCAGCTTGAGTTTCCGGATTGTCGACAAAGGAAGGCCCACGTAGAGGGCGTTACAGTAGTCCAGCCTCGAGATGACCGTCGCTTGGATCACCGTGGCCAGGTCAGCCCTGGACAGGTAGGGGGCCAGTCGCCTGGCCTGTCGTAGGTGAAAGAATGACGTCCTGCTGACCATGGAGACCTGGGCCTCCATGGTCAGCAGGGGGTCCAATCTAACACCCAAGCTCTTAACCAAAGATGACGGGCTAAGCTGCTCGCCATCCAGGGCAGGCAACCGGCACTCATCCAGCCCAGGTCGACCAGGCCACAAGATCTCCGTCTTCGACGGGTTCACCTTCAGCCGGCTGGCCCGCAGCCATCCAGTCACGGCTTCTAGGCAGCGGTGGAAACAATCGGGTACGGTATCCGGCCTGCCGTCCATTCTCAGCAAAAGCTGGGTGTCATCCGCGTACTGATAACACTCCAGACCAAAGTCGCGGGCCAAGTCATAATAAATTTGAAAAAGAATTGATAAAAGATCTCTTAAACATAGACGGAACAATTAAGGATTGGGAGTTAATGAAGGCAATTGGTCAAAGCAATTGGCTTCTATGGAATGGGTTGAAACAAAGGATTATTAAGTGGAAGAGACTGGAAGGCCCTGAAACAGCCCTAGATCAAATACTGGCTCCTTGTTGAAAGCATGATGGGAGGAAGAATTCAGAAAAAAGATGATTGCCCATGTTTTGACTGAGTAAATTGGTGATGGCTTCCCCTGTGTGATGGGGAAGGGGGAGGTGTAGGTGATGCGGGGTGCTGAGCAATGATTTCCTCTTCTGCTCCATGGATTTGTCATGCTGCTCCATGGATTCTCCCGTTGTCATCTGGCTTCAGGACCTCAATGTGATGAGGTCCTAAATCTCAATTCAGTGGTGTAATGCTAAATTTTGAAGTGAAAACTTTCATTAAGAAGAATTCCCAAAGATGGGCATAGATCTTTTGGACTACAAACTTCAGAATCTCCCTGTCAATCACTCAGTGGTTATATTAGATGAGATTATGGATATTGTAGTCCATAAATGTAATATTTTCCATAAATGTAAACAGCTGTGTTTTTACATAAAACTATCAAGTTCTAGGGCTTAATACTGTTTCCCATGTTGTCTAACATCTACATGAAGCCGCTGGGGAAATCATCCAGAGTTTTGGGGTGCAGTGTCATCTGTACTCAGATGACATCCAACTCTGTCACTCCTTTCCACCTGCTACTAAGGAGGCTGTTCAGGTCCTGAACCAGTGCTTGGCTGCTGTGATGGTCTGGATGAGGGCAAACAAATTGAAATCGAATCCAGACAAGACAGAGGTACTCCTGGTCAGTCCTAAGACCGAACAGGGCATAGAGTTACAGCCTGTCTTGAATGGGGTTACACTCCCCCTGAAGGCATAGGTTCACAGCTTGGGTGTGATCCTGGATTCATCACTGAGCCTGGAACTCCAGATCTTGGCGGTGACCAGGGAAGCATTTGCACAGTTAAAACTTGTGCGCCAGCTGCACCCGTACCTTGGGAAGTCTGACTTCTCCACGGTAGTCCATGCTTTGTTTACATCCCTTATAGTCTACTGCAATGAGCTCTACGTGAGGTTGCCTCTGAAAACTGTTCTGAGGCGCCAAATGGTCCAACGGGTGGTGGCCAGGTTGTTAACAGGAGCGGCGCTCAGAGAGCATACAACCCCTCTGTTGCGTCAGCTCCACTGGCTGCCAATGTGCTTCTGGGCACAATTCAAAGTGCTGGCCTTAGCCTAAACGGTTTCGGTCCAACTTACCTACCTGAACGTATCTCTCCTTATGAACCATCTGGAATGCTAAGATCTTCTGGGGAAGCCCTGCTCTCATTCCCGCCTTCCCCACAGATGCTGCTGGTGGGGACAAGAGACAGGGCCTTCTCAGCAGTAGCCCCTCAACTGTGGAACGTCCTGCCTAGAGAGATAAGATCGGCCCCCTCCCTACTGACCTTTTGAAGAAAGGTGAAAACCTGGCTTTTCAAGCAGGCCTTCCCAAATACGGCATAGTTATATGATATTATGGACCACTGATGACGCAACTGGACAATGATTTGATATGGAGACGCTTTGATTATGTTTTTAATGCTTTGTATGGTTTTTATATTTTTATATTGCTGTTTGTGTTTTAATAGTATTTTATGATTGTTTTAATTGTTCTAACTGTTCTGGCATCGAATTGTTTTCTATTACAATTACATTTCAAGTTCTGCATGTTTAGTGAGGATTGAACTGATGAATCAATATTTTGGTCTATGACCAAAAAATATATGATGTGCATTTGTTTAAACTTTTTGTGAGCTTCTTAGAAGGCCCACGGTTGGCTGAAATGCAGACAATATAATATAATCATTTTATTTGTCCCTATTGTAGTTGCCATGATGGACTCCAGTTAGGCTCAGAGAGAACAAAGAACTTCAGGGAAGAGAGAAGTAAACAATGATGATATACAGTGGTGTCACTAGGATTGGTGTCACTCAGTGTGGAAACACATGGTGTCACCCCATGATCCTTGTCCCATACTAAACTATGCAGCAATGTTTTACCAGAAAACCATTAAAGTTAGTTGGGGGAGGGGACCCAACAGCATCTAAAGCACCATTGCATGCTTGTAGCATATGCAGACATCATTTAAAACATCCTTATAACTGGATAATAATGACAGATCTGACTGGAGCACATGTACACTAGAAAATTCAAAAAGTTAATCACAGAGTTTTAGCCTGGTAGGTACATCTGCTTATGAATAGTATTTATATTGTGTTTATATTGAATTACAGGGATATTTTTACATTAAAAATAGTAAAATTCTCCTTAAACACTGCACAAAATGTTTATAGGTAGTCATTGTGGTGTCATTCCCTCTGAGGTTTTCATCTCATGCAATTTGCAACACCTGCACCTTCCAAACGATGCCACTAATAATCATCATTGCTAATACTAAGCATTACTAATCGCAAGCCACTGTTCTGCTTTAGCTCTGTTTTTATTGAGTGTCTTTTCCCTCCCATGAACACTATGCTTTTTACATCATCAACTGAATCTAAACTCATTGAAGAAGAGGCATTTTCCCTAACATTACTCTGCAAAGACTCAAACTGCCCAACAGCTACACAAACTGACATAAAGAAAGAAAACAATGCCATATTCCAGTGTTTCCCAACCACTGTGTTGTGGCACACTAGTGCCATGAGCGACCACCAGGTGTGCCACGGGAAAACCTCTCTTCCCCCCTTTCTTCCCCCTCCTGCCGAACCCTTGCTGCTTGCGGGGGGAGGAGGGGGAGGAAGGGCCAGGCGGCAGCAAAGAAGCAGGGGCTGGGGCGCCGCCTCCTTTGGCCATTTTCGTGTTTATGTGTACCAACTATTACAACATTTAGCATTTGCTGGACGTGATAGCCTTTCTAGTGACTATGTAACAACTCTCCTGTTCACCAGTTATACACGAGGGACTTGTCTAATGCCCACCTGGAATGATACAGGAGCATATATATTGAAGGTGAAGTCTCATTATTGTTCCATGAGATGTATTGATGCATAAGAACAGTACTAGTGGACTGCTTTGAAGCTATAGGGACACATTTTTTCTAAACACAGAGAGCTATTGAGCAAGACCTTCGTGTGTGTCTTTCTGCCATTCCTGCCAGGATATCTATGTTGTGTTCATTGAAACAGGCCCAGGTTTCACACTGAGCGTATAAATACATTTAAAGACATATTAACTATATGTATTACTGTGTTAGAGTGTCATTTTGGTTGGTGGTGTGCCCCAAGATTTTGTAAATGTAAAAAGTGTGTCGCGGCTCAAAAAAGGTTGGGAAACACTGCCATATGCAGTATCCTTTTGAACAAAGGGATAACCCCCTTGAATATGATCTCTGATCTTGAGAACTCCATCTTTAGTTTTAAAAGCACTTAGTATTTTTTCCCATCACAATGAGAAAAAATGAAGAAGTTAATCACAAAACAAACATGCATTTCCTCATATGAGCTAAATCTAAGTTCATGGATAGGAGGCCAGCATGGTGCAATGAAAGGCCTGAGATTTGGATTATACCATAAAAAACATTTTATTATGCTATAAACACAAATCAACAGGCCATATTCCAAGTGTTACAAGCATAAATCCCGAGTAATTCAACAAATATTAATGACATTATGCTAATTTACACTGGTGTAGATTATATTTTCCCACCCTCCCTGCTCAAACATATAAACCCACTGAAGCCCCATCTACGTTGCCATATAAAATACAAAGTATCTACTTTGAACAGGATTATATGGCAGTGTAGACTAATATAATCCAGTTCAAATAAAATAATCTGCTACATAAATATTATTAAGAAAATAGTGAAAACAGCAGCGAGTGAAGTGGGGAGGGGCGGTCTCCGGAGATTCCCCGCTGAGTTGCGGGGTCCCCCAGGGGGCTATCCTCTCCCCGCTGTTATTTAACATCTACATGCGACCACTCGCCCAACTGGTACGGAGTTTTGGGCTGGAGTGTCATCAGTAAGCTGATGATACCCAGCTCATTCTGAGGTTGGATCCCGGGGCAGTCTCTGTACCCGATAATTTCCATCTCTGCCTTGAAGCCGTTACTGGATGGCTGCGAGCCAGTAAGTTGAAGGTGAACCCGGCGAAGACGGAGATCTTGTGGCTGGGCCGCCCGGGGGGTAGCGAACCAACTGCCAACGTTCGATGGTGTGGCCCTCTGCCCTCAGCCATCAGCAAAAAGCCTGGGTGTCCGGCTGGATGCCCAGCTGTCCATGGAGGAGCAGATTGGCTGCACCTGCAGGACAGCATTTTACCATCTCCGGTTGGCTAAGCTCCTGGCTCCCTACCTCTCCCAACACGACCTAGCTACAGTGATCCAAGCCACGGTCACCTCGAGGCTTGATTACTGTAATGCGCTTTACATTGGCCTTCCCCTGTCAATGATCTGGAAGCTTAAGCTAGTGCAGAATGCTGCAGCTCGTCTCCTCCTGGGAGCTTCAAGATCTGACCGCGCGACCCCACTCTTGCGCGAGCTGCACTGGCTTCCGATTGAATTCCGGGTCCTCTTCAAGATGTTAGTTCTTACTTTCAAGGCCATCTATGGCTTGGGGCCAGTGTACCTGAGGGAGCGACTTACCCCTTATGTGCCTGCGAGATCACTGCGCTCTGAGGAGCTTAACCTCCTTGAGGTGCCTTCCCTCGGAACCTGCAGATTGGCCTCCACACGGCGGAGGGCTTTCTCTGTTGCTGCTCCAATTCTCTGGAACGGCCTCCCTGAGGAGATCCGGGCCATCCGCGCTCTCCTGCCCTTCCGCAAGGCGTTGAAGACTTGGCTCTTTAGGAAGGCGTTTGGCCCTTAGCCCAATCATACTGTGTGCCATGCCATGCCTCCTATGGTTGTCCCAGATCCTCATCATGTCCCACCAAGCCTCCGTTGAGGGCTATTGCTTCGAAATGTTTTAATTCTTTTAATGTCTTAATATGTTTTTAATTTGTTTAATCTGTTTTATCATACTCACTGTGTTTATACATCCTCTGTACACCGCTCTGAGCCTCGGAGTGAGCGGTATACTAAATCGAAGTTAATAAATAAATAAATAAATAAATAAATATGGCTGCGTCGATGGGGCCTGCAGGTGACCTTGGGTCAGTCAAAAACTTTCTGCCTCAGAAATACCTGTAATAGATTAACTTTAGGGAAGGCAGGCATACAACAATAACTCCTGATTTTAAGGACACCTGAAGAGAATAGACTTTCCCGAGTAGGCTAAATTGGTCTCACACATCTAAACAATTGTAGTGAAATGTTTGGCTCCTAATTTAAAGTGGGAAAAATTAGCAGCCCCTTGTTCAGTACTCTTCTACCTGAATCTTAGCTTCCATTCAGATTCATTTTCTACTACAGTAATTTGCTCTCAGATAACACAGGGAATTAGAAGAATTCCTGGTTCACCGCCAGTCAAATACCACCTCCCAGTGGACAAAGCCAATAAGGACTACTGCATACACCTAGTAATCAGTCAGACACAAATAAGTCTTTGGTTGGAAAGGTCTTCTATCAGAAGCCAGAAAGACGAATAACCCCAAGAGTTTTTCTCCCACACAAAACATAAACCAAAATTTCATTTGTCCTATCCACCCTTCCTCCTTGATCCAAGTCACAGATATTTACAAACTACTTCACTGTTCTCTTACTAATAAACTATCTTCTATTGTCTGGTTTTCTTAATAATATTTATTTAGTACATTTGTATACCGCACCCTCTCAGCCCGAAGGCGACTCGGGGAGGTTTACAAGGCAACAAATTGAATGCCAACAGCATCCTAAAAACAACACTTAAAACAGTTAAAACATTAGCAATAAAATAAAATATGACAATAATAAAAACAACATTTGGTCTCCAAATAAAACAAAATCCAATATCGTAGACCAGTAATTCCAGTCCTATGTCAGTTACACTGCCTTTTTGAACGCCTGCTCAAACAGCCTTGATCTGGAATACAGTATATGCCACTGCTCTTACCAAGTAGTTTTTATGGAGGTGAGGCCTTGGAGCCCCAAATAAACGTTAGATTTCAAGGCTCTTGCCACAAATGTGGCTATCCCTACTCCTTAGGGACCAGGCATGTAGCCAGGGGGGGCTAAGGGGGCTTCAGCCCCCCCCCCCAATTCTCAGGGTGGTCCGCGAAAAGGCCTTACATTATTTAAACTGTTATGTTTATTCATATCATGATCTGATCACCATGCTCATTATATCCCACATTAATGGGGTTATTGGGATAACAATACAAAAGGTTTGCTAGGGTAGACCCTTTTCCACCCAGTCTCAGCGCCCCGAACCAAACTCACCCCCCCCGAATCAAAATCCTGGCTATGGCCCTGTTAGGGACCTTTGGTCCTTTTCATAGCACAGCATTCTCATGTTATCTTATTTTAGCCTGCTGGGAGAAAGGTGTCAAATGAAATAGATAAAAAAAAATACACAGGAAGAGAGAGAGAGAGAGAGAGAGAGAGAGAGAGAGAGAGAGAGAGAGAGATTGTATGGGAGTTAGAATAAGGTTTATCTGTTCAGGGGCGGTCCTACAAGATAGGCCAAGTAGGCGGCCGCATAGGGCGCCATCTGGGAAGGGGGCCATCCTGGCCGCATGGGGCGCCATTCTGGCCCTGCCGATGTTCCTCAGACAGTGCTGCAGCTGCCTGCTTTTTGACCCCGGCCTTGTGCGCCCGACGCCGCTTCTGGGCACGCGCGAGGTTTTCACGCAGGCGCCGTTGCTCCGGAGCGGAAGTTGAGCGCAGGAGCAACTGCACAGGCGCGAAAACCCTCCGCACATGCCCAGGAGCTCCCTTGCGCAGAAGCCTGTAAGCAAAGCACTCCCTATCGGGCAGGCAGGGAGTGCTTCCCCTCTCCCTTTGTCTCCGCCATGCGCGCGCGTTTGCAGGGAAGGAGAAAAGAATCAGTGAAGGAAGTGTAAGTGAAGGAATGAATGACGGGCTTTCCTCCTCCTCCTCTGTGACCTCTTCTCTCCCTCCTTTCTTTTCTTCGGCTCTATTTCTGTCTAGACCTGAGGGCCTGAGGCTATGAGGAGTTGTGGGAGTTGGAGGCCAAAACACTTAGAAGGAGGAGGGCCCAAGTTTGCCCAGGCCGCGCTGCCTGTATTCGACCTCATTTGAACATTTTGGCTGTTTTTCTATTTACATTTACATTGGGATCCTAATTTTGGACTTATGGGAGACTCCTATGAATTATGAGATGGGTGGTAGGTAATAGATTCTGATTTTGATGCATTTACATTGCATTTCTTGTTGATTATTATACAGTTCTGCTTAATATTGCCATACAATATAATACAAATACAATATAACAATAGAATAATGATATATTTTATATTACATGTAATATTACAAACAATATTGCAGTATAGTGGTATTGTACAAAATAGTAGTATATAATATTTTATTTTACTTTATTTTGGGTTATTTGAGTTTTATAGGAGTAATGAAAATATTTAGTAGAGGATAATTTTATTTAAATAAATAATTTTATTATTTTATAATAATAATATAATAGAATGTACATTATATTATAATGTCAATATATTATAATATAATTATATTGTAATGTAGTATAATATAATTATGATATAATATAGTATGAGTATGGTATTGTATATACATTGATACAATATAATACTACTAATGGTATGTGATATTATAATTGTATTTTTGTTTTACATGGGGGGCGGCAAAATAATGTTTTTTTGGGGGGGCACCAAAATAATGTTCGCCTACCATTTAAAATTACCTTAGACCGCCCCTGTATCTGTTCTACAAGAAGACTAATGTGACTGCAACATTGATATGTCCTGAAAAGTGACTTGGTTCATACATCATTGAATGAATACATTTCAGGCTGAACTATGCAATCCAGGTCCTCATCACATTGAGGTCATTGATCTGGGTGATAGTGGGGAGATTCACCATGAATCGTGCCAAATCCAGTGGAGGGAACCTGTTGCCCGACATCCTGCAGCACCCCTTACTTCATCCCATGGGAGGAAGCATCGCCATCCAGCTTTCTCTTGTTGTTCTCTATGGAACATAGGAAACCTCTTACAAGAGTTGGATCTCACTTCAAGCACGAAGCTCCGCCAGACGTAGATCTATGTTGTGTGTTGTGATCCGTCAGGCTCCATATCTGAAGTGAGGTCAAACTGTCATAAGATGGGCGATTTTGCCCATCTGATGAGCTCACCAGAGAAATTGTTTGGGCAGTATGGCAGAACCAGCATATGGTCAGGTGATTTATTTATTTATTAATTATTAATTATCTTTATTTATACTCCACCTTTCTCCCCATGCGGACTCAAGATGGTTAACACTCCACACTAGGCACGTTTAACAGTGTGGTACAAATACAAAGGTAGGAGCCTGTAGCAACCCAGTTCCCTTTCGTGCCTGGGGGGCGGGGGGCAGCACCGGGGTCCCACTTGCTTTAGGGCCAGCTGCAGCTGATGAGGACATGGAGGAAGGGGCTGATGAGTTAGCTGGGCCTTCCTCTCCCACAGAGAGCTTGGCCTGGGATGATGAATGGCCTGACGGCTATGACAACTGGGAAAGTCAGGCTGACCCTGAGAGTGATTCAGATCAGTATGAGAAACCAGGTGGTTTCGGGTCACAGGAAAGGATCAGGGAAACAGTGGAGGATGAGCCCATGGAAGCTGAAAGGGAGTTCAGCTCTCACGAAGATAGTGACCCAGGTGCTGGGAGGCAAGGACGAAGCTTTGATAGGAGACGGAATGCAAGAGAAGTGGGGGGGGGGGGTGCTTACCACCAACAGGGAAGCAAAAAATGTATCACACGAAGTGAACAAGCTCGCAGAAATGTATACCCCAAAGAATAGATAAACCCGCAATGTACAACAGTAGTAATCACTGTATTACTAAACATGAAATAGTGCTATATGCATAGTAACAGTAACAGGTACACAGTGAAGGCGGAGCGCTCCCTCGTCTCTCATATAAACAAAATCAAATAGCATAATAGCATCATACAAAATAAAGCATGTACTGGTGATACAGTAAGCAAACCTCCATAGATAACTGAAGGCAGTCCAAGAGAGGCGAAAATCCAGGGAGGGGTCCGCCGTGCAGCCGGGCGTAAGGGAAAAAGCCGCGGCGAGGAACCCAGCCGAGGTTTGGAGCTGCGTTCCGAGCGGGAGGGGGCGAGCTGCTCGGCGTTCGCCGAAAATGAAGCCAAAAGCCAGAAGGCAAGGTGAAGTATGTCGACAGCAACTGTCGTGCTAAGGGGCGCTGGAATTGGCAGCGTGGGACCCAAAATCAAGGGAGAGCCGGGATAGTGCCAAACGGCCGGATTTTCTCCAAGGCGCCGAGGCTTTTTGCCGTTTCGCGTCTTAAAGACGCTTCATCAGGGCGCGTCGCTGTATTTATCAGTCTAAAACAACATAATCACAGTAACAGCATATTGACAATGGCTAGAGCAACGATACAAAGGAAAGCACAGTGTTGATAGAAACATCTACATTAGCATACATACCAGGTAATGTGAAACAAGGAGCATCACAGGTAAATCAGTCTCATGGCTGAATGCAGCAAGTAACAATACAAACAGTTGACATATATAGAGAACAGTACAGGTGTAGATTATTACATTAGCAATTGTTGTAAAGAAAGGGAGTCATTGAGGCCAAAGGGTGTTTCACTTGTTAGGAGGAGGGCCCATTTCTTCTCAGCCTTAAGCAATGATTGAGTGATGTTACAATGTGGAGGAGGGTTAACCCTTAGCAGCCCATACACTTTGAAACTGTCAGGCGTGTGTTTCATTTGAAAAAAATGACTATAGAGAGTGGAATCTTGAGATAGACATCTGATCCTCGACTTGTGTTCATAAATTCTGGTCCTGAGAATTCTAGAGCTTTGGCCCACGTAGTGGAGTCCACAAGAACACTCAAGACAATATATGATTCCAGCATGGCCACAGGTTATTTCATCTCTTAGTTTCAACACTCTACCACTTGTTCTATTTGTAATACTAGTGGACGTGTTGATCTGGGCACAAATGCCACAGTGTGCACAGGGTTTTGTTCCTGGATTATTGATGGTGGTCATGGTTCTGATGGAATGATTAGTGTGCACAAGTAGATCTTTAATGTTGGCTGAACGTTTGTTAGCAACCATGGGAGGATGTTCAAGGCCCGGTATGTCTGAAATCATAGGCCAGAACTTTTTATTATTTTGGTAATCTGGTTAGAGTGTGGGCTCAGTGTTATGGGCCAAATGAGACGAGTTGTGGGTGTTTTAGGAGCTGGGGCAAGTAGTTGGGAATCTATCTTTAAAGTCAGACTTATGTTTGGCAGTATAAATGACATTGGAGGGATAACCTCTAGCCTGTAGTTTGGCAGTGAGATGGAGGGCATCTTGTTCATATTGTTGAGTGTGAGAAGAATTCCTTTTAATGCGAATGTACTGTGAGTAAGGTAGACTGTTTTTCAAGGAGTGGGAATGAAAACTGTCATAGTGTAGGAGGTTGTTTCTGTCTGTTGGTTTATGGTATGTTCTTGTCTGTAGTCTATTGTCTTCTTTGAAAATGGTCAAATCAAGAAAATTAACTGTTTTATTACTGGTAGTCACAGTGAATTTAATGTGTGGATGCCATGAATTGAGCCACGTTTTTAGAATCTGGATATTGGTAGTGGGTTGGGCTAAGATCAGCACGTCATCTATGTACCTCCAGTATTTCAGAATTTTGGGCCGTATGTTATGAGTATTGGTGGAGTACAGATGGATGTTTTCTAAATGGTTCATAAAAATATTCGCTAATGAGGGAGCTACGGTGGCCCCCATGGAAATTCCTCCGCATTGCAAGAAGAAGCTCTGGTCGAACTGGAAATAGTTGTAATCAACGATACAATCGTAGATTTCCGCCAAGAAATGCGTGGGGGGCTGACGTGGAGTGGGTCTGGTGTCTAGTAGATCTATAATCACTTGTCTAGCCTCTGTGGTGGGCACATTCGTGTACAGCGACTCTACGTCAGCTGTAATGAGTATGTCGTTGGGTCCAATTTGAAGGTTTGAGATCTTGTTTAATAAGTCGTTGTATCCTTGATAAAAGAAGGGGATTTAGAAACAAAGGGTTGGAGGTAGAAATCGAGGAATTGAGACAGGGGTTCCAGGACGCCACCACTGCCGGAGACAATGGGCGTCCTGGCGGGGGCCTTCTGGGCTTGTGAATCTTCGGAGAAGGTATAGACGGGGGATTCTGGGATTGGATTTGATGAGGAAACTCGCTGTTTTGGGGTCTATGTAGCCCATGGCTTCTGCATCATGGATTACATTTGAGATTATCTTTGAGAATCTGATGGTGGGGTCAGCTGGAATGGCCCTGTAATGCCTAGTGTTATTGAGTTGGGAGTGGGCCTCTGTTGTGTAGTCAAGGCGGTTGAGAGCCACAATGGCCCCTCCCTTATCTGCTGGTTTAAAGAGGATGTCAGGGTGATTACCTAGGCGTCGCAAGGTCTGAATTTCTTTGTTGGACAAATTGGGATGTTTGCGATCATGTGCATGGTCTAGCTGACCCACCTCACACAATATAGTTTGTTCAAATGTGCGTGTCGTGGAGGTGGGTGGTGGTGTGAATGAACTCTTGATAGGAGACGGAACATTGAGTCCAGCAGGAGAGATTGGCACCGCAGCCTAGAGTGCCAGAGAAGCGCTAGATCCCGTAGCACAGATTGGCGCAGAAGCCTAGAGCGTCGGGGGCCCCGCCAAGGGAATTAAGTATAGGATCCGTGGGAAAGGATCCTCAGTAGCTCGGCCACTTCTGTTCTAAAGGGAGTGAAGCGAGCGAAGATCCACGGAGCCAGGATTGGGCTCGTGCCATGCCAAGAAGTTTCTTGGGTTTACTTTCATGAACTTTGTCTTGTTTGCCTTGCCACGGACCAAGTCTGTTTCTGATCCGCTTTGTTTTGCGGAGCCTTGCCAAGCTTTTGCCTTTGGATTTACCTAAGACTCTAACCTTATTGCTACTTTGATATTTTGATATTTTTATGGACAATTACCCTTTTCACCTGTTTTTTATTATTCAATAAATAGTTAGCTGATTACCGTCTCCTTATGTGTGATTAAGGGGCTGGGCCGAGACCCTGCATCATGACAGAGCCCCTGGTGGCACAGTGGGTTAAACTCCTGTGCTGGCAGGACTGATGGCTGATAGGTCTCATGTTCAAATCCAGGGAGAGCATGGATGAGCTCGCTCTATCAGCTCCAGCTCCTCATGTGGGGACATGAGAGAAGCCTCCCACAAGGATGGTAACATATCAAAACATCCGGGTGTCCCCTGGGCAACGTCCTTGCAGACGGCCAATTCTCTCACACCAGAAGTGACTTGCAGTTTCTCAAGTCACTCCTGACACGACAAATTAAATAAAATACAAAGGTTAAAAATCAATTAAATTAGTAGCAGTGTGGTACCAAATCCAAAAGGTACCAAATCTATCTGAACAAATTTTACAATAATAAAAAAGTGCTGAGAATATGTATTCTTTTGCTATAAAATGCAATTCTCCACGCCCTATACTGAAGTGATTTGATATATTTTGATATGTATATAATATTCTATTCCTAGACAACAATGTGCTGCCATCACAAATTCATTTTTTCATTTTTTTTAGGGGATTTGATACCTTTTGGAAACATCTCCCCACTGCTGTCCCTGACTAGTCTGCACAATCACCTCTGTTTTCATGATTGAGATCTTCATGCAAATAGCTCCCCACTGCTGGATTACATGGGATGAAAGAAGTTTCATTTCTGTTGGCAGCAGATATAAATAGCACTTTGGTCTTCTTATTAAACAAGACAGGTCACTGCTTCTAGCTTGCCTGTTTGTTTGTTTGTTTGCCCGCTTACAACACTTCTATTTTGCCATTCAAACAGACCATCTTAAGATAGCTCAGAAAAGATGTGGAAACACCATTATTTTTTAATGCCTACAAACAATATCTTATAGCATGAATTTAAAATTGCACCTCTCCCCCAAAAAGCCAGAAATAGTTCATTTATTAATCTGCTTCATCACATTATAGAATGAATCCACTTTAAATTCAGTTTCTGCCTCCTGCAGTATTCTGGGGTTTGTAGTTTAGTAAGGCTGTTAAAGTCTCCTCCCTAAACTACAAATCCCAAAATTCTACAAGAAGAAGAAACCGGATTTAAAGCGAATGCATTCTCTAGTGTGATGAAGCAGTAAGGCAGTAGAACAATGGATTTACCTGTAACATCCACCTTTTCATTAATGCTGAAACAAAGAGGTATGTATATCACGTAATTCATCACTTCCACTCCCCTCCCCCCCCATTTAACCAATGTGAGATTTTGAAATGTGCATGTGCTTTTGACATGTTGGTATTTATTGTTGTTGTTGTTATTAGACATAATATTCTATTATACATGCAATTCCCCTCCATGTCAGCTATTTATTATTATTATTATTAGACATAATATTCTATTATACATGCAATTCCCCTCCATGCCAGCTATTTATTATTATTATTAGACATAATATTCTATTATACATGCAATTCCCCTCCATGTCAGCTATTTATTATTATTATTAGACATAATACTCTATTATACATAGATTATTATTATTAGACATAATACTCTATTATACATGCAATTCCCCTCCATGTCAGCTATTTATTATTATTATTATTAGACATAATATTCTATTATACATGCAATTCCCCTCCATGTCAGCTATTTATTATTATTATTAGACATAATTTATTATTATTATTATTAGACGTAATATTCTATTATACATGCAATTCCCCTCCATGTCAGCTATTTATTATTATTATTATTAGACATAATATTCTATTATACATGCAATTCCCCTCCATGTCAGCTATTTATTATTATTATTATTATTAGACATAATATTCTATTATACATGCAATTCCCCTCCATGCCAGATATTTATTATTATTAGACATTATTCTAGTCAGCTATTTATTATTATTATTAGACGTAATATTCTATTATACATGCAATTCCCCTCCATGTCAGCTATTTATTATTATTATTAGACATAATATTCTATTATACATGCAATTCCCCTCCATGCCAGCTATTTATTATTATTATTATTAGACATAATATTATTATTAGACTCTATTATACATGCAATTCCACTCCATGTCAGCTTTTTATTATTATTATTATTAGACATAATCTTCTATGTCATATTTATTATTATTATTATTAGACATGCATTCTATTATACATGCAATTCCCCTCCATGTCAGCTATTTATTATTATTATTAGACGTAATATTCTATTATACATGCAATTCCCCTCCATGTCAGCTTTTTATTATTATTATTAGATGTAATATTCTATTATACATGCAATTCCCCTCCATGTCAGCTTTTTATTATTATTATTATTAGACATAATATTCTATTATACATGCAATTCCCCTCCATGTCAGCTATTTATTATTATTATTAGACGTAATATTCTATTATACATGCAATTCCCCTCCATGTCAGCTATTTTTTATTATTATTATTATTATTAGACATAATATTCTATTATACATGCAATTCCCCTCCATGCCAGCTTTCCAATATTACTGTTACTAAATAAATAAATAAATAAATAAATAAATAAATAATTTAAATAAAAGAGATACCAAAGAAGAAAGAATCCAGAGGACAGTGGGAGAGTGCATTTATATCAAATTCACAAAGAAGAATTTGGGATAACACATTTGTTAGAGCTTTACCTTTGATGTCCATTTCTTCTTCCTTCCCTTGTGCCTGACATCCAGTGCCCATAATCGTATGCATGGAAATACAGAATTAGCCCATGCCTTTGGTTAATGAACAATGGGCCAACCATTGTTTGGCAGTTCTGCAGATCAGCTAGAAAGAATGTTGCTTGTCAGTGAGTCCTTAAAGGTATGCTAAGAAAGTTGGAGCATAGTGACCTATTTCCTACACCCAAAGCGGCTTTTTGTTTAATGACAACACCACTTTCTTTCTTTTTGCATCTTTATAGAATCTTATTGTGGAGAGAAAAAGACAAAAAAAGGCCAATAAGGCCTTCTGGGGGCTACATCTCTGCCCCTTCCCTCATTTTTGGAATTTTAAAATATTTCAACCAAATCGACATATGCACACACCCTCAGCACCCCCTAGAGCAGTGTCTCCCAACCAGTGTGCCGTGGCACACTAATGTGCTGTGAGCGATCATCAGGTGTGCCGTGGGAAATCGGAACCTCCAATACTCTTTCTTCCCCCTCCTGCCGAACACTTTTTCTTCTCCACTCGGGCTCCCTTCTTCCCAGCCTCGCTCTGCTCGCTTTGCCTCGCTTTGCTCTGGGGCAAGTCTGCGCAGTAGCACCCGCATGGGTCACGTCTTCCTCCCTCCCCCCTGCCCTCCTGAAAATGCTCACGCTGCCCCCTCAGATCAAAATGGCGGCAGAAGAGGCAGTGTAGAAAAAAAAGTAAGTGTTCAGCAGGAGGGGGAAGAAAGGGCGTGAAGGGGGAGGAAGAGGTCTCTGTCGAAAGCTGGCATGGGCAAACTTGGACCTTCCAGGTGTTTTGGACTCCAACTCCCACCATTCCTAGCAGCCTCAGGCTCTTTTCCTTTCCCCCCTCAGCCACTTAAGCAGGAAAGGGCCTCAGGCTGTTAGGAATGGTGGGAGTTGAAGTCCAAGGCACCCAGAGGGCCGAAGTTTTCCCATGCCTGTTTTACGGACCTTAAAGTGGTGAACCTCCATCCAACATTGTGATTCTGGATATTTATTTATTTCGGGATTTTACCCCGCTCTTCTCAACCCCCAAGGGGGGACTCAGAGCGGCTTACAGTACGGCACAATTCGATGCCCACATAATAACAATATAAACCCCAAAACACTTCAACAATTAAAATACATTAAAAATACATTAAAATACAACTACATTAGCACCATATACATTCACTCTGGATTAAAACAATGTTCAGTCCATAAAAACATTGGCCATAATCACCCACTTTCATTAAAAACCAATCTAAAATGCTGCCTTGTGCTGGTGTACGAATGCCTGGTCCCACAGCCAGGATTTTACTTTTTTCCTGAAGGCCAGGAGGGATGTGGTGGATCGTACATCAATAGGAAGCGCATTCCACAGGCGGGGAGCCACCACTGAGAAGGCCCTATCCCTTATCCCCACCAGCCTCATCTGAGACGTAGGCGGGAGCGAGAGCAGGGCCTCCCCGGATGATCTTAGATTACGAGGTGGGACATAGCGACTGATGCGTTCGGACAAGTAAGCTGGGCCAGAACCGTATAGAGCTTTAAAGGTCAAAACCAGCACTTTGAATTGAGCCCGGAATTGGACAGGCAGCCAGTGGAGCTGACACAACAGGGGGGTGGTATGCTCCCTGTATGTAGCTCCCGTTAGCAATCTGGCTGCCGCCCGCTGGACTAATTGCAATTTCCGAACTGTCTTCAAAGGCAGCCCCACGTAGAGTGCGTTGCAGTAATCTATTCGGGATGTGACCAGAGCGTGGACGACCGTAGCCAGATCAGACTTCCCAAGGTACGGGCGCAGCTGGCGCACGAGTCTTAACTGTGCAAAAGCTCCTCCGGCCACCGCTGAGACCTGGGGTTCCAGGCTCAGCGATGAATCCAGGATCACTCCCAAGCTGCAAACCTGCATCTTCAGGGGGAGTGTAACCCCATCCAACACAGGCTGTAACCCTATGCCCTGTTCGGCCTTGCGACTGACCAGGAGGACCTCTGTCTTGTCTGGATTTAGTTTCAGTTTAGATAGAAAACAAACAACAACATAACATAATATGAGTCCATAATTTGAGTCCACAGTGCTCTCTGGGTGTAGGTGAACTACAACTTCCAAACTCAAGGTCAATTCCCAAGCAAACCCTTTCAGTACTTTCTGTTGGTAATGAGAGTTCAATATATAGACACAGGTGTACGGGGTTGCTTGAATAAGTCAAAGCAACGAGGAGAGTAACGAAATAGTAACAGATATAGTTTTATCTTTGAATTTCAATAGTTCGCATTAAGCAATATACACAAATTATGTTGCTACACAGTAAAGCAGTAAATATGTGCAAATATCCAGGTAAGTACCACACAGTAATTGAAAATACGCCTAAACATAAATGGACTATTCCGAATAATTCAATCTCTGAGTAGAGAGTCCCAGCACGAACACCCCCGCAAACAATGAAGTAGCTATAAAAGTCTTTCAAATAAACAAGAATGCAAGAGTAATGCTTATCAGCATAGATGCGGGGAGTGTCCAAGTCGGTCGACGATCCTGTGGATACTTGCGCCTGACCGTTTGGCCTTTCAGAAGCTTTTTCCAAGACCGGGGACAATCTTCGCCGTTCTCAAACAACGTTGCTAGTAATTCTAAACAATATGCGCAATGAGATACATAAGTAACAGTATGAGATACCCCACAAAGTAACCCCGTACGAGGAGCGTAACAAATAGCTTTCATACCTTAGAGAATATACTGTAGGTAAATCGTATAGAGGCATCGGGCCTTCTTCGGTCAAATCTCGGACAATGTACAGTACCCTTTCAGTACTTTCTGTTGGTAATGAGAGTTCAATATGCCAAGTTTGGTTCAATGCCATTGTTGCAAGAGTTCAGGATGCTCTTTGATTGTGTGTTAACTATAAATCCCAGAAACTGTAACTCCCAAATGTCAAGGTCTATTTTCCCCAAACTCCATCTGTGTTCACATTTGGGCATATTGAGTATTCATGCCAAGTTTGGTCCTGATCCAACATCGTTTCAGTCCACAGTGCTCTCTGGATATAGGTGAACTACAACTCCAAAACTCAAGGTCAATGCCCACCAAACTCTTATAGTATTTTCTCTTGGTTATGGGAGTTCTGTGTGGGAAGTTTGTGTCTTTCTGCCATTCCTGCCAGGATATCTATGTTGTGTTCATCAAAACAGGTCCAAGTTTCACATTGAGTGTATAAATACATTTAAAAGCATATTAACTGTGTGTATTACTGTGTTAGAGTGTCATTTTGTGTCATTTTGGTTGGTGGTATGCCCCAGGATTTTGTAAATGTAAAAAATGTGCCGCGACTCAAAAAAGGTTGAAAGACACTGCCTTAGAGATCGTGAGAGGGGCATTTCTGCTTTGATGTTGCTTTAAGTTAGAAGTGATTTGAAGGCACACAACAACAAAGCCAAGATGAGCAGGCAGCCATATGAATGATGGCGGAAGTTATTGGACTGCAGTCTGATGCTGGCCAAAAGGAGCCAGAAAGGGGTTGTGATAAAATGGGTATGAGTCTGGGATGTTAACTTGTGTTGTGATATGTGTAGTGTGCCAGGAAACCACTGCCTCTGTTGAACCCACTGTTGATAGAATGAGTTCCGTGAAGAGCCTGGGAGTCCATCTGGACTCTCAGCTGACCATGGAGGCCCAGGTCTCTGCGGTCAGCAAGGTGGCCTTTTTCCATCTCCGACAGGCAAGGAGGCTGGCCCCCTATCTCTCCCGGAA
Source organism: Anolis apletophallus (assembly GCA_030556195.1). NCBI lineage: Eukaryota > Metazoa > Chordata > Lepidosauria > Squamata > Anolidae > Anolis > Anolis apletophallus. The sequence continues at coordinate 135,065,255 of JARBWK010000005.1, forward strand.
TGACCTCGCCACGGTGATCCAAGCCACGGTCATCTCAAGACTAGATTACTGCAACGCGCTCTACGTTGGCCTTCCTTTGTCGGCGATCCGGAAGCTCAAGCTGGTGCAGAACACTGCCGCCCGGCTCCTGTCTGGCTCTCCAGCAGGTTGCCATATAACACCTGTTTTGCAGGACCTGCACTGGCTGCCAATTGAGCACCGGATCACCTTCAAAGTGTTGGTTCTCACCTTTAAGGCCTTGCACGGCCTGGGGCCAGCGTATCTGAGGGACCATCTCACTCCATATTGCCCTCTGAGATCACTGCGGTCCGAGGATGCTAACTTCTTGGAGGTACCTTCGGCGAAGCTGGCACGGCTGACATCCACCCGCCGGAGGGCGTTTTCTGTCATTGCTCCCACGCTGTGGAACGCCCTCCCGGCCGACACCCGGGCAATGAAGGACCTGCTCCCGTTCAGGCGGGCTTGTAAAACCTATTTGTTTAGGCAGGCCTTCGATGGGTAGGCCCGTGCGTCTTGGTTGTGCCACTACCTCAACTGTGTTGTTGTTTTTACTGTGTTGCTTGTTTTTAATTGTTCTTAACCTTCTGTATTTTATTGTGCCTTCGGCTCTTGTAAGCCGCCGCGAGCCTTCGGGAGTCGGCGGCATAGAAACCCGAATAAATAAATAAATTCCAATTCTGCTGTTTCGCTTTTCAAATTCCCTTTGAAGTTTTTTTTTGTTCAAAAACTTTGCCCTGGCAAACTAGATGTAATTACTGTACGTAGCTGGGGCTGTGGTAGCACAGCAGTTAAAGCTGCTACCTGCAGGGAAGGTGCAGACCGAAGGGTCAACAGTTTGAAGTTCTTTTAGTCTAGTTTAATATGCTGTTTTACTTCTGTTGTGTTTTTTACATGATTGTGAGCCGCTCCGAACCCTCGGGGAGTGGCGGCATACAAGTCCAAATAATAAATAAATAAAATATGAGAATAAATATTTTTTTAAACAATGATGTAAACCCTTTGCCTTATTAAATATTAAAATATTAAAATGGATTTATAACTACACAGTCAACCAGAATCCCATGAACACCATCCCATCAGCCCACCTCTTATTATTCCATAAATGCCCAATGACAGAGGACGGTACTCACATGTCTGTGAAAGGCAAGCAGGAATGGGGCCATCCTTTGGGAGGGAGTTCCAGAGTCTCAGACCAACCACCAAAAAGGCCCTTCAAGAAAATCCTAAAGCTCACATTGCTCTAATACTGTAATATTGTATGTGTACCATGTAAACCTCCCCGAGCCTTCCGGAAGAAGCGGTATATAAGAGTGAATAATAAATAAATAAATAAGTAATAGCAGGTAAGAGAAGGTATATGAAGATAGCTTTGACTGTTTGCCAACAAAATCAAATATTTCTGTCTCAAAGCAGAAATGCTAAATCAGAACACAACACAATTGACAGAAACAACCTTTCTTTGCCCTGTTGCGCTTTAAGATATAGAATCACAGAGCAGGACTGAAAATCACTTATTAAAATCCACAGGTGAAAAAAGAAATAGTTTTTCATATGCTATTGATGGTCACAGAAGAGATCTTTTGCCTTTTATAAAGCAGGATAAGAAAAAAAGTTTCAAAAATAAAATACAGCCATCAATAAGCACAGGAAGATCTGATCCTTCTTTTACCTATGTGTCCATGTACAAACTAGGCCTGGGTAGGTTCGGTCGGAATGCTCGTAAATCGGAATGAATTCGGATTAAATTATCTTTTGAAGCGGTTTCGAGACGATGTAAGCAACCTGGAAGTAAATTTGCCAATTTGAAGCCATCGCCGCTGTAACGGATCTGACTTATAGACAATTGTGTGATGGAGCTGAATTCAAAGTTGTGTCTTAAGTGTGGAGAGAATGTGAGGATTCGAACTCAGACCTGTAACAGGGTAGAATATGCTACCACAGCCACCACAATATGTAGGGATGCTTTTAAATTCTTCTTGCTGCCACCATTTAATTTACGGAGCTTGGCTACCCATTAAGGAAGAGGTGTTTCAAGGCTTGTGGGAGAAAGGATCACCAGAATAGATGTTTTTCAAAGAACTATCAAGTTTATTTAAACAGTGTTTCACTTGGAGGTTTCAAGAGTTCAAGAGCTTGGGTGGTTACAATCTACTCAGAGGTACTTTCTTAAGGTTACAAGATGCTAACTTATGGAGATACAGTCTAACACAAAGCTACTGCACTCGTAAACTAATAACTCAGCAGTTTACACACTCTCTGCTGGTCATTAAAAGCCACTGCTTCTCTAGCAGTCTACACCTCCACCCTTTCCTAGAGTAGAGTCAGGCTTAGAATAAACCTAGAGTCTTTTAAACCATGCTGAAAGCTGGCTAAACAGACTCCCTAATTCTCTCACACCCCTTCTGCATTTGCAGTTATTCACCAACTGAAAATATTTGAATCCGAGGATTCTAAAGCCATCTGCAGGCTCTGCCCCCAGTTTTCATGGCAATGGAGGTTCTTGGAAGCTCTGCCAGATAATTTTACTGTTAACCCCTTAGGGTTAGCGAAGTTCCATCCTTACAAAATACTTACATATACATAAATATCAACTACATTAACAACCTGCAATAAATAAATATGACTTCACCACAGCTGCCATTTTTTTCTGACCCACTTCCTGGATCGGAAAGGAATAAGCCTTGGATTCCTGCCCCTCCCAAGGTGGTTTCCCCTCATTGGCTGGAGGCAAGCGGCTATAGAGATTGCAAAAGTCATTTATAAAGATTGCAAAATTCGGTCATACAGTATAAAACCCCAAACAGCAGTTTAAAAACATTAAAACACATTAAAATACAGTAGTTTAACAGCAGTTTCCTGGCAAGCAAGTGGCGATGCAAAGAGGGATGTGGTAGGCGTGGCTAAGCACAGCCATTCTTGAAGGCCACATCCCCAATGGTAGAGAACTTGTATTTCACCTGGGGTCAGTCTATAAAAATGTTTTATAAAAACTTTGAAAATTTGCCAAAAATCCATGGATAAGTCAAAAGTTATGAAATTTGGTGTGCTAGCAGTGATCCATGTGTTCTACCACTGTAGCAAGTTTCATCACGATTGGTCTAAAAATGAGGGAGGGACAATCCCTTGACTTTTCCCCAGTTCCAGTGCTGTTTCTTTCCTACTGTGCCATTTACAAAGCGATTCCAAAATGTTCGAAATTTCCGCAATTTTGAACTTTTTCCCCAAAAAATTGCGGAAATCATTTCAAAATCAAATTGCCAGCGCCCCCTACATTCGAAACTAGTTTTGAACCATTTTTTAAAAATCAAACAGGCCTAGTACAAATACTAAAGGGCTCTACATCCAAACTTTTAAAGAATTCCCAGTCTTTGAAGAACATCCAGTGACCGTATTAAGTCCTTGAACAATAATTGTAGATTACACACAGATCAAGGGATTAAATCAGGTCTTGTCTGCTGGCCTCTTTGAGCTGCCACAATCATCACAGTGGTAATACAGCTGCAAATTGGAAGAGCCAGTGACACTGATACAAAAGCGTTCTGATACCAATGACGGAGATATTTACACCCAGCATAATTACAGATCCCAGTCATAATGTAGACAAAACATTGTCTGGAAAGATAAGCATTTGCGAAGCTTTCTGATAAATGCTTTTAAGATCACGCATTTTAATATGTTGCAAAATTCACACATGGTTCTATGGAGCCACCAAGTGGACAACATGAGAGAGAATCTCGAAATGAAATATTTTTAAAAATACAACATAAATCTTGATCCTGGTTTTTACACCAAGTGAATAAGCATAGAAATGCCTATTTTCTCTATAGTGGAGAGAAAACTGTGGAAATTATTTGTCCTCAGTTAAAAGGATCAAATAGTTGAATATTAGCATCCAAGCCAGTGTAAGCACTAGAACAGATGGAAGAGGGCTGTAGATGTGGCAACCAGGAAGGAAATAAGACAAGGCACAAGTCCATTACTCGGAATCTTGTAGATTTTTCCTACCTTTTTCACAATGTTGGGAAAGGTACAACCAGTAGTGTGATGCACTAACAATATTCTAGCCAGTGTGACCATACGACAGATCCAGATTATCTGCTCTGATTATATGAGTCTACACTGCCATATAATCCAGTTCAAAGCAGATAATTTGGATTCAGAAACTGGAATATATAGCAGTGTAGACGGGGTCTCAATGTTTTGAACAATGACACAGAGTGTTCCTTACCGCTGACTATGCTCAATGAGGCAGGTAGGATGTAGGACGGAATTTCAAACCAGGGGAAGGTCAAATGTTCTCTTCGGTCCCATCTACATTACCATGTAATCCAGTTTTTGAATCCAGATTATATGAGTCTACACTGCCCTATATAATCCAGTTCAAAGTGTATAATCTCAATTCAGAAAATGAATTATATAGCAATGTACATCCAGTCTTCCTTTACAACATACTAGCTCCCAGTGTTCTTCAGCTTTATGTATTTATTTTATTTATTTACGGCATTTATATTCCGCCCTTCTCACCCCGCAGGGGACTCAGGGCGGATTACAATGTACATATATAAGGCAAATATTCAATGCCATAGACATACAACATATATAAACAGACACTTAGAGGCTATATAACATTCCGGCTTCTGGCCACCAGGGGCACTGTCGCTTCCTCATTATTTGCATACTTCCTGCAGATTTTATGGCCTCATAAATCAGTTAAATTAGCCTTCCCACAAAGTGGTACCTAAATTTCCTACTTGACAGATGAAACTTTCTTTCGGGCTGCAAAGGTCAACAGCAAGCTACACAAATTGGTCGGACGCTCACTCCGACCCGGGCTGCCTTCAAAATCATGACCTTTTGGTCAGTAGTGATCATTAATGCAGCTGACACCCAGCCAGCTGCGCCCCAGTCCCAGTGTGGCAAAAAATTGAAAATTCAAAACTTTAGAAAATTTGAGCACTGTGGGACAATGTTCTTTCTGAGTTTCACACATTCCCCTTCTACGCTGTCATGTAAAAGCCATATTATCTGCTCTGAACTGAATTATGCCCACGAGGTTCCATATAATCCAGTTCAAAGCAGATAATTTGGATTGTGTTTGATAATCGGAAGTATATGGCAGTGTAAAAGGAGCCACAGATACACTGGAATATGATAATTCTCTAGTATAGCTCTATGGGTCTTATAGATCAGGAAAAAATTGTGTCTTCCATTGCCGTTTTGTGAACATGCTGATTGCTTGGAGACTTTCCTGAGGAATGTGTATGGTATTCAGATCCAGGTATTTTGAGCTGGACTGAATGGGAAACAGTGCTACTTATATACAGTTTCAAAATAAAAATTTAAAATAGCTCAAATGATTAATACTTTTTTTAGTTGTTGAAGTGACACATTTTAAAATTATCGATATATTTCTTTTTAACTAATCGGATTAGAATTTCAATTTTTAATGCATTGGGACTGATGGATAGGATGATACCGGCTGCATAGGCCTGCCAGAAGAGATATTTATTTATTTATTATTTCAATTTGTATACCGCCACTCCCCGAAGGCTTAGAGCGGTTTACAAAACTATCAGAAACAATATACATGAACACAATTTTTAAAAATATGTAAAGTATAGCCGAAAAAGCCATAGAAAATTACTTAGGACCCTTCCACACAGCCCTCTATCTCAGAATATCAAGGCAGAAAATCCCACAATATCTGCTTTGAACTGGGCTATCTAAGTTCACACTCAAATAATGTGAGATTTCCTGCCTTGATATTCTGGGATGTTGGGCTGTATGGAAGGGCCCTTAATATGGGTTTGACAGAACTATGCAGCTTTAGTTGTTGTACAAGTCCATAGATGTTGGAGATCCTATAACACTCCAAATCAGGGGTGGGCAATTATTTTTTCCAAGGGGCCACATGAGAGCCAAAAAATATTATGGAGGGCTGCACCTAAAGGCTGAACTACATTCTAATCTACATTTTTATTTATTTACTATATTTACTATATATTACACATCATTAATATTAACATATTAATATATCAATAAATATTCATATATTATTAGATTAATATCATAATTATTATATTATATTATATTATATTATTTATTTATTTATTCAATCTTGTATTCCGCTCCTTCCTGCAGGCTCAGGGCAGATCACAACACACAATAAAACATACAACATATGATAAAAAAACATATAACATACAATAAAAAATAAAACAATGTATATATAGTATATATAGACATTATAATATATTTAAATTATAATATAACATTATTATATTATATTATTTATTATATTATTATAAAATGATTATAAAATAATAAAAACCACTAAAATAAAATAAAATAAAATTCAAGAAGACAAGGTGCGAACCAAGATGAAGGCTGACATCCTCAAGAGAGGAAGGATCCCAAGATGGAATGGCCCAATGGCCCCACCCCAGAGGATGGCAAAGCGGACACAGCTGCCGCCGGAGCAGAGGAGAGCAGAGCAGCAGGCGATCGGAGGCTGCAAGCCTCCACTCGCTCTCACCCCAAGCCATTCCCCAGCTGATCGCCCTGCTATGGAGTGCCACTGCCGCCATCCCGACTCTGTGGGGCCTGTGTCGGCAGACAGGCCAGAGGAGTGGAGGCTTTGGAGTGCCTGCCAACCCTGGAGGCGATCTGGGCCTGCAGGGGGAGCACTCGGCAATCTGAGGTGGCTGTTCGCCCTGGTGACCCGGAAGACGATCAAGTTTTGAGGGTTGCCAGGGCGATAAGCCCCCACAGGTCGCAGAGTGCTCCCGCTGCAGGCCCGGACCGTCTCCAGGGATGGCAGGCACTCCAAAGCCGGCGCTCCTCCAGCCTGTCTGCCGACACAGGCCCCACAGAGCCCACGATGGGATGGTGGCAGTGGCACCCCTTCCTCTTGGCCCCGCCCCCGACGCCCTTCTCCCCGGGCTGGATAGAAGCGGCTGCCAGGCCGGATCCGGCCCGCGGGCCATAGGTTGCCCACCCCTGCTCCAAATGCTACTGAATTTCAACCTTTAGTATTCCTTCCCATGGATTATGCAGGATGGGGCAGGTGAAGCAGCGAGTTAGCAACATCTAGGTGGTTCCAGGAATCACACCTCTGACTTACGTTACACGGACAAAATCACAGCACTGAAGATGAGTTCTCTTTCAACAATAAAGGATCTCGCACTTCTTTTCTCAATGGGGAAACAAGTATTTCTCCCCGTGCAGCCCAGGCAAGCTAATGAAAGCCAGGCTCATTTTCATTTTAGAAAAAGCAATTTTCCTAAATGGTGTCCTGCTAATAGTGCCTGATCACATCTAAGCCCCACAGCAAATGAGTCTTAATCCAGTTTGTCTGTGCCGCGTTACCTGAGGGAAATAATAGCAATCCTTTCTTTCTGCTTGCAAACTGTTCACGGGGACTCCTCCAATATATATTAATCCCACCATTTATCTTTGTCAATGGAGTACAAAAAAATAATTTGTGCAAGAGTAAACAGATGAGCAGACAGGAAGGGAGCTCTGTTTTATTAAACAGAGAAAAGCAGGTGTTCCCACAGCCAACCTTGTTTTTATTGCAAAATTTGAGAAATCCTTCTTCTGCATCTAGGCACTATAAACCAAAGATTTGGTTATTCTGCAGGTTAAGGCGAAAGAGCATTGCAACAGCACTGGAGAGTAGATGAGCAAGATAATTCTGTCTTTACATATTTCGGAAAAGATCTTACATTTAAGGTGTTGTTGAAGGCTTTCAGGGCTGGAATCACTGGGTTGCTGTGAGATTTTCCGGGCTGTATGGCCATGTTCCAGAAGCATGGTCTCCTGATGTTTCACCTGCATCTATGGCAGGCATCCTCAGAGGTTGTGACGTCTCACAACTTCTGAGGATGCCTGCCATAGATGCAGGCGAAACGTCAGGAGACAATGCTTCTGGAACATGGCCATACAGCCCGAAAAACTGACAGCAACCCATCTTACAATAAACTTTATTTGTAACCCGTTCCCTCTCCTCAATGAGGACTCAGGGCGGCTCACATGAGGCCAAGCCCAAACAAACAACAAATTACAATTTAAAAAATCAAACATCAGCAGTAAATGCAATAAAAATACATACATATAAATAAAAAGCAATATACAATTGAATATCTAAAAGCACAAAGGTAGGGCGGACCACAGGCACATAGAGAAAATGTTGAAAACTCGGAGTGAGATAAGTGGAATAGCATCCTTTACCGGGGGGTGGACCAGAAACAGGGGCATTGAGGAAAGCAATGGTAGAAATTAAATAACTACTCTCCAAAGGCACAGCAGAAAAGCCAGGTTTTCAGGTGTTTTTTTAAAGGTTTCCAAAGTGGAGGCTTTCCTAATCTCTCAAGGCAAGGAATTCCAGAGTCGGGGGGCAACAGAGGAGAAGGCCCTCTCCCTTGTGCCCACCAGATGAGTCTGTGAGACTGGCAGGGGCGACAGGAGGGTTCGAGTTGGTTCATGGAGGGAAATCCAGTCACGAAGGTAGGCGGGTCCCGAACCATTTAGGGCTTTATAGGTGATCAGTGATCACCTGTACCTTGAATTGAGACCGGAAAATTAATGGTCGCCAGTGCAGTTCTTTAAACACACATATATTATATACATTGCACAACACATATCTATACCCTGTATAAATATATCCAAAATTATTTGTGATTGTTCAAATGATCTCTGAATTGAATTCAGCACATTCACATGCATTAGGGGGGGGGGGGGTGTTGGAAAAAATGTGGTCCAATATGGCTTAGGTGCTGTGTGCCAGAAATCATGTCACAGCTTCCTATTCACTGTTTGGCTGAATTAATGCTGTCTGGCAAGTCTTCAGACAAAACACCAATCTTGATGGCACAGATGTTGTGGAAGGAAAAAAAGGACTTGTTTTAATAACACATTGATTCTGAGGCGTAGGAAGTGGGGGAATCAAGGATGAAACAAATCCATATATCTGCTCAGACTGTATACAAAGATAGAGAATGAATACATGAGGAGAGAATGAAGTTATTTATTATTTATTTATTATTTATGGCATTTTACCCCGCTTAGCCCATAAACCCCCTCAGGGGGGACGGGACTCAGAGCGGCTTCCAAAAGGCACAATTCGATGCCCACACAGTAAAATACAATATAAAACCCCAACATTCAACAATAAAATACAATTAAAATAAAATTACATTAACATATCCTACGCATTCATTTATGTCAAAAACAGAGTTCCGTCCATAAAAAGCACTGAGCCCTGTTCATCAATTTCCAATAAAATCCAATCTAAAATGCTGCTTGTGCTAATGTGCAAACGCCTGGTCCCAAAGCCAGGCTTTTACTTTTTTCCTGAATGTCAGGAGGGATGGAATTGATCGTATGTCGCTAGGAAGAGCGTTCCACAGACGGGGACCCACCACCAAGAAGGTCCTCTCCCTCGTCCCCACCAGCCGAATTTGAGAAGCTGGCGGGAGTGAGAGCAGGGCCTTCCTGGATGATCTTAAAGTATGAGGTGAGACGTAATGGCAGATGCGTTCGGACAAGTAAGCTGGGCCCGAACCGTACAGAGCTTTAAAGGTCAAAACCAGCACTTTGAATTGAGCTCGGAAGTGGATCGGCAGCCAGTGGAGCTGATACAGCAGGGGGGTGGTATGCTCCCTGTATGTAGCTCCCGTTATTAGTCTGGCTGACGCTCGTTGGACTAGTTGTAATTTCCGAACTGTCTTTAAAGGCAGCCCCACGTAGAGTGCGTTGCAGTAATCTATTCGGGATGTGACCAGAGCGTGGACGACCGTAGCCAGATCAGACTTCCCAAGGTACGGGTGCAGCTGGCGCACGAGTCTTAACTGTGCAAAAGCTCCCCCGGCCACCGCCGAGACCTGGGGCTCCAGGCTCAGCGATGAGTCCAGGATCACTCCCAAGCTGCGAACCTGTGTCTTCAGGGGGAGTGTCACCCCATCTAACACAGGCTGTAACCCTATGCCCTGTTCGGCCTTACGACTGACCAGGAGGACATCTGTCTTGTCTGGATTAAGTTTCAATTTGCTAGCCCTCATCCATCACAGCAGGCAAGCACCGGTTCAAAGTCTGGACAGCCTCCTTAGCGACAGGTGGAAAGGAGTGACAGATCTGGGCGTCATCTGCGTACAGATAACACCTTACTCCGAAATGCTGAATGATCTCTCCCAGTGGTTTCAAGTAGATGTTAAATAACATCGGGGACAGTACTGAACCCTGAGTGACTCCACAAGACAAAGGTTGCGGAGCCGAACAGGTGTCACCCAATGACACCTTCTGGGTACGACCTTCCAGGAAGGATTGGAGCCACTGCAAAGCAGTACCCCCAAGCCCCATTTCTGCAAGGCGACCCAGAAGGATAACGTGGTCAACGGTATCGAAAGACGCTGAGAGGTCCAGCAGAACCAACAGGGACACACTCCCCCTGTCGAGTTCCCGGCGTAGATCATCTACCAAGGCTGTTTCAGTACCATGTCCTGACCTAAAGCCAGACTGTGCCGAATCAAGATAATCAGTGTCTTCCAAGAACCCCTGGAGTTGCGAGCCACCACACGTTCTATGACTTTGCCCAAATAGGGGAGATTGGAAACTGGCCGATAGTTCACTAATTAAGTGGGGTCCAGTGATGGTTTTTTCAACAGCGGTTTTATAACAGCTTGCTTTAAGCTGGCTGGAATCTTGCCCTCCTGTAAGGAGGCATTAACCACCACCTTCACCCACTCTCCCAAACCCCCTCTGGCTTCCTTGATCTCTCACATGAAACCATAGAATTGGAAATTACCCCTAGTCCAAACCGCTGTCCTTCAGGAGTACAACTAAAGCACTCCAGAGTGTCGGTCATCCAACCTCCATTTTAAAACCTCCAAATTAGGAGAGTTCACCCGTCTCTTTATTGTTGATTTATGATATTTTAGATTTTTAATGTTAGCATTGAATTCTTGCTGTCTGCCATTCTGAGTCCCTCTGCAGAGGTCGAAAAGATTGGGATATAAAAGTTTTAAATAAATAAATAAATTTTATGTAAATATGTTTTTAATTCACTGTATGCAACTTTGAGTCCCTATTAAAAATCGGGGTAAAAAATGCGTAAACAAGCAAGTAAAGGTGATCAGCACACTGGGTGAAGTGCCTAAAGACCTTGGTCTGCACTTAAACACAATCAGTGCTGACAAAATTACCATCTGCCAGCTTCAGAAGGCCACCTTACTGGGATCTGCACACATTATTCGCTGATACATTACACAGTCCTAGACACTTGGGAAGTGTCCGACGTTTGAGCCAATACAACAGCCAGCAGAGTGATCTTGTCTGCTGTGAACTCATCTTGTTGTGTTTCAAATAATAATAATAATAATAATAATAATGTAATGCCTTGTTCCAGAAAAGGCGAACCTCTATTGTCCATGTATGAAAAAAGGCACAACAAACTGTTTCTGAGAAGCACATAGACTACAGTGGTTCTCAACCTGTGGGTCCCCAGATGTTTTGGGCTTCAACTCCCAGAAATCCTAACAGCTGGTGAACTGGCTAGGATTTTTGGGAGTTGTAGGCCAAAACACTTGGGGACCCACAGGTTGAGAAACACTGGACTACAAGAATATGTTTTGGACATATAAGCTATACAAGATACCTCCACCAGATGGCAGCATCATGCATATAGAGTGCTTCTGAAATAGAGAAACTCCAATAGACAGACTTGAAGATTGTCTTTGTTAGATAATGCGCATCCATATGTCTTGAGAATACAATATGGACACATGATTCCATAAAAGCCAATTTCCACATTTTCACAGAATCATTGATAACTGTTCCCAAGCCACCTGAACAATGAAGGACCCCTTTATAGCTCTTATTCTCTAGACTTTTCCTACGAAAAACTGTATGCCTCGAACAACCAAAAAAGGGCTTGGGGTAAGACGTGTCCCTGGTGCAGACACACTGTGCTGTGCGTTCACTTGTCACCACATTCAACTTTCCTGTTGGGGACACATCCTTTGAAATTTCAAGTCAGATCTGACTTGAGAGTAAGGCAGAAACATGTACAGAAAGTGGCACTGACTCAGATTTCAGCCTTCAGAGAATGCCAGTGTTTGTTTTTTTTTTTATTAAAACCCAAATCAAAGTTTGAAAGACATAGTGGATAGAAAAAAACATACGGGTGGGGCCTCATGAATATTTCAGGGGAGACAAAATAAGACTTTTAGTGGTTGGAAGAGCAAGTCATCCATGCTCAACACTGTTTCATGCCCAGCCAGCAAACCAGCAAAAAGTATAATGATTAAAGAATCATTATTTTAAAATCATTATGTGAAAATGTCCTCTATCTGCATCTATTCCTTGAGTATAACTTGGATTGCTTGATAGAGGTTTGCTCTTGTATCAAACCACAAAATATGCACAACTCTGGTCTTGGTCTACGCTCAATATGAGGAGGGAGGCATGGGTAGCTTTTAGATAATTGTGTGTTGGCTACTGCTTGAAAAATTCATATGTTAATACCCTCAAACCTACTATTTCCAAAAAAAGGGGGAGAGTGACAAAAAGTATAAATTGGCAAGCTTTACCTACACTTAAGTTCCAGAACTATTTCATGCCCAATCACTGGCACAGAAGAATATACATGCACACTATTTCCCATTGGAAATAATATTGAGATTGGTGGAATATATATAAATAGATATTTTATAATGCTTCCTCTTCAATAAAAGAGCAGATAGAAAGCAAAAATAGACAAATTTTCAAAACCTCATGCTGATAACTCCAAGAAGCTGTGCGAGTTCATAGGAATTATTTCCAAATTTTTCCATTTAAAGCATGTATTCCTTCAAGAAGGCAGCATGGAACGACGGTCCTTCCAATTTGACTTTAATGCCCAACATACAGGAAAAAATATTTGGGGGCAGGGCCAGGATTTTGATTTGGGGGCTGAGTTTGGTTCGGGGGGCTGAGACTGGGTGGAAGAGGGTCTACCCTAGCAAACCTTTTGTATTGTTATCCCAATAACCCCATTAATGTGGGATATAATGAGCATGGTGATCAGATCATGATATGAATAAACATAACAGTTTAAATAATGTAACAGTGAGGCCTTTTCGCGGACCACCCTGAGAATTTCGGGGGGGGGGGGCTGAAGCCCCCTTAGCCCCCCCTGGCTACATGCCTGTTGGGGGGGGGGGAAGGAAAAGAATACATTTCTTCTGAACATGCTTCCTCATCCAGTTTTCAGTCACAGTTTATTAAGGGTCTATAATATCATCCAACACTCTCAGAGTACTGCTATTTGCTTCCAGCAAACTAGTTTCAGTGAAGTTGCCCCTTCTCCCATCACACATGGCTTCCTCCACACAGTGGTGGGCTCATGCGGTCCAAAGATCCATCAGCAGAGAGTGCCTGAATGGCATCTGGATCACCCCCAGCACTCAGTGCAGTTCATTCAGAATCCGTTAAATGTTCTGAGAGACTCTGTGTGCTCTGAACTCTCTACTGTGGGTAACCCACAGTTGCAAATATTTTTTCTAGTAAATTTCAGTCTTTTGAATCACTTCATATGTAAACATGAAGGAGAGGGGAAAATGCACATTGCATGTCATTCCATGTGGCCAGTGCTCTAAATTAAAACCAGGCAAGTCTATATGCCAGCACAAGGAAGCCATGAGCTTCTGTTGCAGAATCAAGAGGATGGAACCTTCGGGGGTAGAAAAGGGCTGGTTATAAATAGAATAAATAAATAAATAAATAAATAATGTAATTGTCCCAAGACAAAGATCAGGCTTTTCTTGAAGCCAGTATGTGACTGACAATAACTCAAAGCCTCCACACTAAGAATCACACTCTAGACGTTTGATTAAAGGCCTAAAGGCACCAGAACCCACCCGATTTCAGAGGCTAAGAAGGATCAACCCTGGTGTTAGTTCTTGGATGGGGCACTGCCAATGAATACTAAAGTGCTGTAGGCTAGATTTCAGAAGAAAGGACTGGAAAAACCATCTCTGAGTAGTCCTTGCCTAAGAAAACCCTATGAAATTCATGAGGCCAACTTGAGAGCATATACACAGGCATCCCCTCAATTAATACAACTGTGCCAGAACATTTGTGACCTTATCCCTTGCTTTTAGCATTTTCATAGGCATATAATTGTCCTCTGTGAGAGACAAGATGTGGGCGACATAGAGTAGGGCTAGGTAAGCTCTGGAGTGCTGCCGAGATGGCTCAGCTTACTGTAAGACTCTCTTGGCCACTCTGGATCGGTATTGACATAATTTAGCCCATGCAGATGGCCCTTAGCCTGTTAGATGCTACACTAAGTACTAACATTCATTCAAATATAGAATCATAGATTTGGAAGTGACACAACTAAAGCACTCCTGGAAAATGGCCATCCAACCTTTGTTTAAAGACTCTCTTGGCCACTCTGGATCATGGACATAATTTGGCCCATGCAGATGGCTCTTAGCCTTTTCGATGCTACACAAAGTACTAATCATTCATTCAAATATAGAATCATAGATTTTAAAGCACCCCTGGAAAATGGCCATCCAACCTTTGTTTAAAGGCTCTCTTGGCCACTCTGGGTTATGGACATAATTTGACCCATGCAGATGGCCCTTAGCCTGTTCGATGCTACACTAAGTGCTAATCATTCATACAAATACAGAATCATAAATTTCAAAGTGACACAACTAAAGCCCTCCTGGAAAATGGCCATCCAACCTTTGTTTAAAGTCCTCCAAAGAAGGAAAGTCTAACTCACATTCCACTAATATATTCTACTGATCAACAGGTCTTATAGCCGAGTTCTTTGTAATGTCTTTTTCTTGTAATTTGAATCCAATGATATGTGCTCTATTTTCTAGAGAAGCAGAAAAGAAGCTCACTCCATCTTCTACATGGTATTGCTTTCAAATGTTTTAATATGTCTACTTAGATGCCTCATCTTAGACATGAGCATCATTTTAGATGGTTATAACAGGGTGTCTTGGAGGTCTCACATTCACTTTCGCCACTATAAATCAAAGTTCACTTGATGTAGTTATTAACAACAACACATTGTGCACACATACACACATCTGCTCAAGGCATAACTAGCTGAAAACCAGGGGTGGGAAACTTGCTTCTAACTCTCATTTATCCTTTATGTTTGTTTTATTTTGTTTTATATTTTAAAGCAAAGTGGCTATTCAAAAGTAATGCTTAACTTGTTCATGTAATTATTCTGCCAGCTTCGTTTCTAATCTTTCTGGACATGGACAGTTCCAGTTTCCCCTAACACACTGATTCTCAAAGTGGGCGGTACCACCCCCTGGTGGGTGGTGAGGCGATCCAAGGGGGCGGTGGGAGGCTCAGGGGAATTTGGGGGGTGGTGAACCCCTTTAAGGGAGCAGTGAATGATTGGTCATTTAGGAGGGGTCGCACGGCCCTCTTCTTTGCCCCCCCTTCACTTTGACCCTCACATGCAGTGCAGTGCGAAGGCTGCAGTGCAAAGGTCTCTGCATCCTCCGGTGGAGCCTCCCTGCTACCGTGGAAGAAAGCACGGCCTTCCCTGGCGGAGGCGGCAGTAGAGGGAGCAGGAGAGCTCAGGGCTTCCGTGGGGAGAGCAGGCCTCGCTTCTTCATCCCCTCAGGCTGCAGCTGCCCATCCCCTCAGAGCCCTTTCCACCGGTGGCACCGCCGGAGAAGGCTCTGAGGGATCTCAGTGGTCTGTGGAAGTCAGAGCTGAATTGATTGAAGGTACTGCAAATCCCATCATCCGTTGTCCATACTCCCCCAAACATATTGTTTTTGTGATTAATCACTATGCTTTAATTATGTTCAATTTGTAACAATGAAAATACATCCGGCATATTAGATATTTGCATTAGAATTCACAAGAGTAGCAAAATTATTTATGAAGTAGCAACGAAAATATGGATGGGGGTCACCACAACATGAGGAACCTTATTTAGGGGTCACGGCATTAGAAAGGTTGAGAACCACTGCATTACTACATATATCTTTCTGTTTAATTGCTATTACATTTTTAAAAAAATTCTAGCGGGGAGATGAGTAAAAAAATTTCTGGAAAGGGGGCGGTAGGCCAAAAAAGTTTGGGAACCCCTGCCCTAACACAAAGAGTTTGGTTAGGTTGTAGGATGACTGGCTCACCCATTGAACTTGACAGCAGATCCATGTTTTTGGTCCACGTTCAACATTGTAATGGACACACTATCTAAGTAGACTAAGCAGGTCTTTTAGTTAAACCCCACTTTGGTCCATGGGTCTTTACACAGCCACATCCCACAGGTGCCATGGAGCCTGCACATTCCTATAGGGGATTCAGAATTTCTTTTGCACCTTTGATTTAACTGGTGATAATAAACAACTCAAGCTCGTCTGCTTATTTGGATAATGCAACCTGTCAAGACACCTGCATCCTTCACGCCATCTCAACCAATTCCCAGATGGCTCGGAAGGCAGCTACTGCCCTGAAAAAAACGTTAGGCGTGGGACCCCTATAAAAAGGAACAGGAGACCTCAGCGAGAGGAGAAAGAGGAGATTGTCTCCTGGGCTTCTGTGGTGCTCCATGACAGGTATGGCATGCAGAATTTCCATATAGTAACTCTCTGTTCACCACTTGTCTAAATAGTAATAAATCACGAACAAATTCCTGGTTCGGTTTGGGAGGTTTGGACTTCAAAGCCAAAGTCTTCAGAGTCACAAACAGGAACCTTTTATTAACTGTGGAAGGGGGAAAAGTTTTACTTTATTTTAAATCGTGCCTGTTGCTTATTTAGTTAAAACCCACATTGTTAATAAACAAAACACACTCTCTTTAAGATCACATGCCATTTCTCAAACACAACTGTTACGCACCGAAGTTGCTTGCTAGGGCCCACATTTCTTCCAAATGTGTGAAGCTGGCAAGCCAGGCTGTTTTCATTCATGTCCGTTGTTTGTTTATCTCTGGGGTCTTGAAACATCGACACTAGATTGGAGACACCAGATACACAAATATTTTCCATCGGTTGGATATTCGTGCAGAGTTCAAAATGGAGCTTTCCTTGGACACTAAAAAAAAAAATTATGGGACATTCTTTTAAAAGCCCCAAACCAGAGCATAAATTGTTCTGTCAAAAAGCACATTTCTGAAAACGTATTGCTTTTTTCTTTACTGTTTCTCTTCAACTAAATCCAAATGAGCTGTACCACCGACAGAATTGCTTTTAAAGCTTTCGTTTTTTCAGCGTCTACATTTATTTGAATATAAGTTACTTTTTCAGTACAAGGGCAGGGGAAGGAAAAACACATTCGGCCACTAAAACTATAGCATTAAAATACACATGTCAGATGCACTGTCTTCAGCTGGAATTGTCATTTCCTGAAAGCTTGACCCGACTATCAGATGTCTGACTCTTTTAGGAATCAAGGTGAAGAAGAATAAACATCCAAACTTTTTTTTTAAGGCTGACTGAAATGCTTAAAAGCTGAGAGCAGATCAGTCAGCTGCTAACCAAGCAACAAGGTTTGGAAAACTCATCATCGGGAATGTTGCCAGCCGTCATGGGTGGTCACTAACAAAAGAAGCCTCCAAACAAATGATTTTACATGATGTGATTTGGATCTGTTTTACTACATGGGCAGAATGGAATAACTGTCACTGTCCTGCTGAAAGATCAAATTATAGCGAGGTAATAAGAAACTGTTCCACACAAGCCACATAAAACACAGATGAACAGATTTCTCTGTTTTGGCAAATGGTGAATGTATCGTAGCCATAGGTGTAGAAAGTGAAACGGAGTTAAGCAATCTCTGTGAAGCAGTTAAAATAGATTTTTAGTAACTTCAGATTCTAAAACTTGCTTGGCTAATTTATGTAATACTTGGCTTTGTATGAAATGTGGTTCTATAACTATAGATAAATGCATGCTTGGGTTGTGATAAGTGTTAAAATGTGATCAGTTTTTACATATACTGAGACAATATTGTATTAGAAAAAAATTGTGTTTCTTCCAGAGTGGGATCCAAGGCATTTCCCAAAGAAAGTCAGTTAAAAAGTCTTAACAATAAAAAAAATGTAAAAACAAATAAAAATCCCCACATGAAAGAGTCTAAAATCATTTAGAAGATAGATAAAAGTTTAAATGATTCAATGAAAAAGTAGTCAAATAAACACAAATAAAACAAAAACACTACCCTAAGTTATTTTGCAAACATCCTCACCCCATATTCAAGTCTTAAGCTTCAGTCCAATACTCACAATGGATAAAGCTTCACTTTATTATAGTGTTGTGTTGTGGTTGGAGTATAGGTGGAGTTGGTTTTTGTTTGTGGTGGTGGTAGGTGTTGTGTGTACGGGGTCCCGTAAGGTTGGGAGGATGGGTTGTGATAGGAAGTTGTGTTGTGTTGTGTGGGTAGGAATTGCTGGAGTATTGTGCCTGGGACGTGTGTGTATTTGGATGTGTGTGTGGTGGTGAGTAGTGAGTGCAGTCCTGGGTTTTGTTTTGGGGAAGTTGTCAGGTATTTGTGGGGTGTATTTTGTTTGTGTTGTTGTGACATAGTTGTCTCAGTCTGGCTGTGTGCTGGTTGTGATGTGGAGGGGGTGTTGCTTTTGCCAGTGGTGTTTGTTGTGAATTTTGGTTGGGGTGGGTTTTTGTGTTGCAGGATTGTTTTTTTTGTGGGTTTTGCAAGTTTGTGTTATTCTGGCGGTATGTGTTTGTCAGTGGTGCCTGTGTCCCTGGTGCCCTATTTGTGTTAGTGTTATGTCCTCCTGGTAGTTGTTATGTCCTCCTGTGTTAGTTGGTTGTACTGTGTAGGTTTCTGTGTAGCAGTGGTATGTATGCGTTGTGTGTGTTGTGTGTCTGTTGTGTTGTGGGTCTGTAGAGGTAGGCATCGCGAGTTGTGTGGCTGTCATGTTGTGGGTGTGGTGTTTGTAAAGTGGGTGTCTTTTGTTGTGGGTGTCTTTTGTCCTGTGAGTGGTATGTATGTGCTCTGTGCACATAGTTGTGTATCTTCTGCATATTGGTTTGTGTGGTATTTTTTGCTGGCTTGGTCTTTTGGATTGTGTTTCTCGAGTGTGGGAACCTGCTCTCTCCTAGAGCTTGGCCTTGGCAGTTTAACCCACAAACACCAACTGACTAAACTCAAATCACTCAGCATTCTAATCTAGCCTTGGCTGGCTCCGCCCACCGTTACTATGGGAACTCAGCCTCCCTGCATTTTGTGTGGGCCGATGTTGGCCAATGGGATTCGCTGGCAGCCGCAGAGGATGCTGGGAAATTTCGTTTTTATTGTTGTTTTGGGGGCCTTCTAGGTTTTTTTTGGAGTTTCTTTGCTAAAAACCTTCCTTGCCTGAGGCCTATTTTTGTTGGCAAGTTTGGTGTCTCTGCCTTGGAAGGTTTCTCTGCCTAGGACGGTGGTTCGATGACGGGTCTTCCTTTATATATATAGATTACTATAGTATAGCATTGTACAGGGAGCATACAACCCCCCTGTTGCATCATCTTCACTGGCTGCCAGTTTGCTACCGAGCACAATTCAAAGTGCTGGCTTTAGCCTATAAAGCCCTAAACTGTTCCAGACTAGCTTACCTGTCCTAACATATCACCCTCTATGATCCACCTCGGAGGCTAAGATCATTGGGGGAGGTCCTGATCTTGGTCCCATCCCCCTCGCAAGTGGGACTGGTGGGGACAAGAGACAGGCCTTCTCAATGCTGGCCCTTGTCTATGGAACTCCCTCCCCAGTGAAATTAGATTGCTGCACTCCTTCCTGGCCTTCAGAAAAACTAAAAACATGGCTTTGGGATCAGGCCTTTGGTCAGTAATGTGAGCAGTGCAATAAGAGAACATAAATTAACATTGATGACTTTGACTGGCCCTGGATTATGACCTGGATTATGCAATTTTAAATTGTTGCTTAATGTGATGATTTCACTGATTGGTTTTAATGTTTTAATGTGTTTGTTTATTTATCAATGATATGTGTACATGCGGCATCAAACTGTTGCCTTTATAAGGCCATCCTGAATCCCCTTCGGGGTTGAAAAGGGTGGGATATCAGTACGGTAAATAAATAAAAAATATATAAATATTTAATACTAGCTGTACCTGGCCACGTGTTGCTGTGGCATAGTCTGATGGTATAGAAAAGTAAATAATGAGGAAGTGCTTGTTTTTAATAGATTTTATTTCTTAAAGCTTGTGAGTAAACCATTTTTCTTTGTCAGTGTTGACTTAGAGATTGTGTGGGTTTCCTACTGTGGAAGAGGGAACATATAACTGTCCATATGTAAAGCATTTGGTGTCTCAATCTATGCCACACAATTCTAAGTATTGTCCTTGTGGTTTGTTGTTTGTGTTCGCAAAAGCCATTCAAATAGGGGATTGAAGTCTATTGCATTGTAATGTCATATCTGTAGTAATCATTGGAATGCTTCTGCCAGAAGTGGAGGCCTCGATGGCCTGTGAGAGGAGCGTGGGGCAGGGCAGCAGCACCAAGGCCTTTCTTCCTTCTTCCCCTCCAGGGTCTTCCTCCTCTCTGTGTGGAGAGCCCAAACAGAGAGGAGGAAGAAGAGCCCAGAGGAGAGGGACGAAGGCAGGCCTCGATGCGACTGCCGCAGCCTCGCACACCTCTCGCTGGTCTTTGAGGCTTCTGCCAGAAGCAGAGGCCTCGAAGGGCAGTGAGAGGAGCACAGGTCAGGGCAGAAGCACCGAGGCCTGTCTTCCCTCTTCTCCTCTAGGGTCTTCCTTCTCCTCCTCTCTGTTTGCAAAGCCCAAAGACGGAAAGGAGGAGGAAGCCCTAGTTCTTGGACCTTGGAGTTATATAAGGACTGAGTCATGGCAGGCCTCCACATGGTGCCACTGCTGCAGGGGAAGTGATGCACCCTCTGAGCCTGGTCATTGGAGGCTCCCGCTGACTCAGAAGCAGAGGCCTCCCTTTGACTAGGGCAGCTGAATCAGGGAGCGCAGGGGACAGGGCAGCAACACCGAGGCCTGCCTTCCTTCTTCCTGCAATAAAATCGTGGGTCTTACTCAATCTCTCCATTTGCAGTGGCCAAATGGAGAAATGGAGGAGGAAGAAGAGCCCAGAGAAGAGGGACGCCAGGCCTCGGTGCTTCCGCCAGAAGCAGAGCCACTGCCCCATGCACCTCTCACTGCTCCTTCTTCCCCTCCAGGCTTCCTCCAAAAATGGAGAGGTACAAGCCTTGCTGCGGGGGCATGGCCTCTTCTTCTCCTCCTCCCTCCTCCTCCTTGCTGCCAGATTTGCCTCCCCGCTGGGCTTGGCCTTCCTGCATTGCCCCCAGGGACCCGGCAGCCATTGCAGGGAGGATGAGGGGGCAGGGCCAAAGGAGGTGGCATTGCGAGCCTTCGGGAACATTGAGAACCACTGATGTAGGAGCTCTTCTGTGGGTGTGCGCACCCCCCCCCCATCCCTGTATGCTTGCACAGTGGATTTTTAGGATTTGGGGTTTTTAAATTATTGTTGGTCACACCTTGCATTGTGAGATGTTATGTTGCCAAATTTGGTGTGATTCCGTTCAGTGGTTCTTTTGTTTACTTCAGCCTAACGACGACAGCTCCTTTTTATATATATAGATAATGAATTTCAAACAGCATTATATGGCAGTGTAGAAAGAGCCTGAATGGACTTGATAGAACTGCACCGCTGCTTTGTATGCATGTAGCTGCCTTTACTAATACACTGTTTCCCATGCCTCTCTCTACAACCCTACTTCTCATGTTCTTCTCCACTGCAAATATTTCTCTTGAATGCTCCTTTGGGACTGCAGTCCATCCTGCTTGTTTGTATATTGATGGAATATCAAGTTTCAAAAGTTATTTTATCAATCATTAAAGCAATCCTTGTGGCAAGAATATTTCTGTCATCCACCACTAAATCTCAAGGCCAACTAAACTAGTTTAATCATCAACCATCCTTACTTCCTTAATTTGTAAGTAAAGGATTTTAATACCCTTTGTTCAATACCTTCAATAAATATTGAAAAGATGCCCCATAACTTGATCTGCTTCTGGAACTGATTAGCACATCTCAAGATACAGAGGTTACTTTTAATAAGCTAATTCAGTACTTTCATTTCCAACATTTACTGGTAAGGCCAGCATCACCAGGACTGTGTGGAAAACATCAGCATCTGATTTTTCCTCTACACATTACACACCACATGAAAGAGATTCCCACTTGTCCCTTAGGCTACAAAATAATATACAGTATTAAATGGATCCTTAACTCCGTGAAATTGCTTGTCTTTGACTCTATATTTTCCCTACCACATCATTGCAGATGATTCAATGGATTTTAAGCTTTATGTTGTATGTGTTTAAGGCATTGAATAATTGCCATATGTAAGCCATCTTGAGTCCCTCTTGGGGTAGCGAAAGGCAGGGTATAATTAGGGTAAATAAATAATAAAATAAATTCATAGATCAAACCTAGGATGTCAGTCGAAAGGCTGAACAGGGCATAGGGTTACAGCCTGTGTTGGACGGGGTTACACTCCCCCTGAAGACGCAGGTTCACAGCTTGGGAGTGATCCTGGACTCATCGCTGAGCCTGGAACCTCAGGTCTCGGCATTGGCCAGGGGAGCTTTTGCACAGTTAAGACTCGTGCGCCAGCTGCGCCCATACCTTGGGAAGTCTGATCTGGCTACGGTCGTCCACGCTCTGGTCACATCCCGAATAGATTACTGCAACGCACTCTACGTGGGGCTGCCTTTGAAGACAGTTCGGAAACTGCAATTAGTCCAACGGGCGGCAGCCAGATTACTAACCGGAGCTACATAGAGGGAGCATACCACCCCCCTGTTGTGTCAGCTCCACTGGCTGCCTGTCCAATTCTGAGCTCAATTCAAAGTGCTGGTTTTGATCTTTAAAGCTCTATACGGTTCTGGCCTAGCTTACTTGTCTAAATGCATCAGCTGCTATGTCCCACCTCGTAACTTAAGATCATCCAGGGAGGCCCTGCTCTCGCTCCCGCCTACTTCTCAAATGCGGTTGGTGGGGACGAGAGATAGGGCCTTCTCGGTGGTGGCTCCCCGTCTGTGGAATGCACTCCCTATTGATATAAGATCAGCTCCATCCCTCCTGGCATTCAGAAAAAAAGTGAAATCCTGGTTATGGGACCAAGCGTTTGCACATTCGCACGATACGGCACTTTAGATTGGACTGAAATGGCAAACTGGTGGACAAGACCCAATGCTTTTATGGACGGAATACTGTTTTAACTGTTGTGAATGTACGTGATGTATTTTAATGTTAATTGTATTTTAATGTATTTTAATGCTAGCTGTATTTTAATGTATTTAATTTTAACTGTTTTGGTTTTATTATATGTATACTGTGTGGCAGGGGTGCTCACACTTTTTCAGCTTGGGAGCTACTGATTAAAAAACCAAGTCCCAAAGATCACCTACCCAGAAATGTAAAACGTATAACTATTTTCATATTTATTTATTTATATTTATTATTCATTTTTATGTACCGCTCCTTCCAGCAGGCTCGGGGCAGTTTACATAAAATGAAGTTATAAAACATCAACATTTCAATTTAATAACAACAATATAAAACAGAGCATAAAAATACATCCAACCACCCCATTTCTCCCACACTGCCATATTACCACACATATTATCAGCCAGAAAGTAAGAAGAGAGGCTGTTGAACTGCAAGGCCATTTAATACGCAGCAAGATAAACAAAGGGGCATGCAAAAATACATCCAACCATCCCATTTCTCCCACACTGCCATATTACCACACATATTATCAGCCAGAAAGTAAGAAGAGAGGCTGTTGAACTGCAAGGCCATTTAATACGCAGCAAGATAAACAAAGGAGCATGCAAAAATACATCCAACCACCCCATTTCTCCCACATTTCCATATTCCCCAACATATATTTCTCAAGTAACAAAGCAAGCAGAGAGGCTTTGGAGCTAAAAGGCCATTTTTAAACATTAAAAATAAACAAAGAGACATGCCTCAGAACAATCAAGCACCCATTCCAAAGTAAAAAGACTGACCTTTGAGATGCGGTAAGGAAATGACCCCAAAGCGTCCTTCTTCTCCTCCGTCGTTGCTCCTATTTCCACGCCGCCAGCATGCGTGCCACCTCCAAGAGCTCACGAGAAGTCCGAGAGGCAGAATGGGTGCTTCTGCGCATGCGTGCGGGGCCAGCCATGCATCGCGTCATCCAGGCCCGCCCCCTTTGGTCTCCTACGACTCTGAGTGACTGGAGAAGGATGGAGGGAGGAGGAGGAATCCAAAAGAGGGGGCCCATTCTGCCTCTTGGACTCTGGAGCTTTTGGAGGTGGCGCGCAAGCAGGGAGCGGGGAGGAGCAATGACGGAGGACTTCTTTGCAGCATGCAGGGGCGCATGAAGAGGACCAACAGCAAAAAAAACCTGGTCAGGGGCCTGAAGATCACCAGGATAAGGCCCGAAGATCACCCTGGTGATCGCGATCACCGTTCTGAGCACCCCTGCTGTGTGGCATTGAATTGTTGCCGTTGTTCTGCCGCTCTGAGTCCCCCTTTGGGGGTTGAGAAGAAGTGGGGTAGAAATGGTGGAAATAAATAAATAAATAAATGTCCCTGAAGAAGGACAAGAGCTTCCTAAAACAAGAAAAGGAAGTAAATGTGTTGTTGTTCCTTGCACTGAAAATGTTGAAATCCGATAGCTTTTATCATCAGATTAGTTGAAACCAAATTGGCTGAAATCTGATGGATATCACTGAAGATATTAATAGTAAATGGTATGGGACTGGGATGGAAGAAGATGTGCTAAAGATATGATAAAGAAGAGTTAACAGCTTGTAACTACCAACATCCTGAGAAAACAGGGAATACGGTAGAAATAGGAAAATATTGGGTAGCGGACAATGTGGACAGTAAGGATGTGTGCTGTGAAAATAGATTTAGGAAAGATCAGAGACAGCTAATGTCTGTGTTCAGAGGATCTAACCTCTCTCCCAGATCAGTAAATCCAGGAGATGTTTTGCCTCATGTTTTGCCTTCCTGAGGGCCAACTCCAAGATATAGTGGCCGCCACTGTTCATCATTAAGAACTTGGCAACCAGAAGAGACACTTACTTCAAAACACATGTGAGATCTATAATATTCAAGTACTAATATTTCTTTTATTTTCCTTATGAACAGAAGTTAAAGTGTTTCTATTTTACCATATGAACATGACGTTATGAACTACATCATCTAGATCAGTGTTTCCCAACCAGTGTGCCGTGGCACACTAGTGTGCCGTGAACGATCATCAGGTGTGCCGTGGGAAATTGGAACCTCCAATACCCTTTCTTCCCCCTCCTGCCGAACACTTTTTCTTCTCCACTCGGGCTCCCTTCTTCCCAGCCTCGCTCTGCTTGCTTTGCTTCACTTTGCTCACACTGCCACTCCTGCGGGAGGGGGGGGGAGGGAGGAAGACGTGACCCATGCGGACGCTACTGCACAGACTTGCCCCACGTCTTCCTCCCTCCCCTCCACAGTGCTCTCTGGATATAGGTGAACTACAACTCCAAAACTCAAGGTCAATGCCCACCAAACTCTTATAGTATTTTCTCTTGGTTATGGGAGTTCTGTGTGGGAAGTTTGATTCCATTCCATCATTGGTGGAGTTCAGAATGCTCTTTGATTGCGGGTGAACTATAACTCCCAGCTGTTGAGCAAGACCTTTGTGTGTGTCTTTCTGCCATTCCTGCCAGGATATCTATGTTGTGTTCATCGAAACAGGCCAAGGTTTCACACTGAGTTTATAAATACATTTTAAAACATATTAACTATATGTATTACTGTGTTAGAGTGTCATTTTGTGTCATTTTGATTGGTGGTGTGCCCCAGGATTTTGTAAATGTAAAAAATGTGCCACGGCTCAAAAAAGGTGGGAAAACACTGATCTAGATTGAGTATTTAAATAGTGGTGCTACCAAAGTTTTAAAATAACGAGTTTAGAACATAATTTTAATGACTTGTAGAACCTTGATATATTCTGCAGATAACCCATTTGGCCTGAAATTCTTGCACTCTTTCTAATTTCAATCAATAATATTGTGTACCTGTACATAACACTCTTAGTTGCTCCAAGCCAACACTCATTCTTCGCTCGTGGTCTGACCTGGGTTAACTTAACTGTAGCTAAATGATTAAAACTTTTAATTTTGTCTTCAATCATCAACCAATTATTGGAAGAGATGCATTGTGCAGGTACATATGGGGGAACGGGTATCTGCTGTGCTGGCCCAATTTTAGAATCCCCCCCCCCCATTTGTTAGTCCTCTAACTCAGTGTTTCCCAACCTTTTTTGAGCCGCGGCACACTTTTAACATTAAAAAAATCCGGGGGCACACCACCAACCAAAATGACACAAAATGACAGTCTAACACAGTAAAGAACGGCTGAGGGATGGTGGCCTGCTGGGAGCAGCTGCTGGGAGTGCCGAAACCGGGGAGGGGGCGGAGCCGGGTTGTGCCATGCCCCGCCCCTACCCCCGGCTTCACCTCTCCCAGCAGCTGCTCCAGCCTTGAGGGGGCAGTGCCAAGCCAGTGGTGCCAGAGCCAGCACAATGCTGGCTTGGCACTGTCCCCTCAAGGCTGGAGAAGCTTCTGGGAGTGCCGAAGCTGGGTGAGGGGGCAGAGCCAGGCCGCGCTATGCCCCATCCCTTCCCCCCAGCTTCAGCTCTCCTACAGAGGAGGAGCATGAGCGGTGGACGGACTTCAGTGGGCGGGGCTCCTCCTTCACACGGCTTCAGCGAGCGAGGGGCGAGAGTCATGGTGGGAGTCATGGCGGATTGGAGGCTGGCTGGGGAAACGGCCGAAGGAGGCGGCACCCTGGTCCCTTCTTCTTTTTCTTCGCCACTGCCTGGCCCTTCCTCCTCCCCCAAGCAGCAGGAGTTCAGCAGGAGGAGGGGGGAAGGAAGGGGGGCAGAGAGCTTTTCTCACAGCACAGCAGGAGGTCCGTCACGGCACACTAGTGTGCCACGGCACACTGGTTGAGAAAGACTGCTCTAACTAGTAAATGATTGTCTACTCTATTATCTAATTTTCTTAATGATGCCCTGCCTTTGAAGTTCAATTGACAACTACATTGTGGTTTTTTTTAGGTGTCAAGTTAAAATATTAAAGGTTTTGGAATGTACTCTGATTATATATGGCTTTAATTGATTTATTCTTTTTCTCTGTTTCAGATTGATCTGTTTAATCTTATTTAAATTACTTTATTGTTTATATCTGGAATTAGTTTAAATTGTTTATACTGTTTTAATTGTATGCTGCTCTGTGATCTAAATACAGAAATATGCCCACAAGTAGCCTGTTTCGGGTGGGTTTTTTTTAAGGGAAGGGGAGTCAGCTAAAACTCTTGCATTAGCTGAAGAAGAATTGGCAACCATGCAGGCCTAACACATCCAATGAATTCTATACCTCTTTTGCCAATCTGGGGAAATACTGTTTTGTTATTTTTTTAAAATAAAATAAAATACTTGTTTGCTTCATTTTTGTGAGGGTTATGAACACTGGCAACTGGACATTTGTGATGAACTACTGATCCTCCCACATGGATGCTGAGAAAGTGTGCTATCTTTCCCCAGCAATCCATTTCTCAAAAAACACGGAACTTAGTCATAATGTGGAAGTCACATGACCCCACCCCAATGTTCTCCATTATTCTTATCAACAATTTTATTCTGAATTTAATCAAAAGGGGGAAGAGAGGTTAACCCTTGCGCTGCTGCCTCCCAGGCTTTTTTTAAGGCCTTCAAGAGGAAGGAAGCCCTCTCCAAGCTTCAAGTGGGGACTGTCCTCAAACTAAGGGGAGGAACCCCTTTCCTTTGAGGGGAAGTTAGGATCAGTTAAGATTAAGAAAACAATAAGACCATCTCTCTCTCTCTCCCTCTTTGGTTCAGAGGGACTGAGAATGATAGGCATCCTTTGAGAGAGTGGCCTAGTTGGGGATGCATTTCTAAATGTCCCATTGACCACATTGACCAGCATTGAATGGCCTTGCAGCTGAAAAGTCTGTCTGCTTTCATTCTGCCTGTTAATATATGTGGAATGATGTCAGGGTGGGAGGAGGAACTCTTGTCTGGATGGATGTTTGAATGTCCCATTGGCCACATGGATCAGCATTCAATGGCCTTGCAGCGTCAAGGTCTTTTTGCTTTAATTCTGACACTTTATATCTGTGGAATGATGTCAAGGTGGGAGAAGGAACTATTGTATGTTGGGTGCATTTTTAATGTCCTATTGGACACATTGATCAGCATTGAATGGCCTTGCAGTTGAAAGGTCTGTGTGCTTTCATTCTGCCAGTTTATCCCTGGCTGATTCAATTCAGTGCCAGTCATTAAAGTAAACTCAGGTAAAAAATTGCAAAAAATGTAAATATTTATTATGTGTGTTGTACAATATTAGATTATTCAGTTATGCAAGGTACATCAACATACATTGTACATACAACGAATCCTTAATAAATTAGAAAATAGTTATACGTTTTACATTTCTGTGTAGGCAGATCTTTGTGACTTGGTTGTTTTATAAGTAGCTCGCATGCTGAAAAAGTGTGGGCACCTCTGGTTTACATAGACAGGGAAGCTTGTTGTCGAGACCAACAGCTTTCAAGCCGCAGGTCGTTCCGCGAGTGAACAAGTCCCAACTTCAGCACGCACGCCTGTTCCCGGGTGGAAACCCACACGTCCTTTCCCTTAGCCCCGCTGGAGTCTGTCCAAAAGGTTACTTCTCTTTCTGGCTTTTCTCCCCATTTCTCCTGAATTTTTATATTTTTTTTCTCTCCTCCTGCTTCCCGGGCGCCTTAAGACTGCGAGGAGAGCTGCATCCAAGGGAAAGATGCGATAGCTCAAGCGGCAGGGCCAAGGCCGTTTGGGGACGGGAGTCCTGGGTTCGGGACCCCCGAAGGGAGGAAAGGAATTTAATTTTGCTTTTACATTTTTATCTTTGTTCTCCTCTTTCCCCCTCTCTCCTCACTCTTGGGACATCTCTGAGCTCAGGAAGAAGAGTTTTGAGAAAGGAATTGGCCTATGAAGCAGGGGGCCACATCTGTTTGTGTTGGGCTGACATCAGGGAAGCAGAAATCATAAATAAAGGTTCATCTCTGTATCTGTGCATCTGTACAATATTGCCTCCATGTCTCCCTTGACCCTTTGTAGCCCTTCCCTTCCCTCCTTGCCCTTAGTTAAGAAAGACTGCCTTGAGGGTGTTTACTATGTTTGTCAAGAGGAAATGCGACTGAGCCCTGTTCCCAAAACCTTTGTGGATCACCATATTCATATTGCATGCGGTTTCTGGTGGAGATCTTGTTATGGAAAAGCTAAGCTCTTGTCTTAAGCCCCACGCTTCATCAGTCCTGAGGCGGTTTAACGGTCGGATTTCTAGTCTAACTAAATTAGCCTCTGGAACTTGGACAATAAATGTTTGCTCTTCACAGCGGGTAACACACCTGGCCTCGGAAACCAAGGTGTGCCCCAAAATAAGTCATTTTGTCACCAAAAGGGTCTGAGTGAATCACCAGGCCTTCTTCCTCTTCTCCCCCATTCACATATGGATGGGACACATCAATCCAATGACTTCATCATCTCCAGGTGTTGCCCCAGGTCGTTACCTGGCCCGGACTCTTTGTTTTCATTCATATGCCAACCTGTCAGTGATCCCCGCCTAAGCCTTCCTTCCTGGAACTCCATATATGGCCACAGACTGGCCGAAGCCGGCAAATGGGAGCGAGCGCTGATAGGCTCCCTGGAACTGACCGGCTTCCCGCCCATCAGCTGGCCTCAACGTTCCAACCAATCACCAACGGAGCCGGCCCGGAAGAAGGTGGGCGGGAAATTCAATTGTTTTGACAGTTCTGTAACCTTTAAAAACCAATGTTTTGAATGTATATGCATGCGTTCTTTGCGGGAATCAGGGTATTGCGGTTCGCATCCTCTCAGCTGAGCAGAATAAACAATTTCGTGGCATCTACCTTGCAGCATTGGTGAGCATAATTGGATCTACGGGAGGCGGGTAGGCTACGAGGACCTAGTCGTTCCGGGCTCGCCGGGTTAACCGAACCCTCGCGGTATCTGTCCCGCAGTCGGTCTGCGGGGCTTGCCCGGTTGCTCGACAACCGTTCTGGGGGATTGTCCGGTTGTTCGACAACAAGCTGGCTACATAGTTTGAGCTCTCTAAAAACAGCTTCATCCTGCAAATCCTCAGAGCATTGATGCAGACATTACCAATGCATCATGCAACCTGGGGCTTCCGCATGACTCTCTAAGGCCCCTTCCACACAGCTGAATAAAATCCTACATTATCTTCTTTGAATTGGAATATATGGTGGTGTGGATTCAGATAACCCAGTCCAAAGCAGATATTGTATGATTTTCTGCCTTGATATTCTGGGTTCTATGGCTGTGTGGAAGGGCCTTATGTGGTAATACTAAAGCTTAACAAAATGTATGTGTGTCAGTGGGGGAGCTGAAAAGGGAAGGACTTCATAACTATTTTGCAGGAGTCAAAATAAACCCACTCCCAGTCATCTTCGCAACTTCACAGCATAGATTTGTGAAATTCTCCAAAAGCTGGAAAGTATCGATAACTATCATAACAAATGCTGAATCTCACATATATTTTTTTTCATAAAACCAACTGGAGTGGAAAAGAAATCATAGTATTTGTCCTGTCCAGATAGTTATTGAAGAATGTGTGAGACTATTACAACATAATTGAACTAAACCAAAATAGAAGGACATAATTTCCAATATTTCACAAACGAAAGCCAGTTGGTGCTAAGCAACATCACAGTGTGTGAAAAGGGTGTGAACAGCAGCAAGAGGGCAAAAGTAAAAATTTAAGTGTGTGCTTTCTGGGGTGGGTGTTGACAGGCCCCCAGGAACATCTGTGTTTTTGAAACGTGGATGCTCCTGGAATAAAGAGCTGTTTGGAATCACCCTTAGTCAAACTGAGGGTCCTTCCAGACAGGCCTTATATTCCAGGATCTGATCCCAGGTTTTCTTTTTATCCCAGATTATCTGACAGTGCGGACTCATATAAAGCAGAAAACCAGGGGATATAGGGCCTGTCTGCAAAGGCCCTGAGACAGTTACAGGGTAAGTAAAGGTAAAGATTTTCCTCTGACATTAATTTCAGTCGTTTCCGACTCTGGGGTGTGGTGCTCATTTCCATTTCTAAGCTGAAGAGCCGACATTGTCCGTAGACACATCCAAGGTCATGTGGCCGGCATGACTGCATGAAGCGCCATTACCTTCCAGCCAGAGCAGTATCTATTGATCTACTCACATTTGCATGTTTTCGAACAGCTAGGAAAAATATTAAAATATTCAGACTAGTCATACATATTCAGCTTTCTGGATATAGCTATGTAGAATAATTTTTTTTGCCAGTTCTGTGGTTATCAGGGCCGTAGCCAGGATTTTGATTCGGGAGGGGCTGAGTTTGGTTCGGGGGGGCTGAGACTGGGTGGGAGAGGGTCTACCCTAGCAAACCTTTTGTATTGTTACTCCAATAACCCCATTAATGTGGGATATAATGAGCATGGTGATCCGATCATGATATGAATAAACATAACAGTTTAAATAATGTACCAGTAAGGCCTTTTCGCGGACCACCCTGAGAATTTCGGGGGGCTGAAGCCCCCTTAGCCGCCGCCCCCCCGGCTACATGCCTGGTGGTTATGAATTGTAAAGCTAACACCAATATGATTAGAATTGATTTCTTGATTGCGGAATCTCCCATCTTCTTCAGCATAGGACCGAATTCAACAAATCTTTGATTTTTATTCTGGTTCTTTGAAGTGACTTAAAATAATATGCATATAACTTTGATAACAGATCTTAAATCTCGTGGACAGTGATGTGGTGATAGATAGACAGTGGGCAGAATGCCCCATTGTAGACTAGGCTCACAAATAAGCATTCAAGTCTGTGTTATATCCTGTACCTACTAACAACCATGCTCCGAATGTGTGGTGTTTAAGTCTTATGTTTATGGCAGAGGAGGGATTTGAACTGGCAATGTTCTCTTTTGACCACTATGGCTACCACCTTTTTGAAAATCAGAGATAAATATTTGGAAACATAGCAGTACTCTGCTCTGACCTATGCCTAGTCCAGAATTCAGGACATGCATATCATATTTTCCAATATTTCACTGATGAAAACTGGGATACCTGTTGCCAAGCAACATCAGATGGCAAAGCTTATTGATGAGAAAGAAAGAAGCTGCATGAGTTTTCTTTTGCCTGAGCCTACTGGGAGGACCAATATTCAGCACTCTCCTCTGTCTTCTATTGAATTAACTTGCACTTTGAATTTGATTTGAAGCAACTGAAATATGATGAGGACAAAGTGGGAAGTGGAAGCATGAGAGATAAATTGCGACATTTTAAAAACAACTGAAAAGGTTGAATAACAAAGGATTAATTGAGATGGTCACTGCCAAATTGAAACAATTGGAGGGTTTTTAAAAATTGTGTCAGAAGCGACTTGAGAAACTGAAAGTTACTTCTGGTGTTAGAGAATTGGCCGCCTGCAAGGACGTTGCCCAGGGGATGCCTGGAAGTGTTACCATCCTTGTGTGAGGCCAAATGGGTTACCATCTGGATTGGAAACTAGAGCTGACAGATAGGAGCTCACCCTGTTTCACAGACTTGAACCACCAATTTTCAGGTCAGCAGTTCAGCTGGCACAAGGGTTTAACCCAGGGGTGCTCATTAAGTAGATCATGATCTACTGGTAGATTGCGTGGGGCATCCTGGTAGATCGCAGGCAGGGCGGGAGGAAGGTTCAGTCCCGCCCCGCAGGCTCCCGACACCGCCAAGGTGCAGAAGGCGTTGGACTGGATGGCCCTTGGAGGTCTCCTCCTATTCTAGGAACCCATTGTTATTATTATTATTATTATTATTATTATCAAAGGCTGAATGGCCATCTGTGAGGAATGCTTTTATTTTTTGTTGTTGTTACTATTATTAGTAGTAGTAGTAGCAGCAGAGGCTGAATGAATATCATTATTATTATCATGAATAAATTCAGGGGCTTATTATACTCACATTTAGTTAAATTCAGTCAATGAATTCAGTCATATACTATACTAGCTGTACCCGGCACGCGTTGCTGTGCCCTATTTAGGAGATGCGAGAAAGTGTGAGTATGTAAGGGTTGGAATTGATGTTAGTTATGGTCTTGGTGGGGTCATAGCTGTGTCGTTGTGGGTTGTTCTGGTGGGTGGGATGTTGAAGGTCTGTGGAGTTGTTGGTGTGTGGTGTTGCTGGCGTTCTGCAAAGCTTGTGGATATACAATGTTTTTTGTCTTTCCGTCTGCTGTGTTGATGTAGAGGTTGATGATTGTGTGGGTGGGGTACTTTGGAAGTGAGTGGAGGTACTTGAAATCCCATCATCCATGGTGTGCCCTCCTCTAAACTGCAGTTGGATGGAGTGTGGGTCATGGGGACACTGTGTGCCAAGTTGGGTCTTTATCGGTCTTGGTTCTGGGCCACAGTGGTCTGTGGGGAATGAAGGGTTTGAAAGTACTACAAATCCCATAATCCAGGGAGGTACATCAAATCCCATCATCCATGGTCCACCCTCCTCCAAACTGCAGTAGAATGTAGCATGGATCATAGGGGCTCTGTGTGCCAAGGTAGGTTACTGTAAATTCAGGCCATACACAATGTCCCATGAGCTGAGGCCTAGTCAGGAAAATCAAGTTAATGAAGCCTTACTGTCAATTCAGAGCATAAACAGCATCCCATTAAGTGAGGCCTAGTCAGGGAAATCAAGTTAATGAAGCCTTACTGTCAATTTTGGGCGTGGTCTGTGATTTGTAGGGGTTTAAATTTTCTGTGGGAAGTGAATTTGGTGTTTGTGTTGGCGACTGCCTCAGGCCTTTGCCTTATCCTCCTCTGCCAGTTTATTATGGGTCGGAATGTTCATGTTGGCTGGCCAATAGAGGCGTTATGCAAATACTCCCTCATTGGCAGCCAATCATGTTGTCAGAATGTAGAGGCCGGGAGATTCATTGGCAGCCGCGGAGGATGCTGAGAAATGTAGGGTTTTTTTGTATCGTTGTTTTGGGGGCCTTCTAGGTTTTGGAAGGGAAAGTTTCTTTGCTAAAAACCTACCTTGCCTGAGGCCTATTTTTGTTGCCAAGTTTGGTGTCTCTGCCTTGTAAGGTTTCTCTGCCTAGGATGGTCGTTCCATGACGGGACCTCCTTTATATAATAGATGGCTCTCACTGAAATAAATTTCTAAATATTTTGCTTTTATGGCTCTCTGAGTAGTGGGGAGGTAGATCATTTTGACTTGGTTGTTTTATAAGTAGCTCGCATGCTGAAAAAGTGTGAGCACCCCTGCTGTTCTGTTCGGGTCAAAAATGACCCGTTTTGGAAATTGGTATTTGTTTATTCATTAATTTTTTGATTTTGAAACTTGTGGTTCCTTCTATTTTCCTAATTTACAGGGTTCATACTAAGAGTACTTAATTTTTTTGTTTCGGTGCCTTACTTTTTGCGCTACAGTGTTTGTTACACTTGTTATGTTCGGGTCAAAATGACCCGGTATATAATAAAACACAATTTTTTAAAAAATTCAATTTTTCTTTGATAATGAACAACTATGATTCACACACAGTATAATAATGCAACAGGTTTCAAAAAGTGGCTCAAAATAACATTTCAGTGGCCAAAATAACATCCGAAAATAGGGCCGGGTCAAAAATGACCCGAACATAACAAGTGTATAGTAAACCCAAAAATAATATTACTTAATAAAAAAATTTTTTTTAAAGCAAAGTTTTTTTGTTTCAATTATTCTCTGATAATTAACAGCTATGATCACACAGTATAATAATGCAACAGGTATTCAAAAGAACTTTTAAGTGGCTCAAAAAAACATCCGAAAATAGGGCCGGGTCAAAAATGACCCGAACATAACAAGTGTTTGGTGGCACGAAGCAAACAGCAGGGTTAACCCATTGTGCCACCGTGGCTCCTAATTGGAAGTTATGATATTGCACTGTATGTAAAGCACCATAGGTCACAGAAAGAAATAGCCTACTTTGGGTTTAGCTAAACTAATT
Organism: Anolis apletophallus; assembly: GCA_030556195.1. NCBI lineage: Eukaryota > Metazoa > Chordata > Lepidosauria > Squamata > Anolidae > Anolis > Anolis apletophallus. The sequence continues at coordinate 135,100,356 of JARBWK010000005.1, forward strand.
TTTATTCAGAAATGTTTTAAATCATAAGAAAAAAAGCCAAAGAAAAAAGGAGATTCTTGACATATGTATTGCTAAAACTAAACAGCTATAAAATTAAATGAAACTGAATGCAAACACATTAACATAACACATACCAAGATTTTTACCCCTCAGTATTCTACTCTCTTTAGATAATACTTTGATTTGTAAAGTTAGAGATAAGGAAAACAAGAAAAAGAAATTTCTTTATTGTACAAGTCTATGAGAAGATTTTCCAAGCAATAGAGTGTTACTATGTTTCAGTACAAGAAGAGGAACGGAAGGGAAAAAAGAAAACTTGTGGCATCTTTCAGTCCAACTAATTTATTTCAGCCTCAGATTTCTGCAGACTGTACGCCCACATCTTCTGATGAAAACTGTAATCCATGGACTCTTTCATGTTAGAGATGTCACAAGACTTCCTCTATCCTTCCTCCTCCACAATACAACCGACCCAGATCCTCTGACTGTCTCAAGCGGACTATTTCAGCTCTTAGGGGGGGGGGGGAGGAATCCACCAAATTCACAATTGACATCGGCATATAATAGACATTTTCTTTCCACGAGAAAGGGGGGATTGTCATACAGGCCTACAGCAAGTAAACCAACGAACCACAAAGCAGGAGCCTGAGGCCCAGTAAAGGGAAGGAATGTTTCAAATTTTATCTGCTTTTTTATTCTATTACGAAAAGTTTGTAGAGCTCAATCTAGCAAGGCACCACCATGCTCCCAGAGTTATTTCACATGTGCTTCTTCCCTACATCAAATGTTCTGCAGTTTGACATTCATTCCAGCCAAGAAACTATGGCACAGCTCATTTGAGCATGACTCACAGCGTCTGTCACATTCTGCTTATTTAAAGGCCGTCTAATCACAATCGTATGAAAAATGGGTGCTGTCCTTTTAAAAGAAAACTGCACTTCATAACAGCAGCAGGACTAACCACAACTTCATAACCAGTTCCTGATGCTGTATATATAATACGCAGGAACCTGCAGTGCCACCGATCTGACACTAGAGGTCAGCAGTGGGCAAAGGCTTTGTACTCACAATGGTTCAGCTCAGTCCTGCATCTAATTTAATTTTAATTTTACAGTGTTACAAAACAACGACCAAAAAAGGCTTGGTGCTGAATCTAAGCATTAGCCACAGCAACATTTTTATTTATATAATTAGCTTTCAGTGGCTAGGTCAGCAGCATACAGAAATGAGTCATACTCTAACTCAGTGTTTTTCAACCTTTTTTGAGCCGCGGCACATTTTTTACATTTACAAAATCCTGGGGCACACCACCAACCAAAATGACACAAAATGACACTCTAACACAGTAATACATATAGTTAATATGTTTTTAAATGTTTCGATGAACTCAAAATAGATATCCTGGCAGGAATGGCAGAAAGACACAAACTTCCCACACAGAACTCCCATAACCAAGAGAAAATGCTATAAGAGTTTGGTGGGCATACCTAAGACCTATATTGTGGACTCAACCAATGTTGGATCAGGACCAAACTTGGCATGAATACCAATATGCCCAAATGTTTGGAGTTCAGGGAAATAGACCTTGACATTTGGGAGTTACAGTTTCACACACAACCAAAGAGCATCCTGAACTCTTGAACAATGGAATTGAACCAAACTTGGCATATTGAACTCTCATTACCAACAGAAAGTACTGAAAGGGTTTGCTTTGGAATTGACCTTGAGTTTGGAAGTTGTAGTTCACCTACACCCAGAGAGCACTGTGGACTCAAACAATGTTATGTTGTGTTGTTTGTTTTCTACCCAGAATCACAATGTTGGAAGGAGGCTTTAAGGTCCCTAAAACAGGCATGGGAAAACTTCGGCCCTCTGGGTGCTTTGGACTTCAACGCCCACCATTCCTAACAGCCTGAGGCCCTTTCCTGCTTAAGTGGCTGGGGGGTGGGGGGAAGGGAAGGAAAAGAGCCTGAGGCTGCTAGGAATGGTGGGAGTTGGAGTCCAAAACACCTGTAAGGCCCAAGTTTGCCCATGCCAGCTTTCAACAGAGACCTCTTCCTTCCCCTTCGCGCCCTTTCTTCCCCCTCCTGCTGAACACTTACATTTTCTTCTACACTGCCGCTTCTGCCACCATTTTGATCCAAGAGGGCAGCGTGGGCGTGTTCAGGAGGGGAGGGGAGGGGGAGGGAGGAAGACGTGACCCATGCGGGCGCTACTGCACAGACTCACCCCAGAGCAAAGCGAGGCAAAGCGAGCAGAGCGAGGCTGGGAAGAAGGGAGCCCGAGTGGAGAAGAAAAAGTGTTTGGCAGGAGGGGGAAGAAAGGGTATTGGAGGTTCCAATTTCCCACGGCAACCCGATGATCGCTCACGGCACACTGGTTGGGAAACACTGCTCTAACTAACTTATTTTCTTTGTTTTATTTTGGTTTCTTTTGTTAAAAGGAGAAAAAAGAGAGATAAAAATGATTTTTTTATATATAAAGTAAAATCCCCTGTCAGGAGTGGGGTTCATATGTGGATTTGGAATTCCAAAAGACTGGTGTTTATTAATATGTATCACAGCCACTCTATCACTTCTTCTTTGGTGGTGTTTATTCATTCAGTCTCTTCCGACTTTTCATGACTTCATGGACCAGCCCATGCTGGAGCTCCTTCAAGGTCAAGCCAGTCACTTCAAGGATACTGTGAAGATGCAGCTTACAGCGTGCATCCACTTTGTGAGGATCACTCTAATTTTCACTTCTGCCACCTTTAATTTACTGTGTTTGGCTTCCCATTAAGAAAGGGGTGTTTTCAAGGCTTGCCACCTTTAATTTACTGGAGAAAAGGCTTGAATCACCAGAAGAGGTGTTTTTAACAAAGAACTATCAAGTTTATTTAAACAGTGTTTCGAGCTTGGAGGTTTCAAGAGTTCAAGAGCCTGGTTGGTTACAATCTACTTAGAGGTACTTCCTTAAGGTTACAAGTTGCTATCTATGGAGATACAGTCTAACACAAAACTAATAACTCAGCAGTTTACACACACTCTGCTGGTCATTAACAGCCACTGCTTCCTTAGCAGGCTACACACTAGGCATGAGAAAAAAGTTATGAAAATTAAAAGAAATCGGAAGGGATTCATATGTATGGGACTTTCAAGTTTATACGCATCGCAGGGCAATCCCGGAAGTGGACTTTCTTTTCTGCACTCCCTGGGCCCAAATTTTCATTAGATTAGTAAATATTTCGGATGCCCACCCAACAGGAAAATTTCCCCCTCCAAAATAGCTTTGCAGACATAACTCACAGTCAAATTGGGGCCTTTCCATGCTTGGAGCCTAATTAGAGTGAAAGGCCTACCTCCAGGAAGTGAAAAAGGAGCCAGAAACGATAGAGAGATCAGATCGGGACTCCTAGAGGGATCCTGGCCTGGAGGACTGAGGAAAAAAAGCGGTTTAAACACCCAGGAAGGGGGTTTAGATAGAAGGACAGAGCAGAAGGACATAAGAACTGCTGAGAGAAGGGCAGCAGGAGTGAAAAGAGCACGGAGAGGAGAAGGAAGAGTTCAGAATCAAGAAAAGCCATAGAGTTCAAACGGAGATCCTAGAGTGCTATGGTAAAACTGAATGGGGAAAAGCTGGAGTGAGGAGAACTCTACAGATTAGCAAGGCCTGCACCAGAGGTGGGCAACTATTTTATTTAATAATATTAATAATAATATATTAATGCATTATATGTCCCTGCAAAGAAACCCTGTCCTTTTATAATATTAATAATAATAATATATTAATGCATTATATCTCCCTGCAAAGGTCATTTTAACCAATATTAATAATAATATATTAATGGAAATGTTGCCCCTTGATTTGCCTGTGCTTAAAACAGTGTCAGTCCTGTTTCCCTGCTTTGCCTACTTTAGAACTACTAACGAATTTCGTTAGTAATTACGTTACATTTTAGAAATTTTTGGAATTTTTTTTTTAAGTCTTTCTATTACTAATTTTAAAAAATCCCCCCCCCCCCCCATTAGATTTTCGATTCCCTATTTTTGGGTTCTAAACCATGTCTACTACACACCTACACTACCCTTTCCCCAGAGTAGAGTCAGGCTTAGATTAAACACAGAGTCTTTTAAACCACTGAAAGCTGGCTAAACAGACTCCCTAATTCTCTCAGACACCCTTCTGCGTTTGCAGTTAGTCACCAACCGAAAATATTTGAATTTGAGAATTCTAAAGCCAACTGCAGGTTGAGCCTCCAGTTTCCATGGCAATGGAGGTTCTTGGAAGCTCTGCTAGATAGTTTTACTGCTCGCCCCTTAGGGTTAGCGAAGTTTCACGCTTACACAATACATACATATACATAAATATCAACTACATTTACAACCTGCAACAAATAAATATGACTTCACCACAGATACCATCCATACATCTTGGTGTGTATGCGTCTGTACAATTTTTAATGTGTGGACATTGGTCCGCTGTTTTTATAGTGTTTTTATGGTTTTAGCACATGTAAGTCGCCCCGAGCCTGTCGGAAGGGGCGACAAATAAGCTGAAATAAATAAATAAATACAATCTTGCCCTTGGTCGGCCCCTCTTTCTTTTTCCTTCCTTTTCCCCCAGCATCATTGCCTTCTCCAAGCTATCCTGTCTTCTCATTATGTGGCCAAAGTACTTTATCTTTGCCTCTAATATCCTTTTCCGCCATTGAGCAGTTGGGCTTTATTTCCTGGAGGATGGGCTGGTTTGATCTTTTGCGGTCCAAGGCATTCTCAGAATTTTCCTCCAACACCACAGTTCAAAAGCGTCTATCTTCCTTCAGTCAGCCATCCTTATGGTCCAGCATTTGCATCCATAGGTTACTATGGGGAATGCCATTGCTTTAACTATGCGGACCTTCGTTGCCAGTGTGATATCTCTACTCTTCACTATTTTATTGAGATTGGTCATTGCTCTCCTCCCAAGAAGTAAATATCTTCTGATTTCCTGGCTGCAGTCTGCGCCTGCTGTAATCTTCTCGCATAGAAATACAAAGTCTGTCACTGTCTCCAGGTTTTCTATCTGTCACTAATATCTTTATTATAAACAACTTTTGTACTAGTTTTGGATCTTCTGACCTTGGTAGTCAAATTTAGACTAGGATCAAGAAATGCATATAGTTCTTATTTTGTTTGTTTCTCCAGAATCCCAAAGAGCAGGATTCACAGCAAATGCATAGTTTGTTGTTTCTTAAGTTGAAAATTAATCTTGATAGTTCTCAAAGGAAAACCATGTGTCACCTTAATGGTTGGATTTGGATCTTGTTTTGGTCTGACTGAGCAATACAAGTGGGATGAAAGTAAGCATATATGTGAAAGCATATCATAAGCTGTCCCCCAATTTTAAATAAAATGTGGGTATTCTGGGTTTAAAAGTTGGCTAACCTCAGCTTTTAGGGATGTTATGGAGAATGAATGAGATGAAGACAGAGGGATATTTTGATTGCATCTGAACAGGAACTTTATTGTTACACACAGCCATGAATGTGCTACTGCTAGCATATCATTTGTCTTTGAGCAAAGACAGTTTGCTGTTGGGATATCTCATTCCATGGCCGGATTACCCATAAGGCCACCCTAGGCCATGGCCTAGGGCGGCAGCCATGGGGAGGCAGCAGATCTGGACCCCCCAAAATTAAAAAAAATTAAAAAGGTTCTGTCTTCGGGCGCTTCTGCACCTGCGTGGGTCCCTCCGCCACCTCCTTGCTCACACCGCCCCTCCTTCCTTCAGTGACGTGAGCAAGGAGGAGGTGGAGGGAAGTCCCGCGGCGGTGCCCCTAGGGCCTCTGAGAGGCAGAAAGTGATCGGCAGGGCATGGGGGGTGGAGTAGAGACCGAGGAAAAGAGGGGGGAGGAGGCAGAGAGAGAGGGAGGGAGGGAGGGAGGAGGAGGAAGACTTAAGAGCACGGGATGGGGGCAAAGAAGGCGCTAGGGTATGCGCGAGCGGCGTGGGACTTCCCTTCACCTCCTCCTTGCTCGCGTCGGTCAGCCCCGCCCCTTCGGTCAGCCCCGCACTGCTGCCTGATTGCTCTCTCTGCCTCTTTCAACTTCCCCAGTAAACATTAACCAGGTGCGATCCTTATCCGCGTCGCCTGCCTTGTGCCTGCTTTCCTTCCTTTTTTTGCTTCTTGCTCTCACAAACCTGCAGAAACCTGGCAGGAGGCAACTTGGAAACCTCAGGCTTCCTTTCCGTCCAGGACAAACTTAAGCCTGGGGTCGGGGGGAGGGAGAGAGATCTATGCTTCCCGATCTCTCTTCCTGGGCTGTTTGCGGCCTGGGGGCTTCCCCGAGCGCCTTCTTTGCCCCATCCCATGCTCTTAAGTCTTACTCCTCCTCCCTCCCCCCCCCCCTCTGCCCCAGATCTATCCTTCCCGATCTCCCTTTCCTGGGTTGGGGGCGGCACTTCCACAGTGTGGCCTAGGGCGCCACAAACACTCAATCCGGACCTGTCTCATTGTGTTTCTTTTCAGCAAATTGAAAGAGATGGTGAGTGGGAGATGAAACTGCTTAATGTCTAGGAAGAAAGGATACAAGGACTGTCTTCCTTTTGGAAAACCACTGGTCTTCTGCCCTTAGGGCCTGTAAAAGTGGCTTTTAATAGATGGACATGAAAGCTTTGGGCCCTGCCAGTAGAGATAAGCCTTCCCATACACAAAAACCTGAAAAGTCTTTGAATACGAGTTCTGGACTCAGGATGTTAAACAAAAACATGATTTTATTGATTTACAGCCAGTAAATTAATGGTCCAGATGCTGAAATAGTTGCTAGGGGTGGCAAAGGGGTCCTTTGGGTGGAAAAGGGATGCAATCACTTGCCTCTGTTGCAGAGTGATGGTACTTTCTTTGATTCCATGCTCCTGTTGCCCTCTGGCTTGTAGGCCCATGAAGTCCTTCAAAAGCCCCAAAATCCACCGTCTATATTGAGGACAGATCCTCCTTTGCACTGCAGGCTTCGGTTGAGAGCGTAGGGTTAGCTTTGTAGGTGAACAAAGGTGCTTTGTCTCAACATGAATGGATTTCCATCCACGTCCATGCGGCTTCTTTGCTGGAATGGCCAAAGAGAGGAAGTCCTGCCCCTCAGATGACCTCAGAAAGGGAAGGGCTTAAGGTAGTGACGTCATCTAGGCACCAAAACACAGTCCCTCCCACCAAGTCCACATGGTTGAGGACAATGGAATGCAGGTAAAGATAACCAAGTCCATGATGCAGTACAAAACAAGCCCCATAGGGGTGTAATAACTGGTCACATGACCTTTTGGAAAATGATGCCATAATCTCTTGGTAAAAGCAAGGAACTGAGAAATTGATGCTTGAGTTCGATGTTTGATGTTTTGTCTTATGTCTTGATATAACAGGCTGCATTTTTTATTTAATTTTAGTTGTTAAGTCATAATTTGTTTTTATATGTTGGGTTGCCACATATCATTATTATGAATATATTGCTGTTGCGTTCGGGTATTGAATGTTTATGTTTGGAATCCACCCTGAGTCCCTCTGGGGAGATAGGATGGAATATTAATAATGTTTTATTATTATTATTAATGTATTTAATAAGGTATGTGTTTACGCATTCCAAACCTCCTACTTGGAAACTCACCACAACAAACTGTGAATGGGAGCCTCCACAACTAAAACTTCTCATATATATATATATATATATATATATATATATATATATATATATCTGCACATAGACAACTAGCATATCATGAAAGAGAGTGGAAGAAATCCCTTCTTGGTGGAAGAAAGTTTCAATTGAGAAGGGAATACGTTTTTGTTCTTTTTTTTAATTGTGGAGAGTTTCCTCATGGTAATTCTCCCCGCACAGCATGGGATGGTACATCCAAAGCACTGGGTTATTTATCACCTCAGTGAGGAATAGAGCTAGGAGATGTAAATCCTCAGAATGTCAGGTCTCTTTACTGCCAGAAATTGACATTCCCACAGTACTTTCTGACTTTTCATGAAGTATTAATTGAGATGGTTAGGACATTTATGCCAGTACAAAATATCATCTCTAGAGACTTGGGTCGTGTTAGCTGAAACAAGGGGATACTTGCCTGACAATTCTCATATAGAAACGGAACACTTTGGACAACATTTTAATGTTTGTTCATATATCAGCGAAAGGTCAGCCTGAAAAAAAATACTTGCTAGTATTTTCAGTTCGACACACAGCTAGAATGCCTGCTTGCTTCTCTTCCCGAAGGGGCATCTCTCATTCTCAGATATTGAGTCCTGAATAGAATACAACAGGGTATAAACTCAGTCCTGGAAAATGGGTTAGAGATTTATTTAAAGTTTTTTTATATGTTTATAATGAAATGCTCGGACATTTGAATGACTCCTCTGAAAATAGGTCCAGGCTATCATGTGCGTGTGTAAAGAGAAATGATTTTTTGAATAATTTTTTAAGTAGTTATTTCAAATATCCATGTGTTTCTTAATAGCCGAAGTATAGTGCAGTCAGTAATGAACGTTTAAAAAGCAGAAAAAAGTACAGAGCCTGAGAAAACCAACAGCACAAAAACTCTAGTCTTCATCAGGTGCCACAAATACAAGACTTCTAGTGTTTCTCTTTGATGTACTTCTTAGTATAGTGAATTGAGTGGGGGAGAATTGCTTAGAATAATACCAGAGATTAGACTCTAATAGAGTCACCCAAGCCAGATAGCTGACGGAGGCTGGATCTACACTGCCATATAATCCAGTTTCTGAATCTAGATTATCTGCTTTGAACTGGATTATATGAGTCTACACCAGTGGTTCTCAAAGTGGGCAGTACCACCCCCTGGTGGGCAGTGGGGCAATCCAAGGGGGCGCTGGGAGGCTTAGGAGAATTTGGGGCGCACTGAACCCCTGTAAGGGGGCTGGGGCGTGAGCCAGGCTTGCCACTTGCAGGTTCATGCGCTTGAGAGGACGTCCCCGTTGGAAGAAAGAGGCCGATACACAGAACTGCGCCATGGGCGGGGTTGACGAGAGGAAGGAGGGCCGCTGCGGTTTCCATGGCAACACCTGCACGGGGATTCCAAGTCGCAGCAATACAGTCGCAAGCGCACAATCCCCAGGCAAACGTTGCCATTTGATCCAGATCTGTCATTCATGGGGATCTTAGTGGTCTGTGGAAGTCAGAGCTGAATTGGCTGAAGGTACTGCCAATCCCATCATCCGTTGCTCATACTCCCCCAAACATATTGTTTTTGTGATTATTTCTGGAATTTAATGTTTGTAATTTACACCTTTCTTTACTATATTTTATGAAAAAGATAGAAACATTAATACATGTATCTTTCTGTTTAATTGCTATTAAAATTTTAAAAAATAATTTATAGGGGGGCGCCGAGTAAAAAATTTTCTGGAAAGGGGGCAGTAGGCCAAAAAGGTTTGGGAACCACTGTTCTACACTGTCATATAATCCAGTTCAAAGCAGATAAACCGGATTCAGAAACTAGATTATATGACAGTGTAGATAGGATCTAAGATACATCCATCCTCCTCAGGCAGTAACAGCTACGTCATCAGTAGAGAATTGGTAGTTCCAATGATAAGACTGGAAGAAAAGTGCCAAAAGTAATGTACTGGTAAACCACTTCTGAATGTCTTTCCCCTATGATGGTTCAATCCAAAATAAAGCAAGAAGTAGTGCTGAATGGTCAGATATCCCGTCCATCAGGACAGAAGACATTCAGCCAGCTAATGATGGAAAAGATGTCTAATGATACAACTGAAGCCAAAATGACATCTGCTCTGATCTCAGTATTCCAACACACATAATAACAACACGAAATATGGGAAACATTCATTGGGGGAAGCTAGAAATTAATGAACATGCGTACATTAATCAAAGCAGAGACTGCGATCAAGAAATCAGAAGAACAAGAATCAGAAGAACAGCTATGAATGCATTAGATTAAGATCCTCAAGTGAAACTACAGTGTTCCCTCACTTATTGCTGGGGTTACGTTCCAGGACCTCCCGCAAGAAGTGAAAAACCACGATGTAGGGATGCTCTATTTATTTTAATATTTATACATTATTTTAGTAGTTATACACTATTTTAAGTCTTTATAAACTTAAAATAAAGTGAAGGAAAGGAAGGAAGGAAGGAAGGAAGGAAGGAAGGAAGGAAGGAAGGAAGGAAGGAAGGAAGGAAGGAAGGAAAGGCCCTTCAAGGCTGGAGGGAGAGAGGACTGAGGAGGGAAAGCGCCTTGGAGAGCGGAGGTGGCAAAACCCCACAAAACAGCAAAAATACCATGATAAATATTTTAAATTAATATTTTTTGAAATCCGCAATAAGCAAACCACGAAGTAGCGAGGGAACACTGTATACAGGATGTTTCAAAATGATGGACCCAGTTTCAAAGCAATGTATTTCACTATAACTACATGTTACAATTACACAAAAATTTACAAATGGTTTAATGAGTTTTCAAATTTTCTAACCATTTTGAGCCAGAAACAAATCTAAAAACCAATTAAGTGAATGGAGAATATCTCATTAGGCCTTATAATGCGGGGCAAGTATTTACTAAATGACTGACGCTAGGGGCTGTTTGTGTGCTGGAAGAGGCGTCTATCCCCAATCTTTGGAAACTCAATGACCCATTCTTTCAAGGGATAAGAGTTTCATTCATGAGCACTTTGTGGTAGCAGATACATAGCAATTTCAAATTTATCTTTATATTATTTGATTCCAAAATCAGGATTATCCATGTTATAGTATTTTCCATTTCTCTGTATAGATATAAAAGCTGGACAGTTATTGGGAAAGTTGTAAAACGTCCTAAGGAAAAATCATCTCATTTGAAATGCAATTCTGGAGGAGTGTTTTGAAAATATCATGGACTGCCAAAAATAAAAATAAATATGTCCAAAAACAAATCAACCCTGAAATCTCCCTAGAAACCAGAATGACTAAACTGAGGTTACAATATTTTGGATATATCATAAGATGGTATCATTCACTAGAAGGGTGCCAATGAGTTTTACGTGTGACATGAGCAGTTGTCAGTAGCCATTGTGTACTTGAGCTTCCCTTTATTGATTTGCCCTATCTAATGCTCCGGATAGCAATCACTGTGGTGCAAGTAGGCCTAGCTTTTCCAAAAATTTCAGAGCAAAGCAATGTCTTGAGTATGAGGGAAAATAAAATAAGCAACTCCACCTACTGCTGCCACTGCTCTTCTCTCTCTCTCTCTCCAAAAGCCCATTGGCATTTAACTTGGTGTATAGAGCTTGTAATGTGTACATAGAACATATTTTACAAAAAGTTTATGATTATTCCAAATAGTGGGAATGCCAATTAATCTCCTGAGGTCATCCTTTCCAAAATGCTTTGGAGATTCTGGTTTTCTCAAAAGGTTCTGGGTGCCTTTTCCAAAAGGTTATGCCTTTTTCAAAAAAACCCCTCTGAATTATCTAAATAGTCCAGATTCAGATAGTTTATTTGTATGCTACTTGCAGACATGATCAAGAAATGAACTATTTAGAAAGCACTGATTCTCAAAGTGGACGGTACCACCCCCTGGTGGGCGGTGAGGCGATCCAAGGGGGCGGTGGGAGGCTCAGGGGAATTTGGGAGGTGGTGTACCCCTTTAAGGGGGTGGTGAACAATTGACCATTTAGGAGGGTTCGCGTGGCCCCCTTCTTTGACCCCGTCCTCTTCGCTTTGACCACCACACACAGTGCAGTGCGAAGGCTGTAGTGCAAAGATGTCAAGATCCAAATGTCAAGATCTATTTTCCCTAAACTCCACCAGTGTTCAAATTTAGGCATAATGAATAGTCGTGCCAAGTTTGGTCCAGATCCATCGTTGTTTAGGTTTTCAGTTCTCCCCGGATGTACAGTAGGTGAACTATATCTCTATATATTAAATTAAAAAATAATAATGTCTAGGGGGGCGGTGAGTAAAGATTTTTCTGGAAAAGGGACGATAGGCCAAAAAAAGTTTGGTAACCACTGTTCTAAAGGATCCTTGTACAACACACTCATAAAAGGGTTACACATGAAAGGAATTTGTATGAATCTATCAGAGAGATTCGTGTCCAATTCCTGAAGATGAGTAGCCTGTTTGGTAAGGCAAGATGGAATCATACATATAGACATGCACACGTATTGGCATTTTGCTGAGAAGAGGTAAAAACCCATTTGAGTTAATCTCTTCTTTAGTAAATATCCACTAGCATTCATGCAAGGCAAATTAAGTTTCTTGGTTATTAGACTGATATAACTGGATATTTCTTTAAACTGTTAGAAAGAAAGATTAAGCCAATCCACAAAATAAATAGCAGATATTCAGAAGTGTTACTTCAGTTGCCCAAAAAACATATACTCTCTCCTAAAATATTTTTTTAAATTATGCTCTCAAAAGACAAAATAAGCAGTCTTCATTAAAAGTAACATAGTTGGTTTACTTAAAAACTCATGTATTCAGCATACAGGTACATAACTTGTCAATCCAGTTACAGATAGATTTGAGATTGTTTCTCTGTGCAGATAACACAGAGCATCTTTCTTAGACTCAAACAGCAACATCTTTACATTTTGAGAGCCTAGTGGAATCTGTCTTCTAAAATGGAGTCTCAGGTCTGAATTGTCCCAGATCTGGTCACAAGGTCTGTAGTCCCTCCCACAACACAGAGATAAGAGAAAACCGCATACCAATACACACACATACAATATAGTAAGCAATCTGAATTATATGCATAACAAATAACTAGTATAGCAGGCACGTAGAAGGTTGCTATTTCCAACAAAAGTGCTCCTAGAACAGTATGTTTTTACTCAGTTAATCTGGTATTGTAGAGAACCATTTTGTTTCACAATCTAGCAGCTGCTATGTTCAATCCATCAGTGATTTGTATTCTATCTAGAAATCTGTGGACTATTGTTAGGTAACGTGGCATGTTCCAAGTAGTGTCCGTTTTCATAACTGTGCTCTTGTAGAATGGCTGGGCCAAACATCTGGGGAATCTTTCCTTGAGTGCGGAGTACCCCAAGGTGCCATACTTTCACCAATGCTGTTCAACATCTATGTCCGGCCTCTCGCTGGTCTAGCCCGGAGCTTTGGACTAGGATGCTACCAGTATGCTGACGACACACAGCTCCTCTTAAAGTTGGAACCCGGAGTAACCTCGGTGCCGGAAAATTTCACCCAATGCCTAGAAGCAGTGACGAGATGGCTCCGGGCCCATAAACTGAAAATAAACCCAGCAAAGACGGAGATCTTATGGCCGGGCCGTCCATTAGAACCACTACTCATTGCCCCCCCTTCGAAGGGGAACCGCTGACCCCATCCCCCTCGGTGAAGAGCCTCTGTGTCATCCTGGACTCGAAGATGTCGATGGAGGCCCAGATTGCCTCCACGAGCAAAAGGGCCTTCTTCCACCTATGCCAAGCGAGGCAACTGGCTCCCTACCTTCCAACGGAGGCGTTAGCTACAGTAATCCACGCCAAGGTTACATCAAGGCTGGATTACTGCAACGCCTTATATGTGGGTCTGCCTCGGTCACTAACCCGCAAGATCCAGATTGTGTAGAATGCTGCCGCCAGGCTCCTCACAAAAACACCAATGAGATGCCACATCTCACCATCCCTGCAGCGTTTGCACTGGCTGCCGGTCGAATACAGAGTCCTCCATAAGACCCTGACCTTGACTTTCAAGGCCCTGCGGGGCCGGGGCCCTTCATACTTAAAAGACCGCTTGATCCTACCTGCCCACCCAAGAGCACCACGGCCAGTAAATCAGAACCTCCTCTGTGTCCCGGGTTTGAGAGAGGCTCATTTGGAGTCCACGAGGCAGAGAAACTTCTCTGTTGCAGCCCCCGTCCTGTGGAACTCTCTGCCACCAGTCCAAAGAGCCTCCCTCGACCTGCCCCAATTCTTGGTGGCACTTAAGACATGGCTATTCAGGAAAGCCTACGCATAACACGGAAACCAGCGACTCGGAACTCACCGAGTCTGATATTTTAGTATTTTAACCATTTAATATTTTAATATTTTTGATATTTTAATCGCTACCGTGTTTCCCCGAAAGTAAGACAGCGTCTTACTTTCTTTCCCCCCCGAAAAGTCCCCCTACTTCTTACTTTCGGTGTACGTCTTATATAACTAAGACATACCCCATCGCCACGCCCATGCCGCCGCCACGCTGCTGCTGCCGCAAGAGCACCATCGACGCGCACACCTCCCCGCGGCGCAGCTTTCCTGGACGAAAGAAGGGAGGGGGAAGAGCCAGAGGTGTGGCGAAGTGGCGCGCGTCACTCTGACGCGGCTGCTGCCACGCCTCTGCTCTCTTCCCCTCCCCCTTCCTTGGAAAAAGAAGGAGGGGAAGAGCCAGAGGCGTGGCGAGCGGCGCCACGTCACTCTGACGGCGCTGCCGCCACGCCTCTGTTTCCTCCCCCTCCCTTCCTTGGACGAAAGAAGGGAGGGGAAGAGCCAGAGGCGTGGCGGTGGCGCCGCGTCAGAGTGACGCGGCGCCACTTCGCCACGCCTCTGGCTCTCTTTCCCCTCCCTTCCTTGGAGGCCTGGCAGAAAGGTGCACCGCGGAGGTGTGCCACGGCCGATGGGCCGTTTGCGGCGGCGGCGGTGGTGGCGGCGATGAGGTACGGCTTACTTTCGGGGTACGGCTTATATTAGCCGACCCCCCTGACACCCCCGATACGTCTTACAATCGGGGGTGTCTTACTATCGGGGAAACACGGTACTTGTGTAAGTCGCCCGGAGCACAAACGTGGAGGGCGACTCATAAATAATAAAGTTCAGTTCAGTTCAGTATGTAGTTAATTCCTTCTGTTTTTTTCCAGTTCACTTAGATTGCTCTTAGAGCAGTGTTTCCCAACCTTTTTTGAGCCACGGCACACTTTTAACATTTAAAAAATCCGGGGGCACACCACCAACCAAAATGACACAAAATGACACTAACACAGTAAAAAACAGCTGGTGGATGGTGGCCTGCTGGGAGCAGCTGCTGGGAGTGCCAAAGCTGGGGGAGGGGGAGGAGCCAGGCCGTGCCATGCCCAGTCCCCTCCCCCTGGCTTCAGCTCTCCCACAGCTTCTCTAGCCTTGAGGGGGCAGTGCCAATCCAGCGGTGGCAGAGTCATGTCCCTGTTCCCGGTGCCGCACTCCGCCATGACTCCAGCCCCCTCGCTCACTGAAGCTGCACGGAGGAGGAAGAGCATTAGCAGTGGAAGGCTTCAGTGGGTGGGGCTCCTCCGCCGTGCGGCTTCAGCGAGTGAGGGGCGAGAGTCGTGGCGGGAGTCATGGCGGATTGGAGGCTGGCTTGGGAAACAGCCAAAGGAGGCGGCACCCCGACCCCTTCTTTTTCTTCGCTGCCGCCCGGCCCTTCCTCCTCCTCCCCCAAGCAGCAGGAATTCAGCAGGAGTTCAGCAGGAAGAGGGGGGAAGGAAGGGGGCAGAGAGCTTTTCTCGCGTGGCACAGCAGGAGGTCCATCACAGCACACTACTGTGCCACGTCACAGCGGTTGGGAAACACTGTCTTAGAGTATTTATCACCACTCATGACTTCTTCTGGTGTGCAAAAGTCATGAGTGGTGATAAGTACTCTAAGAGTAATCTCAGTGAACTGGGGGGGGGGAGATGCAACTTGCAGTTTCTCAAATCACTCTTGACATGAAAAAAATAATTCATGACATCTTTATTCATTGTCATCATCATCATCATCATTGTCATTATTTTGATTTATGGAGAATGTTGACTGCTTTTCAGGAAAGGATTCCACTAGATTGCATTGTATAAATAAATTAATAGAGAGATAAAATTAACAGTGCAGACTGACAAAGAAAAGATAGATGTTCTCTTTTGGGTTATCTTTTGACTTGATGGTCCTCGTTCTGGGAAACTGAAATACTTTCTTGGTTTGCAGAAATGGAAGGCTGCATATTCAGTGAAAAAAGGATTAGGTCTTGAATTTGTGTTTTCTAGTTTTAAAAAAGTCCTACTTTATAAGCAACCTCTGCTGCATAACCCAGTTGAATAGATCTTTTTAATATATATACGCATACATTGCCCAAATGGAAGGTATCTGATTAACAAACCTACTTAGGAGGCCCAAGAGACTGCGGTATAAACCAAGGAAATTGTAGGAAAGTGCAAATTTGGCATCAGATTGAAGACTAGTAAAACAGACATAACAATTTCTCTTGCTAAAGCAATCTAAAATTTTCAAATTATCATCAAGGGCATTCATTAAAAACTAATAAAGAAAACAATTTACATTCCTTTTTCTTATTTGTTCCTGTCTGGGGTGCTGACAGGTCCTACTTACGCGCTGCACTCTCTCTTTACTAATATTTATATTAGGCTCAATGTGGGAATCACATGTTCATGATTACAACATATGCATAACCTTAATATATACTTTCCAGGCCTCTGAATGCCTGTTTATGAGGAATGGAAGGGCAAGATGTTATCTGTAATGGCTGGATATAATACAGTAGGGTTTGCCAGCTGAGTAACCCTGGACCAGAGAGAAGAGAGAGGGGTTTCAAAAAACAGCAATCCTTCACGTGTAAATGGGCATGACACATTCTGATATGTCTCTTGCATTGTGCTGTTAAATTGTACTGTATGAAACCAGTCCATATATTAATATTTTCTTTTAATATATCTAAATCGAAACCTAGATCCTTAACTCAAAGCTAAAACATAAGCCCTACCCGAAAATAAGCCTTAGCATGGTTTTTCAGGATTTTTGAGGATGCCCAAAATATAAGTCCTACTTCACAAAGATGCCCTAGTTACAGTTAATTAAAAAGTCAATTTAAATAGTGTACAGGCAGCTATGTATAAGCCTTAATGCATCTTTGGGAGCAAAAAATAATATAATACCCTGTCTTATTTTGGGGGAAACAGGGTAAAAGGGATCGGGCGGGATTAGTTTACATTTCATCTTGTTCCTTTTTTCTCACATAATGTAATGATTTCCCCTTATTTCTTCACCACAGAAGTCACCCAGATAACATTACTTAGAAGGTAAATATAATGTCAACTGAGCATGTCAATTTTTTTAGCAATTAGAGTAGACACCCAGTTAACTGAAACTCAAGCAAACAGAACTTTCAAAGAACTAAAACACAAAAATTAAAAAAAATACTTTATATGAAAAAGCCGTTTTTATAATATAGTAAAATTGTGAAGCTGTGTTACAGTAACTTAAGTTTATCTTTATCTAAATTTAGTTTTTAGTACTGTGTTTTGACATAAATACCAAATCAATACAGAGTTTATGGTACGGTGTAGTATGGAGTAAAGTGTTCATTAGGCCTGTTTCTAATAATAGCTCTGAAATAACTAGAAACTACTTTTATCCAGCATCTACCAATACCCATGGATGCCATTTAACTGAGAGTCTACTGTATAAAACTAAGATCTTCTGGGGGGGCCCCGCTCTCAGTCCCATCAGAGGCACGTTTGGCGGGGACGAGAGACGGGGCCTTCTCAGTGATTGTACCCCGGTTATGGAACTCCCTTCCTAGCAATATTAAATCAGACCCTCCCTCCTGTCCTTCAGAAGGATGGTGAAGACCTGGCTATGGGACCAAGCCTTTGGGGCAGTGCAATGAGGCAATAATAGAATGGTGTCCTGAAATGTTTTTTTTCGTTTTAAATAGTTTTTTATTGCACATTTCAAAAAATTTCAGTAACGGGTTGGGGGGTTGGAAGGGGGGCAAGGTCGGGGGTACTGGGATACCAGGTTGGGGGTAGGGTTTGGGGGGTTAAGGTTAACAAGGACTTCCCAAGAGTATCGCAAGGTTACATTATATATATGTAATGTCTATTTTCAAGAAAGACAAAGGAGAAAAAAAAAGGAGCTGGCAGTGATACCATAATATCTTTTACATTACCAGGTTATACCATGTCGTATAACCGACTCTTATGGGTCATTTAGGTCTATAACAAAATCGTGTTTCTTATTCTGCAAATAATTTCTGAAGTCCGTCCAATCTGTCCTATTTTTTTTGTTGTTGTTTAGGTTCTGAGAGAGAGAGAGTCCATTTGGATAAGATCCAGTGCTTTTGTAGTCCACTCTTCCATGTCGGGGGTCGTTTCTTTCTTCCAGTGTCTAGCTAATACTATTCTACTGCAGGAGCTAAGGAGAAAGAAATTTTTTTCTTGGTTTTTATTTAATATGGGGTTGAGTAGACCCAGCAGGTAGTATTGTGGGTCCATCTTGAAGTTAATTTTTAGTATCTTTTGCATCTCTTTATGTATCTCTTTCCAGTATTGAACTGTTTTTTTGCATTCCCACCATTGGTGGATGTAGGTCCCCACTTCCTTCTTGCATTTCCAACATATGTTCGAACTGTTTACATTGAATTTGGCTATTCTTGATGGGTGTAGATGCCATCTAAATTGCATCTTGAGCCAATTTTCCGTGATGTCAATTATAGGAGTGTATTTTAATTTTTCTATCCATATTTCTTCCCACTGTCTTAAAAGTATTGTGTGTCCCAAGTCTTGGGCCCATTTTGTATGGCAGTTTTTTTATTTGTTCGTCTGCTGTTTCCCAATATAGTAGTTGCTTATAAAGGGTACTTATGTTTTTCCTGTGAGTTCTTATTACCTTTCTCCCAGGTACCTTCATCTGTAAAGTCCTTTTTTTTATTTATCTTATACTGTTGAAATACTTGGTGATACTGCAGCCAAGATAAGTTATGTCCTTCTTTCAGTAACTCTTCCCTGGGTTTTAGCTCCCAGTTCATATTTATTTTTTTGAGCATTTGTTTGTATGTTAACCAGTGTTTTTCAGCCAGTTCTCTCTTATGGAGAGCTTCCAGCGGTGATAGCCAGAGGGGTGTGGATCTATAGAAATGTAGTTTGTACTTTTCCCAGGTCTTAATTAGCGTGGCCCTGAAATGTTTTTTAATCAACTGATTTTAAAGTTGATATATAGTAAGTGATTTTAATGTTTGTGTATATATTTATGGTTTAATGTCCCGGCATTGAATGTTTGCCATATATATGTTGTGCTCCACCTTGAGTCTCCTTCAGGGTGAGAAGAGTGGAATATAATTTTTTTAAATAAAATAAATAAATAAATAAATATAAAAGTTAAATCAAAATTCACATGAGTCAGGAAACAGAGCCTGAGAGAATTGTTTTGCTAACATGTGTTAATGATGGAAAAAGGATTTGAATTAGAGGACATCTTATCAAAGATCTCCCTAGAGAGGGTGTTCCAAAACCAGGGGCCACCACGCACTTGTGACGGAGATGGGACCAAGAGAAGGGCCTCCCCGACAGATCTTAATGCTTGCACAGGTACATAGGGGGATACAGTCACAAAGATAAGCAGTGCCCAAACCATTTATAGAGCTTTATAGGTAATAACCTACACTTTGAATTGAGACAGGAATTATCACTTATTCGTTGAAAGGGTAGGATTGAGAAACAGAAAGTTGCTAAGAAAAATAAAGAAGACATACTGTAGATCCATCAGGGCCTGGGAAAAGCCCTAATTTTAGTTTAAGTACCAAAGACCCTCCAAATAATGACCATTATGTTTAAGCTTATGTTACATTTTTAAAATTATGTTTTAGCTCCCCATAAAATAAAGAATCCTCCAAAAAAACTTTTAGCTACGATATATAAAGTCTGACTATTTCTGTTCTGCCATACAAAGCACAGCATGAGTTATAATTTGAACCATGTGATATTCCCCCTGCCTCATTTCATAAGGCCACGGTTCTATTAAAGTTGTATAAAAGTAACTAAAAGTTACTTTTCATGAAGCCACAGTTCTATAAAAGCTACCAAAAGTTACAGTTGTGGCACAAATCAATTTTGAGAAGGTAGTGCTAACAGGGCAATAGCCGGGGTATTGAGAAAAAAAAATAGGGAATCATGAAGAGTAGTTCAATAACACAAAATAATTTAAATGGTATGGTTCATTCTATATTTTATATAGACTTAATTAAATCAATTTTCTGGTCTCCTTCATTGGGGGGCGGGGGCGGCTTCAGATCCCTGCCATGCCTTAGGCTATGCCTGCCAGTTATGGGTGGGCCAACTTGGTTGCTTCCACTATATCAGCCATTGCTGCAAGTAATGACTGTGAATAAATTGTCAAAGTTTGCTAGTGATAGTGCTTGCAGTTCTGGAGGGACTCGTTTAATTTTTGCTTCTCATAGACTTAGCATGGAGATTTGGTTAACCAGTTAAAATTCATGAGTAAACCAGTATTTTTTTAAACCTGAAAATTTCAAAGGGGGGGTTGAAATGTTGAAACCCCTAACCTCCCCCCCCTCACTTTCCGGGAAACAGCCCTGAGTGCTAACAATGAACAAGTAGGCTGCTTCCAGACAGTTGAGTGTGGATTTCTTTCCACGCTCCCCCCCCCCAAATCTGGGTTTTCCCATCTCAATAACTAGTGGGACATCATGCAGCCACCCCAAAGCCTCCCAAAAGAAGTGTTTAAAGGTTTTTTTTTAATTTACCCAGCTGCTATTATTTATTTATTTATTTATTATTTGCATTTGTATTCCGCCTCTTCCCGAGGGCTCGTGGCGGGTTACAAGACATACATAGTGATCGGCAGGCAACACTCATGCCGACTCACGAACAAAATAAAACAATGCTATAACCATGAAAATAACAAAAATGATACTAAAATTCATCATTAAAACATTGTTACACTGACACTCAGTGACAAAACGGTAACACAGAGTCATAAATCGATTGAAGGCAAGAGGCGTTATATGTCAACCGAAGGCCTGCTTGAAAAGGAAGGTCTTACAGGCCCTGCGGAAGGGGGCGAGCTCCCGTATGGCTCTAGCCTCCTCCGGCAGGGCATTCCAGGCCGTTGGAGCTGCTACTGAGAAGGAGCGCTGCCTAGTTGATGATAGGCGGCAGAGGCGGATCGGTGGAATCTCCAGCAGGTTTTGCTCTGCTGAGCGGAGTGATCTCGGGGATCGTATGGGGCAAGGCGGTCCAAGAGGCACGCAGGCCCTAGACCGTACAAGGCCTTAAAGGTCAACACCAGCACCTTGAAGGTGATTCGGTACTCAATTGGCAGCCAGTGCAGTTGCTGGAGGATGGGCGTAATGTGCTGCCTCACCGGCACTCCTGCCAGCAGGCGAGCAGCGGCATTCTGCACTAGCTTGAGTTTCCGAATCGCCGCCAGGGAAGGCCAACGTGAGGGCGTTACAGTAGTCTAGTCTCGAGATGACCGTCGCTGATCACCGTAGCCAGGTCATTCCTGGACAGGTAGGGGCCAGTCGCCTAGCCTGACGTAGGTGGTAGAACGCCACCCTGCAGACCGCGGAGACCAGGGTCTCCATGGTCAGCAGGAGTCGAACTGAACACCCAAGCTCTTAACAATTGACGACGTGCTTAATTGCTCGCCGTCCAGAGTAGGCAACCGGCACTCATCCCGGCCAGGCCGACCAGGCCATAGGATCTCCGTCTTCGACGGATTCACCTTCAGCCGGCTGGCCCGCGCAGCCAACCAGTCACGGCTTCGAGGCACAGATGGAAGCACCGGGTACGGTATCCGGCCTGCCGTCCATTCGCAGCAGAAGCTGGGTGTCATCAGCGTACTGATAACACTCCAGACCAAAGTCGCGGGCCAGCTGGGCCAGGGGCGCATAAACGTTGAATAATAAGGGGAGAGAATGGCCCCCTGGGGACCCCACAGTTAAGTGGGAGCCGCCTGGAGACCATCCCGCCCCCCTCCACACGCTGTCCCCGATCCCGGAGAAAGGAGGCCACCCATTATGGTCCTTCTTGCACCCGCCTGGCATAAGGAAATGACATACCAGAAGACAGAGAGCCAAGAAGCCTTCCCTCACTCTCCTGGCACCAAAAGAGTGCAAGGAGGACCATAATGGCAACCTGGTAAAGGTTTTTTAAAAAAAAACTTTTAAGGGTTTCTTTTTGGGGTTTGGGAGAAGAGGATGGGTGCCCTCTCCCCACAAACCGAGATGGCTGTATGGATTGGAACCAGGGGTCACATGATGCGGTTCATAGGCCAAATCCACACAGAGCCCACATCTGGTAAGACCCAGATCTTACCCAAGATCCAAGTCTAACCAGGTGTTTAAATAATTCGATTTTACCGCAACAGGTAAAACTGCAACAGGTCCCGAGATACGGGCTTGTCTGTATGGGCCCATAGTCAGAGCAACCTTGGGCAAAAATGTTTCATCATCTGCTTATTGGTGCTAAATGTTTTTGTTACCTTTCAATAATTATTAAATTGGAACTATTTGGAAAATCACTCACTGCTTCTTTTTGCATTTCCATGTACCTTTTATTTCCCCCATCTTCAACTCAAGCATCATCATATCTGTCTACCAACTCTGGCTACATGCCATAGTTCAGATGATGTGTGTGCATGTATACAGAAGTTTATACTAAATAAAACTTTCCCACTATTTAAGGTGACAGAAGTTACTTTCCTGTTTCTAATCACAGAGGGAGTGGGGTTATTTATTACATTGCAATTGCAGTTTAATAGTATATATTCAAATTAATTATGCATGGTCAGTTGTTTTTCAGTTGTTAAACACAAGCTGTGTGGTTGCCATTGCAAGGAGACCAAAAATTTCTACTATTAAAGCCCAGCTTGCACACATCGATTCTTGTAACAGGGGGAATTCAATGTGAAGTTGGACTTTCAGCATTTGGAGAAGGGTGCTAACCCCACAGTCAGGGCCGTAGCCAGGATTTTGATTCGGAGGGGGGCTGAGTTTGGTTCGGGGGCTGAGACTGGGTGGAAGAGGGTCTACCCTAGCAAACCTTTTGTATTGTTATCCCAATAACCCCATTAATGTGGGATATAATGAGCATGGTGATCAGATCATGATATGAATAAACATAACAGTTTAAATAATGTACCAGTAAGGCCTTTTCGCAGACCACCCTGAGAATTTCGGGGCTGAAGCCCCTAGCCCCCCGGCTACATGCCTGCCCACAGTGTTGAAGTGAACCCCTCTCCCACGGCTTAGACCAGTGATTTTCAACCTTTTTTGAGCCATGGCACATTTTTTACATTTATAAAATCCTGGGGCACACCACCAACCAAAATGACACTCTAACTGTCATTTTACTAACTGTCACCCTCCTTCCTCATGATGCTGCTGCTTCCGCCAACACCCCCTCCCACCCCCTAGGAGGCCCACGCGCAGGAGGCCTGTCACCGTCCCGCGTTGGAGGGCTGTGCTGAGTTGCCGAAGCACACGCATGCTCGGCTGAGCAGGACGAATAGGAATTGAGCACACGGGGTGGCTTCGAGCCTAGGAACAAACTGCAGCAGAGGCTCGTAGCCGTCGCCACCCCCAGCTCTCCTTCCTGAAGGGGTTTAGCCCCCCCCAGGAGTGCCTCCCCCCCCCCCAGCGTCCCTTCGGCTTCCCTGCTGTCACCTTGGGGAAGGAACCAAGCTGGACTGTGGAGCTGCACATCCCAGCCTTTGCTCTGCTCTGCAGCGAACCCAGAGCCCAGCCAGGAGAGGCCAGGAGATGAGGGGTCGCTCCCCTTCCCCTACCCCAGCGCGGAGGGGCTAGAGGGCAGAAAGCCTCACCTCGAGCCTCCAGGAGCGGGGTCCGACAGGGCAGATCCCATGGACTCCTCCTCCTCCCTCTCCTCCTCCCTGCTGCTGGAGGGGAGGAGGGCAGAAGAGCACCCAGAGGCCAGGAAGCAGGAGGAGCCGCAGCTCGGCCAGGTAGCCCTTGGCGCACAGAGGAAAGGAAGGAAGGAAGGAAGGAAGGAAGGAAGGAAGGAAGGAAGGAAGGAAGGAAGGGAAAGAGAGAGAGAGGAAAGTTCTGGATGCCGAGGGTTCTCCCTGACTGCAGCCAGGCAGGCTGGCATTGCTGCTTCAGCCAGGAAAGCCTCATTTCTGCTGCCTGTAGTTTCCTGCTAGGCCCTCTCTTTCTACACTGTAATTTCTCACGGCACACTAGTGTTTCACAGCACACTGGTTGAAAATCACTGGCTTAGTGTAAGAAACGCTACAATTGTCTGTAGGGACCATACGCACACGGCAACCACACGCACACGGCAGCTTGATCCAACGAGATTTATTGCAGGTATAATACCTTTGATGCCAGAACTGGCATCACAAGGAACAAACACAGCTTATATACAAAACACACCCCCATCACCTGTCCATCATCCCAAAGGCCCAACCCCCCTGGCATGCAATGCCCAGCAGAGGTTGCATCATATCCCCTCTGACTCAGCAGTCCCAATGTCCAGTGGATATTTCATCATATCCTTCCTGAGTCAGCAATGTTCATGTCAGTGCTTCTCATGTTGGTGTGGTGTGGCCCAAGCCTCCCAAGGCCAACACCTGGAGATATCTTATCTCGTGAGCAGAGTCAAGAGACCAGAACAAATGCAGGCAGGTCAGGAAATCAGAGCAACACCAGCTCAGCTTTCATGATCCTGACACTTAGACTATAGGCCAGTGGTTCTCAACCTTCCTAATGCCGTGACCCCTTAATACAGTTCCTCATGTTGTGGTGACCCCCAACCATAACATTATTTTCATTGCTACTTCATAACTGTAATTTTGCTACTGTTATGAATCGTAATGTAAATATCTGATGTATTTTCATTTGCCGGACCACATTTGGCACAAATATGCGATACGCCCAACTTTGAAAACTGGTGGCGTTGGGGGGATTGCTTTTGTCATTTGGGAGTTGTAGTGGCTGGAATGTATAGTTAACCTATAATCAAAGAGCATTCTGAACTCTGCCAACGATGGAATTGAACCAAACTTGGCACACAGAACTCCCATGACCAACAGAAAATGCTGGGAGGGTTTGGTGGGCATTGATCTTGAGTTTGGGAGTTGTAGTTCACCTACATCCAGAGAGCACTGTGGACTCAAGCTATGATGGCTCTAGCCCAAACCTGGTACAAATACTCAATATGCCCAAATGTGAACACTGGTGAAGTTTGGGGGAAATACACCTTGACATTTGGGAGTTGTAGTTGCTGGGATTTTTAGTTTGCGTGCAAAGAGCCCCTTTCTGATGGTCTTTGGTGACAACTCTGAAACCCCCATCACAACCCCTCAGGGGTCTCGACCCCCAGGTTGAGAAACACTGCTATAGGCCATGATCCAAGCCTCTTTGAACTGGTGAGGTAGAAGAAGACTCTATCTTCCAACATTTATCTCTCAAATACATAGCTAACTTGTACTTTTCATCTGTCCTCTTCTGGAGTCTATATAAAGTAGCCACGGCCCTTTCCCCGCCTACGCAGTGGGCGGGGAAAGGAAATTACCTCCTCGCACGAAGGGAGACTATTGGTTCCTTGGGAATCTTCTGGGAGTGGGCGGAGGCTGCCTATCTTGGGGCAGCCTCCTGCTCCATTCCTGTTTGAGGTGTTGACCCACCACTCCCGCCCGGTTACAGTATAGTGAACATAAGAACATAAGAACATAAGAAGAGCCATGCTGAATCGGGCCTCAGCCCATCTAGTCCAGCATTCTGTATCACACAGTGGCCCACCAGTTGTACACGGGGATCTTTAGCAGAAGGGAGGGCAAAACCCTCACCTGCTCCCGACCCCCCACAACCAGTACCCGGGGAAAATCCTGCCTGCCTCCATCAACACAGAGGTGGCACTTGAATGTCCATTTCAGTAGCTACTGATTCCCTTGGTATCCATGAATCTGTCTAATCCTGCCTTGAAGCTGTCCAGGCTGACAGCTGTCACAACCTCCTCTGGAAGTGAGTTCCATAACCCAATGACCCTCTGGGTGAAGAAATATTTCCCTTTGTTTGTCCTAACTTTCCTACCTTGGAGCTTTAGGGAGTGCCCCCTAGTCCTAGTGTTGTGTGACAGAGAAAATATTTTTTCTTTATTCACCTTTTCTATCCCATGCATGATTTTAAGAGGTGACTTCGATCAAGTCACCTCTTAAACGCCGTCTTTCAAGGCTGAAAAGACCAAGGCGTTGCAACCTGATTTCGTAAGGGAGCTGCTCCATCCCTTGGATCATTCTTGTTGCCCTTTTCTGTACCTTTTCCAGTTCCGTTATATCCTTCTTGAGGTGCGGTGACCAGAATTGTACACAGTACTCAGATGTGGCCTCACCATAGATTTGTAGAGAGGCAATACAACATTTGATGACCTATTTTCGATTCCCTTCCTGATCATGCCAAGCATAGAATTTGCTTTTTTTTATTGCTGCTGCGCACTGGGTTGACATCTTCATTGAACTGTCCACCAAAACCCCAAGATCCCTTTCCTGGTTTGTCTCGGAAAGCTGGTCGCCTTAGGGGCCGGGTAGGAATTTTTTCCCCTTCTACGAAAAAATAATAATTAAAAAAATAGGGGGGGGGGGGTTGCCTACCCTGTACTGTTACTGGGACTTTCTGGGATGGCGGTTCTATAAATAGGACAGCGTAAATAGTTTAGGGTAATCCATAGACCCATATTCACTCATGCACTCTTCAAAGTTGTTTGGGCCAGTGCACAAATACACTCAGGTGGACGTCTGTTCAGGCTGAGGGGGATGTCATTGGTCCAGAAATTTTGAGAGCCGGTTAAGTATTTCCAGAGAGGTTTTCTTGTGTTTTCCTTGAAAGGTTGCCCAGTTTTGTGTTGCTGGGGACTCAGGAGAGTTTCCCAGTGTTGCCGAGGGGTCGTTCGCTCGCGGACGATACCTCGGCTTAGCCACACCTTGTTACCTTGACACCTGAGTCTAGTGAGGTTAAACTTAAATCGGTAACTTTAAAATAAATAAAAGTTGCCCTAATTTAATCCAATTACTGTTGTCTGTCTCGTTATTTCGGGGTTGGAAGGTAAATATGGGACGTGAGAACAACACATATGCTCGTAGTTGCTTCAGTGTAACATCCTGAACAAACAATTCCTAATGCCTCAAAGGATGCCACTATTTTGTCCATTTCACACACTTTTATTCATGAGCATCTGTAGATCAACAAAATAAATACACCTTCCTGCAGCATGGTAACCCTTAATTATTCACTACTTTCCTTGAATATGAAAACCATTGAGCCAATGTCCAAACCACGAGTCTCTTCAGCTTCGTCCAGTGTTCCATGGCAGGAACAACATGAGCCACGATGAACACGTAGAATTGTCCTCCGTACACAGGTTTCCAGATTCACCTTATTGAATCATTTCAACGTGAGCCTGGGTTTAAGAGGGCTGAGCCCTAAAAGCCTTTTTTGTTGTTGTCCATAAGTCCTTGAAACGCTAGTGAGGTTGCCAGTGCTTCTGGACATGTTGAAGTGAGTTCACTCCTGTATCAAGATCTCTTTTGAACAGGAAACATAATTTTCTGAACCCATTTAAAAACAAAGCAGTGAAAGAGAGAACTCACAGCTGGTGGAAGGATTCATTTTTAGTACAACTTCCTGAATTTCCTGTAGGTATTATAGTCCAGTGTTTCCCAACCAGTGTGCCGTGGCACACTAGTGTGCCGTGAGCGATCATCAGGTGTGCCGTTGGAAATTGGAACCTCCAATACCCTTTCTTCCCCCTCCTGCCGAACACTTTTTCTTCTCCACTCGGGCTCTCTTCTTCCCAGCCTCGCTCTGCTCGCTTTGCCTCGCTTTGCTCTGGGGTGAGTCTGTGCAGTAGCACCCGCACGGGTCACGTCTTCCTCCCTCCTCCTCCCCTCCTGAGGACGCTCACGCTGCCCCTTCGGATCAAAATGGCGGCAAAGCGGCAGTGTAGAAGAAACAGTAAGTGTTTGGCAGGAGGGGGAAGAAAGGGCGCGAAGGGGAAGGGGAAGAGGGAGGAAGAGGTCTCTGTCAAAAGCTGGCATGGGCAAACTTGGGCATTCCAGGTGTTTTGGACTCCAACTCCCACCATTCCTAGCAGCCTCAGGCTCTTTTCCTCCCCCCCCCCCCAGCCACTTAAGCAGGAAATTGCCTCAGGCTGTTAGGAATGGTGGGAGTTGAAGTCCAAAGCACCCAGAGGGCCGAAGTTTTCCCATGCCTGTTTTAGGGACCTTAAAGTGGTGAGCCTCCTTCCAACATTGTGATTCTGGATAGAAAACAAACAACAACATAACATAACATTGTTTGAGTCCACAGTGCTCTCTGGGTGTAGGTGAACTACAACTTCCAAACTCAATGTCAATTCCCAAGCAAACCCTTTCAGTACTTTCCGTTGGTAATGAGAGTTCAATATGCCAAGTTTGGTTCAATTCCGTTGTTGCAAGAGTTCAGGATGCTCTTTGATTGTGTGTTAACTATAAATCCCAGAAACTGTAACTCCCAAATGTCAAGGTCTATTTTCTACAAACTCCATCTGTGTTCACATTTGGGCATATTGAGTATTCATGCCAAGTTTGGTCCTGATCCAACATTGTTTGAGTCCACAGTGCTCTCTGGATATAGGTGAACTACAACTCCAAAACCCAAGGTCAATGCCCACCAAACTCTTATAGTATTTTCTCTTGGTTATGGGAGTTCTGTGTGGGAAGTTTGTGTCTCTCTGCCATTCCTGCCAGGATATCTATGTTGTGTTCATCGAAACAGGTCCAGGTTTCACACTGAGTGTATAAATACATTTAAAAACATATTAACTGTATGTATTACTGT
The DNA here is from genome assembly GCA_030556195.1 of Anolis apletophallus. Taxonomy (NCBI): domain Eukaryota; kingdom Metazoa; phylum Chordata; class Lepidosauria; order Squamata; family Anolidae; genus Anolis; species Anolis apletophallus. Next base: position 135,128,923 of record JARBWK010000005.1, read on the forward strand.
GTTAGAGTGTCATTTTGTGTCATTTTGGTTGGTGGTGTGCCCCAGGATTTTGTAAATGTAAAAAATGTGCCACGGCTCAAAAAAGGTTGAAAAACACTGTTATAGTCTACTAAAACATTTTATCAAGCTCTGTGTTGGCTCAGGCCCCAACTACACTGCCATATAAAATCCAGATTATTTGTTTTGAATTGGATTATATGGCAGTATAGACTCATATAATCTGGATTATCTGCTTTGATAACCATAATTATATGGCAGTATAGATCCAGCTTCAGCCACTATACATGGGAGATTTAAGTGTGCTTTGTCAATAAGCATTCTGGTTTAAGACAGCCTCTTCTATTGAGTACAAGCACTGTGAAAATTCTAATAACCCGTCATTAAAAAACCCATGGTATAGTGGCAGCAGGAAGTGCTGGGACTTTCTGATTTCACCAGACCTGCCTCTATGGCCCCATCTCCACTGCCATATAATTCAGTTTCTGAATGCAGACTGACTGCATTGAATTGAATTATATGGCAGTGTAGAAGGGGCCTATGAAATCAGTTTTGATTTTCTTTTGAGAGAAGAAACCAGTAAACCAAAAACAAAGATCAGCATTGACGGGAGGAGAAAAATAATTTCACATCAGTCTCTGCAATATTTTAGAGAAATTAAAGAGAAGGATCTGTTTTTACGAGGGTGGGTCAATAAGTCTGTGACATTTTGAATGAAACCCAGGTTTTTGGATAAAAAATCATTTTATTTTTCCAGTTAGTGTCCTTTAAAGCTCAATACACTTTGTCATCAAAATAGGTATTTGTTTGTGAGATGATTTCATTGTTGGAGTCAAATCTCTTTCTGCCGAATCATTTCTTCAGGTTTGGAAACAAGAAATAGTCACTCGGGGCTAAATCCGGAGAATAGGGTGGATGAGGGAGCAATTCATATCCCAATTAATGGCTTGTTGCCATGGAAAGTACACATGTGTGCACCCTTGCATTGTCCTGGTGCAAAATAACTTTTTTCTTTGCCAAATGTGGTCTTTTTTTTCCAAATCCTCATTAAATCGACCCAATAAATTGGCATAATCTTCACCATTGATTGTTTTACTCTTTTGAAGGTAGTCAATGTGGATTATACCACGTACATCCCAAAAAACGGTCGCCATGATTTTATTGGCTGACAAACCCACCTTGGCCTTCTTTGGTGCCGATTCACTGTTTTGACTGCTGTTTGGTCTCTGGTGTGTTGTGGTGGATCCACATTTCGTCCACGGTTACAAAACGGCGCAAAAACTCGTCCTTCTTGCAGTTGAACAACGCCAAACTCTCCTGCGAAATTGTCACACAATTGTGATTGTGGTCGATTGTGAGCAAACATGGCACCCATCTTGCGGAAAGCTTTCTCATACACAAGTGATCATTTAAAATTGAAACCACTGAGCCATGTGAGATGCCTATGGCTTCCACAATCTCTCGCACTTTCAATCTCCGATCAGCCAACCCCATATCATGAATTTTTTCAATTGTTTCGGGTGTAGAGACCTCAACTGGGCGTCCAGAACATTTGTCATCTTCCGTGCTTGTACGGCCACAACAAAATTCAGTAAACCACTTTTTTACCATTGAAATTGATGGTGCAGAGTCCCCATAGTATTTATCAAACTTAGCCTTGGTTTGAGTGATGGTTTTCCCCCCGCAAAAAATAATGCTTAATGAGCACACAAAATTCACTTTTTTCATTTTCTCCTCAAATCACGCAGTAGTCTGCTGTCAAACACAAACTAAATGACGCAGCTTGTTCACATTTTGACAGGAGCCAACTGACAGATGCCTGTTGACAGGAGCAGTGTTGCCCTTTCAGTTAAGAGGCGGGAAATTCAAAAAGTCATGGACTTATTGACCCGCCCTCGTATGTGAGAAAGAGATATTTATTTATTTACATCATTTATATTCCACCCTTCTCACCCCGCAGGGGACTCAGAGCATATCACAATGCACATATACCCAAACATTCTGCTAGTGCAGAATGCCGCTGCTCGCTTGCTGGTGGGAGCACCAGTGAGGGAGCACATCACTCCCATCCTTCGGCAACTGCACTGGCTGCCTATTGAGTACCGGATTGCCTTCAAGGTGTTAGTTTTAACCTTTAGGGCCTTGCATGGTCTAGGGCCTGAGTACCTAAGGGACCGCCTTACCCCGTATATTCCCCTGAGATCACTGCGCTCGGAAGAGCAGAACCTACTGGTTATTCCATCACCCCGCTCCTGCCACTTGTCCAGCACAAGACAGCGAGCCTTTTCTGTCGTGGCTCCCACGACTTGGAATTCATTGCCCAGCCACGTCCGGGCGATCCACGAACTTGGCCCTTTTCGAAGGGCCTGCAAGACTGCCCTCTTCAGACTAGCGTTCGGCTAGCCTGAATGTAGATGCATATCATCGTCCGAGTTAAGATCTGAAACTTGCTGGCTACTGGCTATGCATTATGTATTGTGCGTTTTACTGAATTTTACTGTATGTTTTATTGTGTATTTTACCGCTGTTGTGATCCGCCCCGAGCCTGCAGGGAGGAGCGGAATATAAAACCGAATAATAAATAAATAAATAAACATTCAATGCCATAGACATACAACATATATAGACAGACAACGAGCGACACAATTGGTCGAGAGCTCACCCCGACCCGGGCAGGCCTCAAACTCATGGCCTTCTGGTCAGTAGAGATCTTATGCAGCCGACTCCCAGCCAGCTGCGCCACATTCCCGGTGGAATTGCAAGTTTCTACCGGGAATTGCAGTGTTTATTGCGAGAGCACCCAATGTGAATTTTCTAGGAACTGTAACTCATCAAATGAAGTTCTGTTTGCGCATTAGATAACTAACTACAGGTAGTTTCCTTGGAAAAATAAATATAGATTATCATCTAAAGGTGTCTGAGTTATCAGCTATTGTTTTCCTGCAACAGCTAACAGTGAGTCCAGCTTTGACAAGAGCAAAATCTGGTGGTTTGTTGCCGAGGACTTTTGTTTTATACTCTCTCCAAACCTCTATTCAGCCAACCAACTCTCTTAATCAAAACAGAGATCTCAGAATAGATCTGATGTCACCTGAAGTGGTTGGGAACTTGGCTTCCTTCCATCTTCATTGCATCAGCTATTAACCCTATACAATTATAAGTAAATCATTTATTTTATTTTCAAAAAGAACTATTTATAATTAGATTGGCCACAGGCCTGTTCTCATACTATACAGTACATTACAGGTTCAAAGTCATCAGCTTCCCAGGTACATTTGTCGTAACAACAGAGGGGATCTTCTTGGTGGCTACCTCCAGATTTTAAATTCCTTGAATGGCTGTCTTTGCTCTCTTTCCACCAGCAAATTAGAATATTTTCATGTCATCAGAAAGTGACTGGAGTGGACTTTTAATTCTATTCTATGCTATATATATATAGTCTTTTAATGCTATTTGGAGGTTTCTGGCACACAAAGGAAATTTTTGCCTTCTACTGAAGTGTCACCTTCTTTTTAGGAACTGACCAATCAGGAGCAAGCATCTAAAACCCAAGAACAGGGGTGCTCACACTTTTTCAGCATGCGAGCTACTTATAAAACAACCAAGTCAAAATGATCTCCTTACCCACTACTCAGAGAGCCATAAAAGCAAAATATTTCAAAATTTATTTTAGTGAGAGCCATATAATATATTTTAAGACTGAATTCAACTAAATGTGAGTATAATATGCCCCTGAATTTATTCATAATAATAATGATTATAATATTTATTCAGCCTCTGCTACTACTACTACTAATAATAATTATAATAATAATAGTCACAACCACAACAATAGGTTCCTAAAGTAGAAGGAGACCTCCAAGGGCAATCAAAGCATTCCTCAAAGATGGCCATTCAGCCTCTGATAATAATAATAATAATAATAACAATAGGTTCCTAGAGTAGAAGGAGACCTCCAAGGGCCGTCCAGTTCAACCTGCTTCTGCACCTGGGCAGCGTCGGGAGCCTGCGGGGCGGGACTGAGCCTTCCTCCCGCCCTGCCTGCGATCTACCAAGACGCCCTACACCAGAGGTGCTCACACTTTTTCAGCATGCGAACTACTCTTAAAGCAACCAAGTCCAAAAAGATCTACCTGCCCCCGCCGCCGTACGCTCCCACGCGCTCCCACTGCCGCGCGCTCTTGCCACTGCTCGTGCTCCTGCTGCTGTTTTCCGCGCAGCACTTCTTCCGCCTGCTGGGCATTGCAGGAAGGAGAGAGCACGAGGCGGGGCATCCAGAGGGAGCGCTCCGCCCTGCCTGTCTCGCCGGCAACAGATGCTGCACAGCTGCTTCTGGACGAGACAGAGGCAGGGCGCTCCCTCCAGAGGTCCCGCCTCATGCTTCCTTCTTCCCGCAATGCCCCGCAGGCGAAAAAAGCACCGCAAGAGTGGAAGCCAGCAGCAGGAGCACGCGTGCACGCAGGGTGTGCACGCATGGTGTGCACGCGCATGGCAGGAGCACCTCATCTGGCTGGTGAGGCCCAAAGATCACCTGGAAGAGGGCCGAAGATCTACTAGTAGCTCCCGACCTACCTAATGAGCATCCCTGCCCAAGAAGAACCCCAGATAAAAGTCCCGTGATTTCTGATTGTAGGGACATACAGACATGTAAAGATCCGAATATTTGGCTCAAAATTATAGTATTCCTGCACTTGGAAATCTCATGTTTTTTTGCCCTTTGTAATGATTGCTTCCAGGTTTACAGAGAACGGCATCTGGCCACCCTCCTGTTTGCTGAGGAAGCTCCTGGGATAAAGTTACTGTCTGGATGGGCTCTGGGTTATCTGAGTCCACACTGTCATATATTCCAGTTCAAATAAGAAAATGTAGGTTTTCATTCAGCTGTGTGAAAGGGGCCTAAGACATGCTAGCAAGGCAACACAGTGTGCAAACAATATTTCAAATATTTTATGTATTACAATTTTTGTATACTTTAGAAATTTGCATATATATGATGTATTTGCATTATTTTAGATAGGTGTCTTTTGCAATTGGAGTGCTTTTCAGCAATGGAAGAAAGGAAGGAAGAAAGAAAGAAAGAAAGAAAGTAGTGGGTTCAGTTTCCAGCACTTTCAACAAAAACCACACACGCCATGCCTCCAGACTTATACACATTTAGCATAACCTTCCCTTGTCAATACAAGGCACCATTCCAGTTCTACCCTGGTTGGCATTCTATCAAAATAGCTTCATATTATTACAACTCTCCGAGGCTTACAAAGCTAAACCTCTGACATTTACTGTACACATTAACAGAACTTATTCCACAGTTCCATCATAAATCTTTATAACCACATATGGCTGGGTGGGTTATAAATATCATCTGCAAAGAGCAATAAAAAAATTAAGCATACCGAAAAGTATCTTCATAGTTTTAGGCTTTTCCCTTTTTTAAAAGAAAAATCTGCTCTGTCTTTTCTCTTAATCAAAATACTGTATTTCAGACAATAAAACAGAGCAAACTCAATTCATATCTTGAGCTTGTAAGACTAAAAGGCTACCTGAGGGAAGCACGCAACTACAAATCCTCATGACTCAATAAACATGAGTTCCTTCAATTAGAGGTATGTGGAAATACCCATATGACCCGATGAATTCAGAGAGAGTGGGGAGGGGGAAAGAAAAAGCCAGCCTTCCAATGAACAGTTAAGACTAGAAGTTTATAGAAACCTTGTGTCTTCCCCAAAAGAATTCAGACTCTGTTTTCTCACTTGCCCTTGTATTAGACAAAACAAAATGCTCAGGGGCACCTTCAGTTCTCCAACCAGTATAAGGAAATCGTAAAGTGAATCTTTCTGTTTCACCGTATAAAGGCAAGTCACCACTTTTTTTCCCCTCGGCAACAATTCCCACAAGCATTGTTCTGTCTATCCTGGTATAACAACACCCAACAATAATTGTTCCATGGCGTTTTGTTGGTGGCCACAAGCTGTAATTTATTTATTTTTATTATTTAAAACTTTTATACCCCGTCCGTCTCACCTCGGAAGAGAGACTCAGACCGGCAAACAGCAAGTATTAAATGCTAACATTTAAAATCTAAAAACATCATAAATTTACAATTAAATTTACAATAACATACAATACAATAAATACATTTAAAAAGCCTTTCGCCAAAGTAAAATCAAGTCCAACTTAATCCATATATTTGGTCCATATCAAGTGGTTGGCGACTTTAGTCGCTTCGTGATCTCCTCCTTCATTCTGCAAAGGCCTCATTGCACAGCCACGTTTTCACCCGCCTCCTAAAAGTCAGGAGGGAGGGGGCAGATCCAATTTCATTTGGGAAGGAATTCCACAGCCGGGGGGCCACCACAGAAGAGGCCCTGTACCACGTCCCCACCAGACACGCCTGCGAAGGTGGTGGGACCGAGAGCAGGGCCTCTCAGACGATCTTAGCACTCTTGATGGTTCACTACGTTGGACAGGTAAACTGGGCAACCATATAGGGCAGTGGTTCTCAACCTGGGGGTCCCCAAATGTTTTGGCCTCCAACTCCCAGAAACCCTAACAGCTGATAAACTGGCTCAGAATTCTGGGAGTTGTAGGCCAAAACACCTGGGGACCCACAGGTTGAGAACCACTGATATAGGGTTTTGTAGGTCAACACCAGCACTTTGAATTGTGCTCGGAAGCTAATTGGCTGCCAATGGAGCTGGTGCAACAGGGGAGTTGTGTGCTCCCTGGACCCCGCTCCTGTTAGTAGTCTGGCCGCTCTCCGCTGGACTAATTGCAGCTTCTGGGCAGTCTTCATAGGCAACCCCTCGTAGAGAGCATTGCAGTTGTCTATACGGGATGTAACCAGAGCGTGGACCACCGTGGCCAAGTCAGACTTCCCAAGATACGGGCGCAGCTAGCGCACAAACCTGAGCTGTGCAAATGCTCCCCTGGCCACCGCCGAGACCTGGGGTTCCAGGCTCAGCGATGAGTCCAGGATCACTCCCAGACTGCAAACCTGCGCCTTCAGGGGAGTAACCCCGTCAAGCCCAGGCTGTAACCTTATACCCTATTCGGCCTTACGACTGACCAGGAGTACCTCTGTCTTGTCTGGATTAAGTTTCAATCTGTTAGCCCTATCTACATACTTATATGAGGACTACAGAAAAACTGTTTCAAGTTTGGGGCATGGAAGAATACCAATTTACATGTGACATGAAAGTTATTTTTATTTTTCTACTGAAAAAGCACCTACTATTTTAAAGCAGTTGGAAACCTCACTTCTTTGTTCTCCCCTCCACAAAATCATAATATAACTCAATAAAGCCAAGCTGTTGTCGTGCTTTATGGTCCACACATCCCCCACACACCCCAAATGAGTACTTTGTGTCTCAGACAACCACCAGACTGATGACAACCTCTCTGCCTTGCTAGTTTACTTTTAGTTTTCCTAACTATCTCTCTGAGTCAATGCATCCATTTGAAGAACTCCAATTCCACTTGTCAGGGGGAAAAATAATTTATTTGCACTGCAGCTGTTAATGATGGAACATTTGACCCAACAAACCTTGAGCCAGCAAAACTCCCATTAAAGTCAGTGAGAGCAAGATTTGTTCTGCGGTCTGTTGTGTGACCTCAGTTACCAGAAAGAGTGCATTTTCAAGAAGAAGAGCTGGATGAAGAGGCAGGTTTAACCAAACTAAAATGCTTCAAATGCTCTAGGCCAAAGCCGTCGTGATACTGGAATATCTGTCATCAAACATCTTTGCTTTTAAAAGAGTAAAATGCTTAAGTGTACACAGCAAGAACAACAATTACTGGTGATCATGGGCACATGGTTGGTATAGGTTCTAACCAGCCCCATGGCAGCTAGACATTGAACAGGGCTGGTCCAGGTTAACCCAGTACAAGGACACCTTAATGTGGTCCTCTCCTTGGTTAATCTAAATCTGGGTAAAACCTGAATCCTGCCCCAGGGTTTGGTTTGCCTTTTACTTAGGTGCAGTTGGACCATTCCAGTTAGTTACAGGGAGCTAGTTACAGGGAGCGGTCAACCCCCCTGTTTAAACAGCTCCACTGACTTCCAATAAGTTTCTGGTCCCAATTCAAGGTGCAGGTGATCACCTATAAAGCCCTGAACAGTTCGGGACCTGCCTATCTTCGTGATCGCATCTTCCCCTATGAACCAGTGCGGACCCTGAGATCACCTGGGGAGGCTCTGCTCTCTCTTCCGCCACCGTCTCAAGCACGATTGGTGGGGACGAAGGAGAGGGCCTTCTCGGTTGTGGCCCCCCGGTTTTGGAACTCTCTTCCCAGGCTCCCACTTTGTCCTCTTTTTGAAGGGAACTAAAGACCTAGATATTCCATTGTGCCTTTGATTAGGCAGTTCACCAGAAAACTATCCTGTTCCTACTTTAAGCTCTGCACCTTATTTCGCCCCTTTTACCAGCTACCTCGACACTCTTAGCAATATTTTCATTCGTTTTCAGCAACTTCCATGGGCTCCTTTTAGGAATTATGATACTCATTGAGCCTGAACTCAGCTATGTTCCCACTATCTCAGCCATACTGTTTTATGATGTTGTTTTTGACTGTGTTTGTTTTTTATTTTATTGGATTGATTTTAATTGTGCCTCTGGTTTTCTCTGTAAGTGTTGGGCTTGCCCCTTGTAAGCCACCCCAAGTCCCCTAGGGGAGATGGTGGTGGGGTATACAAATAAAGTTGTTGTTGTTGTTGCTATCCCATGTTCCCAGGGCTCAGGCAGCCCAGAGACATTGGATGCCAGTCCCCTGTTGCATCTCCCTATGTTGCAGCAGTTCCAAGCCATGCCATGACACCATGCTGCTTCTCAATGCTCTGCCTGATGCCAAGCAGTGCACTGCCGTGCTGAGAGTGATTGGAGAGCAGAGAGGACTAAGGACTAGGTAGAAAGCCAAGGACAAAGTAAGTGATTGGTTCAGCTGGGCCATAGGGACTGCTTCCCACCTTTGAAGTGGCTGAGGAAGTCCTTATCAAGCAGGCAGGCGCCATGTCATGGCTGGAGAATTTGTGTATACCTGATCCACTGTCTTGGATGCTGGATTGGGCAATATACTGGGTCGGTGTGGAAGGGCCCCATAACACCACACAAAGGGACACTTTGGTATCCTGCTAACAAAATCACATGTTCCAATTCTGGTAGGGTTGCCGTATGAATAAGGGACAGGCACCTAAAAATAGGGAAATTTTCACAAAAATAAGGAACACTTCATAAAAACTTGAAAATCACCATTTGTTTTTCAAGTACTTATGTAGTGTCCCTTCTTTTGGTGACAATTTCCCTATTTTTAGGTGCCTGTCCCTTATTCATATGGCAATTCTAAATTCTGGTTACAACTACATGTCCCCCCAAAACCTACATTTTAAACCTCCCCGAATAATTAATTATTGCGATTCTGGAGCATGGGGCAGTGTCTGATGCAAACTCCTTCCCCCTTCTTGTAATGCTGTGTAATGCAGTAGGCAGACACATCAATGCTCACAAATTTTCCTTTCAATGCATTACAAATTTCTCTGCTTGGGATGGGGAGTGAGGCTGGGCTGTGGAGGGGGGCTATATAGCTTTAAAGGTAGGTTTAGGGACCAATGGTGTAATCACCATCAAATGAATTAGTCTAACTACAATGTCGGAACTTGAGTTTACAACATAGTAATTGCTAAACAGAATACCAGCCCTTGCTTTTAAAATTAATGTCTGCTATGTTCAATTTGTTCATTCATTAACATGCCTCCTGCTATTTCCCCCATTCCATCCAAAGCCTATGAAGTTTTCGGTGGCAGTACAATTTTCATTAGGAGTCAGAGATCAAAATTGGGGGTGGGAGGGGGGACAGAAGCATATTTTCTTTCTGGGCAAATGACTAAGGTACACAACAGGATAAAAGATATAGGTAATAACAAAAATATACTGTATAGTCTAAACTCTAAAGGGATAGGAAGGCCAATTTTTAATCGAGCTGCGTGAAGTGCTATATGATCTGATGAAATTCTACAATAATGTATTTAATTTTAAATGTTTATGTTTTATTTTATAGATGGTTTTATGTGTTATTTATGCTGGTTGTTTTGGACTTGTATTGCTTTTAATATGTTGTAAGCCACTATGGGTCCCTTCCTGGGAGAAAAGTGGGATGCAAATAAAGAATTATTATGAATAATAATAATAATTTACTTATTTTTGTATTTAACAACTACTAGGAAAATCTGTGGAAGTAAATATTATAGTAGCAACTCCCATTCTCCAGCAGCTCCATTGGCTTCCAGTCGAGCACCGGAGCAGCTTCAAGGTGATGGTGTTAACTTTCAAAGCCTTGTATGGTCTGGGGCCATTGTATCTGAGGGACCGTCTCATCCCCTACCAACTCCAGAGGTCACTCTGCTCCGAACAATTGAATCTCCTTGAAGTGCCTAGCTTCAAATCCATCCGCCTAACATCTACCCGGTGCAGAGCCGGTGCAGAGCCTTTTCTGTCGTAGCGCCTTCGATTTGGAATACTCTTCCAAGCGAAGTGCGGGCCTTGCATACCACCTTTTCGCAAGGCCTGCAAGGCCTACCTTTTCTGGCTAGCTTTTGATTGCTGAGGATAAATAATTTTTATTCTGTCTAGTTTTAACTGATGCCCTTTGCTTTTGTTTGTGTTTTTATTATTGTGAGCCGCTCCGAGCCCTCGGGGAGTGGTGGTGTACAAATCCAAATAATAAATAAATAAATAAATATTATTTTATTTATTATTTACATTATTTATATTCCACCCTTCCCACCCTGTATATGTGCAGATTACAATGCACATATACAGGCAAACATTCAATGCCATAGACATGTTTGGGAGCGGGGTTAACTGTGTTTTATAATGCTATTTTATGTGTTTTCATGTGTTTTTATCTGGTCTTTTAATGCTATTTTATGTGTTTTTATCGTTGTAAATCACTCTGGGCTCCGGAGAGAGCGGTCTACGAAATCGAATAAATAAATAAATAATAATATATAGACAGACAGTGAGCTACACAATTGGTCGAGAGCTCACCCCAACCCAGGCAGGCCTCGAACTCATGACCTTCTTGTCAGTAGAGATCTTATCCAGCTAACTCCCAGCCAGCTGCGCCACATTATAGTGGTTAGTTGAAAGGCTTTTATAACCACTTATAACCCTTCTCCTCTGTGGCCCCCCGATTCTGGAATTCCTTGCCCGGAGAGATTAGGAAAGCCCCCACTTTGGAGTCCTTTAAAAAACACCTGAAAACCTGGCTCTTCCGCTGTGCCTTTGGAGAGTAGTTATTTAATTCCTACCATTGCTCTCCTCAATGCCCTCGTTCTTGGAGTCCATCCCCCCTCCCTCATAAAATGATGTTTTCCCCCCGTAAGGATGCTGTTCCGCTTATCTCACTCTGAGTTTTTAACACTTTATATGTGTGCCTGTGGCCCGCCCTGTCTTTGTGATTTTAGATATCTAGTTTGTAGATTGTTTTTATTTATATGTATGTATTGCTTATTGTATTTATTGCTGATGTTTTGATTTTATTTCATTGTAATTGTTGTCTGAGCTTGGCCTCATGTGAGCAGCCCCGAGTCCCCATTGGGGAGATGGGGGCAGGGTACAAATAAAGTTTATTATTATTGTTGTTATTATTAACCCTATGAGAAGCTAGAAGAAGATGTCCAAGAGGTGTCAAAGCTCACCCAAGTAAGAAAACAAAGATTTGTAGGATTTATTGATTTCAGTGGGACTTAGCATCTATGTAACACAGGGATGAGCAACTGCACAGGAGCAAGGAGATAGTTTCTCTTCTTCCTTCCACCAGAGGACAGATCAACCCACAATGTTTTCAAATACCTCCAAGTCCTTCCCAAAGTGGCATATCATATTTTGAAAATAATTCCAGCAAAAACAAAGGTATTTGTGGTGCAGGGGGATTTGTATGGGGCTAGAGGGGTTTCTCTGTATGGATTGGAGGCAAAAAGTCAAAATTATGGGTTTTTTAAAAAAAGATCGCAGGTGGATGACCTTAGAGGACTTGCAGATGGCTTCAAAAGGAGTGTCCACCAACCATGTGCAGCTCATGAGCCAAACCTTGCATACTACTGTTGCCAAACAATTTAGGACAGCCTGGCCCTTAGGGGGCAGAGGCCCAGAAGTACCCCTAAAGTGAGGATTTCAGCAGAACCTCTGGCGAATTTTTAAAAGCAATCTAAAAATCCCTTTCCCAAATGATCTCACCAAAGAAGTCCGGAAGAAGATCTAGGCATGGTTTAGAACCCAAAAATAGGAAATCGAAAATCTAATGAAGGGGGGGGGGGGGATTTAAAAAAAAATTCCAAAAATTTCTAAAATGTAACTTAATTACTAACGAAATTCGTTAGTAGTTCGTATGCCAGCGCATGCGCATTCCAGATGGTTTTGGGCCTACAACTCCCAGAAATCCCAGCAGCTGGTACCAGCTGTTAGGATTTCTGGGAGTTGTAGGCCAAAACTTGAATAAATCACACTGAATTCTAGATGGGACTCTCCAAATAGGAAGGAGGGAGGGAAGGAGGGAGGGGGGGGTATTCTATTCTTGGAAGCAGCAAAAAAAGGAGGAGGAGCCCCCCTCACTCCTCGCTGCCTCTCTCTCACCCCGATCCTGAGGGAGCGAGGGCCCAAGTTTGCCCAGGCTGAGAGGAAAAGGAAGAGGCCTGAGGCTGCGAGGAATGGTGTGAGTTGAAGTCCAAAACACCTGGAGGGCTGAAGTTGGCCCGTGCAATGGGGCAAGACAGAGCAATGGGGAAGAGAAGGGAGGGGGGAGAGAAGCCACCAGGAAAGAAGAGGGGGCAGAGAAGCATGTGAGAGAGCGCAGGGAGAGAGCGGAGGAGAAGCGTGTGTGTGTGAAGTTGGCCCGTGCGGTGGGGTAAGACAGAGCAACGGGGTAGAAAAGGGGGGGAGAAGCCACCAGGAAAGAGGAGGGGGCAGAGAAGCATGTGAGAGAGCGCAGGGAGAGAGAGGAGGAGAAGTGTATGTGTGTGTGTGTGTGAGTTGGCCCGTGCGGTGGGGCAAGACAGAGCAACGGGAAGAGAAGGGAGGGGCGAGAAGCCACCAGGAAAGAGGAGGGGGCAGAGAAGCATGTGAGAGAGCGCAGGGAGAGAGAGGAGGAGAAGTGTGTGTGTGTGTGTGTGAAGTTGGCCCGTGCGGTGGGGCAAGACAGAGCAACAGGGAAGAGAAGGGGGGAGAAGCCAGCAGGAAAGAGGAGGGGCAGAGAAGCATGTGAGAGAGCGCAGGGAGAGAGAGGAGGAGAAGTGTATGTGTGTGTGTGTGTGTGTGAAGTTGGCCCGTGCGGTGGGGCAAGACAGAGCAACGGGAAGAAGAAGGGAGGGGGAGAAGTCACCAGGAAAGAGGAGGGGGCAGAGAAGCATGTGAGAGAGCGCAGGGAGAGAGGAGGAGAAGCGTGTGTGTGTGTGTGTGAAGTTGGCCCGTGCGGTGGGGCAAGACAGAGCAACAGGGAAGAGAAGGGGAAAGAGGAGGGGGCAGAGAAGCATGCCACCAGGAAAGAGGAGGAGAGGGTGTGTGTGTGTGTGTGAAGTTGGCAGAAGACAGCATGAGAGAGAAGCCACCAGGAAAGAGGAGGGGGCAGAAGCAGAGAGGGGAGAGAGGAGGAAAGCGCGCGTGTGTGTGTGTGTGAAGTTGGCCCGTGCGGTGGGGCAAGACAGAGCAACGGGGAAGAGAAGGGAGGGGGAGAAGACACCAGGAAAGAGGAGGGGGCAGAGAAGCATGTGAGAGAGCGCAGGGAGAGAGAGGAGGAGAAGTGTGTGTGTGTGTGTGTGTGTGTGAAGTTAAGAACATAAGAACATAAGAAGAGCCATGCTGAATCGGACCTCAGCCCATCTAGTCCAGCATTCTGTATCACACAGTGGCCCACCAGTTGTACACGGGGATCTCGAGCAGAAGGGAGGGCAAAACCCTGACCTGCTCCCGACCCCCACAATCAGTACCCAGGGAAATCCTGCCTACCTCAACCAACTCCGAGGTGGCACTTGAATGTCCTTTTCAGTAACTACCGATACACTTGGTATCCATGAATCTGTCTAATCCTGCCTTGAAGTTGTTCAGGCTGACAGCTGTCACAACCTCCTCTGGAAGTAAATTCCATAACCCAATGACCCTCTGGGTGAAGAAATATTTCCCTTTATTAGTCCTAATTTTCCTACCTTGGAGCTTCAGGGAGTGCCCTCTAGTCCTAGTGTTTTGTGACAAAGAAAATATTTTTTCTTTATTCACCTTTTCTATCCCATGCATGATTTTATACACTTCAATCAAGTCACCTCTTAAACGCTGTCTTTCAAGGCTGAAAAGACCAAGGCGTTGCAACCTGGTTTCATAAGGGAGCCGCTCCATCCCTTGGATCATTCTTGTTGCCCTTTTCTGTACCTTTTCCAGTTCCGTTATATCCTTCTTAAGGTGCGGAGACCAGAATTGTACACAGTACTCCAAATGTGGCCTCACCATCGATTTGTAGAGAGGTAATACAACATTTGCTGACCTATTTTCGATTCCCTTTCTGATCATGCCAAGCATAGAATTTGCTTTTTTCACTGCTGCTGCGCACTGGGTTGACATCTTCATTGAGCTGTCCACCAAGACCCCAAGATCCCTTTCCTGGTTTGTCTCGGAAAAAAGCTTTGACCCCATCAATTGGTAGGTGTAGTTGGGGTTCTTTGCCCCGATGTGCATGACTTTACACTTGTTTAGGTTAAAATGCATTTGCCACTTTGTTGCCCATTCACTCAATTTCGAGAGATCTTTCTGGAGCTCTTTACAATCAGTTTCATTTTTAACTACCCTGAACAATTTAGTGTCGTCTGCAAACTTTGCTACCTCAGAATTCACTCCTACATCCAGATCATTAATGAATAAATTAAAAAGTAACGGACCCAAAACTGAACCTTGGGGTACGCCACTTCTCACCTCTTTCCACCCAGAGAAATGTCCGTTTATTACCACCCTTTGTTTCCTACAGTTTAGCCAGGTTCCAATCCAGGACAAGACCTGTCCCCTGATTCCATGGCTGAAGAGCTTGTTTAGGAGCCTTTGGTGAGGGACTTTGTCAAAAAGTCTTTTGAAAGTCAAGGTAAACAATATCAATTGGGTCCCCTTTATCTAGGTGTTTATTTACACCCTCAAAGAATTCTAACAAGTTAGTAAGACATGATTTGCCTTTGCAGAAACCATGTTGATTTTCTTTCAGCAATGCCTGTTCTTCTATGTGCCTAGTAATATTTTCTTTAATAATGGTTTCCATCACTTTGCCTGGAACTGAGGTTAAACTGACTGGTCTATAATTTCCTGGATCACCTCTGGATGCTTTTTTGAAGATTGGTGTTACATTTGCCTCCCTCCAGTCCTCGGGTACAGTGCCTGATCTTAGAGAAAGGTTATATATCTTAGCTAGAAGTTCAGCAATTTCACACTTGAGTTCCTTAAGAACTCTGGGGTGGATGCCGTCTGGACCTGGTGATTTGTTGACATTTAGTTTAGTAAGGCATATGAGAACATCCTCCTTGTTTATCTCTATCTGTTTTAATTCTTTTAATTCCCTCCCTGAAAAAACTGACTCAGCTGCAGGCATATGTTGTCTGTCCTCCTGGCCCGTGCAGTGGGGCAAGACAGAGCAATGGGGAAGAGAAGGGAGGGGGGGAGAAGCTTGGAGGACTGCACTTTCCAGAATGCCTAGCAGCAGCGTCACTTCCAGTTCCTCATAGAAATGCGGGAAAAAGAAGAAGATGAATGAAGACGGGAAGGAAATGAGGGGGAGAAGACAAGGAGAAGTGAGTAGTACAATAATTAAGACTTTATTACGATCATAACGCAAATTGTTGGCCTCAAGGACCGTAAAAGAAAGTCTACTTCCTGGTTAGCTGCCGTGATGCGTATAAACTAGAAAGTCCCATTACATACGAATCACTTACGATTTCTTTTAATTTTCATAACTTTTTTCTCATGCCTAGAAGATGCCACTGAAGTTTTTATTCTTGTCAGCTGAGAAGGATGACCACTGCAGATTCCTTGTTGCAAAGCAGTCATAAAGTTACATTGAAACATATGCCACTTTTATACACTTTACAGAACTGTCAAATCCAAACTTTCCCACTCCTGCACGCTGTAGGCTTCATGATGATTGGTTGGAAACTTGGAAGCCAGCTGTAGCAGGAACCAATCGCAAAACAGCACCGCTTTTGTCCTGGCGAATGGGAAGCGAGGGACAGGAATGTGTTCAAAACAAAGAGCAGCTGGAGTTTTCTTGATTAGATCATGGCCATATGTTAATGAAGATCCATAGCTTTGACCTTTCAGGCCAAAGGAATTATTTTGTTCTTGGTGAGAAACAGGAATTGTCCTTAACAACCCTTCCTTGTTGACAAAGGGCCATATGCAGATTCTGTCCATGAGAAGTTTCAGTCTTCTGGATGGTAAATAAATGAAATAACTGTAGCTATGTGCTGGTTTCTGAGGCCAGTAGTGACAGCTGATTGTGAAATATGAAATATAGTTATGCCATACGTTCTATAAACGCAGGATGAGGCTAATCTCAGAGGGATGAGGCTAATCCCAGCGTTTATAAAACAAAAGGAGTCTTTCAAAAATGGGGAGAAGGGGGAGAACCTTCTCCAAAACCAGAAAGAGTCCTCTGTCATGCAAATTGTTTCAATGATTGGATTAAAGGGTGCAGCCAGGAATGTGGTCACCCTGATCTTGAAAAACAACAGCCGAGTCGCGTAGCCTTCCTCATATTATTTTACACATCGGGGGGAAACATGCAGGAAAATTACATAGGAGGGTTTCAGGGGAATATCACCAATATCTCATAATTATTTCATATGCAAGGAGTAGAGAGAAAGTCCATAAGATCTTGAAAAACATAAAATCCATATGCTTTGGGGAATGTCCATCCGTGTCCTTGGGAAAACTATAAGAGAAAAGTCCTTTTTGCTAATAGCCGGAGGAGAGTCCAAACACACGGAAGTCCTTGGCAAACTACGTCTCCCAAACCTCTCAGGGCTTGCCCCTGTTGGCCTGTTGACTGGCAACTCCGTGCACAAAGAATCCATGGCTTCAGGTTAAGTGAGGCAAGAAAACAGAGAGGTACAAATGGTTGGAGGTCTTTTGATGCCAAATCCCAGCCTTTGGTGCTAGAGATGCCAGACCACATGTGCAGGAACGTTGGAACTCCCTGCTGCAGGTCAAACCAATTAGGATGCAGATGGGCTCTTTCTGGGGCTTGCCTTCACTACTAGTTTAGAAACCCCAGTTGTGCTTAATGGAATTAAGCCTTCTAAGAATTCTTATTTGTGTGAGGATGTTCAACAAAGGGAAGTTCTATTACTTCCATTGTATTTCCAGTTGCTACATGATGTGTAGGTTTCCAGCATGTATTCTGTGCCATGCTTATCTTACAATTCTTGCTAAAATTAGGCATAATTTATTTTATACTCAAAAATTAATTATGTCATGAAAGTATTGGGACCTATATTTACAGTCTCTCATTAAAATTACTTTTGTGTCCACGTTAATATATAATTTTGGCATTTTAGGTGTTGAATTTGTTTGTATGCATTCCAATAATAGTTTCAGTATGGGTTCTTTTCTAACTCATCCCATGATCAGAAGTTTCAAAATAACCCAATTTTCTCTTGAATGATTGACACGATTAACACTGTAATTTCTGATTTAACATGAGGGGGTGTGGCCTTCCAGGCAGCCTTCCACTTGCTGCTGATCCTGTTCTGGGCATGCTGCGAAAGCAATTAGATTAAAAACTAAGAACACTAATGCACACTTGCCACTATCCCATGTTATTCCTGTGACAGAAGTGGCGGTTTACCACTAAGATAATAGGCAGCTTTACGATGCTGCAGCCCTGTGAAACTGCACTTCTAGGTGGCCAATTGTCCTGTTTCGCTCCATATGCATCCTTACAACAAGGGTTAAAGCAACTAAAAAAGCTTTACTTCAGCAAAATGATAATACTCTAACAAATGGCAACAAAGGGATAGAAGGAAAACCCCAAAAGCAAAGCAAAAGTCTTACATCAGACGTCTTTGACAAAAAGTCTTTGCAAGGCACTTGCTGAAGCTGAAACCGGAACACAGAAACACTGAGTAGAATAGTTGCTGCCAGCAATGCCCCCTTGCTTTAATGCTGATTTATAGCCCTAAGCTCCCAACACAAGTGTTCCTGGGGTGAGGTCTAATTGCTCAGCATCCTTGCAGCACTTCTATCTGACTTTCTCCTTTCTTCTTTCACCTTTTGGTGTTCCTGAAAAGTAAGAACTGGCAGTATGTTTTCCTTGCCCTCTTCTTCGTCCTCAGCACTTGGCCCCAAATCCCTGACTCCTACATCTTCAGCCTCCTGTTCTACCACCTCCTCCTCAGAAGAGGAGTACACAACAGCAATATAACTCTGCCCTCCCTCTGTGTCACTTCCCATTCATATTATTTTCATTGCAATTGCAAATTCCCTGGTGGATTTTTGAAACAAAATAGAACGAGGGGAGTATGGCAGATGGCACTAGAAAATCTCCTGGACTGTGGTATTATCATTACGAGGAGGTAGCAGACCACCAACGGTATCCCATGGGAGCAGCTGCTGTGCTGGTTCACCACTTCCATGTGATAAAATCAAAAAATTAAACATTCAAACAGATTCTAAGAGATTGATAAAATTTCAAAAGGTCTGGGAAGAAAAGCCTTCTATTATAAAATGAAACTTGGAAGGCATTTGTCACAAAATTATTACTTGCACATATTTTTAAATTCTCAATTATTTCCCTCAATAATAGAGGTATAACTACATTGCATTTTACATTTTAAATTAGAGGTTATTCCGCTCTTTTGTATACAATACGCAACCATATTAAATAGTAAGCAAGAGATATCTTATACTTAGCTTCGTGATGCTGCCTCTGAAAACAATGAAGTGGACATATAGATCAATGGTTGCTAGCACTCACATGGACTCCTTTCCTAGTTCATCCACCTGAACATTAGGAAGAACTTCCTGACCACAAGAGCTATTTAACAATGGAACTCACTGCCTTGGAGTGTGGTGAAAGCTCCTTTCTTGGAGGCTTTTGAACAGAGGTTGGATGGCTTTCTGTCAGGGGTGTTTTGATTGTACTTTTCTTGCATAGCAGGGGGTTGGACTAGATGGCCTAGGTGGTTTCTTCCAACTCTATTATTCTATGATTCTATGATTTTCTGATCTATCTGCCCTCATTCATAATCTATAGTATGATGTTGCTTGACTACACTTGCCCTGGCTTTCATCTGTAAAATGCTGAAGGGTATTGAAGATGCTACAAATTACTGAGGCCCAGTGGTCTGGCAGTGTTCCAAGACCCAACTATATTGCATGTGTTTTTGGTTTTCTCAGTTACTATCATTATTTGTCCTTTTTCACATCTACTGTAAAACAAAAATAACAGTGATATATAAAATTATATAAAATGCCTAGCATATATCTTGAATATTTTGGAGTCGAGCCCAGAAACTCCCGTCGAAAAATTAGAAATCTTCGTTAGTTTCCCGCAGCAGACCGTTCCTAGAGTGAACGGTCCCAAACACTTCACATACACGCCTGTTCCCGGACACAACGCCTACCCTCCCTGCCCAAGATCCTTCCCCACAAGAACCTTTTGACATTTCCCGGCACTATGTATTTTTAATTGAATTTTAATTTTTTTCTCTCTCTTTTTCCCTCTCTTGCGGGCACCTCAAATGTGCGAGGAGAAGCTGCTCTCAAAAGGGAACCGCAGTGGCTCAACAGGCAAGGTTGAGGCCGCGGGGAACCAGGGGTTGCCGGTTCGGGACCCCGCAAGGGAGGAGGGAAAGTTTCCTCTGTTTTTTTTTGCCCCAGACCGGGAGTGCCCGGGTCTGGCAAATTTGACGTCTCTGGGCCATCCCATTGGCAAGAGATTCCCATTTTTCACATATTTTTGTAGAGGCACTCGGGACATATAAAAGCTCAACTGAGCTGTCAAAAGAAAAATCAATGAATTTGGCCTAAGAGGCTGGAGGCCTCATCTGTGCAATGGAACTGACAGCTGAGAATTGAAGTCACTGGGTTCGAGGCCTGCACCGGAAAGAATTCATTATTATGCATGTGTACCCTGTCTATTGCCGCCATCGTTCAAATTATAGAAATATTATCCTACAAGTCCCCATGACCCCATGTAGACCTTCCCCCTCCCCTTCCACTAGAATAGTTAAAAGGTTGCTTTTGAAATTGTGTTTTACCCTGTTTGCCAAGAGAAATGTACCGCATTTGCCCTGAGTCATCTCACACCTTTTGTCTCACCATCATATCTCATGTTTACATGGATCAATAGCCATCTGGCCAGGCCCTTGTGATAAAGATTAGGTCCTTTGCCTGTCTTTACACCTGGCTAATCCCAAGGCTGTCTAGATCTCTGAGTTTCGTCTACCTAGACCAGCCCTTGGGTATTGGACAAAAGAGGATCATAAAACACAGCGGGCCCCCTGTTTGGCTTCGGAAACCAGACAAGGCCCACCATAAGACTTTTGTCATTTTAGCCATCTAAGCAGATCATCTTAATCCGACCTTCCTTTCTTCCTCACTCAAACATGAGGAAGGGACATGTGAACTTGATAATTACATTTCCTGATAACAAAAGCCAGAACCAGACTTTCTGCCCCAGGCAAACACCTGGGAAGGACTTCCTTTGCTTACTCTCCATAATCCTTCCTGATGACAGCTTCACCCAACCCTCCTCATTCCGGAACCCCATATTTGGTGAGAGGCATCTGATTGGCCAGAACAGGCAAATGGAGAAGGACGCTGATAGGCTCCCCAGAGCCGGCCTGCGGCCCACCCATCAGCTGGTTCCAGTGTTCCGACCAATCATCGACAAGCCGGCCGGGAGGAGGCGGGCGGGAAATTCAAATGTTTGATAGATCTGTAACCTTTAAAAACTCATGTTTTGAATGCCAATGTATGCGGACTTCGCAGAATCAGGGTATTGCGGTCGCATCCTCTCAGCTGAGCAGAATAAACAATTTTGTGGCTTCTACCTTGTATCGTGGTGAGCATAATCTGACCTCCGGGCACGGGAAGGTTGGGGGACCTAGGTTGCTCCGGGCTCGCCAGGGTATTCACGGACCCTCTCTGGACTGGGCTCCGCAGGCGGTTGGCGGGGTCAGCCCAGAATCGTTGTTCGGCAACAATATCACTCTGATATTTTTAGCATTTTGCATAAAGCCCTACAAAAGAAGGCAAAAACAGTTAAAATGTGGCACCTAAACCTATCTGCTGTCTGTTGAGGAAAGAAGAAAAACCTATAGATCTTCATAGCAACTTCAGAAATCCTTGCAAGTCAGCAATCACAACAAATAATCTTGAACAAACTGTTGAAAGGTATTTTAATTTAGATTACCATAGCATTTCAGACTTGGAACTGTTTCAGGTAGGGGGAAAAATCCTGAGACACTGAACACCACAGAAAATTCTGGAGAATTTGTCAGGGGTGGGGGGTTGGGATGAGGACAAGACTACATTGGCAGCTAATATAAACCACCCCAGAAAAGTAACACAAGAAGCCTAATGTTTTATTTCATTTTGAAAGCATTATAATAAAATAAAATAAAATAAATGAGTGCCAGGTGTCCACATGATTGTCAATCATCTCAATATATTTGCACTCGGTGCCAAAAAAAAGTGGGTGGTTGGAGATGGCAGCTTCTCACTGAGAGACTGAACAGAGCACGAGCAGCTGATTTTTACTGCTCTGTAAGCAAGAAGACTAGAAAGTTTATCATTCTGTTCAGAAATCCTGAACATGTAAGTAACAAGCATGGAATATTTCCAGACAAGACAGTTCCTCCTGCCCCAATATCAATAAACCTACCTACATGAACAGAGCACAAAAGCAAGATTAAATAGATTTAAATAGTTGTGTTATTTGGTGTCGAGTCAATTTATAGCAACCCTATGAACCTAAAACGTTCATAATTCCCAATCATTAACTTCCCTGCTCAGAGCTTGCAGACTCAGGCCTGAAACTTCCTTAGATTGCAAAACATCCACCAGTATGCGGTCTTTTCCTATTGCCTTTCACTTTGCCAATCATTTTCTTTTCTAATAAGTCTGGTCATTTTGTGATATGTATGTCCAAAACACAACAACCTCAATGTAGTCCACTTCTTTAGAGTTTAAACTTGATATCGCCCCCAAATATATTGCTACAAAGTGTGGTGTAGCACTCACATTAGCTTGGGGTATTCAAACTCCTCCCCCACTCTTCTCTCCTGGGTCACTCTGGCGCCCCAACGCAAAGGCTGGGCTGTAGCACAGCAGGTTAACTGCCAACTGCAGTAAATCTTGCCAATTGAAAGGTTGACAGTTTAAAGTCCAGTTCAAGGTGAGCTCCTGGTTTGTAGCCCAGATTCTGCCTACCTAGTACTTCAAGAGCAAACGTGAGTAGATAAATATGTACCACTTTAAAAAGTGGGAAGATATTTAAGTCAGCCATAAGGTAATACCAGAAAACTGCCGGCGATTCTATCAAGGAGATAGTTTATGAACAAAACTCTTCAGTAGGGTAGATCAGTGTTTCCCAACCAGTGTGCTGGGGAACACTAGTGTGCCGTGAGCGATCATCAGGTGTGCCGTGGGAAATTGGAACCTCCAATACCCTTTCTTCCCCCTCCTGCCGAACACTTTTTCTTCTCCACTCGGGCTCCCTTTGTCAGCGCCGCTTGGCCCGTTTGTTGCCCTAACGGACCAAACCTCGCGCGCCATCAGATAAGACCAGCATCTGGCGGGCTTTGAACTGGAACCGCCCTTTGAAGTGCCAGGCACCTTTCCTGAACTTTGATATGCGGAGAGCCGGATGGTCATCCCTGAGGAAGGAGGGGCCCAGCAGGGGGGCGGGCCGGGGAGGGCTTTTGAAGAGACACTTGCGCGGGAAGACTTTAGTCTATCTTTGCTTGCTTTGGATTAAGGACCTATTAAACCACTTATCCTTCAACCCCGCTTGGAGTGAGCTTGATTTACTAGACTCCCCTTGCCGGAGCTTACATAAAGATAGACTCACCAACTTCTACGGCCGTGAAAGCCTTCCGACCGTAACCACCTTTGTAAGATGTCTCACGCCGAGATGGATCCCCTCGCCGAGATGGATCCCCTCGCCGACCTGCTCCCCGAGGACTTGGGTGAGGAAGAGGGCATCGAGGAGGATGGAGAAGGAGACGAGGCCGGAGCCCCGGCGGCGGCAGCTCAGGCCACAATCGCGGGGATGGGGGCAGAGGCGCCGCAGCTCCCCGCCTCGGCGCCGAAGGATGTAACCCGGCGCAAGAAGCTGGCGCGTTCTGGAGGGAGGGACCCAGCCCTGGATGGCGGGTTCCCCAGCGCAGCGGAACTGCGGCTGGAGGTGCAGGTATTCCAGCTGACCGAGGCGGTGCAGAAGCTCCAGTCCCAGATGGAGTTGTTACTGGCCAGACCGGAGGAGCTGCCGTGGGCCTTGCCAGATGCCCGACACCGGGAGCGGCCTGCGAGCCAAGCAACGGAGCGGCCAGGCCGACCGTCGGGAAGGGTGACTTTCCGGGACAGTGGAGACGACTTCATCCCACCGAGGGGAGCTTCCACCTTCAACCTGGGCCAGGCCGACCAGAGCCAAGAGATGGCAGGAATCCGGAGGGACCTGAAGGTAAAGTTCGACGGGGACCCCCGCCAGCTCTCCTACTTTGTCACCAATGTGCAGAACTATATGCTGGACTATGGGGATTCGTTCCCCTCGGAAGGGGCCAAGGTGCGGGCTGTGGGGGCCAACTTGAAGGAGGCCGCGGCATATTGGCTAGTGCAGATGACAGACACCCAAGCACCACAGTTGAGATGGCTGGACGCCTTCCTAGACGCCCTGCAGACCCGCTTCCGAGACCCCTTAGCTGGCGAGAAGGCCAAGGCTCAGTTGAAGAGGATCTACCAAGGCCAGAGGTCCGTTTCTGAGTATGCCTTAAGCTTCAAGGCCCTAGCAGGGAAGATCCGGGGTTGGTCTGCGACTACCATACTAGAGTGTTTCAAGGCAGGCCTGAGGTCGGACATCCTTGATTGGGCCATGCACCGGGGAAACCCCGAAACCCTAGAAGACTGGATTGTTTCGGCGGGGAGAATGGAGTGCGACATGGAGCAGATGCCGCGGCGCTACAGAGATGGCGGGAGAACCCGAGGAGTGGGGTCGGCCCCGTCGGGGAGGTCAGGACCAGCCCGGAAGCCGTCGCCGAGGGCCCGGTCAGGCAGCCGGGAAAGCCAAAGGGGGAAGAGGGGAGCCTGCTTCTCGTGCGGACGAGAAGGCCACCGAGCGGCGGACTGCCGCAAGAAGGGCCCCTCACCGAAGCCGGAGAAGGCGCCGGAGGCCAAGCCAACCCAACAGGCCAAGACCCCAGTTTGAGGAAAGGCGGCAGCCGCTGCGGAGACTGCCCGGGCACCCCGAAGCCTACGAGAGGCAGATGAGCTGGAGCCAGAGATGGAGGAGAGCGACCCCGAATGGATGGCGGGAAATGACAACGATCTGCTGTAGACGCCCGGTGGCAGATCCAAACCCCTCCAGGTGGTGAGTCTGATCCCCTTGGTTGTGACACATACAAATTTGATATTAAAGTGTGGGGGCCCGGGGCGCCCCAGCCCCTAGAGACAGTGGCCATGCTAGATAGCGGGTGCACTCGGTGCCTGATGTACCCCCAGCTAGCGAAGCAGTTGGGGATAAAGCCCCAGGACTTGATAGAACAGATCCTCTTCTCCCAGCTGGATGGGTCCCCCGCCAATGGGAAGCCGGCCACCCACAAGACAGGAGAGATAAGAATCCAGATCGGGTCCCACCAGGAGACGCTGAGATTCGTGATCTCCGCGATGGCACACCAGCCCGTCATCTTAGGGGCCCCCTGGCTGCACGCCCAGAACCCACAGGTCAACTGGGAGTCGGGAGCCGTGAAGTTTCGTGACGGAGAAGCATGGGCGAGAGTAGATGACCCAAGTGAAAGTGGGGCCCCAGAACACGAGGGAGCTGGAGTGGGGGCAGCAGAGAGCCAGCCCGGCGACATCCCGTGAGAATACAGGGACTTAGAGGAAGTCTTTAGCGAGCGGGAAAGTGACCAGCTACCCCCCCACCGGAAGTCCGACTGCGCAATTGAAATTGACAAAGGCGCCAAACTACCCAGCCCAAAGCTATACGCCCTGTCCGAGCCAGAAAGAAAGGCATTGAGAGACTTTATTGATAAAAATATGGACAGAGGATATATTGAGAAGTCCACAAGCCCGCTGGCGGCGCCAGTCCTGTTCCGCCCCAAGGCAGATGGATCCCTGCGACTGTGCGTAGATTATCGAGGCCTCAACGCCATCAGCGCAGCAAGCCCTTATCCGCTGCCCCTGATGTCGGAGATACTAGCCCAGCTGGGGGGGGGGGCGCGGCTCTTCACCAAGTTGGACATTCGAGAAGCCTTTTATAGGATAAGGGTGAAAGACGAAGACTGTTGGAAGACAGCGTTTAACTGCCATCTGGGCCAGTACCAATTCCGGGTCACCCCGTTCGGACTTAAAGGAGCGCCAAAGATATTCCAGCAGTTTATCAATGAGATCTTCAGAGACTTGCTGTACAAGGGAGTTCTAGTCTACCTGGATGACGTGCTAATCTACTCAACGTCGGAGGCAGAACACATCGAGATGACCCGATAAGTGCTCCGCCGTCTACGGGACAACCAGCTCTTTGTCAAGCTGTCTAAATGCGAGTTCCACAGGCAGGAACTGGACTATTTGGGGTATCGGATCTCCACGAGGGGTCTGGCTATGGACCCTAGTAAAGTGCGGGATGTATTAGCGTGGGAGGCGCCCCGAACCCGGCGACAACTACAAGGCTTCCTGGGGTTCGCTAACTTCTACCGGCAGTTCATCCAGGGTTTCGCGAGGATAGCGCTCCCCCTGACTGAACTGTTAAAGATTAAGGGTTTGGGGGAGACGAAGAAGGCGAGGTCCCCAGGCGCCAAGCTGAACTGGACGCCACAGTGCCAGGCCGCCTTCGATAGCCTCAAGCAGAGCTTCACCAGTCAGCCGCTACTGATGCACCCCCAGCCCGACCGGCCGTTCACCGTGCAGTGCGACGCCTCCGAGGTGGCCTATGGGGCAGTACTCCTACAACGAGATGAAGAAGGCACCCTGCGGCCATGTGCCTACCTCTCCAAAAAGTTCACGCAATCGGAGAAACGCTGGCACGTCTGGGAGAAGGAGTCCTTTGCAGTTCGAGCCGCACTGAGCCATTGGAGACACTTCTTGGAAGGCACCGCCCTGCCCTTCGAAGTGTGGACAGACCACAAAAACCTGCAGGCACTGCAATCCCCACAAAGACTCAACGCCAAGCAGCTGAGGTGGGCGCAGTTCTTCAGCCGCTTCAACTTTGAGCTCAAATACTTGCCCGGCCCGAAGAACGTGCTAGCAGACACCCTGTCTAGGATGCCTGAGGCCGACTACTCAGCGCCAGAGGAAATGGGGACAGTGTTCACCAAATGCCAGTTAGGCCTAGTGGCCCGCACCCGGGCGGCGGCCAAGGCCCCTCAGCCCACCGTTCCCGGAACCCCAGAACTGCTGGCGGATTTGGCGGCGGCCTACGAGTCGGACGCTTGGCTCAAGGAGCACCGGGTGGACCTAGCCGACTCCGGAGGGATCTACTATTACAGGGACAAGCTGTACGTCCCGCAGAGCCAGAGGGCCCGGATCCTGGCCCAAGCCCACGACTCCACGTTGTCCGGCCATTTCGGCCTCACCAAGACCCTAAAGCTGTTAGCCCGGCAGTTCTGGTGGCCAGCGATGCGTAAGGACAGTAATGACTACATTTCTGAATGCGAGGTGTGTGCCAAGAACAAGCCTAAGCCGGGCCGCCCGACGGGGCTCCTGCAGCCGGTTGCCGACCCCGCCGAGCCCTGGAGCGAAATCGCCATGGACTCCGTCGTCGACCTGCCACCCAGCGGTGGATACACCACCATTTGGACGGTGGTGGACCTTTTCTCCAAGCAGGCTCATTTCGTTCCGCTTTGCCGGCTCCCTACAGCCCCGGAGTTGGCCCGCCTGTTTACACACCACGTCTTCCGGCTCCACGGGTGCCCACGCCGGGTCGTGAGCGACCGGGGCCCGCAATTCACGTCCAGGTTCTGGAAGGCGTTCCTGGCGGGCCTGGGCTCACAGCGGGCCCTGAGCACAGCTTTTCACCCGGAAACGGACGGCGCAACGGAGCGAGTCCAACGGACCCTGCAGCAGTACCTCCGGTGCTACTCCACCTACCAGCAGGACAACTGGGCTGAGCTGCTGGACGTGGCCGAATACAGCTACAATAACTCCGAGCACGCCTCGACGGGGGCCTCGCCATTCCGGGTCGTCTCCGGCCGAGACTTCCCCCCCTTCCCAGCGCTGGCCCCGGCAGCAGACCCGGCCTCGCCACCGACGGACTGGGGGGCCAAGGTGGCGGCAGCTTGGCCGCAGATACAGGCAGTGCTGCGACAAGCTCGGGACTCTTACAAACTGTACGCCGACAGGAAAAGAGGGCCCCAACCCGTGTATGCCGTCGGAGATCGCATGTTCCTGTCCACCAAACACCTCAAGTCCACTCAGCAGTCACGCAAGTTTGCAAATAAGTTTGTAGGGCCCCTCAGCGTGGTGGAAGTGATTAACCCCGTGGCAATCAAACTGGACCTCCTGCACACCTGGCGCAAGGTCCACCCGGTCTTCCATGTGAGCTTACTCAAAAAAGCTGTGTCCGACCGGAAGTGGTCCAAGCCTGAAGACGCTCCGGTGCCGATCATGGTGGGGCCCCACACCCTCTTTGAGATCCGTGAAATTTTGGACTCGCGGCGCCTCAAGGGCCGCCTTAGCTACCTAGTTAAATGGACTGCCAAAGACTTGCACCCTGAATGGGTGCTGGCCCAACACGTGAGGGACCCAAAGCTGCTGAAGGCCTTTCATGCCGCTTTCCCTGCAAAACCGGGACCCTGATTTCTCCCTTCCCTTTGTTCTTCTTTCCCTTGCAGGTGGCTCCTTTCCGGAGGGGGGCGCTATGTCAGCGCCGCTTGGCCCGTTTGTTGCCCTAACGGACCAAACCTCGCGCGCCATCAGATAAGACCAGCATCTGGCGGGCTTTGAACTGGAACCGCCCTTTGAAGTGCCAGGCACCTTTCCTGAACTTTGATATGCGGAGAGCCAGATGGTCATCCCTGAGGAAGGAGGGGCCCAGCAGGGGGGCGGGCCAGGGAGGTCTTTTGAAGAGACACTTGCGCGGGAAGACTTTAGTCTATCTTTGCTTGCTTTGGATTTTTTTTTTTTAATGAATAATTTTTATTGATTGTTTTTTTATCATACATAAGTAAAACAGGGGGGTGAAAAAAGAAATAGTGGAATAGAGTAGGAGATGGGGAACGGGATAGGGTATGGGGGGAGTGGAGTTCATGAGAGGGAAGATGGGGCAGTAGGGAAGGGTTGGGGGTGTGAAGAAAAGAAAGAAAAGAAAGAAATCTTCTTCCAGTCCGGGTGTACGGGAGATCCCTTTTGCTTGATATCACCCTGTCTTCATTGTAAGAGGTTTTCCTCACTCCTTGGTCTGTTTGGTTAAAGATATAATATCAAAACTTTATTCTTTTCACATAGTCTATAACCTGCTGCCAATCTATCCTTTTTTGGGGTTTTTTATTATTGACCATATTTTGCAATATGTCCATGTCTGAGTATTCAATAAGTTTGAAGGCCCAGTCCAGCGTCGTTGGGGGCTTCTCTTTTTTCCAGTTTCTTGCAAGAATGGTTCTTGCTGCGGCCGTGATGTAGTAGAAAATTTTTTCCTTGTTGGCCTCAAATCTGCCTCCTGTCAGGTTGAGCAAGAAGGTTTCTGGTTTAAATTCTATATCCGTCTCGAGCATAGTCTGTGAATGTGCGTGAATAGCTTTCCAAAATTTTTTGACCTTGCGGCATCCCCACCAGCAGTGTAAGTCAGTGCCTGTTTGTTCTTTACACTTCCAGCATTTTTTATTAAGGTTCTTATATAGTTTGGAGAGTTTTTGAGGAGTCAGGTGCCACCGGAAGAATATTTTTAGCCAATTTTCTGAGGCTGCTGTTGACCCAGTATAGTTTTTATTTTTCCTCCAGACTTCCTCCCATTCTCTTAATAGGATAGTATGTTTGAAGTCTTGAGCCCACTTTATCATGTTGCCCTTGACCAGCTCCGTTTCCGTTTCCCAGTCCAACAGGATGCCGTATAAAGTTCTTATCTGTTGCCTTTTCTTTCTCATCACAACATCCCAGAGTGTGTCTTGTTGGGCAAAGTTGTTTTTCTTGTCAATTTTGTAGATATCTTTAAGCTGGGCGTATTGGAACCACGAGAGGTCAATGCCCACTGAGTTCAACTGCTCTCTAGTCTTTAGGTTCCATTCTTCCCCTGTTTTTTCCAATAAATCTTTATATATATGCCATTCCATCGGGGGGAGTTCACGTTTATATTGGGCCTCGTTTGGTGAAATCCACATAGGTGTGGCTTGGTAGAATCGGTGTTTATATTTAAGCCACGTTTTTAGCAGGGCTGCACGAATAAAATGGTTTGTAAAGTTCTTCTCCAGTTTGGCCTTGTCGTGCCAAAGATATGCGTGCCAGCCTCTTCTGACGTCGTATCCTTCCAAATTTAACAGTCTTCTTTTTTTAAGAGTGGCCCAGTCGGCAACCCATGTCAGGGCGGCTGCCTCATAGTAGAGCTGGAGATTAGGTAGAGAGAAGCCTCCCCTTTCTCTCTTATCCATAAGGTTTCTATATTTCACCCTGGCTTTCTTTCCGTCCCATACAAATTTGAGAATCTCCTTTCTCCATTTATTAAAGTAATAGTTTGTTCTTAGGATTGGTATAGACTGGAATAGAAAGGTCATTTTTGGGAGGACGTCCAGCTTAATTGCTGCGATTCTCGCCAGGATATTTAAATTCAGATGTTTCCAGCTCCTAATTTTCTTAGATATTTCACTCCAGACTGGCTCGTAGTTATTTCTTATCAGTTGGTTGTTTTGTGCTGTGATATTAATACCCAGATAACGTATCTTGCTAGCCGTCTGGATCTGCGTGAGCTCTTGTAGTTGGTCCTTTCTTTCTTTTCTAATGTTCTTTGTCAAAAATTTTGTTTTATCATAATTGATTTTTAGCCCTGCTACCGCACCATAGTCTTTGATCTTGTTCAACCACTCCTGTATTGTTTCAATTGGGTCTTCTATTATAAAAACGACATCATCGGCAAACGCCTTTAGTTTATATTCTTCCCCGTGGGTTTTCAAGCCTTTCAGTGCTTTGTCAGCTCTGATGTCTTGTAAGAGGATTTCAAGCGTCATAATAAACAATAGGGGGGAAATGGGGCAACCTTGTCTGGTCCCTTTTTCAATTTGAATTGTACCCGATGTTTTTCCGTTTACAATTATCTTTGCTGACTGTTTGGAGTAAATTGCTTGAATAGCGTTCAGAAACTTATAACCCATATCTTTCTCTTTCATCACTTCCATCAGGAAAGTCCAATTAGCATTGTCAAATGCCTTTTTGGCATCCAAGAAGAGAAAGCCTACTTCTCGTTGTCTGTTGACATCGTAGAATTCAATCGCATTTATGATGGTTCTGATATTATCTCTCATCAGGCGGTTAGGGAGGAAGCCAGTTTGGTCCTCATTGATTGTCTCATTTAAAAGCACTTTAAGTCGGTTGGCCATTATAGCTGTGAAGATCTTATAGTCGTTATTCAATAACGATATGGGCCTGTAATTTTCCATATGCCTCGGATTGGTCTTTCCCTTGTGTATTAATACTATTGAAGCTTCACGCCATGAGTCGGGAATGGAACCTTGTTCTAGTGCTTTATTCATTATCTCTCTTAGAGAGGGAGTTATTTCTTCGGCTAAAATTTTGTAGTAGATCGCCGTCAGCCCGTCTGGTCCTGGCGCTTTATTCAGCGGAAGTTTCTTAATTGCCTCTTTTATTTCTTCCTCCTTTACTGGTTTGTTTAGTAGTAACCTTTGGTCGTCGCTGATTTTATCTAATTTTGCTTTGGCTATATAGCTGATCACAGGGAGGTCTTTTGAAGAGACACTTGCGCAGGAAGACTTTAGTCTATCTTTGCTTGCTTTGGATTAAGGACCTATTAAACCACTTATCCTTCAACCCCGCTTGGAGTGAGCTTGATTTACTAGACCCCCCTTGCCGGAGCTTACACCCTTCTTCCCAGCCTCGCTCTGCTCGCTTTGCCTCGCTTTGCTCAGGAGGGGAGGGGGGAAGGAGGAAGGCATGACCCGTGCGGGCGCTACTGTGCGCTACTGTGCAGACTCGCCCCACGTCTTCCTCCCTCCCCCTCCCTTCCTGAACACGCTCACGCTGCCCCCTCGGATCAAAATGGCGGTAGCTATTTTGACATTGCTCCCGTTTTCAACCACATATCCATGTGAGATGAACTTCTCAAGCTTGACTGCGATAAAAACTAAAAACAGAGAGAGACTGACAGCTGTTGAGCAAGACCTTTGTTTGTGTCTTTCTGCCATTCCTGCCAGGATATCTATGTTGTGTTCATCGAAACAGGCCCAGGTTTCACACTGAGTGTATAAATACATTTAAAAACATATTAACTATATGTATTACTGTGTTAGAGTGTCATTTTTGGTTGGTGGTGTGCCCCAGGATTTTGTAAATGTCAAAAATGTGCCGCGGCACAAAAAAGGTTGAGAAACACTGGGGTAGATGGCCAAAATTGAGCACAAACCTCCAAGATGCCAAAGATGCCAAAGATTGAAAAGCCTATGTATACCATTATCTATCTACAGTTGTCTGTCTTGTCAGTGTATAACAGCACGGAATGTTTGCAGTATATGTTTCCTGTGATCTGCCTAGAGCCCTCTTCAGGATGAGAAGGACAGAATTTAAATATTGCAAATAAATAAATGAGTGGTGGACATAGCCATTTTCACCTGGTGGCCATAGCTATGATGGGAACAGTAGGGGAATAAGTAGGACATCTTATTGCCTCCACAGTGGCCTGGGAGCTTGTGGCAATAGCCTTATTGGGGCTGAATTTGACATTCTGGATTGGCTCTGAGATAAAGTGCCCATGCAAATCTGTGCAGAAGATTTTATGGTTCCTCATTTGAGAAGAAGATATGTTTGGGCAAATCTTCCAGCTACTCGCAGGAGCTTTTGCATGTTATATCTATTATCCCATACTGTGGGATGGACCATCCATCTGTTATTGGACTGCAATTCCTACTTGTTCTGGCCAGCATAGCCAGTGGGGAAAAATCTATGAATTGAAGTCCATGAATATCTGGAGGGCTTCACAATTCCCTCTATGAAGGGGCAAATCTTCATCCTTGAACATCCAGGAGTGCTGCTGATGAGAAATGAGTTTCAGGGCCCTTCCACACAGCTGTATATCCCAGAATATCAAGGCAGAAAATCCCACAATATCTGCTTTGAACTGGGACCAGATTCAGACAGGCCTTTATCCCAGAAGCATTTGGGTTTTTAAAAACGTGGATTTTTCTGGGGGCCTGTCCACAGCCTCCCCAGAAAGCACATACTTTCTGAGGTGGGTGCCCAGACGTTCTCTTGGGACTAGCCCGAGATAATGTATAGAGGTCCTACCCCCCTCCCCCCAAGCTCCCAGACCCCTTAGAAAACTAATAAAAACTTATGTGCCCTCCATTAGAAGCCTCAGCCGACTCTCCCGGCATGTAGAAATGATGCGCCAAGAGAGCGGGGGGGGGGGGACACACACGACAACTCCCCCTCCCCGCTCGCCTGGCACATCTTTTCTATGCACGGTGATAGCTGGCTGATGCGTCTAATGGAGTGCACATAAGTTTTTATTCATTTTCTAAGGGGGCTTGGGGGTGGTATTCCCATAGTTTACCAAGCTTATTTAGCCCGGTAAACTGTGGGAATATTGTCTGAACTACAGTATTTTGCAGTCCAGACACAGAAACAGTGGATTTATCCCGCGACTTCCAAGAAAGCGCAGAATAAATCCAATATCAAATTAATTCACTACTGGTTTGTAGCAAATTAATTCAGGACTGTCCAGAATGTTGTCTGGACAGCCCCTCCTTTATTGCGGGAGTTATCTGAGATAATGTGAGATTTCCTGCCTTGATATTCTGGGGCATAGGGCTGTGGAAGGGCCCCCAATCAACCTTGAAGCAAGGCATGTCTTGACAGTAATCTTTCAAATCCTTACTGTTTCTCACCATTGTATTTTGACAGAGAACTAAGATATTTCATATTGGGTGACAAATAATATACAGACATTGCTTCTTCACACCACCTTCAAACATTAGGATCTCTGGCAGAGTTTGAAACTAATGTTTCAGAAGTAATGAAATTATGTGTAGCATGTTACTTTTGGGATAACAAGATCGCATTCAAATACGGGACCCTTCCACACAGCCATATAACCCAGAATATCAAGGCAAAAATTCCCACAATATCTGTTTTGAACTGGGCTATCTGAGTCCACACTGCCACATATTCCAGTTCAAAGCAGAAAATGCGGTATTTTATTCAGCTGTGTGAAAGGGGCCTCAATGTAACAGCCACTGAAATGTGCAACTTTTGGATCTAATGAGTAATATTTATTCTTTATTATTTGAGTCTAGGCAAGACACTAAAGTAATGTCTTTATTTTTAGTATTTAATTGTGTTATGTTTGTCTGGTTTGATTCCTTTTTTTCTTTATCCTTTTTAATTATGTATGTTTTCTTGTTGAAAGTTAGTAAAAACATTTTTTAAATCTTGTTTGAATCACTTGGACGAAAATTGGGGAGCTTTTTGAATTTTTAAGTATTCAAAACTACTTAAAAGTAAAATATTAGTCATGTTTTAGCAATAGCGCTTCCGAGTTCAGATTGTTCTGAATACTGAACATCTAGAAGTTTATACTTCAGAGCAACTGCACCAGAAGTTACCCAAAAGTGTTTTATGTCATGCTAGAAGTCTGTGAAAGAGCTGCTGATGAGCCCAAAAAAAATTAATCATTAGTCAAAGGCTTCTTTAAGACACATTGTTGAAAGTCTTTTTAGTGGAGATGTGTTTCTTCAGGACGTGGGAATATTTTCAGCAGGAACAAAAAGTCCAGGGACCCTAAGAGCATGTTGATTGATCACATGAGTTTTAGCCAGTTAATCAATTAAATATGCATTAAATTGTGTATGGGTGAAATCAGAGATTTTACTATATATGTATATTTCCTTGTTCTTTATTTTTTAAATTTATTTTTTTGCAGAAGGACTCATCATTTCTGTGTTGGAGGGAGAAAGAGGGATGCTGCTGCTTGACATCTGTGGTTTCCATAAGTACTTGAACAAAAATAAACAAGGTTAGGGCTGTCCTGAATGTCTAGTGCCCAATTCTCAGATCTTTCGTCTACTTCGGAATGAGCTGCTTTGTTTCCTATGTGCTTTCGAGGCAAGGCAAAAACCTTTTAGAAAGGAGAGAACCTGAGTGGTCTCCATCTCTTCCACCTCCAAATGTTCTGAAAAGCATTTATTTACGTTGGGGGAATTAAAAAGGATGCCAACAGCAACTGCACCCTTTACCATCTGTTTAATACTCATCTGTTTAAACAAGCCTTTGAGTTGTGTTAAATCGTATTTTAATGCTGTTTTAATTGTTGTATTGGTTGTGAACCGCCCCGAGCCTTTGGGAGTGGCGGTATAGAAGCCAAATAAATAAATAAATAAATTATCGTGATCGGCAGTGGGATATATACCAAACCTCCATATTTCTAACGAAGTGGCAGGGCAGATTGTTTTGTCAGCAGTTCACTTTCTTTAAGAGGTACACAGCTGAACACTCCCCAAAAGGGGCAGTGATTGAAGCAAGCTTCTTAAAAATATAAATTCGCAATTTACACTATAGATATTATTATTGACTTCTTTTCCTTTAAAAAAATAAGAATGTCTTACAAAACCCACAGATGTTTCATTCATTCCATCTCTTTGTGAGTCAGTGTCCTTCGGTCAGAAGGCACAGGCTGAATGGTCCT
This sequence comes from Anolis apletophallus, assembly GCA_030556195.1. NCBI lineage: Eukaryota > Metazoa > Chordata > Lepidosauria > Squamata > Anolidae > Anolis > Anolis apletophallus. The sequence goes on from JARBWK010000005.1 coordinate 135,163,990, forward strand.
TCCAATGCAAGCATGGAAATTCTGAAGGAAGAAAAATCTTAAATTTTCACACTGTGAGCTCAAGCTAGCACATACAGATGGAAGTCCTTCAATCCACGCAGCTGCTTCTTTGAGTTTTGAGAAAAGCTGTTTTAGAAAGAGGGTGTTTTTAATTAGAAGAGTAAGACCCAGCCCTCTCCCCGCCTCACCACCATTTGCTGTTTTTTTCTTATTCTTTGTCATTGTCGTTGTTGTTGTTGTTAGAGTTAGCACCATTTGCATGGCTACATACACTAATTACTAGTTTGGAGCTGGCATATTGTAATTTGAGCATCGGACTACTAATCTGGAGACTTGTGTTCAAATCCCCTTGGCCTTGGAAACTCACTGGGTGACCTTGGGCGTGTCACACTTTCTCTGCCCTTGAGAAATGCAAAAGCAAACACTCTGAAAAACCTTGCCAAGAAAGCCCTGTGATGGGGTCACCTTAGGGTCGTCATAAGTCATAAATGGCAAAAATAATGACATCAATGTTATCTTGTAGAAGTATAGGCACAGCATGTATTTATTATTACTTCTGTTTGTTTTCTTAACTTCTTCCTTGCTCTTCTTGTGATACTCTAACCCAGTGTTTCCCAACCAGTGTGCCATGGCACACTAGTGTGCCATGAGTGATCATCAGGTGTGCCGTGCAGGGGCGGTCCTACAAGGTAGGCCAAGTAGGCGGCCGCCTAGAGCGCCATCTGGGAAGGGGGCGCCATCCTGGCCGCATGGGGCACCATCCTGGCCCTGCCGATGTTCCTCAGGCAGCACCGCAGCTGCCTGCTTTTGGGCCCCGGCCTTGTGTGTTCCGACGCCGCTTCTGGGCAAGCGCGGAGATTTTCGCGCAGGGGCAGTTGCTCCAGAGCTGAAGTTGAGCGCAGGAGCAACTGCACATCCGCGAAAACCTCCGCACATGCCCAGTAGCTCCCTTGCGCAGAAGCCTGTAAGCAAAGCATTCCCTATCGGGCAGGCAGGGAGTGCTTCCCCTCTCCATTTGTCTCCGCCGCGTGCGCGTTTGCGGGGAAGGAGAAAAGAATCAGTGAAGGAAGTGTAAGTGAAGTAATGAATGAAGGGCTTTCCTCCTCCTCCTCCTCCTCCTCTGTGACCTCTTCTCTCCCTCCTTCCTTTCTTCGGCACTATTTCTGTCTAGACCTGAGGGGCCTGAGGCTATGAGGAGTTGTGGGAGTTGGAGTCCAAAACACCTAGAGGGAGGGAGGGCCCAAGTTTGCCCAGGCCGCGCTGCCTGTATTCGACCTCATTTGAACATTTTGGCTGTTTTTCTATTTACATTTACATTGGGATCCTAATTTTGACTTATGGGAGACTCCTATGAATTATGAGACGGGTGGGAGGTAATATATTCTGATTTTGATGCATTTACATTACATTTCTTGTTGATTATTATACAGTTCTGCTTAATATTGTCATACAATATAATAAAAATACAATATAATAATAGAATAACGATATATTTTATATTACATGTAATATTACAAACAATATTGCAGTATAGTGGTATTGTACAAAATAGTAATATATAATATTTTATTTTACTTTATTTTGGGTTATTTGAGTTTTATAGGAGTCATGAAAATATTTAGTAGAGGATAATTTTATTGAAATAATTTTATTTATTGTTTTATAATAATAATATAATAGAATGTTATATTGTATTATAATGTCAATATATTATAATATAATTATATTGTAATGTAGTATAATATAATTATTATATAATATAGTATGAGTATGGTATAATATATTGTATATACATTGATACAATATAATACTACTAATGGTATTGTGATATTATAATTGTATATTTGTTTTACATGGGGGGGGGCAAAATAATGTTTTTTTGGGGGGGCACCAAAATAATGTTCGCCTACCATTTAAAATTACCTGAGACCGCCCCTGGTGCCATGGGAAATTGGAGATAGAAGAGAGAGAGAGCCCTCCTGTCCTACTGGGAAGCCCTAGCCGGGACTTGATCCCTTGCCTGAGTCCCGCAAACACAGCCTCTACTCACCACTTGCCTTCTTGGGCTTTCCTCTTCCCTCCGCTCCTTCCTTGGCCTCGGAAGGGTTTGAGCCGAAAGGCAGGGACTGCGTTAGGCAGAAAGAACCACGCAGAGAGAGAGAAGATCCTGGGATGGGACTTCCCCGGGTTCCCCGGCTGCTTGGGGGTGGATCTACACCGTAGCATTCATGCAGTGAGGCACCCCTTGGTCTTCCAGGGCTCAAGGCTGGGGAATCCCGGGATTTGTAGTTTGGAGATGCTCAGGATGGTGACAAACTAGCACTCCCGTGATTCCCTCGCACTCAGCCAAGGTGGGTCAAGGGGCATTCGGGACACAAGATTGAGGCACCTTTAAGCAGGGGCCGAAAACTAACAGGGTTTGCTCACTTAAGGCAGGTGTGGGCCAACTTGGGCTGTATAAATTTATTAGCTCTACCCGCCACGCGTTGCTGTGGCCAACCTTCCCTCCCTCTTTCTCTCCTTCCCTCTTTCCTTCCCTCTTTTTCTTTTCCTCCTTCTTTCTCTTTTTCTTTCTTCCTGTTTCTTTCCTCCCTTTCTTTGCTCTTTGGTTCCATTCTTCCTTCTCTCTTCCCTTCCTTTCTTCCTTATTGATGCATGAGAACACAGAGAGAGACCTTTGTGAGTGTCTTTCTGCCATTCCTGCCAGGATATCTATGTTGTGTTCATTGAAACAAACCCAGGTTTCACACTGAGAGTATAAATACATTTTAAAACATATTAGCTATATGTATTACTGTGTTAGAGGGTCATTTTGTGTCATTTTGGTTGGTGGTGTGCCCCAGGATTTTGTAAATGTAAATAATGTGCCACGGCTCAAAAAAGGTTGAAAAACACTGCACTAACCTACAGTCATTTTTTCTCATTTTAGAACCTCATCAGAGGGAGGTCTAAAAGCTAGGTGACAGTGGGGGAAACCATGGAACAGCAGGGGAAATCATGGGGCAGCACCCAACTTCATCCCCTTACCAACGTATGACATTTCCTGGCTGTCCCTGGCTTCTTCAATGAGGATATGGGTGACTACTTTAGGGCTTCCTCTAAGCATGCTGCTGGTATGGAGCTGAGATAGAGCCAAGACGGAGCCCCGCCGAAAGTACCCCTGCATCATATGATGAGCTCCGGTGAGCTCTGTCCTGGCTCCATCTCAGCAACTTGCTAGGATGGGGAAAAACCTCATCTGGTGAGGTCCCACTCTCCTCCTTTAGACTCAGCTTCTTCACCTTTTCCACTAGTGACTCCTGGCAGCAGCAAATGTTTTCTGAACATCACCTACAACCTTAACACAAAGGTCAAGTGAATCGTCCCACTTCACTGCCAGACAGAGGGAGCAACAGGGTGAATCTGTCACCCCACACACATGGAAAGTAGCTTTCCCCATCACACATGGGAAGTAGCTCCCTCCTGACAAGGATCTGTGCTGGCTCCATTGGCGCCAGCACAACTCAGGCAGGCTCCCATGTTGGGAGAGAAGCATCCAAGGACACTTCCACATCGTTTGGGGCCAGAGTCTCCACCAGAAGTCACATGATATTGGGTGATGGCCAACGTGGGGCTCCATCCCCAAAACAATGGAAGCATCCTAGGATGGTAAAATTGCCCCATCTGATGAGACTCCTAGTGGCTAATTTAGACATGTACAAGAATCTTTCAGCCCAAGAAATGTTTACATGAGCCTGAGTATAAAATTGATATAAAATCAAACATTTCTTGATGACAACTCAGTATCTACAAGGTTTTCTAAACAGACTGGTTTTCCTTTTTATAAAGTACAGCTGAAGCATCTTCTGCAAAGTCCACTGTAAACACTGCACAACAGATTCACATAAATGCCTAAAGCAGCTACTAGATGATATTCAGTTGCCATTTTTGGAAGGAGGGACCTCAATGTTGAGCTAAGGGGATCCTTTCTAATACTTTAGACTAGGAATCCTTTCATCATCAATGTAGCATAATGATCCCAATCCTAGTGTTTATAGATTTGCAGAGCACTCAAATGCACTGTCTGAGAATTCTAAATGCATGCCTCTAAGGCCTCTTCCACACAGCTGTATAAAATCCACATTGAACTGAATTATATAGCAGTGTGGACTCAGATATTGTGGATTATCTGCCTTGATATTCTGTGTTATATGGCTGTGTAGAAAGGCCCTAAATGCAGATCCTAGAAAGGAGCAATGGAAGCTAATGTGAAATGATATTGCTATATTACCTTATTGTAGAAGATCCAAGCTTTTAGTTATACACAGCTTTTTGTAAGTAAAAATAGACCCTGTGTCTCTCTCAGGAGAAGGGGGCAAATCTCAGGACTAGCTATTGTTCAGCTTCTGCCTTACCAATGTGAGTACTCTGCACAGGGCCGGACTAAGGTAATTCAAAATGGTAAGTGAACATTATTTTGGTGCCCCCTTGCTCTCCGGCCTCGTGGAGGGTGCGCATGTGTGGAGCCAGCTGGTTCCGCGCACGAGCCCCCGGCGCACACCCGCACCCTCCACAAGGCCGGAAACTGAGGAGGGTTTGGCGGCTGGGGGCGGAGGCTTTGCCTCCATCCCCAAACCCTCCTCCTCAGCTTCCGGCCTCGTGGAGGGTGCGCATGCACAAAACCAGCTGGCTCCACGCATGCGCGCGTGTGACTCCAGCTGGACAAAGAAGAGAATTGCGCCCTACACAAGGCTGAAAAGGAGGAACCTTTTGCAGCCGGAGGTGGGAGGCTCCGCCCCGGCTGCAAAAGATTCCTCCTTTTTGGCCTTGTGTAGGGCACGATTCTCGTCTCCGGCCAGCTGGAGTCGCACAGCAGCAAAGGCGCATGCGCAGAACCTGGCAGCCGGATGCGCCCCTGACCACGTGGCACCCTAAGCGGCTACTTACTTTGCTTACCATTAAATCCACCCCTGACTCTGCGACACAGTACTATCTCTTACCTACTAACACTCTTCCTACATGAGTCTGACTTGGCCACGGTGGTCCACGCTCTGGTTACATCCCGTATAGATTACTGCAACGCTCCCTACGTGGGGTTGCCTTTGAAGACTGTTCAGAAGCTGCAACTAGTCCAATGGACAGCAGCCAGTGTGATAACAGGAGTGCCATTCAGAGAGCGTACAACTCCTCTGTTGTGCCAGCTCCACTGGCTGCCAGTTTGCTAAAACAAAGTGCTGGCTTTATTTAAAGCCCTAAACGGTGGGTCCAACTTACCTGTCCGAGATGAACCATCAAGATGTTTAAGATGATCTGGAGACTGTATGTTTTCCATTGTGGTGGCTCCTCGGCTTTGGAATTTGTCAGATACATTTCGCAAGAAAGTCAAGACCTGGTTTTGAGCAGGCATTTCCTGATGAAATATAAGGCTCAATTAGATATATGGAATGACGACGATTGTGAAAACTGATTTCAACATGACGCTGAGACTGCAACTATGTTTTTAATTGTTAATTTGTTATTATATGGTTTTAGGGGGGGTTGCCTTGTTGCTGTGTTGTATTGAGGGCACTGCCTGTGTAAACCATCCCGAGTCGCCTTCGGGCTGAGAGGGGCGGTATAGAAATGTGACAAATAAATTAATTAATTAATGAGTACTGATATTTCCAGCTTCTGCCTTGTGAATTCATCTTTTTGCTTGAGAAATCCACTACTACCTCTCAGATTTCCCAAAACTTTCTTCAATGGATGCTGATCTTTCCAATCACAATCTAGAAATCTGAATGGGAAGGAAAGCAAGGAGGGGTTGGGAAAATAGAGAAGTATGGGAAAAGATTAAATAAATTCTGCTGTGATGCTTATTTCCTGAAAATTCCCTCTTCCCAGAGCTGCTTTCTAATACATGTACTGTCAGCTATTGGACAAAGCACAATATATAGCCATTCCATATTAATTGTGTATATTTGAATGTAACATGTAGTCTGTCTATTTAGAGTTCTATAAACAAAGAATGTCCCCCTTTAATTGAAGGAGGAAGTGTATTTCAGCTACCAGAAGTCTTGGAAATGCGGGGTACATCAATTAAAGTCTCACAAATCAGGCTGAAGTAACATCCTCTCAATAATAAATGAGTTTTTATGAAAAAATACCTCCAAGTCTGCTAATGAAGATCTTCTTGAATGAGGTTTGAGGCCATATGGATGCCATTTGGAGCAAGCAGTGAGAATGTCCAGGTCAGCCTGCACTTTAGTGTCTGTCTATCCATCTGTTTTCACATTACTTGCAAATTATAGAATCCTCCAGACCCAAATGATCATAAATCAGTACTATGAGCATGTACGCTTTTCCCATCTGTCATAAAACAATGAATTAAATTCAGGGCTGTCAAAATAACGGGGCTGCAGATTTGCCTTCTTCTGAGCAGAAGGAATACAAAGCTCCATCTCATGGCCATAATTTATGGCCTCCCTGGGAGATGTGGGCGATTAGGGCTTGGCCCACCAACACACAGAAAAACAGTAGGAACTCCAATAACTCCAAATGGAAATCTTGGGTCAAATTTATCAAACCAATCAGAGAGAAATCTATTTCTGTTTGGAGAAGGAGGAGATATATTGCATGTTTAGTGTACGAGGAGAGCTTTGGAACATTTGGCTATTCGGTATTTGTGAGTTTTGGAATTCCTAGCTTAAATAGTATCACCAAAGGGCCATGTGATGTATTAGACACGGGCACCTTTTTTAGCCAAATAAAATATACAACTGCAAGCAGAGAGGTTTTTCAATGTTAACAACAACATATTTGTGCAAATGATGTAACTGAAAATTTTCTAGGTAGGACTTTAAAAAAGCAGAAGTTTAGGACTGGAAAAATATACCGGCTGAAAAATGAAATATTAGGAAAGGACAGAAACCCGATATATATTGTAGGGCAAATGTAGGACATGCCTTCTAAATTAAGGAAATGCAGCACACACTTTTAAACAGGGTGCTTAAAAGGCATGGAGGAAATTAAAGTGCTTATTTATCTTGTTGTTTTGTTAAGGTTTTGTTAAGGTTAAGTAGAAAAACATGGTGATAGCTGTTACTGTTTGTATTGAAACCCAGAGTTAGAACTTTACAAATCTGTTTATTTGAATTTGGCATATGAAAATAACTTCATTTTGACTGGATCATGCTTTAAGACAAAACCTTTCAAGCACTGCCTATCTCTTCATTGACTTTTGAAAAACACCTTTATTATATTTGAGATTTCCACAGCACTCCTGTGTTCTGAACAACATGGCTACTTCATATAGGCCAGTGTTTTTCAACCTTTTTTGAGCCGCAGCACATTTTTTTACATTTACAAAATCCTGGGGCACACCACCAACCAAAATGACACAAAATGACACTCTAACACAGTAATACATATAGTTAATATGTTTTTTAATGTATTTATACACTCAGTGTGAAACCTGGGCCTATTTCGATTAACACAACATAGATATCCCCGAGCCACCCGAGAGTGGCGGCCCAGAAGTTTGAGAAATAAATAAATAAATAAATATCCTGGCAGGAATGGCAAAAAGACACACACGAAGGTCTTGCTCAACAGCTGGGAGTTATAGTTCACCCGCAATCAAAGAGCATTCTGAACTCCACCAATGATGGAATGGAATCAAACTTCCCACACAGAACTACCATAACCAAGAGAAAATACTATAAGAGTTTGGTGGGCATTGACCTTGAGTTTTGGAGTTGTACTTCAGCTATACCCAGAGAGCATTGTGGAGTGGAGGGAGGAAGACGTGGGGCGAGTCTGCGCAGTAGCGCCTGCACGGGTCACGTCTTCCTCCCTCCCCCTCCCCCCTCCCGTAGAAGCGGCAGCATGAGCAAAGTGAGGCAAAGCGAGCAGAGCGAGGCTGGGAAGAAGGGAGCCCAAGTGGAGAAGAAAAAGTGTTCGGCAGGAGGGGGAAGAAAGGGCATTGGAGGTTCCAATTTCCCACGGCACACCTGATGATCGCTCATGGCACACTAGTGTGCCACGGCAAATTCCAATCCAGATTATGCTGCACAAATGCTATATCCATTACTAGAAAACGTTCTCCAAGATTGCACCACTACCAACCCATCTTAAGCCACTGGAAAGTGGGCAGTGATGGGGACAACCGTGATTCACTTATAATATGCAAGACCTAATGATCTTATGGAGTGGGGTTGTCTCTTTCAAACACTACCACAATAGGGGAGCTGGTAGTTCAACACATGAACAAAAAAAAGAGAGCAGTGAATGTCTATGTCAATATATAATATATCTATAAACCCAAAACTGTAATATCAAAGTGGTACTAACGTATCATATAACAAACACTCCAATTAGTATGACTCACATTAATCTTGTAATTGTCTCAATAGCAAACATCAACATCATTCATCTTTCAAAGTGGTAAGTATTTTACAATTCATCAATTGTATGAGAAATTGTATGAGAAAAATCCGGATTACTCGTTTAAATGTCCATTTGTCCAGAGAAATAAAGTCTTTTGGTATCTAAAGTCTTCCAAACAGTTTTATATCCAGATAGTTGGTAGTATATAAGCAATGTCCAAATAATCCTCCGTTGATAACATGCTGGACTCACTGTAACCAGTTCACTTTGCGAGTGTTTGGAGGTGACTGGAATGCCCGCAATGAGTCAGGACCTGGGGTAGATGGGAGACTTGTGTATGGCCACCCCGTTTTGCATCTGCTACTACAGAAGCTGCTTTCGTTTTTGGGGGTGCTATGTAAGAATATAATTAATAACCCTGTTATGATGTATATTGTGTTATTCAGATAAACTTTGGGTGCCTTTGGAATCACGGGCAGGTCTTGAAAAAGCAGACGCAAAACGGGGTGGCCATGGACCCTTTAAGAATAGGACTGTGCAATTGGAATGCCTTCTGATGCTTTTCCTGGGCCTCGGTCTAGGGCCTCTTCTACACTGCCATATAAAATCTAGATTATGTACTTTGAACTGGATTTTATGGCAGTGTAGACTCATATAATCCAGTTCAAAGCAGATAATGTGGATTGTCTTCTTTGATAATCTGGATTATATGGCAGTGTAGAAAAGGCCTCAGACAGCAATAGCAATTGTAGGATATTTTGGGGGGTTCTTATCTGATGGCGCGCGAGGCTTGACCCGTTAGGGCAACAACCGGGTCAAGCGGCGCTGACATAGCGCCCCCCTCCGGAAAGGAGCGACCTGCAAGGGAGAGAAGAACAAAGGGGAGGGAGAAATCAGGGTACCGGCTTAGCGGGGAAGGCGGCATGGAAAGCCTTCAGCAGTTTCGGGACCCTGACGTGCTGGGCTAGCACCCATTCAGGTGTAAGTCTTTGGCAGTCCATTTAACTAGATAGCTAAGGCAGCCCTTGAGGCGCCGCGAGTCCAAAATTTCCCTGATCTCAAAGTGGGTGTGGGGCCCCACCACGATAGGCACCGGAGCGTCTTCAGGCTCGGACCACTTCCGGTCGGACACAGCTTTCTTGAGTAAGCTCACGTGGAAGACTGGGTGGACCTTGCGCCAGGTGTGGGGAAGGTCCAGCTTAATTGCCACAGGGTTAATAATTTCCACCACGCGGAGAGGCCCTACAAACTTATTCGCAAACTTGCGTGACTGCTGGGTGGACTTGAGGTGCTTGGTTGACAGGAACACGCGGTCCCCCACGGCGTAGACTGGCTGGGGGCCCCGCTTCTTGTCGGCGTACAGCTTGTAAGAGTCCCGAGCCTGTCGCAGCGCCGTCTGTATTTGCAGCCAAGCGGCTGCCACCTTGGCCCCCCAGTCCGTCGGCGGCGCGCTGGGTCTGCTGCCGGGGCCAGCGCTGGGAAAAGGGGAAAGTCTCGGCCGGAGACGACTCGGAATGGCGAGGCCCCCGTTGAGGCGTGTTCGGAGTTGTTGTAGCTGTATTCCGCTATGTCCAGTAGCTCGGCCCAGTTGTCCTGCTGGTAGGTGGAGTAGCATCGGAGGTACTGTTGCAAGGTCCGTTGAACTCGTTCCGTCGCGCCGTCAGTCTCCGGGTGAAAAGCTGTGCTCAGAGCCCGCTGTGAGCCCAGACCCACTAGGAACGCCTTCCAGAACCTGGACATGAACTGTGGGCCCCGGTCACTCACGACCCGGCGCGGGCACCCGTGGAGCCGGAAGACGTGGTGCGTGAACAGGCGGGCCAACTCTGGGGCAGTAGGGAGCCTGAGCCTGCTTGGAGAAGAGGTCCACCACCGTCCAAATGGTGGTGTATCCGCCGCTGGGCGGCAGGTCAACTACAAAGTCCATGGCGATTTCACTCCAGGGCTCGGCGGGGTCGGCGACCGTCTGGAGGAGACCCGTCGGGCGGCCCGGCTTGGGTTTGTTCTTTGCACACACCTCGCATTCGGAGATGTAGTCGTTAGTGTCCTTCCGCATCGCTGGCCACCAGAACTGCCGGGCCAGCAGCTTCAGGGTCTTGGTGAGGCCGAAATGGCTGGACAATGTGGAGTCATGGCCCTGGGCCAGGATCCGAGCCCGTTGGCTCAGCGGACCGACGCGTTGGTCCTTGTAGTAGCAGATCCCCCCTGCTGCAGTCAGATCCTCCCGTGCTCCTTGAGCCATGCATCTGTACTGTAGGCTGCTGCCAAGTCCGCCAACAGCTCCGGCGCCCGGGGCGGCGGGCTGAGGACCTTTTCTGCCGCCCGGGTGCGGGCCACCAGGCCCAACTGGCGCTTGGTGAACACGGTCCCCATCTCCTCGGGCGCCGAGTAGTCGGCCTCAGGCATCCGAGACAGGGTGTCGGCTAGCACGTTCTTCGGCCCGGGCAAGTATTTGAGCTCAAAGTTGAAGCGGCTGAAGAACTGCGCCCATCTCAGCTGTTTCGCGTTGAGCCTTTGCGGGGACTGCAGCGCCTGAAGGTTCTTGTGGTCCGTCCACACTTCGAAGGGCAAGGCGGTGCCTTCCAGGAAGTGCCTCCAGTGGCTCAGGGCGGCGCGTACTGCAAAGGACTCCTTCTCCCATACATGCCAGCGCTTCTCCGACGGCGTGAACTTCTTGGAGAGGTAGGCACAAGGCCGCAGGGTACCCCCTTCGTCCCGCTGTAGGAGTACCGCCCCGTAGGCCGCTTCGGAGGCATCACACTGTACTGTGAACGGCCGGTCGGGCTGGGGGTGTGTCGGCAGTGGCTGACTGGTGAAGCTCTGCTTGAGGCTGTCGAAGGCGGCCTGGCACTGTGGCGTCCAGCTCAACTTGGCCCCTGGGGACCTTGCTTTTTTCGTCTCCCCCAGGCCTTTGGTTTTTAACAGTTCAGTCAGGGGGAGCGCTATCTTGGCGAAGTCCTGGATGAACTGTCGGTAGAAATTGGCTAACCCCAGGAAGCCTTGCAGCTGTCGCTGGGTTCGGGGCGCCTCCCATGCCAACACATCCCGTACCTTACTAGGGTCCATGGCCAGGCCCCTCGTGGAGATCCGGTACCCCAAATAGTCCAACTCCTGTTTGTGGAACTCACACTTGGACAGCTTGACGAAGAGCTGGTTGTCCAAGAGGCGCGCAGCACCTCCCGGGTCAGTTCAATATGCTCTGCCTCCGACGTGGAGTAGATAAGCACGTCATCTAGGTAGACTAGAACTCCCTTGTAGAGCAGGTCCCTGAAGATTTCATTGATAAACTGCTGGAATATCTTTGGAGCTCCTTTGAGTCCGAACGGGGTGACCTTGAATTGGTACTGCCCCAAATGGCAGTTGAACGCTGTCTTCCAGCAATCCTCGTCTGTCACCCGTATCCTATAAAAAAAGCTTCACGAATGTCCAACTTAGTAAAAGCCGCGCCCCTCCCAGCTGGGCCAATATCTCTGACATCAGGGGTAGCGGGTAGGGACTGGCGGCGCTGATGGCGTTGAGGCCGCGATAGTCCACACACAGGCGCAAGGACCCATCCGCCTTGGGCCGGAACAGGACTGGGGCCGCCAGCGGGCTGGTGGATTTCTCAATGAATCCTCTTTCCATGTTTTTATCAATAAAGTCTCTTAATGCCTTCCTCTCTGGCTCAGAAAGGGCGTATAGCTTGGGCCGGGGTAGTTTGGCGCCTTTGTCAATTTCAATTGCGCAGTCGGACTTCCGGTGGGGGGGCAGCTGGTCACTTTCCCGCTCGCTAAAGACTTCCTCCAAGTCCCGGTATTCTCGTGGGACGTCGCTGGGTTGGCTCTCTGCTGCCCCCACCCCAGCTCCCTCGTGCTCTGGGGCTCCACCTTCTCCTGGGTCATCTATCCTCACCCATATCAAAGTTCAGGAAAAGGGACCTGGCACTTCAAAGGGTGGTTCCAGTTCAAAGCCCGCCAGATGCTGTTCTTATCTGATGGCGCGCGAGGCTTGACCCGTTAGGGCAACAACCGGGTCAAGCGGCGCTGACAGAAGGAGCACATAAATATGAAACTTTTAAGTCTTGAAGACTAAGGGTGCATCTACACTGTGGAGTCAATATGGTTTCACACCATTTTAACTGCCTTGGCTCGATGTTATGTAATCCTGAGATGCGTCATTTTGGGCGCTTCCATATAGCCCTGTATCCTAGGCCCCTACCCACCCCACCACCCCCAAGAAAGCACACACTTTCTGGGGTGGTTTTCCAGATGTTCTCTTGGAATTGGCCCAGGAGAACACCTAGAGACTCAACTCCCCTCCCCCAAAGCCTTAAAACTCCTTTTAAAGTAAGGAAAACTTACGTGGCCTCCAGTGGACTGTTGCCGATCCCCCCCCCCCCCCATTCTGGTGCATCATTTCTACACCCTGGGAGAGCTCCAGCAACACTCTACTGGAGGCCAGATAAGTTTTCCTCATTTTTAAAAGGGGTTTTAGGACTTCGGGGGAGGGGGTTGGGATTCCCACAGTTTTCTGGACTAATTTAGTCTGGAAAACTGTGGAAATGGTATCTGAGCTGCAGTCCAGACTAGGCATGGTTTAGAACCCAAAAATCGAGATTCGAAAATCTAATTGGGGGGGGGGGGTTAATTAGTAATAGAAAGACTTACAAAAAAATTTCCAAAAACTTCTAAAATGTTACGTAATTACTAACGAAATTCTTAATTAGTTCTAAAGTAGGCAATGCAGGGAAACAGTTAAAAGCACAGGCAAATCAAGGGGGGAACATTCCCCTTCACCTCTGGAGTGCAATTCACTGGAGCTGTAGATGTATAACATAAATATAAGAGGTAGTAGCTAGCTACTAGCTCTCAGGACAATTATGAAAGTGAAGTACGATTCTCTCCCCACCCCTTTATTTTTCCCCTTCCCCTCCTTTCTTCCTTCTCTACCGTCTTCTTTCATTCCTTCCTTTGCTCTTTGGTTCGGTTCCACATCCCTTCTTTTCTCTTTCCTTCCTTCCCTCCCCCTTTCTCTACTTTTTCCTTTGTCTCCTTCCTTCACGTTTTATTTCCCTAATAGCAATTAAACAGAAAGATATATGTATTAATGCAGTGGTTCCTCATGTTGTGGTGACCCCCATCCATATTTTCGTTGCTACTTCATAATTTTGCTACTCTTATGAATTCTAATGCAAATATCTAATATGCAGGATGTATTTTCATTGTTACAAATTGACCAAAGTTAAAGCATAGGGATTAATCACAAAACAATATGTTTGGGGGAGGATGGACAACGGATGATGGGATTCGCAGTACCTTCGACCAATTCAGCTCTGACTTCCACAGCTGAGACCCCATGAATGACAGACCTGGACCAAACTTGGCACACAGAACTCCCATGACCCACAGAAAATACTCGAGGGGTTTTGGAGGAATTGACAGTGATTTAGGGGAGATATAGTTCACCTACATTTGGAAAGTACTCTGAACCCAAACAATCCTGGATCAGGACCAAACTTGGCATGAATACTCAATATGCCCAAATGTGAACACAGATGGAGTTTGGGAAAATAGACCTTGACATTTGGGAGTTGTAGTTGCTGGGATTTATAGTTCACCTACAATCAAAGAGCATTCTGAACTCCACCAATGACAGAATTGGGCCAAGTTTCCCACACAGAACCACCATGGCCAACAGAAAATCCTGTGTTTTCTAATGGTCTGTGGCCATCCCACGCAACTCCCCGTGACCCCCCAGGGTCCTGATGCCCAGGTCGAGAAATGCGGGCCTACCTGCTGTTAGGAATTGTGTGAGTTGAAGTCCAAAACACCTGGAGGGCTGAAGTTGGCCCTTGCGATGGGGCAAGACAGAGCAACGGGGAAGAGGGAGGGGGGGGGGAGAAGCCACCAGGAAAGAGAAGGAGGGGGCAGAGGAGAAGCATGTGAGTGAGTGCAGGGAGAGAAAGGAGGAGAAGTGTGTGTGTGTTTGAGAGGGAGGCAGGGAGAGTTTTCCTTTCTTTAAGTGTATTTTGCATGCTCTGGGTTGTTGCAATACAGGATTCCTGGTGCTTCGCTTCTATGGCAAAGTCACTTCCTTCACAGAAAAATTTGGTCATTTCATTTCCTTTTAAACATCTTAACCTCATAGTTCTTTCCATCCTAAATATGTGATTTATGAATTCTGCTAAATTTTTCAAAACCACATTGAAATAAAATTTGCTTGCTATCACCCTACTCAGATTCACTAGGCATAGCTCTTCTCAGCTGAGAAAAGAGTTTATTGAACTGGCCTGTCCTAAAGGTATTTAAAATTAGGGGACAGCAAGGTAGTAACTCTAATACAGGCAGGGGCGGTCCTACAGGTAGGCCAAGTAAGCGGCCGCATAGGGCACCATCTGGGAAGGGGGCGCCATACTGGCCGCATGGGGCGCCATCCTGGCCCTGCCGATGTTCCTCAGGCAGCGCTGCAGCCGCCTGCTTTTGGGCCCCGGGCTTGTGCGCTCCGACGCCGCTTCTGGGCATGCGCGGAGGTTTTCGCGCAGGCGCAGTTGCTCCGGAACTGAAGTTGAGCGCAGGCCCAGTAGCTCCCTTGCGCAGAAGCATGTAAGCAAAGCACTCCCTATCGGGCAGGCAGGGAGTGCTTCCCCTCTCCCTTTGTCTCCGCCGCGCGCGAGTTTGCGGGAAGGAGAAAAGAATCAGTGAAGGAAGTGTAAGTGAAGGAATGAATGAAGGGCTTTCCTCCTCCTCCACTGTGACCTCTTCTCTCCCTCCTTCCTTTCTTCGGCTCTATTTCTGTCTAGACTTGAGGGGCCTGAGGCTATGAGGAGTTGTGGGAGTTGGAGTCCAAAACACCTAGAGGGAGGGAGGGCCCAAGTTTGCCCAGGCCACACTGCCTGTATTCGACCTCATTTGAACATTTTGGCTGTTTTTCGATTTACATTGGGATCCTAATTTTGGACTTATGGGAGACTCCTATGAATTATGAGACGGGTGGTAGGTAATATATTCTGATTTTGATGCATTTACATTTCATTTCTTGTTGATTATTATACAGTTCTGCTTAATATTGTCATACAATATAATACAAATACAATATAACAATAGAATAATGATATATTTTATATTACATGTAATATTACAAACAATATTGCAGTATAGTGGTATTGTACAAAATAGTAATATATAATATTTTATTTTACTTTTTTTGGGTTATTTGAGTTTTATAGGAGTAATGAAAATATTTAGTAAAGAATAATTTTATTTAAATAAATAATTTTATAATTTTATAATAATAATATAATAGAATGTTATATTATATTATAATGTCAATATATTATAATATAATTATATTGTAATGTAGTATAATATCATTATGATATAATATAGTATGAATATGGTATAATATATTGTATATACATTGATACAATATAATACTACTAATGGTAAAATTGTTTTTTTTTGATATTATAATTGTATATTTGTTTTAAGACAGGATGGTAATGTTTTTTGGGGTGGGCTCACCAAATGTAGATAATGTTATAGCATATCTTGGTTTACCATTTAAAATTACCTTAGACTGCCCCTGCTCTTAATTTAGAATTATGGACATCACTTAAGCATTTGGAATAAGGTTAATATCATCAAGATTAATAGCTTGCCATGAATATATTATGTTCTTTGCGGTATTCCTTTATATAACTCCCCAAAGAATTTCTCAAAAGTTAAAGTCATATTTAGGAAATTCATTTGAGATTTTTTTTTCTCTATCTTACTTTTTGTCTCAAAAGATGAGCTGTCAATCTTTGATGGTGGATTTAATTTTTCCACATCTGAGTTTATAAGCCATAACTTTTGGCTCAAAAAATGACGTTTCTTTTTCCTTTTTCTCATTCTATTTCTTCCTTTTTGCCTTCTCCTCCAACTCCTCTCCCTCCTTTTCAAAAAAAGAGTCACCTTTTTAAGAGGCATCTAGCTTTGGGGGGAAATGATACAGCCATAGGATCTGCACATACAGAAATGTGTCTGCCTGCATCTTCACTGGGACCTCAAGTCAAATGTATGCTTCATATACGTAGCATTGGTTCTGTGAACTGGGAGGAAGCCCAGACTTCTCATTCAGCTACGGATCCATGCTATCTAGATTAAATTCCTCTCTGTCCCAGGGGTCTGTAGACAATTATTGCCTCGTTCTTCTCAGACCTGGAGAGGTTGCACTCATCCTTACTGAAGGGGTCCACCAGATGAGTCCTTCTTATTGGAGGAGTCTTCTGGCAAAGCTATGACAGTGTTATTTCCAAAAATGTAACTGCAAAATTGTTCAGTTACAATAGAGCAATCTATTGAGGGGCCCCAATAGAAGTAATAATGGGGAGGGGGAGATGTGGGATCTTTAATTAGATCTTTAATTTGGCCTAGGGATGATGATAGAACATTAGTAAATTTAAATCGATCTCCTTACACATGTCATGCCCCACCCTGACTCCATAGCCAAGCCAGACAGAAGCCATGTTAAATCCAAGTTGCCAGCCAGGGCTGAGAGAGAACCTTTGCAGAGGCTTCCGCGTCAACCAGCGGTCAGGCCAGATGCAGGCTTCTTTCTTCCCAACCTGAAAAGAAATGCTGGGAAAGCAAAGCCTCGCTTTCTCCCTCGTCTCCATGTGCAGCCGTTAATGAGCTGACATATTTGCCTTCCACGAGAGGCTTGGGAAAGTCAGGCCCACAAACTGTTCCTGGGAAAGAGTTCCACCAAAGTCTACGCCTTCAAGGCAAAAACAATGAGAGACCTATTTAAGTTGGTTCCCGTTGGCGCTCGGGATCTTGCGCCAACGTTCAGCTTCCATTGTCAAGCTCCACGGAACTCAAGTTCAGGACCAGGCCACAGATCCTCCAAGTCACCATACTCAAGTATTCAGCCAAGCCATTGTTTGCCAAGGACTTATCCCGGATTTTAGCCCATTGGGATTTCAAGACTATTTCTTCATTTATTGGATCTTTGAACTCTTTCAAGACTATTGCCTTGCAATACCTGGATCCTGGGAACATCAGTGGACTATCTTTTATCTTCTTTTCTTTTTATTATCTATTCTAAATAAAGCATTTAATTACAGCTGCTTCATGGTGGTTTACTGAGGGATCCTCCAGGTCTAGGTTGCAACAACACAGTAAGGTTGGGTATCCAGGTTGGCGGTCCCTCTGGACTAAGGATGGTGCTGTTGAACGCCAGATCGGTCAATGGAAAAACAGCCTATATCCAAGACTTAATTCTAGATGAATGAGCAGATCTGGTGTGCATAACAGAGAGCTGGTTGGATGAGGCTGGAGGTGTAAATCTGACCCAGCTTTGTCCACCAGGTTTCTCCATGCAGCACCAGCCGAGATCTGGAGGATGCGGTGGTCTATAAGGACTCCATTCCCCTGACCAGGTGCTCCGTCCCTCATTCAACCAGTTTCAAATGTGTCCACCTGAGGGTAAGTGACCGGAACAGAATAGGCATTCTGTTAGTGTACTGTCCACCCCGCTGCACTACAGTCTCCCTATCTGAGCTAGCTGGGGTGGTCTCGGGCCTGGTGTTCGAGTCTCAACGGCTTATTGTGCTGGGGGACTTCAACATACATGCTGAGTCCACCCTATCAGGAGCGGCTCAGGACTTCATGTTTGCCATGGCGACCATGGGGCTGTCCCAACAGATATCTGTCCCTACCTACTCTGGTGGCCACACCTTAGATTTGGTTTTCTGTCAGGGATGGGAGAATGGTGGTAGTGTGGACGAGCTGATCATTGCTCCGTTGCCATGGACCAACCACCACCTGCTCAAGTTTAGACTTACCGCATCCTCTAACCTCCATAGGCGTGGAGAACCCACTAAGATGGTCCGCCCCAGGAGGCTTATGGATCCTGATGGATTCCTGACGGCTCTTAGAGAATTTCCCGCCACCTCGGTTGGTGATCCTGTTGATTCTCTGGTCACTCTCTGGAATGGGGAGATGTCTACGGAAATAGACACAATTGCTCTGGAACGGCCCCTCTCAAGTAGCTGAGCTAAACCAGCTCCTTGGTTCAATGAGAAGTTGACAGTGATGAAGCGAAGGAAGAGGGACCTAGACACCACTTGTATTCTTCCAACCTTGCTGTGATAGTGCTAGTGACTTAGTTTTCCCTGTAAATTAAAAGGTATGGCCAAACAACAGGGAGGAACATGGAATGCCACTGCTTTGAAACAACATCATGAGGTAAGCAGTGTGAACACTCTATTAATCAGCTGCAAACACATTATCCAATCGCCATATGGCAATATCCTTTGTAAAGAGACATATATTTCAATGCTGAAATAATGAATACTTGTCATTCATTAACCTAAAGCTCTTGTTGCGCCATCTTTGGGATAAAAACAATGTTCACGATAATGTATGTTTTTCTTCTGAACCAATGCTCACGAAGACATGTCCAACAAAAATAGTACAGCCATGAGGGTTCTTCACATTTGCTAAGTCCTTCAGGGAATTATTTTGCGCAAAATAATATTTTTATGTAAAATACACATTTTTGTGTAGAATATTTGTACATAAAAACATATTCTATCCACAAGGCAAATACATTGTGTGCAGAAAACACTGTTTTCCCTGTTAAAAAGAGTAAGGTTTGCACAGCAAAGTCACTAGTATTTTTGCACAGAAAAGCTCTCCCAAAGACTTGTGAATATTTCCTGGGAACTGCACAGAAATCTTCATTTTCTTCTGCAGGCAAGAGCCTATTTCTCAGAATATTTGCTCTTTAAAGGGAGGACAAAAAATTCAAAGACAAATACTGCTACAATACTAGCATTTCTTTATTTATTTATTTATTTATTTGCTATATTTACAGGTCCTTCTCAAAAAATTAGCATATAGTGCTAAAGTTCATTATTTTCCATTATGTAATGATAAAAATTAAACTTTCATATATTTTAGATTCATTGCACACCAACTGAAATATTTCAGGTCTTTTTTTGTTTTAAAACTGATGATTTTGGCATACAGCTCCTGAAAACCCAAAAATCCTATCTCAAAAAATTAGCATATTTCATCCGACCAATAAAATAAAAGTGTTTTTCAAAAAAAAGAGTCAACCTTCAAATAATTATGTTCAGTTATGCAATCAATACTTGGTCAGGAATCCTTTTGCAGAAATGACTGCTTCAATGTGGCGTGGCATGGAGGCAATCAGCCTGTGGCAGTGCTGAGGTGTTATGGAGGCCCAGGATGCTTCGATGGCGCCCTTAAGTTCATCCAGAGTGTTGGGTCTTGCGTCTCTCAACGTTCTCTTCACAATATCCCACAGATTCTCTATGGGGTTCAGGTCAGGAGAGTTGGCAGGCCAATTGAGCACAGTAATACCATGGTCAGTAAAGCTTTTCAGCCGATGGAAGCATGAAGTGCTCCAAAATCTCCTGATAGCTAGCTGCATTGACCCTGCCCTTGATAAAACACAGTGGGCCAACACCAGCAGCTGACATGGCACCCCACACCATCACTGACTGTGGGTACTTGACACTGGACATCAGGCATTTTGGCGTTTCCTTCTCCCCAGTCTTCCTCCAGACTCTGGCACCTTGATTTCCGAATGACATGCAAAATTTGCTTTCATCAGAAAAAAGTACTTGGGCCCACATAGCAACAGTCCAGTGCTGCTTCTCTGTTGCCCAGGTCAGGCGCTTCTCCCGCTGTTTCTGGTTCAAAAGTGGCTTGACCTGGGGAATGCGGCACCTGTAGCCCACCTGTAGCCCACTTACTGCACACGCCTGTGCACGGTGACTCTTGGAGTCCCTGTGACCTGCCATATTACACCGATCCTGCGGGAACTGCACTGGCTTCCTGTTGAATGCCGGATTGCCTTCAAAGTGTTAGTTTTGACTTTTAAGGCCTTGAATGGTCTGGGGCCAGTGTACCTAAGGGACCGCCTTATCCCATATTGTCCCTCTGAGAAACAAAATCTCCTTGCTGTACCAAGTATTAAAGCATATCATCTGACAGCAACACGGAGAAGGGCCGATTCTTTAGAACACGTTGCCCTCCGAAACCCGTGCCCTTCAGAGCCTTCCAGCATTCCGGAAAGCCTGCAAGACTCTGTTGTTCCGGCAGGCTTTCGGGCCACGAATAACTGCTGGATTCTTCTCCTGCTGCTAACACTGTTTTATTGCTGATGTTGTTTAATGTGTTTGATGCTATTTTAATGAGATGTTTTAATTGTTTTTATTGTGATTGGTGTGTGAGCCGCCCCGAACCGGTTGGGAGTGGTGGCGAACAAGTTTGAATAATAAATAAATAAATAAATATTTTCAAAAGTAAACAAACAAACAAACATTTGGAAAGAGAGAGAGGAATATTCAGAGAATCAAGCTGTAATCTTTTAAGAGTTAAGCACTCAAACCTATGGCAAGGAAAGCATCAATTGTTCAGTTTTCTCCCACATTTTGTTAAAAAATAAACTTAACCTTAAATAAGGTAAAGGTTTCCCCCTGAATTAAGTCCAGTCATGTCCGACTCTGGGGGTTGGTGCTCACCTCCATTTCTAAGCCGAGGAGCCGGCGTTGTCCATAGACACCTCCAAGGTCATGTGGCCAGCATGACTGCATAGGGCGGCATTACCTTCCCGCCGGAGCAGTGCCTATTGATCTACTCACATTTGCATGTTTTCAAACTGCTAGGTTGGCAGAAGCTCACACCACTCCCTGGATTTGAACCTGTGACCTTTCGGTCAACCAGTTCAGCATCTCAGTGGTTTAACCCATTGCACCATCAGGGACTCCTTAACCTTAAATATAACACGTTAAAAATTTAAAAAATAGAAACGATTTCTTATTTATCT
This sequence comes from Anolis apletophallus, assembly GCA_030556195.1. NCBI lineage: Eukaryota > Metazoa > Chordata > Lepidosauria > Squamata > Anolidae > Anolis > Anolis apletophallus. The sequence goes on from JARBWK010000005.1 coordinate 135,185,155, forward strand.
CCACGTTAATCTGGGAGAGGTCCAATATATTATGCAGATCTGGGTTGTCATGCTTTTCCCCTCAAACTAGAATACTGAGCAATAAACACTTTTAGTTTGAGCAACATATCCTTTGTAACAGGAAAAAAGCCCCATCATCTAGACTGCCATATAATCCAGTTTCAGAATGCAAATTATCTGCATTGAACTGGATTATATGAGTAGACTCATATAATCCAGTTCAATACAGTTAAATCTGCATCATATTAGTTGACACTGACCATTATAATGCAGTTCAGATTGCGTTATATGGCAGTGTAGATTGGGCTGAAGTTCCTTGGCGTAAAGGACTCTTGGAGGCAGAGATTTTGAAAATGATGACTCCAGGGAATCTTAACTTCTAAAAGTTCATTTTTCATGAGAGTTTGTCGCATACTTTTGATTCCCACCCCCTTTACATTTTTACACAACAAAACTCTCTTGTAAGTGAATGTCGAGGCTCATATCATTTTCTGCTCCAGTCATGCAATTCAGGCATACAAACTCATTCCAGGTTTTGCATTCAGTTCATTTTTCATATCCCCCTTCCCCTAACTTGTTTATGTTAGCTTAGCCTTCATCAAAACGCTGTCTTAATTAAATCTGAAAAATGGACATTTGACTTTACTTTAAGCGATGATTTTGGTCTGCCATTGATAAAAAAAAGTTAGATATACAGAACAGACATATGCATTGTATGTGGCTCAGTCTTGGACTTTTTTTTAATCATCATGGCTTCTTCCTTCTGCACTTTTCATCATGTTGTTAACAAGCTTTCAGTTTGATTTGACACTGTTACATACATATCAACTGACTTTACTACAGATGGGAATATGCAGGTGAAATCCTGGCCTCAAGTAAAAACAAACAAACAAAACAATTCCGATTTTCACCCCAAAAAAGTTCAAAACTCCCGAGAATTCCAAATCCTTCATTAATGGTTTCAAAGTGTTATTTCCTGTTTCATTGCATGGTCTTTACTTTGGAAGTATTTGTTTTATTCCAGAGAGGGGGTGGGGAAGCAAAGGGAAGAAATCCATCCACACTGGGCTAAACTGCTTCTCTCGCCCAGGACTAACACGGGAGAGAAAAGAAACCAAAGGAAAGCCATCTAAACTGGGTTAAACAGCGGTTTTCGCCTGGGACTGATGCGAGAGAGAAAGGGAACTGAAGGAAAGCCATCCAAACTGGGTTAAACAGCGGTTTTCGCCTGGGACTGACGCGGGAGAGAAAGGGAACTGAAGGAAAGCCATCCAAACTGGGTTAAACAGCAGTTCTCGTCTGGGACTGAAGCGGGAGAGAAAGGAAACTGAAGGAAAGCCATCCAAAGTGGGTTAAACAGCAGTTCTCGCCTGGGACTGACACGGGAGAGAAAGGGAACTGAAGGAAAGCCATCCAAACTGGGTTAAACAGCAGTTCTCGCCTGGGACTGACGCGGGAGAGAAAGGAAACTGAAGGAAAGCCATCCAAACTGGGTTAAACAGCAGTTCTCGTCTGGGACTGACGCGGGAGAGAAAGGGAACTGAAGGAAAGCCATCCAAACTGGGTTAAACAGCAGTTCTCGTCTGGGACTGACAGTCTCGCGGAGAGAAAGGAAACTGAAGGAAAGCCATCCAAACTGGGTTAAACAGCAGTTCTCGCCTCGGACTGGGACTGACGCCATCCAAACTGGGTTAGAAAGGGAACTGAAGGAAAGCCATCCAAACTGGGTTAAACAGCAGTTCTTGTCTGGGACTGACATGGGAGAGAAAGGAACTGAAGAAGGAAAGCTATCCAAAGTGGGTTAAACAGCAGTTCTCGCCCGGGACTGAAGCGGGAGAGAAAGGAAAGGAAACCGAAGGAAAGCTATCCAAAGTGGGTTAAACAGCAGTTCTCGCCTGGGACTGACATGGGAGAGAAAGGGAACGGAAGGAAAGCCATCCAAACTGGCTTCAACAGCCGTACTCGCCTGGGACTGAAGCGGGAGAGAAAGGAAAGCGAAGGAAAGCTATCCAAATGGGTTAAACAGCAGTTCTCACCTGGGACTGACATGGGAGAGAAAGAACTGAAGGAACTGAAGCAGTCTCGCCTGGGACTGAAGGAAGCCATCCAAACTGGGTTAAACAGCAGTTCTCGCCTGGGACTGACATGGGAGAGAAAGGGAACTGAAGGAAAGCCATCCAAACTGGGTTAAACAGCAGTTCTCGCCTGGGACTGAAGCGGGAGAGAAAGGAAACCGAAGGAAAGCTATCCAAAGTGGGTTAAACAGCAGTTCTCGCCTGGGACTGACATGGGAGAGAAAGGGAACTGAAGGAAAGCCATCCAAACTGGGTTAAACAGCAGTTCTCGCCTGGGACTGAAGCGGGAGAGAAAGGAAACCGAAGGAAAGCCATCCAAACTGGGTTAAACAGCGGCTCTCGCCTGGGACTGACACAGGAGAGAAAGGAAACCAAAGGACAGCCATCCAAACAGGGTTAAATAGTGGCTCTTGCCTGGGACTGGCGTGGGAGGGAAAGGAAACCAAAGGAATCCATCCTCACTGGATTGAAAAGCTGAATAATTTCCGACTCACTTATTGATTCATAAGATAAATGGCGGAGAAAGCTTTGAAATGGCAAGGATACTTCCGGGTTCCCAAATCACTTCGAAATTGCTTCAAAAAGGAATTTGATCCAAATTTATTCCGAATTACAAAGATTCTGACCGAAACTAACCATGCCTAGAAATTAGATCTGCCCCAGGTAACCTCTCAGCTTCCGAGGAAAGCATTTGGGACCTCCTTTTGAACAAAGATTGTGGGGGAAACCCAGTGCTAGAATCATTTTAGTTTTGCCAAAGTCAAAAATGACTTGAAGGCACACAATAACAACATCCAATATCTAGCTGGTAGTGTCTGTGCAAAAACCATCCTTTATGTAGGCTAAAAAACAAGGCTTTCCCCCTGAGAGATTAAAGGGGGGCTTCCTGCTCATATGTGCATCCCATATCCGTCTGTAGTAAACTGTTTAGGTTGGTTTTCCTTTACTTTTTAAAACTCGCCAAATCTGTTCAATTAGAGGCATCACTGACGTCAAAAAAGTACCATAAGTGTGTGTAGCACATGGGAAACAAAGCCACTTTCCCATCACTTTTTCAAAAAAATAAATTGCTTGTTCACCATTTTAACAGCCAGGCACCCTCCTTCTGTTCCCAAATTGTTAACAAGCTGTTAATCCTACTTCGCTGCAGGAAATCAGAACTGAGTAAGCAAAGAAGGGGATAGGGAGGAGGAACTGCACAGATGCCAAGCACAGCTAGGAATGTTTATTTCTTCCTTTGCAAAAGGGCCTGGAAGACTACATCACATCCTTTCGCTTTGAAAGAGCCTCAGAGGAGTCAAGATCATGGGACACCCTCCTGCCCCAGTCATCACCCCTAGCATGGACTATCCCCACTCCCTAGCACACTTGCCTTGCAACCCTCAATCCATAAATTAATCAATTACAACTCCAATTGATTCATGTGCAGAGACCAATTGTAAAATCAGCATTGTGCATTTCCTTCACAATTGTAACAGTTCAATCCCACTTTAAATACCACAGCTCTAGCCTATGGAATATAGTGCATTTGGAAGGCTTCATAAAAGAGTCTGGAGCAACAAGCACCTGAGGCAAAGCACCAAAATCAGTGTGTGCAGAGCTATCATAGTGTCTATTCTCCTATATGGGTCTGAAACATGGGTCACCTATCGCCAACACCTACGACTCCTCGAACGCTTTCATCAGCGCTGTCTTCGCACAATCCTAAATATACACTGGACCGACTATGTGACTAATGTTGCTGTCCTTGAGCAAGCAGGGATCACCAGCATTGAGGTCATGCTATTGAGAACACAGCTGCGCTGGGCAGGGCACGTCTCTAGGATGGAGGACCACCGCCTCCCAAAGATACTACTCTATGGTGAACTCGCCACGGGTCAGTGCAAGAGAGGCGCCCCCAAAAAGAGATATAAGGACTCCCTGAAACAACATCTCAGGCTCGGCCAGATTGATCACCAACAATGGTCTACCCTGGCCTCACATCGGGAGACATGGAGAAGCACTATCCACAATGCTGCGGCCTTTTTCGAGAAGACACGCCAAATGGGTCTCGAAGAGAAACGACAACGCAGAAAGAACCGCAACTTGGAAACAACATTACCCAAGGAGACTTTCTACTGTGCTTTCTGCAACCGGACCTGCCTATCTCAGATTGGCCTTTTTAGTCATCAACGCGCTTGTAAAAAGCGTGGGATGAGTCCTTCCTGAATCTTCGTTCGCGAAGTAATGCCGAGAGAGAGCCTATGGAATACTGGGTTTTAATAATAATAAATAATAAAACTTTATTTATACCCCGCCACCATCTCCCCACGGGGACTCAGGGTGGCTTACATGAGGCCACATCCAGCGATAAAATAAAGTAAAATACAATACAAAACCAATTATAAGTAACACATCAACAGTATACAATCCTGACATTCAAGCATGTAGCCGGGGGGGGGGGGGGCTGTGGGGCCTCAGCCCCCCCTGAAATTCTAATATATCCCATATGCATGGGGGTATTGGGATAATGATACAAAAAGTTTGCTAGGGCAGACCCTATCTCACCCAGACTCAGCCCCCGCCCCCCGAAATCAAACTCAGCCCCAAGCAGGCATGTAGCCAGGGGGGCTCAGGGGCTTCAGCCCTCCCCCCCGAAATTCTCAGGGTGGTCCGCGAGAAGGCCTTACTGGTACATTATTTAAACTGTTATGTTTATTCATATCATGATCTGATCACCATGCTCATTATATCCCACATCCATGGGGTTATTGGGATAACAATACAAAAGGTTTGGTAGGGTAGTGCCTCTCTTACTCAGATTCAGCCCCTCCCGAATCAAACTCAGCCCTCCCTGAATCAAAATCCTGGCTACAGCCCTGCCGACGTTTAAAACACAGAGATCAAACCAATTCTAATAAAATGGAAAATTAAAACCTTGGGTGAGTCAGCAATGCAATATATCTGGATAGGGGATCCAAAGGATAAAGTGGGGTTAATTGCACTAACGAGTGAAGTAAAGTGCTTCCGAGGGCAATTTGCAGGAACTGGTCATGTCAAGGCATTATTGTATTCCTTCAGTGAAAGCACACTGGAGCAGCCAAGTTTTTGAACTCTTCCTGAAGACTGCCAGGATGGGGGCTTGTCTAATTTCTCTGGGGAGCGAATTCCAGAGGCGAGGGGCCACCACAAAACCAGAATTCTCCGCTAAAGAGAGTGGTAGTTCACAGCTATGGTAAGCTATAAATTCTCAGATTCTGTAGAATGGAGATATTTATATTTATCTAAATATATTTGTTATATTTAATGGCATCAAATTGTGCCAAATGTATGCCGTCCTGAGTTCCCCCTTTGGGGGTTGAGAAGGGCGGGGTAGAAATACTGGAAATAAATACAAATAAATAAATTGTGATTGAATTTGTTTCAATGTGGTTAAAATATTTAAGCATAAGCTGATACACTCTGGGAGGGGGAACAGGCAACAAAGACAGTGACACCATATATTCTATGGGGGTTGAATGAAAAGTAATGCCTCCACCTTCGTAACTCCTTAACACAGTGCTTCTCAACCTTCCTAATGCTGCGACCCCTTAATACAGTTCTTCATGTTGTGGTGACCCCTAACCATAACATTATTTTCATTGCTACTTCATCACTGTATTTGTGTGTGTGGGGGGTTGATTTTGTCATTTGGAAGTTGTAATTGCTGGCATTTATAGTTCACCTACAATCAAAGCGCATTCTGAACTCACCAACAATGGAATTGAACCAAATTTGGAACACAAAACTCCCATGACCAACAGCAAATACTGGAAGAGTTTGGTGGGCATTGACCTTGAGTTTGGGAGTTGTAGTTCACCTACATCCAGAGAGCACTATAGACTCAACAATGATGGATCTGGACCACACTTGACACGAATCCTCAATATACCCAAATGTGAACACCGGTGGAGTTTCGGGAAAATAGATCTTGACATTTGTGAGTTGTAGTTACTGGGATTTATAGTTCATCTACAATAAAAGAGCCCCTTGCACCCTACCAATGATAGAATTGGGTCAAACTTCCTACACAGAACCCTCATGCCTTGAAGGAACTAGCTGGCGTGAGCCTCCATCCCACCTCACACACTCTCCTCACCCACACATGCGCATCATGCTGCCATGCGCGAAGCACGCCTGCTCTCCCATCCCCCGCTTGGAGTCTCAGAATCAGCCCTCCCCTTGGCTGGGAGGCCTGCCAATCACAGCAGAGGAGAGCTTTAAGTGGGAGAATTCGCAGTTTATTTCCAAAAAGAAAGAGACAGACAAGCGGAGAGATCTTCAACCTTCTCTGCCAAAGGGCTTCCTAAGACCATCAGAAATACATGTTTTCTGATGGTCTTTGGTGACCCCTCTGAAACCCTCTCGCGACCCCCCTGGGGGTCCCGACCCCCAGGTTGAGAAACACTGCCTTAACAGATGGCAGTACTGGTATGCGGCAGGTACTGGCTTCTTCAGTAGACTCTCCTCTGCAGTTCCATTTTGATGGTAAGCCTTAGCATTGAACGGTTGTGTTGTTACAGTGTGAAGTGTGGAAGCCTGCACAGACGGTCGGTCAATGCTACTTACGCAACATGCAGTCATTGAATTATGGACAGCAGAAGGTGTCACCCCAAAGGAGATTCATCAGAGAATGTAAGCTGTTTATGGCGATTGTGTTGATGTGAGTACTGTGCATCATTGGGCGAGTAAGTTATTTATTCATTTATTTATTTATTTATTGTTTCAATATATACCGCCCTTTCCGAGTTGGCTCAGGGTGGTTTACAAAAAGCACAAGATATAAAACACACACTAAAACAATAAAACCATTAAGACATCAACAGAGTTTCTGATGGCTTACAGTTTGGCATAACATTTTTAAATGGTGAATGCTTGCCGGAATAAGGCTGTCTTACAAGTTTTCCGGAAAGCCGGCAGCTTGTTTATCATCCGAACTTCCACCGTCAAGGCATTCCACAGGCTGGGTGCTACGATGGAAAAGGCTCTCTGCCTGGTTGATGATAAGTGAAAAGATCTGATAGGGGGGACATGTAGCAGGTTCTGGTCTTCTGACTGGAGTGATCTCTGGGGAACATACGGGAGCAGACGGTCCCTCAAGTACACTGGCCCCAGACCATGTAGGGCCTTGAAGGTTAAAACCAACACTTTGAAAGTGACCTGGAACTCGACAGGCAGCCAGTGCAGTTGCTGCAAGATGGCGGTGATATGCAGGCATGTAGCCAGGGGGGGCTAAGGGGGCTTCAGCCCCCCCCCCCGAAATTCTCAGGGTGGTCCGCGAAAAGGCCTTACTGGTACATTATTTAAACTGTTACGTGCCTTTAAATCATGATCTGATCACCATGCTCATTATATCCCACATTAATGGGGTTATTGGGATAACAATACAAAAGGTTTGCTAGGGTAGACCCTCTTCCACCCAGTCTCAGCCCCCCGAACCAAACTCACCCCCCCCCCCGAATCAAAATCCTGGCTACGGCCCTGGTGATATGGCTCCTGGCTGGTACTCTTGCCAGGAGTCTAGCTACAGCATTCTGCACTAGCTTAAGTTTCCGGATAACTGCCAAAGGTAGGCCCATGTAGAGGGCGTTACAGTAGTCAAACCTCGAGATCACCGTTGCCTGGATTACCGTAGCCAGGTCCCTCTCGCCTAGCCTGTCGCAGATGGAAGAAAGCGGATCTGCTGACAGCGGAGGCTTGCGCCTCCATCGTCAGCAGATGGTTCAATTTGACCCCCAGACTCAATATGTTAAGGTGGGAACATCTGACTTTCATGAAAAAACAAAGAATTGGATGTTTTGTGACAGCAATCGCCAAGTTTCACAAACAAAAGTTTGACAGATTGATTCAGGACAGTCGTTGTATCACTCAAAGACAAATTTCAAGCATAATTGTCATTTCACAATAACGTGTGAGTCACATTATTGCTTTGCTTGGGTAACAGAAGATCTATGCACAATGGGTACCCAGGATGCTGACACCTGAAATGAAAGCGCACAGACTTCTTCTGTGACGATTTCAGAAAACGTTTTCATTGTTGGCAGAAATGTATCCAATTGTCTGGTGATTATGTGGAAAAGTGAAAGAGCACATTCTAAGGATTATTTCTGCATTTGATTTATTAAAATATTCCCATCCACACCCAAGTAACGCAGATGGAGGCATTACTTTTCATTCAACCCTTGCAACTAGTAAGTGTAGTTTATGAACCCATTTTCTAATGGGTGCCCTTTGTGTGGCTACTTTGAGGCCCTGATTATGAATTTCAGACAGAGCTCCCTGCTGCTGAGGAAAGACTGGTGAAGGAAGAGGTGGACAGTAAGTGTCACTATTTTCTCTAAGTGAGGATTTAACAGAGAAGTGTCTTTGTGCCCACATGTACAAACATTTATGTATTTCTTTGTGTGTGTGTGTGTTTGGGAGAGACAGAAAGAGAGAAAATGGCTGATGATCACCAAATCTGTGTACCTCCCTGTGATGAGGTGGTTATTTATATGCTAATCACATGTTTGTTTGTGTATTTAGAAGGAACATTCTTTGGAAGCTGCAGAGAGTGAGCAGTAGAGTGTTCGCAGCAGCAAGCTTTAGGCAGAGGCTGTTGCCATGACAACAGAGGCCACTCTAGCTTTAGAATGTTCAGTTTGAATCTGACAGTTGGAGAATGTCAGTTGGCCAGCTGCTGTGAGCAGAGTTAGTTAGGAATTGACAGTTGCTGGAGCTGCAAGCTGTCTGTAGGAGCTGCAGTGTGCAGTTCAGTCTTGTGTGGGTTGAGGGAAACCCAAGAGTGTGGGACAGAGTTTAGTCCCAGGGTTGAGAGTAACCCAGTATTAAGTAGTTACTTGTGTGTAACTGTGTCAGGGGAATTGAAAACCCCCAGTGTTATATTGTTTAAAGCTACAAGTCTGTACCTCTTCGGAGTTTTGAAACCACCTAAGCTTTGGGCCCATCTGTGTAAAATAAACTGTTAAACACTTTCAACAAGAACATCTGTGGAAGTCGTTTATTCACCAGGACCCTCACATCTAGTGGTCAAGCATTGACAAATGGTGGCAGCAAGTTAATAATTAATAATAATAAAGTAAAATATTGAGTATTGGTGGCAGTGGCCAGTCGCCCACAGTGAATCCAGTACGAGGCGTTTTGTACCTGTTCACATTTGGTGGCAGCGGTGGGATAGCCTGCCCTGCCACGGTTCGAAAAGTGAATGGTGAAGTTTCCTTTCGTTACACTCCCAAACCTAAAAACGGTGTGTACCCCTATAAAAGCTGATAAAAGTATAATTGAAGGTTGACTCTCAGCTCCCAAGGCTGTTAAAGCACCTAGGACAAGGTAGTTTTTATTTCATTTCATTGGACACAATTTCATATTTTCTTTAGTACCTCAAAAAGGTACCATATTTTCTGACATATAAGACTACTTTTTAACCCAAGAAAATCTTCTCAAAAGTCAGGGGTCGTCTTATACATGAGTGTAGCCTCATGCGCAGGAGTAGTCTTATACGCGAGGGTCGTCTTATACGCCGGGAGGCTTCTTATACAGCGGGTGCTGAAACTTCCAATCCGGATTGGAGAATCTGTGGTTGCCGCATATGGTGGGGGGGAGCTCAAAAATGGCAGTGGCCGCATCCCTGCCATATGCAGCGACTGTATGAAAGCATTAAGGGCGACGCTGTACCAGTACGGTAGAAGAAAAGGCATTCATCTGGATTTGTGGACTTAATGCGGTCCCGATGGTGAGGTGAAGGGATGCCTCAAAAGGAAGGTGTAAGTGAAGGGCGGAGCAAGCTGCAGGCGCCCAGGGCACCCAGGGTATGGAGAAAAGAGATAGAGTGGCTCTGGGCCCAGAAAAACACACCTGCTTTACCTGTCTGGGTCCCCCTTGTATCCTATTATCGTACCTGCCTCTCAGATCTCGCTCCTGAAGATGGCAGTGAAGCGGTGCAGGTGTGCATGTTTGAGATATGAGAGACAGAGAAGGAGGTACAATAGTAGGAAAATTACCATATTGAAATAAAATCTGATGCTTTAAAAATGTATTTGGTGTGTATTGGAAGAGGGGTCGTCTTATACGGCGAGTATATCCCAAACTCTATATTTTAACTGGGAAAGTTGGGGTGTCGTCTTATATGCCCAGTCATCTTATATGCCGGAAAATACGGTACATATATTTGATGATTTTGTAATGTTTCTTTGAATTGAGTCACCAAACTAGCCAATTCAGCAAATAAAACATAAATACCCTTCAAAATACAACCAGCCCTCTGTATCCACAGATTCTGTATCCATGAATCCAACCATCTGTGCTTGAAAATATTCCTTCATTCCATTTTGCTATTTTATATAAGGGAGGCTATTTTACTATACCATTGTACATAATGGGACTTGAATGCCCATGAATTTTAGTATCCACCAGAAATCGGGAAATCAAACCTCAGTGGATACCAAAGGCCCACTGTACCCAACTTAACTAGGTGGTCATGTTTCTGCAGGCCATATTACAAATACTTGTAATATGTATTTGTAATATGGGGGAGGGAGGGAGAGGAAGTCAGTGGTGTGTGTATGTATCTCAGCATCAGTTCGTGAATGAAGATTCTTTAGGAAGGACTCATCCCACGCTTTTTACAAGCGTGTTGATGACTAAAAAGGACAATCTGAGATAGGCAAGTCCGGTTGCAGAAAGCACAGCAGAAAGTCTCCTTGGGAGATGTTATTTCCAAGTTGCGGTGCTTTCTGCATTGTCGTTTCTCTTTGAGACCCGTTCGGCGTGTCTTCTCGAAAGAGGCTGCAGCATTGTGCATAGTGCATCTCCATGCCTCCCGATGTGAGGCCAGGGTGGACCATTTTTGGTGATCAATCTGGCCGAGCCTGAGATGTTGTTTCAGGGAGGCCTTATATCTTTTGGGGGGGGGGCGCCTCTCTTGCGCTGACCTGTGGCGAGTTCACCATAAAGTTGCATCTTTGGGAGGTGGTGGTCCTCCATCCTAGAGACGTGCCCTGCCCAGCGCAGCTGTGTTCTCAATAGCATGGCCTCAATGCTGGTGATCCCTGCTTGCTCAAGGACAGCAACATTAGTCACATAGTCGGTCCAGTGTATACTTAGGATTGTGCGAAGACAGCGCTGATGAAAGCATTCGAGAAGTCGTAGGTGCTGGCGATAGGTGACCCATGTTTCAGACCCATATAGGAGAATAGACAGTATGATAGCTCTGTACACACTGATTTTGGTGCTTTGTCTCAGGCGTTTGTTACTCCAGACTCTTTTGTGAAGCATTCCAAATGCACTATATGCCTTTGCTAATCTGTAATCTATCTCTTTATCAATCTTGGCGTCTGAAGAGATGACGTTTCCCAGGTAGGTGAACTGCTGAACGGACTTAAACACAGATTTGCCTATGCTGATGTGGGGGTGATGGTGTTCTCCCTGTGGTGTGGGCTGGTAGAGAACTTCCATTTTCTTCAGTCTGATTTCCAGCCCAAACAGCTCTGCAGGTGTTGCAAAGCAGGATGTCAGGTGCTGCAGAGCTGCTTCTGAATGGGCGACAAAAAGCAGCTCACGGACGACATAGTTTAGAGCAGGGCTGCTCAGGAAGTCAATCGCGATCGACCAGTGGATCGCGGGACCGAAGAAGATCGATCACAGCCAGATGGGGCGCTCCTCAAGTGGGCGGAGCCAGGCCGCGCCAAGCCCTGCTCCCGCCCCCTCCTCTGGCGTCGGCACTCCCAGCAGCTTCTTTAGGCTTGAGGAGGGCAGTGCCAAGCCAGCCTTGTGCTAGCTATGCCACCACTGGCTTGGCACTGCCATCCTCAAGCTTGGAGAAGCTCTTGGTAGCACTGAAGCTGGGAGGGGTGGGAGCTTGGTGGGGCTGGCTCCGCCCCCTCTGGCTTCAGCTCTACCAGCAGCTTCTCCAGGCTTGAGAAGGGCAGTGCCAAGCCAGTGGTGACATAGCTAGCACAAGGCTGGCTTGGCCCTGCTCTCCTCAAGCCTGCAGAAGCTGCTGGTAGCGCCGAAGCCAGAGGGTGGCGGAGTCAGCCCGCGCCATATATATATATGGCTCTGAGATATATATAAAATCCACGACGTGTTGAAGAGTCAGTTCTCCTCTGAGGTTAAAATTATGTTGTTAAACAGTGAGCTTGGCTCTCCTCTGTACTTATATAGCTTTGTTGGACTGTGGCCACTGATCGGGCAAATGGGGCAACTGGATTTCAATTCTAAAGCCTTTTAGGCATCCTCCCACAGGATGGCTGCAAAGTAATAAAATGAGGTAGTCTGGAGTGAACTAGCAGGGGCAGAATGCTGTTCACCGCTGTAGTAATGTTTTTGGGTTTTGGTGGTTAGGACTTGATACACAATCTTCTTGCAATTTATTATAGCCTTTCCCCCAAAAGGTTGCAGGGATTTCTCGGCTCTGGAAATAGTGTTCCTAAATACTGAGTTTGTGTAACCCCCCCCCCCCCCAATTGCGTATTAGTTACAGGCTGCCAAATTTGCACTTGAATTACTCATATCAGCAATATAAGCTTGCCTCTGCGACTTGTATCTCTATCAAATAATGATAAATATCAACAATCAGGCATTAATAGGAGCATTTTTGCAAATTAATTACAACATGACTTTGTTATTCTTCTTCCTTTATTCCCCAATTTTACCTTCCCTTCCCATCGATTTATCATAGGCCCACAGGAAAGTGGGGGGAAATCAGCAAACGTGCTATTGTTTTGTCTAGGAAGGATATTGTTTCAGATTCAAAGGATGAGAGAAAGGAGAAGCAAAACTCACCACAAAATACTCCAGCCCATTCCCTCCAACAATGGCAAGAACAATGTTATTTTTAAGTCAGGAATTTATGTATCCACATCACAGACTCAAGTAATTATTGATAAGAAACGTGGGTAGAACTACAAAAGCTTTAAGTATATGTTAGCTCAGCAAATATGCATTATCCAGATATGTGTTTCCATTACCCAGATGTTGGAATGCATTACCCAGATGTTGGAATTACATTGATCTCCCCTGTATGATTGCTTGTTTGTATGTGCTCCCTGTCCACATATCTGAACTGTAGCCCCTTTCCACCAAGCCTTGTAATACAGATTAGTCTTGTTTCTAGTCTGGAAGAAATGAGAACACCAATTGAGATCCCAGAAGACAGCTTTATTAAAAGCACTTTGAAAAAGCTGAAGGCATGGTTAGCTTACTGCAACTGCAGGGACATAACTGGTGGAAAGCATGGCCAACACAGAATTAATCTATATATATAAAGGAAGAGTCGTCATCGAACGACCGTCCTAGGCAGAGAAACCTTACAAGGCAGAGACACCAAATTTGGCAACAAAAATAGGCCTCAGGCAAGGAAGGTTTTTAGCAAAAAAACTTCCCCCTCAAAAACCTAGACGGCCCCCAAAACAACAATAAAAAACTACATTTCCCAGCATCCTCTGCGGCCGCCAGCGAAACCCATTGGCCAACATCAGTTACCATAGTAACGGTGGCCAAAGCCAGCCAAGGCTAGATTAGAATGCTGAGTGATTTCAGTTTAGACAGTTGGTGTTTGAGGGTTAAACTGTCAAGGCCAAGATCTAGGATAGAGACAAATAGGGCACCAGGGACACAGGCACCACTGACAAACACATACCCGCAGAATAACACAAAAGTAATACCTACACACAACACAATACGCACATAACACAACCCATTTGTATGCCATTCCTTCCTTCCACACAGGCATAGGCCTACCCAAAATACAAGCCATGCCTCCTAAAAAGAACAGCATCGGACAACACACTTGCAACGCTACATACATCACACAAAAAAGGGCAGAACAAACGCCAGAACAGAAAGACACTGCACTACACTAGCTTTTGCCATCACCATAAACAAGGCTCAAGGACAAACACTACAAATCTGTGGCATAGACCTTGACACAGAATGCTTCTCCCACGGACAACTCTACGTAGCGTGCTCCAGAGTTGGGAAACCACAGAACTCTTCGGCGTCGAGTATTTATGCCACAGCGGAATAGGCAACAGAAATATAGAATGTTAATTCCTCATCGGCCCAAAAAATCTCCAGTCTCTGTTCGTGTGAATAATGACACTCTCATTCAATTCACAAGGTAAAAATATAACTTTGTATTGAATTGAATTTAACAATAACAAGCTAAGCATGGAAAAACAACAGCGATTACAGCTACCTTCCTAAACATCCTATCCTCACAAATATATAATCCCAACCAACTGTCCTCTTCAACGGACAATTCCCAACTGACAAATCTTAACTGACAAATCCTCAACATTCCATTTATCAGTCCCGAGACAGCGCCATCTGGTGTCAAACATGTCACACTGCAGAAAATACATCTTGTGCTGACTCATGAATTGCTATTAAAAATGCAATAATCTGACACTCCTCCTTCATGAGCAACACAAGTACACACATTACTTATAATAACAATATCTTCTTACAAATACATTTAATTTACAATTAGTCAATGATTTTGTAAACATATCAGCCATATTCTCATCTGACTGGACATACACAGGATTAATAAAACCATCCTGTACTAACTTTCTAACATTTTGGTACCTTACCCCAATATATTTTGTTCTCTGCTTTAATCCTTCAGCATTTGATATTGCTATACAAGATTGAGAATCAGTAAATAAAGATATCTTATCTTCAAAACTTTGGAACTCGTTTACTAGAGCCTTTATCCACTCTAGTTCTGTACAACAGTCAGACAAAGCAGAAAATTCAGCTTCTGCCGTGGATAAACAAACGTGTGACTGTTTACGAGATTTCCATGTCACTTGTATCCCATTAAAACTAATTAGATACTTGGAACATGACAAGTTTTGTTCGTTCAAACACGCTATGAAAGCTAGCAAAGACTAATGAGTATGCAAAATTGTGTCTTTCACTTTTTATATAACAGTATCAAAGTATCCCATTCAGGTATGGTGCAAGGTGTAGGTATATGTCACTATATAATTTCACAGTGTTCACATAATACATTCACATTTGTGACCATATATCAATCATTCATAGTATGCATATAACAATATCACAAAGTGGATATCACAGTGTTAATATCACATAAATTCTAAAGCAAGGTACTGGTGTAACTATAACAGAACCAACAGTATAAACCTGTATTTCCACCGTAGGGTAAGTTCACTCTTAATGTTAGCATGTAGTGTGGCTGGGAAGATCCCTGGATGTAAACAATGAACTGCTTCACCGCCTGGGAAACAAACGCCGCTTGGCTGGAGTTCAGTATAGCTGCTAAATGCTGGGCGTCTGTCCTCCGCTGGGGTGGCAGAATGGGGTGGGCTAGGAGGCTGTGGTTCTGTGGATCCAGAGATGTTTGAGGAGTCCTACGCGGTTCGCCTGACGGTTTACTGTGCAGAGCTCGAACCGCTTCGGGGCTCCTGGGTGGTGGATGGAGCCCGCGGCTTCTTCAGAGGCTGCACCGGCGTTTGCCACATTGGCATGTACCCGCTGAGGAGGCTTGCGTCGCTGCAGGAGGAATATTTTCACATCCAGTCCATGGCGAGCAAGCTTGACCATAAGCACTGCAAAAAATACATCTTGTGCTGACTCATGAATTGCTATTAAAAATGCAATAATCTGACAAGAACCTCTACATCAACACAGCAGACGGAAATACAAAAAACATTGTACATCCACAAGCTCTGCAGAACGCCAGCAACACCACACACCGACAACTCCACAAGACTTCAACATCCCACCCACCAGAACAACCCACAATGACACAGCCATGACCCCACCAAGATCATAAGTAACATCAATTCCAACCCTTACATACTTTTTCGCATCTCCTAAATAGGGCACAGCAACACGTGCCGGGTACAGCTAGTAAATATATAGAAGAACAAGCCTTGCTGAGGAGAATTAGTATGGCTCTTGAAAAGTAAGTAAGTAAGTAAGTATATTTATAAACTGCCTTTCTCACCCCTGGGGGGACTCAAGGTGGTTTATAACATATTACTGGCAAGAATTCAATGCCAACATACATATAATAAAAGAAACTAAACACAGAGGCTGCATGGTTGTTTCCGGACGAGAGAGAGGCAGGGCGGAGCGCGAGGTGAAACCTCCGGAGGCCCCGCCTCACGCTCCCTCGTTCCCACAATGCCCTGCGGAAGGCGCTCCCTCGTTCCCGCAATGCCCCGTGGAAGGAGCGCCATGCGGAAGGTGCGCATGCGCTGAAGGTAGATCTTTTGGACTTGGTTGTTTTAAAAGTAGCTCACATGCTGAAAAAGTGTGGGCACCCCGGATCTAGAGAGATACATAATCCCTAGGCCTATAAGTAAAACATGGTGAAGGGAGAAGGATGATGGGAGCATACATGGCACATTTAAACCCCCTTCCATGGACTGCTGGTTCTGAATCAGCAATTTTTCAAACTCTTTTCATGTGTTTTGACTCTTAGCATTGACTCTTAGCAGATCGGGAATCGAGAAGACAGAAAGCATTTAGCAGCTATACAAGTTCTGGAGAAGCAGTAGGAAGTTATTTGGACATGTTCCAACCAAGCTGTGACTTTTTCTGGAGAGAAAGCAAAGGAGGAGGAATGAACCAAAGAAAAAGGCAATGGATCATCTTCCACCCTCTACAGCTGGAAACACTGCGCAAAACATAAGGCATGTCAACAGCTTTGCTGCACAGCCAAGCGTCAAGAAAGACCACTATTTCGTTTTACATTAGCTCTGGAACTTAAAAAGAATTACAACCTCAGTGGTTATTCAGAGAGCAGCTGCATTACAAAGCTGCTATGGTTAAACCTGTCAAAATTCATGAGTAAACAGAATGTGAGTCCAGACATTGTACTGCCGGGGGAAATCGATTGCTTTTTCTTCAAGATAAAAGGAAGAGGTTTGCTTGGGGCAATGTGGAGTATAACTAGCAACTGTTCCACATTAGCCACAACATTCTTCTTTTCTACCACCCAATCTTCTTTTTGAGTTCGTTGGTGAAGAGCTTCAGCTCTGCAGCGCATGTTGGGAGCCTCTGAACTGGAAATAATTAAAATACACATTTCATTTATAGTGGACCTTATGTGAGTTGAAGTAAAGATTGCCAAGGTTTCCTGAGTAGATGATTTAATGATGTGTTCTGCATTTCCTGAATTTTCCACATTTTAACGGCCTTTTGTGCCTGATTTGGACAGGGAGGGAGGGAGGGGAGATACAAAAAGCCCTGAAGACTAGAACCCTTAAGCTCTAGCTGAGGCAGAGATTTTTCCATCTAGGACAGTGTTTCTCAACCTTCCCAATGCCACGACCCCTAATACAGTTCCTCATGATGTTGTGACCCCAACCATAAAATTATTTTCGTTGCTACTTCATACCTGTAATTTTGCTACTGTTATGAATCATCATGAAAAATGTATTTTCATTCACCGGACCACATTTGGCACAAATACCCGATACACCCAAGTTTGAACACTGGTGGGGTTGTGGGGGGGTGATTTTGACATTTGGGAGGTGTAGTTGCTGGGATGTATAGTTCACCTACAATCAAAGAGCACTCTGAACTCCACCAACGATGGAATTGAACCAAACTTGGCACACAGAACTCCCATGACCAACAGAAAATACTGGAAGGGTTTGGTGGACATTGACCTTGAGTTTGGGAGTTGGAGTTCACCTACATCCAGAGAGCCCTGTGGACTCAAATAATGATAGATCTGGATCAAACTTGGCGCAAATACTCAATATATCCAAATGTGAACACAGGTGGAGTTTGGGGAAAATAGACCTTGATATTTGGAAATGGTAGTTTCTGGGATTTATAGTTCACATACAACCAAAGAGCTTTCTGAACTCCACCAACAATGGAATTGAACTAACTTCCCATACAGAACCCCCATGGCCAATAGCAAATAATGTATTTTCTGATGGTCTTTGGCGCCCCCTTTGACACCCCCTCGCGACCCCCATAGGGGTCCCAACCCCCAGGTTGAGAAACACTGATCTAGGAGAAGGTGGACTCAAGTTCTGTTAAGATTGAAATGTTTATATATATCTCTCTGCAGACTGTATTGTATATTGAACTATCATTAAAAATTCAGGTGACCATGTCATGAGGTGGCTGGTGTGATGATTGTTCAGCATCCCTATTAATTTTGAGTTGGCATGCGGCAGGGTGGGGGAGACATTTGAGTGACCCAAGGTCATGTGGCCGGCATGGCTGCATGGAGCACCGTTTACCTTACTGCCAAGCTGGTACCGATTGATCTACTCACAATAAGAACTAACAGAGTGTCAGCAGAGTATCTCAGAAATACATGAATTCACAGACACTTTCCCACCAGTGAACAAAAGACATAAGAATACTAGCTTGAGAGAGGAATGTAAAGTGTTTGTCACGAGAATGTACAATTATAAATTCACCTGAGGAAGACCAAAAGTCGAAAGCAGTCGTGTGTTCTACACGCTCTTCACTTCCACTGATTGACTTCACAAGCAGCAAATCAATGTTTAGTTTTATATTCATTTTGATGTACAGAGCATCAACCTTATAGTTGTAAATTGTGCACTTGTTCATTCAATATAAGTTTTTATTTCTTACCAATTTATTGATTATTGATCAGAGCATATTGTTGTATCCAGGACTTGACTCTGGCCCACCACCCGGGCATCCGCCATTGGAAGATGGTTTGAGCCGGCCCATCCTTGGAGGTTCTATGCCGCTGTTGGACACTTCAGAGATCCTGTTGGCCGCCTGAATCCCCCCTCCCCGCCGAAGAGGTCTTGAGAAGGGAGCAGGATGGTTGGTCGAGGGCCATTTGAACATGGCGACTGGCCTTGAAAACGCTGGAGAGGACCGGATGTCTTCTCCAGCCGAAGACCGGAAATCGACAGCGACCTCCCACAGGAAATCGTGCCATCGACCCAAAGCGGAAACGATGGCGGAAGGGAAAGAGTCGCCAAGAGCGAACTTCCGGCCGCACCGAAGAGCAGCGAGGAAACAACCAGAACTCCCAGTCTAGGACCGGATCAACGTTGCATCATGAGCACAGAGCTCCCAAGACTGTTGGGAATGTTAACGGTCGCCAATGGCAGAAGAGGTCTAGGGTGTTCAGTTTGGGAACACAGACATTTCATCCGAGGACATTCTGGAGCTCAAACCATCGAGCTCCAAAACGTCCCTTGGAGAACCGTCAGCCCTCGAGTCAGGTCGCCGGACTGGTAAAGAGACACCCATCAAGAGCACAGGGCTCTAGGGTCGGATATGATCTCCTTCCCAACCTTGTGATCCTACAAGGCCCCTTGGGAGCCCTGCAGCTACCCCCCTTCGATGGTCGACAACTGCCGCCATAGTGTGCATGGGACCCTATGCTCCTTTCCTTATTTATGTGCTAACTGTGTACTGTTTTTTCCTGTAATGTCTGTTCTTGTATTGTTGCTGTGTTATGTGTAAACCGCTCCGAGCCTCCGGAAAGTGGTGGTATAAAAGTTTGAAACATAAATAAACATAAATAAAAATATATATGAACCATCAAGGCAGTTAAGATCTTCTGAGGGGCTGTGCTCTCGGTCCCACCACATTCGCAATCGCGGCTGGTGGGGACGAGAGGGCCCTTTCTGTGGTGGCCCCTCGGCTGTGGTGGCCCCTCGGCTGTGGAACTCCTTCCCAACTGAGATCAGATTTGCCCCTTCACTCCTGACCTTCAGGAAGCTATTGAGATCCTGGATCTGGACAGCAGCATTCCTGGAATAATGGCTGAGTTTAATAATAAACTAAGTCATCGATTATGTATACGGACCGAAATTGGACACGTTTTTTATCTTGGCAATCTGGTTTATGTGTATTTTTATGTATTTTAATCTACTTGTATGTTAATCTTTTATTGTTTTATGATGTTTGGCATTGAATCCTTGCTGTTAACCGGCCTGAGTCCCTCTGTGGAGGTTGAAAAGATATATATAAGTATATAAAAGTTTTAAATAAATAAATAAATACTCACATTTGCATGTTTTCAAACTGCTAGGTTGGCAGAAGCTGGGGCTAACAGTGGGAGCTCACTCCATCCTGTGAATTTGAACTGCCAGCCTTCCAGTCAGCAAGGACATTTAGGTGCCACCTCGGAGTTGGTTGAGGTAGGCAGGATTTCCCTGGGTACTGGTTGTGGGGGGTCGGGAGCAGGTTAGGGTTTTGCCCTCCCTTCTGCGCGAGATCCCCGTGTACAACTGGGGGCCACTGTGTGATACAGAATGCTGGACTAGATGGGCTGAGGTCCGATTCAGCATGGCTCTTCTTATGTTCTTATGTTCTTAAGCTCAGTGGCTTTTAACCCATTGTGCCACCACAGCCGCAGATTTCCCACGTGTCCTTTCTTTCTGCATCACTCTGACCTGCAGCCATTTTTCTCTTCTCTCTCCCTCCATTGAACTATTTATTTAGTTATGAATAGATAATTTGTAATGAAAGCTACTTTATATCTTTTATACTGTACAAACTAAACTTTTTCTTCTTTTTTTCTACTAGACACTGTCTTTGGATGGCTAGGTATGGGATGGTTGTTTTTCACTTTCTGCTTGTCTGTTGGTTACTTTGCTTGAGAGATTCAGTACTATTGTCCACATTTCCCAATACTAGGTTTGGTTTCAAATAAAACCATCCCAAACCACAAAGTGTAATTAATTTAAATGTAATGTTTGTATAGTTGTATATTTTAAATGGTTACAAGGATGCTTTTATGTTAAGTTGGTTTAAGTCCCCTTTGGAGGAGATAAAGCAGGGTATAAATAAATATAATCATCATCATCATCACCATCACCATCCCAGGTGACAGCAGAATTGACGAGAAGCAACCGGAAAAGGTTACACGATATGAGAATTTAAAGATAGAACTGCAAAGGCTCTGGCACAAGCTAGTAAACATGGCCCCAGTGATGATCGGCACACTGGGTGCAATGCCTAAAGACCTTGGCCTGGGATAGGTATCTTTATGGTATGTATTTAATCTTTGGAACCATGATGTTCTGCATTTGAAGTATACCAGGGCTGCCCAACTTCTACCAGCCCAGGGGCCTGAATTCCGGTCACTGATGACCTGGGGGGCCGTAGGGTCTGGCCCCGCCCCAGCCCTGCCCTGCCCTGGCTCCGCCCTCTCCCCTCTCCCCTTATTTTTATTTAATATTAAATATATTTAATTCCTTCCTCCCCTCCCACCTTATTTTTATTTAATATTAAATATATTTAATTCCATCCTCCTCTCTCCCCTTATTTTTATTTAATATTAAATATATTTAATTCCATCCTCCCCTCTCCCCTTATTTTTATTTAATATTAAATATATTTAATTCCATCCTCCCCTCCCCCCCTTATTTTAATGTATCCCATCTCCCCTTATTTCATCTTTAAATATATTTAATTTTATATTTAATACATGAGGAGATGGGGGGAGGGAATGAGGAGCCCCTGAGGAGCCCCCCTGCTTCGGCCTACCTTTTCCAAACGCGCAGGATCCAGGAGTACCCGGATGACGAGAGAGGCGACGACCGACTGAGTCGAAGAAGGTCCTAATCGCGTCTGTGGGCCTCAGCGATCCAGTAGTAGAGTAGCCAAAGAGTATCGCGAGAATACGCAATCCACACGGAATTTCGCTGTCAACGCCGACGTGATCTCGCGTTGACAGCGAAATCCCGTGTGGATTGCGTATTCTCACGATACTTGCTCCGAACCCGGAAGTAGGTTTTTTAAAAAATTATTTATTTATTTTATTTTATTTTTCAATTGTTATTTTTTATTAAAAAGCTTAGGGGGCCGTAGGGAAGGGCTGGGGGGCCGTGTACGGCCCCCGGGCCGCCAGTTGGACAGCCCTGAAGTATACTATACATCAGACCTGGGCATTTCATGGCCCACGGTCCGCATGCGGCTCGCCGGCCAATCCTGACCGGCCCTCGTAAGGGCCCCGGCAGGCAGTCAGGCAGGCAAAGCAGAGCGGCCAATGGAAGGGAAGAAGAAGTTCCCTTCCGCTTCGCGCGCTCCCCCCTCCATTCTCCTTCGGCAGCCAGCCGTGTCTGTATGACCTCTTCGCGCTGCCGGCACTCCGGCACTTCCTGGAGCAGCAGCAGGAGTGAAGGCTGGAGGCGGGGGCCAGCCGTAGAGGGGCGAAGCCTGCGGAGGAAGGAGGAAGAGCTGAGCCTTCCTCCGCAGGCTCTGCCCCTCCGCGGCTCACCCCCGCCTCCAGCCTTCACTCCTGCTGCTGCTCCAGGAAGCGCCGGAGCGCTGACAGCGCAAAGAAGTCATGCAGGCCCGGCTGGCTGCCGAAGGAGAAGGCAGGGGGGAGCTCTTTCTCTGCTCAGCTGGAGCTTCTAATACTCAGATAAGATAGAATACTGAAATTCAGAACAACACAATAACAGGGCGTACTGTTATTCCCTTCTCTTGTGGAAAAGGAATGTAAACATGTGATCTGAAATCTTGTGCCAGCTCAAACTTATTATTAGAAACTATGCATTTATATTTTAACTAACCAACTGCCTTGGTCAGACCACACCTGGAATACTGTGTCCAGTTCTGGGCACTGCAAATTAAGGGTGATGGTCACAAGCTGGAATGTGTCTAGAGAAGGGAGACTAAAATGATCAGGGGTCTGGACAACAAGAGGTCTCCGTAGTAAATGCAATCAAACAAATAATTATAACTTCCCCATTGGGGAATGTTTGATTGCATTTACTACGGAGACCTGTTGGTCCTTTGCTTTTGTTTGTATATTGGCACTCCCCTGTTTGTGATACATTGTAGTCTGGACAACAAGCCCTATGAGGAGTGGCTTAAAGAGCTGGGCATGTTTAGCCTGCAGAAGAGAAGGCCGAGAGGAGACATGGTGAGGGCCATGTATAAATATGTCAAGGGAAGTCATAGGGAAGAGGGAGCAGGCTTGTTTTCTGCTGCCCTGGAAACTAGGACGCAGAACAATGGCTTCAAACTACAAGAAAGGAGATTTCATCTGAACATTAGGAAGAACTTCCTGACTGTGAGAGCAGTTCAGCATTGGAACTCTCTGCCCCGGAGTGTGGTGGAGGTTCCTTCTTTGGGGGCTTTTAAACAGAGGCTGGATGGCCATCTGTCAGGGGTGCTTCGCATCTCCACCTCTGACATTCAATCTGACTTTGATGCACTTGTTAAAGACCAATAGAGACGCAAATGATGCAAATGTTCACATTTTGTTAACCATTGTTTTGTAAAATTTTAGTGAATAAATGTCATTTTTCCTATGACAACCTCTTTTTTCATTGCTCGTAACATATGCTCTTATCAGTCTTATTAATATATCAAAAACGCAATTTAGTGCCTTTTTATTATTATTAAAGAAATTTAATTGATATTATGTAGAATGTAGTTCAGCCTTTAGGTGTGGCCCTCTATGATATTTTTTTGGTTCTCGTGTGGCCCCTTGGAAAAAATAATTGCCCACCCCTGCTATACATTAATGGGGAATCTGGTAGAAGAACATCCTCATCTGTGTGAATCATTTGAAGGATGGATGCTCCTCTGCTCAGATTTCTGGTATCACTTCAATGGGACAGAGATCTGTTGGTCAAGATATAGAAATTACAATGACCACAAGATTCTAGGAAAGAGAAGATTTTTAGCCTCAACAATATTGATACATTACTGCAGATTATTGATATGCTTCCCTTGACTAATTGAGAGAGATGATTCAGGACAATGAAAGGGATCCCAACCCTACAACTTTGTAATAACAAGAGTACATAAGATAAGGAAGCTGATCACTTGTAGTCAGGATATCATGACCATTTTTACAATGTAGTTAGCATATCTGCATTTTTGCTATTGGTGACAGATGCTATACTACTTGGGAAAGGTTGGAAAATAATTTGTCCATCAAGAAATGTTAGGACTATACACACTGAAAACTATGTGCCAGAAAGAAGGGAAAAAAGAGTGGAAGAGGGAGGGAGGTCCATAATAAGAAAAAATATTTTAAAAACAGACATAGCTCTGTGTGGCTATAAATCTTTATCCATGCCTTAGTATTTTTAATTTCGATGTATGAATGTGAAAGTCAGACAGTAAAAAACAGCTGGCAGAAAAAAACCCCAACTTGTTAGAAATCAGGGTCTAGAGCAGGGGTAGGGAACCTACGGCTCAGGAGCCAGATGTGGCTCTTTTCATGATTGCATCTGGCTCTCCAGAGCAGCCCAGGCCTCAGTTTCCCAGCATGCAGCGGGGAAGAGTAACACAAATCTGCCACGACTGCTGCTTCTGCGCTGCCATCACCGCCTCTTCCTCATCCCTGCTGCTCTCGGGGCCCTGCACCCTCTTCGCCGGGGATGGCGGTGCCTTGTCCTTGTCTTCCTCTTCGTCCTCCGCTACGGGCCTCGGGGGAGGCGGCGGAGGCGGGCCTGGCCCTGGCGCCACGGACGCGGCCTTGCTGCCCCCGGGGGACACCCAGCTCCTCGCCCTCATCTTCGGGCAGCTCAAGAGCTTTGGCCTCTTCCACGCCTTCTGGAGGGACTGTCTCATCGACACCAAGGTCTGCCTTGGCCCCGCTCCCTTCTCCCCCGTCCTTCCTTCCTTCCTTTCTCTTCCTTTCTTTCCCCCCTCTTTTTCTTTCATTCTTTTTCCTTGCTGTCTCCCTACCTTTTTTTGTCCCTCCCTTTTCGTTCCTTTCTTCCTCTTCCATTTTTTCACTCCTTCCTTTTCCCTCCCTTTCTCCCCTTCCTTTTTCCTCCATTCTCCCTCTTCCTTCCTTCCTCTTCCTTCCTTTCTCCCATTCACCCTTTCCTTCTCCTTCTCTCCTTCCTTTTCCCTCCCTCTCTCCCCTTCCTTCTTTCCTCCATTCTCCCTCTTCCTTCCTTTCTCCCCTTCACCCTTTCCTTCTCCTTCACTCCTTCCTTCTTTCCTCCATTCTCCCTCCCTCCCTCCCTCTTCCTCCCTTCCTTTTCTATTCTTTCCCCCCAAGTCTTCCTTTCCTTCTCCTTATTTTCTTTTCACTTCCCACTCTCTTCCCTTCTTTCTTTTCTTCTTTTCCCTTCATTTTTTTTACTTTTTTCTCACTCCCTTTCCTTTCTTTTCCCCAGCCTTTCCTCCATTCCCATTTTCTTCTTTCTTTCCCCTCCTTGCCTCTCTCCTGCTTTTCTTTTTTCCTTTTCCATAGTTCATTCTTCTTTTCTTTCTTCCTCTCCCCCTCCCTCCTTTATTTCCTCTGTCTTTCTTTCTTTCTTCCCCCCTTCCTTCCGTCTTCTCTTCCTTCCCAGAGTCCTGAGCATGCCTTTTGCAGAGCCAGGTCTGAAGTGTCCCGTCGTTCTGTCGGGGGAATCCTTTTCTCACAGTATGTATATACTAACATTTAGTTGAATTCAGTCTTAAAATATATTATATATATTATATGGCTCTCACTGAAATAAATTTCCAAATATTTTGCTTTCATGGCTCTCTGAGTCAAAAAAGTTCCCGACCCCTGGTCTAGAGGAAAGTTCTACATGGACTGTCAAAAAGACAAATAAATGGCTTTGAGAGCAAATCAAGCCTAGAAGCCAAAATGCCTGAGGCTATGGAATCATGCGACAATATGATTCATTGGAAAAGACAATAATGCTTGGTAAAATGGAAGACAGTAGGAAAAGAGGATTGATTCATTCAATGAAGCTACAGATTTGACTGCAAGACTTGACTGGAGCTTTTAACAAGGTCCCTGACTTAATAGCACATAACAACAACAAATTGTGGTGGCACATGATTTCCATGTGCCACATATCCTTTTTTGGCCCAGTGACATGGAATTTATTCCTAGCCAATGGATAATCTAGAAATCCAAACACATCTATTCCATATTTCATATGTCACAATAGAAAAGGATGGACTTTGTAACGACCCCGAGGGAGACGTCGCGTCACTGTGGCAGGGTAGGGCTTT
Organism: Anolis apletophallus; assembly: GCA_030556195.1. Lineage (NCBI taxonomy): Eukaryota > Metazoa > Chordata > Lepidosauria > Squamata > Anolidae > Anolis > Anolis apletophallus. The sequence goes on from JARBWK010000005.1 coordinate 135,211,170, forward strand.
GGTGAAATCCCACCGCTGCCACCAATTATAACGACCTAGGTCCAACTAGAATAACTTGGTCCACCCTAACTAACCAAAATGCCGCCACCAACCTAATGTTATTAGGATTTTATAAAATTAAATATGATCACCAGTTAGGCTCCTAAAGAAATATTTAACTGAGAGGATTCTAAGGAGAGGAAGAACGAAGGAGGCTTTCTTTAAAATGAACAGGAAAGAATTTATTAACTGAAGCAGGCTTTACAATAAGGCACAGATCTTGTTGGATTACTACTAATGAGGCAACGAGCGTATGGTTATTCAATTGAAGGCAACGAGCGTACGGTTAACAAATTAATGGCAAGAGCGTATGGTTCACAAAAGATCTAAGTGTGCTGGAGCGTATGGTTACCGATAAATAGTGCTGGAGCGTATGGTTGCAGCAAAATGCTTACCTAAATATTAGATGTTAGATGGTAAAACAGACAGGGCTAACCTTGTCTAAACAAGAACTCCCACTAATATCTAAACTAGTTGAGAGATCTAACCAAACAACTATCCTAGATAGTTCAGGTTTTTGACACAAAGTCCCTATACTCTAAACAGGGTTTTGACACAGAGGCCCAATACTCTAACAGAGCTTTATTACAGAGGCTCTTTACTCTGGAGTCCTGACAAGGAGCTATCAGCAACTCCTCTCTCTCTCTCTCTCTCTCTCTCTCTCTCTCTCTGAGAGCGTGTCTATAAAACACTCCACTCTCCCTGAGAGCTTGTCAGAAAACTGCTCCTCTCTCTTCGAGAGCTTGTCAGAAAACTAAACTTTCCTGTCAGGATTTCTCCCTCCTAGACAACCTAACTCCTCCCTCTTGGCTCTCAGCCAATCTCCTGGGAGTCTTTGTAACCAGCCAGAGAAGCACTAAAGCCACTCCCCCCCCTGGCTCTGGCAACTCCCTTCTCCTAATGGCTGCTGTGTGGATCTCCTTTCCCAAGATGGATGCCACCATACTAATCAGGGAACCAAACTGCCACACAGGCTTCGGCCTATTCAGACTGGGTGAGTCCTTACAGACTTGTAGGTCACCACCTATATCAAGAGAGAATACCTCTAATGCAAGAGGTGAAATAGACAAAGAATGGAGCAATAGTCAAATAACTTATGTTGTATTTTACACTTATCAGATCATGTTATTTATTTAGTTCAAATATTTGGACCTCGCCCTTCTCAACCCCCGAGAGGGGACTCAGGGCGGCTTACAATCGGCAACGATTCAATGCCCCTATAGACACATAATAAAATACAATAATTACAAATAGATAAAACATTAAATAAATTCAAATTTTTAAAAAACTGTTTAAAACTAATTTAAGACAAATTTCTATGACTAGAGACTCTATCAGAAGCTTGTCCATAGTCCATTTCCATAGCGATTGTCATCATTACCATTGTCATTGTCAGTGCGCTAACCTAATTGCTGCACAATTGTTCCTGAGATGTGATAGTGAAAAATGTGAAAGATATCCAACAGCTTTCTTGATCTCTGCTCCTGTTGGCTGATCACTATGGGGAGAGATACAATACAGCAAACTATCAATGCATCTCTCAGGGAAGGGAACTTTCTATGCTGTTTAAAAGAAGCAGTAGTTGACCACGGCTCCAAAAGCTCTCCCTGGATTCTCTAGACCTTAACAACAGACCAGTGTCCAATCTTCCTTTTTTTTTTGGCAAGATGATTGAGAAGACAGTTGCTCTCTTTCTCCAGGTAGTCTTGGATGACGCACACTTTCATTTCAAATCTGCTTCAGAGCAGGATATTTATTTATTTATTTATTTACAGTATTTCTACCCCACACCTTCTCACCACCGAGGGGGGACTCAGGGCGGTTTACAAGGCAGCAATTCAATGCCAGAGTATACAATATATCCATAAAAACATACAAGATGAAACAGTTAAAACAGACAGCTAATCAACATTAAATTAAGTTAAAAACAATGTTCTGTCCACAAGACTAGGTTAAAAACAGTAAGCCATATTCTCATCTGTCAGTTAGCCAATCCTATTTCAGTCCAAAGTCCAAAGTGCTGCATTCTGCTATTGTGCAAAGGCCTGGTCCCATAACCACAATGTTACTTTTTTCCTAAATGCTAGGAGGGATGGGGTCGAACATATTTCGCTTGGAAGTGCATTCCATAGGCGGGGAGCCACAGCTGAAAAGGCCCTGTCTCTCATCCTCACCAGCCGCATTTGAGATGCTGGCAGGAGCGAGAGGGCCTCCCAGGTGATCTTAAAGTACGAGGTGGGGCGTAGAGACAAATGTGTTCGGACAAGTAAGCTGGGCCAGAATATGGAATATAGATTGCTATGGTTGCTTTAATGCATGATCTCCGTCTCAACACTGACAAGGAGTATGTGTTCCTGTTGGTGCTTTTAGATCTGTCAGTGGCTTTCGATACCATCGACCATTGTATCCTTCTGGAACAGGGGGAGGAGTGAATTGGACGTATTATGCTTGTAGTGGTTCCAGTCATACCTTTCAGGCAGGTTCCAGATGGTGCTATAATGAAAAGTTATCAATTGTGCAGTCATTTGGAACTTTTCACATTATGCTATCTGACGTTCTCTCTATATGTGTGTGAGTGTATGTGTTAGGGTGATTAACGAACAGAACCTAAAAATTAGCAAAATACTTCCACTTTTGTTGAATATAAAGATATACCTATTTCCAGCAGGTGGCAGCCTTGCAGTAGAGCTTTGCTTTCCATTTAGAACATCCAAAGTGTTCACCTGATTTAGATCACCTGCTGGAACAGATATGAAAAACTATTTAACTGGCTGGTAGGCAATTAGCTCAACAACAGATAGCATTAAGCACACAGCATATTGTCAGCTGGTCTCACACCCTTTCTGTATTAAACTCACCATAGGTGATGTATACAATCAGTGGTAACTAAAGTTATGGCACAAATTAAACAAATGCAACTAAAGCAAAAGTTAAAACAGTTCTGCAATAAAAAAACATCATAGGGAAACTGAGGGTGCTTCCAGACAGCCTTTTATCCCAGGACTATCTGTGTTTTAAAAACGCTGATATTCCTGGGGGGCTGTTCACACATGCCCCAGAAAGCGCATGCATTCTGAGGTGAGTGTACAGATGTTGTACTGAGACTTGACTGGGACATCGTAATGCCCACCCCAAAAGCCCTAAAACCACTTTTTAAAAGTAATGAAAACTTACTCAGCCTCCATTCCAGTCTTGCCAGAGCTCTCCCGGCAGGATTTATTCTCACTGGCCAGAGAGGATGTCAGTGGAGAAAGCTCTCCACAATTTTGCTTCCCCCCCCCCCCTCCACACACACACACACACTCCTAATGCATCATTTCTATGAGCCGGGAGAGCTCCAGCAAGTCTGGAATGGAGGCCAGGTAAGTATTCATTACTTTTAAAGGGGGTGTAGGAGCTTTGGGGAAATGATGTGTGGACTGCAGTCCAGATACTGGAAGTACTGGGTTAAACCCACCATCTGGGCTGGGGAGATAGCACAGTGGTAGAACAAACTGTGCTGCAATCGGAAGGTTGCTGGTTCAATCCCGAGCTGGCCTGGACGGCCAGCTATAATAACAATATATGAGCCTAGTCCACTGCCCACCCAAGCAGTTCAAACAACAATGGGGACCACGTATAAATAGTGGGGAAGGGTTTTTTACAGACCTACAACGTCTGAAAGTTTCGGCTGTCCGGCGAGGTGAAATGCGGAAGTGGGAAAAAACAGAAGGCTCCCGTCAATGAGGATGGAACAACAGCACCCCCTTGTGACGCAAAGACGCATAACAACAATGACGTCGAATTGGAGCAGAGACATCCTGTATGACCCTGTATGACGCACACCTGCATGTCCCTGTTACCCTGGGACGCAGCCAAGAAAGAACCCTTCTATAAAAACTGCACTGTACTGTCTATGTGTAAAAAAACTGTACTGTCTATGTGTAAAACTGTACGTTTCCGACAGGGACTGTCTGTTGTATGTGTATTGTAATCCGCACTGAGTCCCCTTCGGGGTGAGAAGAGCGGAATAGAAATAAATGGTATTATTATTATCTAATTAATTCGACACAAACCAGGGTTTTGGTTTGTGGCAAATTAATTCGGGATTGTCCAGAACATCTCCTGGACAGCTCCCTTTTTATTGTGGAAGTTTCTGCAATAAAGGGGCTGTCTAGACCCACCCTGAGACACTTGCTGAGTCACTTTTTACACTGGGTAAAATGAGGCAGCCACTTCAAGCAGCACCAAGGATAGAAGGGGTAGGCAGGGACAACCATCCCATGTCCCTGGACCACCTTTTCCCAAAGAGTGCAGTACGGCTGTTGAGACACCTGCAGCAAGTTCCACATAGGAACCAGCTGCAGGTGTCTGACTGCACTGTCAGAACGATGATGATGATGATGATGATGATGATAACAAACTTTATTGGTATACTGCCCTATCTCCCCACAGGGACTCAGGACTGTTTCCAACATATAAGGCAAAAAATTGCCAGAAAAGAATAATAGAGACAATTACATCAAAATAAACACATTCAATAATATAACAAACCTAATAAGAAGAAACTCCCCTGAGTGATTTTAACCCGGCCACATTAAGCAGCTCTTCATGGGTTAAAGCGTATCACAGCCTGTGTGCATTTTGTGGCCACCCCTGGCATGATCCACCTCCACACTGGACTAAATGGCCAGTATAGATATGCCTCTACGATGAACCTATCATGGGGTTTTCTGGGACTAAAAGTGTGTGACTTGTCCAAGATCATCCAGTGAGTTTCCATGGTGGAGCAGAGAGCCAAACTCTGATCTCCAGCGTTTTAATCAAACACCCAAACAACTAAACTGTGCTGGCTCTTGATGAATGGTATAAACCAGGGCTGCCCAACTGGTGGCCCGGGGGCCGTACACGGCCCCCCAGCCTGTTGGACATTGCCCCCACTATGCCCCCGGCCGCCATTTTAAAAAAAATCTAATTTTTTTTAAAAATGGCGACGGGGGGGGGGGGGGCGGCGGGGCAGGGAGGAGGAAGTGAGCTGGCTCCTCCTCCTTCGCCTTTCCTCCTTCCCCTCCCTGCACCGCGGCTCGCAATTGGAGCCGCGGCGCGTCCGTGGTGGAGGAGGAGGGGCGAAGGAGAAGGAAGTCAGCTGGCTGCCTTCTTCCTCCTTCACCCCTCCTCCTTCCCCTCCCCGCGCCGGCGCTCGGGATCGGGGCAAGGGCACGGGCGGGGGGAAAGATGAGGGACAAAGGAGAAGGCCGTCAGCTGACAGCCTTCTCCTTCATCCCTCTTTCCCCCCGCGCGCGCCGGCGCCCGGGATCCGGGCAAGGGCGGGGGCGGGGAAAAAGAGGAGGAGGAGGAGGTGGAGGGAGAGTTCTCCCTCCTCCTCCTCCTCTTTCCCGGGCACCCCTGCTGTTCCGTGTGCCGCGGCACCCGCGAAAGAGGAGGAGGAGGGAGAGTTCTCCCTCCTCCTCCTCTTCCACCGGCGCTGCGGCACAGGGGAAAGAAGCGACGCCCGGGAAAGAGGAGGAGGAGGATGAGGGAGAACTCTCCCTCCTCCTCCTCTTTTTCCCTGCGCGTGGGCCGGCGCCCAGGATCGTGGGCGCCGGCGCGCACGCGGGGAAAGAGAGGTGATTGCCTTCTCCTTTGTCCCTCTTTCCGCGCGCCCCGCGCCCGAGATCCGGCAAGGCGCGGGCGGGGAAAAAGAGGAGGAGGAGGGAGAGTTCTCCTCCTCCTCTTCCTGGGCGTCGCTGCTTTCCCCTGCGCCGCAGCGCCGATGGAAGAGGAGGAGGAGGACGAGGGAGAACTCTCCCTCCTCCTCCTTTTTCCCCGGCGCCGCAGCGCACGGGACACCGGCTGCGCCGGGAAGGGCGGAGGGTGCGAGGAGGTGGGCCTCCTCCTCCTTCCCGCGCCGCTGGTGTCCCATGCGCCCGGCGCCGGAGAAAGAGGAGGAGGAGGGAGAATGACAGTTTAGGAGGGGCTGGGGCAGGGCGGGGGCGGGGCTGGGGGAGGGGCCTGGGGCGGGGCTGGGGCGGGGCCAAACGGCCCCCCAGATCATCAGTGACCTCAAGTCCGGCCCTTGGCCGGTTAGAAGTTGGACAGCACTGGTATAAACAATTATATGTATTACAGGGTTTATGAGATAATTACAGTATGGTTCCTGCAGTCAATTTGAGTAGGATAAGGTTGTGTTGGCGGACTGCGGATTGGCTGACAGCCTATAAATATGGAATTATGGGGATTAATGGGGATTTTGATATGTAACTGTTTTTAATCTGCTTTGTTGTATTTTTTGATATGTTGTTCTGTCCTTGTATGCGGCATTGAATTATTTGCCTTTTGTTAGCTGCCCCGAGTCCCCCTTCGGGGGTAGAGAAGGGCGGGTTAGAAATGAAATTAATTAATAAATAATAAATAATAATACTATGAGTTTCTGCTTGGGTTGAGAATCTGGTTCTGTAACACACAGTCTTGTGTATTCGATATTTCACATTTTGTCAGGCCAGTGCAGAAATATAAATCTGTTTCTGATAAGCCAGTTTTCTTGGAAGAAAGGTGGCTTTCATTTTGAAAATTTCGAAATCTGCTTGGTCAGCATCTTCTGTGGTGGTAGATGCCCACAATCCCCCAGTGTTGTTAATGGTGCAAGATCAAGCAATGTCTCCATTTTCTTTGTCAGCAAATAGATTCCAAGTGAAAACACAATAATAGGATGTTAATAGAGACCAGAACCAAAATTGCCAAATAACAAATACTTGATAGCAGATAATATAAACAGAGAGCTGCTCAAAGAGATGTCCCATCTTAAATTCATTTTTGCTCCGTCAGCTGTTTTATGAAGTCTTTCATGTTTTCATTGTTTAGTTATGTCTTTCCTAATGACATCTGTAAGAATTTCCCCATTCAAATTAGAGGAACTATCTAAGCTGTTCTTTTTTTCCCCTTTCTAATTCTATATTTCACTATAGCAAATAAAGCATTACAACAATTTTAATGTTTCCTTTTCATAACATGAACCTAACTTTGTCAAAGGCTTTCATGGCTGGAATCACTGGGTTTTTGTAGGTTTTTTGTGCTGTATGGCTATGTTCTAGAAGCATTCTCTCCTGACATTTCGCCTGCATCTATGGCAGGCATCCTCAGAGATTGAGAGATCACAGCCTCTGAGGATGCCTGCCATAGATGCAGGCAAAGCATCAGGAGAGAATGCTTCAAGAACATGGCCATACAGCCCGAAAAACCTACAAAAACCAAGGTACCTAACAGTCAGGCCCGGATCAGGCCCTTTTGCCGCCCAAGGCCAAAGGGTCTGCCTCTGCCCCTCCCCGCCCCCCAGCTCCGCCCCTCCCCCCGGCTCCACCCCGCTCTGCCCCCGCCTCCTCGTCGCCGTGAGGAGGAGGAGGAAGGAAAGCCCCAACCCCGGAGCCAATGCGGGGCCTCCCCACGGCTGCTCCTCCCTCCCTCCTAAAGCTGCCATGTGGCCGAAATCGCCCTTTTCAGGCCGGCTTTAGGAGGGAGGATCGGCTCTGCGCCGGCAAGGAGGCGGAGGCTGAGCCGGGCGGAGCCAGGGGCGAGGAGGGGCGGAGTCAGGGGCGGAGCTGATCCTCCCTCCCTCCTAAAGCAGAGCCAAGGGGAGCAGAGCAAAGGGAGGAGGCGGCGTGGATGGCGCTTGCGCCACCCCGCGCATGCGCCCTTTAAAAAATCGATTTTTTCATTTTTTGAGGAACTTTTTTTAAAAAAATTGGGGTCCGGATATGCTGCCCCCCCAAAAGTGCTGCCCGAGGCCATTGCCTCGGGTGGCCTTATGGGTAATCCGGGCCTGTTAACAGTTTGGAATGAACTCAGTTGGGCTTTTATTCAAGGCCTGATAGAATGGCTGGTTCAGACTTTGGAAATATTACTTTGGGGCCTACCCCTCCCAGGACCCTGCCACCAGCCAGCTGGCCATAATGATAGTGGATTATGGGGCATGTCGTCCAACAAAGCTCTGAGCTAGATCAAGGAATAACTTAAAACAAATGGGAAGAGAACAAACTTTTCCTTTCATAGGAACTACTAAGACATTGGAGGCAAGACAGCTGGGACATCTAAGAGTTCACAGGGGAGCTTGCATTTCAAGGATGGGCAACACTAAGCAGAGCTATTCTTGATGCACATCAACAAGCAGAATTGGATTCTTTCCGCATTAGCACTATTTAATCCTGCTAAGACAGTGACATATTATATTCCACTAGAAGCACTGATTTACATCTGATCCATATTACAATTACAGATAGACCGTTTGAATATGAACTATGTGGAATAGTACAGGCCAGGATTTACCCTTTCTCTAATACCTACACATAATACCTACACATACACTCCACAAATCAGCTGAAGCAGCACATTTGGAATTTACCCTGATTTTTTAAAAAAATAGTGACTCAAATAAACCAAAGGCCCGCAAAAATCAGACCATTTTGTCTGGCATGTCATTCTTGGAGGACCTCTTTGTTTGTTGGGAAAGTTCTTCACGGCTGCTCATGTCTTGTGTCTCAGTCCCGCAGATTTTCTTTGACCTCTTGCAATAGCATCCGCTGATCACAAGAAAGCATTTTCTTTCTGACAAGGAAGCATAAACATTTGTTACTTTATTTATTTATTTATTTATGCCATTTGGCATCACTTTAACTGTATTGTCAAAGGCTTCCATGGCTGGAATCACTGGGTTGTTGTAGGTTTTTCGGGCTATATGGCCAAGTTCTAGAAGCATTCTCTCCTGAGGTTTCACTTTAACTATTGTGGTTCAAAGCTATTGAATTATGGAAGCTGCAGTTTTTAAAAGTCTTTAGCACTTTCTGCCAAAGTGTTCATCACAAACTTACCAACCCCAGCATTCAATAGCCATAGCAGTTAAAGTGGATTCAAACTGCATTCATTCTAAAGAGAAGATGCGTTGAGTGATTTCAGCTCCACTAAATCATGGGTTCGAGGACCAGAGTCTCTAGCTTCCCAAAAGGCCAACTAAGACACAGATGGATAGAAGGTTAAAGCCGAGGTCTATTCTCACTGGCCAGAGAGGATGTCAGTGGAGAAAGCACTTCAGAGTATTGACATATCACAATTGCAAATACAGAGCATTTTTATTTCATTTTACAACTATTCAAGAAACCTGTGCCAGCTCCTGATTGGCTGAAAAACTGTCGAGCTAGGATTCATGTTCTGAGTGGCTCAGGACTCCTTGTGTTGTCGTCACTGGTTAGCTCTTAGGTGAGAAGTTTAATATACCATCATTGGTTTATTTTAAAGAATTAATCCATTTATTGATCCACCTCTGAGAGGGTCGTGTTCAGAAAGGAATGAAATGTAACATTTTGAAATGAGTCCATGATGGATTTAACGGGTTGGTTCTGGTTAACACCATAACGTTAATTTTAACACATCATAAGGTGCTCTCAGGTGTTGACTAGTCAAAAGGCATCTCCCCATGGAGCTGATACAGGCATCTGGGAAAGGGGAACATTCCCCCTGAGCTGATGAAATATTTTGTCATTTAATGAGATGAAACAGTTCATATTTTTTTCTGTCTACTGTAGCATAGGCATGGGCAAATTTCAACTCCCAGAAATCCTGCCATCTTACCGGCTGTTAGGAATTGTGGGAGTTGAAGTCTAAAACACCTGGAGGGCTGAAGTTTGCCCATGTCTGCATGTAACAGATAGGAGTTGCCATTTCCTAATAAGCATACAGAAAGGAGCAAAGAGTGATGGAATGTGGCCCCTTCCACACAGCTGTATAAAAATCCACATTGAACTGGATGGTATGCAGTGTGGACACAGATAACGCAGTTCAAAGCAGACAAGCATGTAGCCAGGGGGGCTTGAGGGCTTCAGCCCTCCCCCCCAAATTCTCAGGGTGGTCCGCAAGAATGCCTTATTTAAACTGTTACGTTTATTCATATCATGATCTGATCACCATACTTAATATATCCCATATGCATGGGGGTATTGGGATAATGATACAAAACATTTGCTATGGTAGACCCTCTCTCACCCAGACTCAGCCCCCACCCCCCGATATCAAACTCAGCCCCAAGCAGGCATGTAGCCAGGGGGGCTTAGGGGGCTTCAGCCCTCCCCCCCCCGAAATTCTCAGGGTGGTCCGCGAGAAGGCCTTACTGGTACATTATTTAAACTGTTATGTTTATTCATATCATGATCTGATCACCATGCTCATTATATCCCACATTCATGGGGTTATTGGGATAACAATACAAAAGGTTTGGCAGGGTCGTCCCTCTCTTACTCAGACTCAGCCCCTCCCGAATCAAACTCAGCCCTCCCTGAATCAAAATCCTGGCTACGGCCCTGGCCCCGACCCCCGGCACCAAATCAAAAATCCTGGCTATGGACCTGAAAGCAGATATTGTGGATTATCTACCTTGATATTCTGGTTTATATGGCTGTGTGGATGGGCTCTATATGCAGCTAGAACATCTGACTTAAAAATACTAAGATAAATACAGTATGTTGATTTTGGTTCCTCTCTTCTATCCTGATTTCATATAATTTTTCAAAAGCCTGGATGAAGATTTGTATACATTTTAAAATACATGCATTAGTGGTAAATATTTTTCTAATGTAGCCTCTTCCACACAGCTGTAGAAAATCTACATTGAACTGGAATAAATGGCAGTGTGGACTCAGATAATCCAGTTCAAAGCAGATATTGTGGATTATCTGTCTTGATATTCTGGCTGCGTGGAAGGGCCCTACTTCTTTTCTAAACGCCATCTTAATGCATAGCTTTGTGTACTTTTTGAGAAAATGTGTATTATTTCCATATGCACATTCCCCTGGTGTGTTCTTTTTGTAAACAAACATTTTATAATAAAAAGTAGGGAATGTGTAGAGTTTGATCTGTAAGTGAAATTAGGTTTGCTTATTAGTTTGCCGGGGATGTACAAATTAGTTAAGACATTGAAAAAAAATCTAAATGCGAAAACATTTCTCTCTTTTTAAAAAAAATTAAAAACAGGGCTACAGGCATGACACGCGGCAGATGCACAGTTTTAATACATTTCCATCAATCCCTGCTCTTTTGTTTAGAAGGCTATTGAACTGTACTGCACCTCTTAAAAATCTGAGCTGCTATGCACCCTTTCTATAAAGGCATGTATTTCTTTTGTATTTGGAACATTGTGGGTTGAACTTAGCTAGTTTCTCTGGTGTATAATACCACCTGAAGAATAATTTATACCAGTTTTCCCTGATGTCGATTGCTGTTGTGTATCTTAGTTTAATGTTCCATGTCTCCTCCCACTGAAGTGATAGTATATTTTGCCCTAGATCTTGTGCCCATCTGATTTGGCATTCTTTGACCTGCTCTTCCTCTGTACACCATTTTAGTAACTGTTTGTATGTTATACTTATTTGCTTTTTCCCTTTTTTTCATTATTTCCTCCCAGAAACCTGCTTTTTGTTGGAAACCCCTTTTGGCGTCCTCTTTATAACCTTGGAATATTTGGTGGTATTGGAACCATGTTATATTTGGATTAATTTTCCTTATTATTATTATTATTTATTTTGACTTGAGGCTCAGGGCGGTTTACAACATATAAAAACAGCATATAAAAACAACATTTAAAAACAACATATAAAACACCTAAGATTAAAACGCATAAAATTACATCTTATCTCTTCTATTGGTTTTATTGAGTATTCTGCATCATTACTATCACAGAAATTTCAAACACAATTAAAGTTATGTCCCATATCTCTGCCAGTCTTGTAGGTGAGCTCTCCAAGAGTCTGTAAAAGTGGAGGATAATATGCAGTGCATGTAAATGTAAAGGTAAATATTTTAGCCTAACATTAAATCCAGTCATTTCTGATTCTTGGGTTGGTGCTCATCTCCATTTCTAAGCCAAAGAGCCAGCGTTGTCCGCGTAGACACCTCCAAGGTTATGTGGCCGGCATGACTGCATGAAGCGCTGTTACCTTCCCATAGGAGTGGTACCTATTGATCTACTCAAATTTGCAATTTTTCAAATGGCTAGGTTGGCAGAAGCTAGGGCTAACAGCGGGAGCTCACCCCATTCCCCGTATTTGAACTGGCAACCTTTCAATCAGCAAGTTCAGCAGCTCAGTGGTTTAACTCACTGCGCCACTGGGCAGTGCATGTGAACATCCTAATAATGTTTCCACAAACATCCCATCTCTACTGGTGCTAGAGTTTCTGCCACTGATTTTGTTAGGAAACAAGATTTCTGGGAAATATCTAATTTGTTCCTTGGAGAACTATGTGTGTGTTCTTTATGTATAATTCTGTATGAAAGCAAGCAAAATTCATTCTGCTTGGGAAACAAGAGGGGCATGTCCTATGCATTAGGGCAGTGTTTCCCAACCTTTTTTGAGCCGCGGCACACTATTAACATTAAAAAAAATCCAGAGGCACACCACCAACCAAAATGACACAAAATGACATTCTAACACAGTAAAGAATGGCTGAGGGATGTTGGCCTGCTGGGAGCAGCTGCTGGAAGTGCCGAAGCCGGAGAGGGGGAGGAGCCAGGCCATGCCATGCCCCGACCCCTCCCCCCGGCTTCTGCTCTCTCATAGCTTCTCCAGCCTTGAGGGGGCAGTGCCAAGCCAGTGGTGGCAGAGCCAGCACAATGCTGGCTTGGCACTGTCCCCACAAGGCTGGAGAAGCTGTGGGAGAGCTGAGGCCAGGGGGAGGGTGCGGAGCCAGGTCGTGCCATGCCCCGCCCCTCCCCCTGGCTTCAGCTCTCCCACAGCTTCTCCAGCCTTGAGGGAGCACTGCAAGCGAGGGGCGGGAGTCAAGACCCCCGTCCCCAGCGCCGCTGTCCGCCATGACTCCCGCCCCTCACTCACTGAAGCCGCACGGAGGAGGAGGAGCATGAGCGGTGGACGGGCTTCAGTGGGTGGGGCTCCTCCTTCGCACAGCTTCAGCGAGCGAGGGCCGAGAGTCTTGGCGAGAGTCATGGCGGATTGGAGGCTGGCTGGGGAAACGGCCAAAGGAGGCGGCCCCCCGGCCCCTTATTCTTTTTCTTCGCCGCCGCCCAGCCCTTCCTCCTCCTCCCCCAAGCAGCAGGAGGGGGGGAGGAAGGGGGGCAGAGAGCTTTTCTCACGGCACAGGAGGAGGTCCGTCATGGCACACTACTGTTGGGAAACACTGCATTAGGGTTTCCATTCCGATCATTGGGATTTTAGTAGAAGCAGTAGAAAATCTGGCTGTGGTGGAAAGTAGATGTGGCCTCTAGGCATGTTTTAGAACCCAGAAATGGCGATTCTAAAATCAAATGGGGGGGGGGGGGGGATTTTTTTTTATTTGTAAAAGAAAGACTTACAAAAAAATTTTCCAAAAATTTCTAAAATGTAACTTAAGTACTAACGAAATTCGTTAGTAATTCGTATGCCAGAGCATGCGCATTCAGATGAGTTTTGGCCTACAACTCCCAGAAATCCTAACAGCTGGTAAATTGGCTGGGATTTCTGGGAGTTGTAGGCCAAAACTTGAATAAACCACACTGAATTCTAGATGGGACTCTCCAAATAGGAAGGAGGGAGGGAAGGAGGAAGGGAGGGAAGGAGGGGGTATTCTATTCTTGGAAGCAGCAAAAAAAAGGAGGAGGAGGGCCCCCCCCTCACTCCTCGCTGCCTCTCTCTCACCCCGATCCTGAGGGAGCGAGGGCCCAAGTTTGCCCAGGCTGAGAGGAAAAGGAAGAGGCCTGAGGCTGTGAGGAATGGTGGGAGTTGAAGTCCAAAACACGTACCTGGAGGGCTGAAGTTGGCCCCTGCGATGGGGCATGGCAGCAGAGCAACGGGGAAGAGAAGCATCTGAGAGAGTGCAGGGAGAGAGAGGAGGAGAAGCGCGCGCATGTGTGTGTGAAGCTGGCCCCTGCGATGGGGCATGGCAGCAGAGCAACGGGGAAGAGAAGGAGGGGGGGGGGAAGCGTGGAGGACTACACTTTCCAGAATGCATTGCCTACCTAGCAGCAGCGTCACTTCCAGTTCCTCATAGAAATGCGGGAAAAAGAAGAAGCTGAATGAAGGCGGGAAGGAAATGAGGGGGAGAAGACAGGGAGAAGTGAGTACGTAGTACAATAATTAATTAATTAATAATTAAGAATTTATTACGATCATAACGCAAATTGTTGGCCTCAAGGACCGTAAAAGGAAGTCTACTTCCGGGTTCGCGGCAGCGATCCGTAAAAGCTCAAAAGTCCCATTACATACGAATCTCTTACGAATCCTTTTAATTTCCGTTTCATTTTTCTCATGCCTAGTGGCCTCCAGCTCCATGAAAATGCCCACTCTTGTTCATTAATAATTAAGTAATGAAGATGGAGAAAATGGTGGGTTGTTTCCACATTTTTTCTGGGTGAAGACAACCAATCCATTATTCACCTGAGGCACAATCCCAGAAATTATATTAATAGCTTTTCTGTAAAATCGGGCAAAATGTTTTTCAACCAAAATGTATCTTTCACGAACTTCCTCATCATTTCTAGTCAGTGTGGCATTTGTAAGCCCTGCTGGCTTTTCCTATGGGTCTGAATACACGTCGGCATAAAGGATGAAAAATAGTTTAGGAGTTGAATCCTTGGGGGCCATTTTAGTGGCTGGAATACAGACAGTGGTTTGCACAGCTGCAACTAAAGCACCAACCATGAAGAAGGAAAAACAGCCTTATTAATAATGGCCCAAACAAAATACATCTGGTCTATGGCTATCTGGACTATTGTGTCCTTTACCCAAGATTTTTTCTGCAAGTGTGATACTCCAAGATTTGGTAATGCTTCAACTTCTCCTATCTGGCAATGAGAGCGAGACCACATTTTGTAACTTATTTTAGGAAATATAGCACTATTTGGACTACTTTGTTGTGACAGGTGGAAGTGATGAAAAACATCTGGAAACCCTACCAAAGGCCTTAAAATGTCTAGAGGAATATGGGTTAAGAGCCAATAGCATAAAATACTAATTTTTCAAGAACTCAATAGGTTATTGTGGGCATAGTATTGATGCAAAAGGCAGGCATAAATCTCCAGAAAAGATTAAAGCCGTTTTGGAAAAGTTAGAGCCAAAATGTTTGTCACAACCAAGCAAACTTCCAGGATTTGTTAACTGCTACAGCTGCATTGTGCCAAACACAGCAACATCTCTGAGTCTTCTCAGCCATGGGGAAGGATGCAGATACTTCATATTTCCCAATGCAAGGGGAGAAGACCACTAGTTATCTCAGAGATTGGATACATAGGAGAGCCTAGGAAAGTTACTTTTTTGGACCACAATGCACCAGAAAGTTCTGGAGCTGAATTCTAAGGCCCCTTCTGCACAGCTGAATAAAATCCCTCATTATCTGCTTTGAACTGAAATATATGGCAGTGTGGACTCAGATAACCCAGTTCAAAGCAGATATTGTGGAATTTTCTGACTTGATATATGGCTGTGTGGAAGGGCCCTAAAAAGTAACTTTACACTTCTACTACCTCTACTAATTGCTTGAATTTGGGTGACACCAACAGAACAAGGTCTCCTTCACATGATATAGCACTTTTATTCCACTTTACATGCAATGGCTGCATCCTGTGTAATCCTGGAGTTTCTGGTCTGGTGATGCACTAGAGCAGTGTTTCCCAACCTTTTTTGAGCCGCGGCACACTTTTAACATTAAAAAAATCTGGGGGCACAACACCAACCAAAATGACACAAAATGACACTCTAACACAGTAAAGAACGGCTGGGGGATGGTGGCCTGCTGGAAGCAGCTGCTGGGAGTGCCGAAGGTGGGTGAGGAGCCAGGCCATGCCATGCCCCGCCCCCTCCCCCCAGCTTCAGTTCTCCCAGCAGCTGCTCCAGCCTTAAGCGGACAGTGCCAAGCCAGCAGTGGCAGAGCCAGCACAATGCTGGCTTGGCACTGCCCCCTCAAGGCTGGAGCAGCTGCTGGGAGTGCCTAAGCCAGGGGAAGGGGCGGAGCCAGGCCACGCCATGCCCCTCCCCCAGGCTTTAACTCTCCCACAGCTGAAGTGGAGGAGGAGCACGAGCGGTGGACGGGCTTCAGTTGGCGGGGCTCCTCCTCCATGCGGCTTCAGTGAGCGAGGGGCGAGAGTCATGGCAGGAGTCATGGCGGATTGGAGGCTGGCTGGGGAAACGGCCGAAGGAGACAGCACCCTGGCCCCGTCTTCTTTTTCTTCGCCGCTGCCTGGCCCTTCCTCCTCCTTCCCCAAGCAGCAGGAGTTCGGCAGGAGGGAAGGGGGGCAGAGAGCTTTTCTTGCGGCACAGCAGGAGGTCCGTCACGGCACACTAGTTGGGAAACACTACACTAGAGCAGTGGCTCCCAAACTTTTTTTGCCTACCACCCAATTTCCAGAAAAAAAATTGCTCACCGTTCCCCTAGAAATTAATTTTAAAAAATTCAATAGCAATTAAACAGAAAGATATACGTATTAATGCAGTGGTTCTCAACCTTTCTAATGCTGTGACCCCTAAATAAGGTTCCTCATGCTGTGGTGACCCTCCAACCATATTTTCGTTGCTACTTCATAAATAATTTTGCTACTCTTATGAATTCTAATGCAAATATCTAATACGCATGATGTATTTTCATTGTTACAAATTGAACATAATTAAAGCATAGTGATTAATCACAAAAACAATGTGTTTGGGGGAGTATGGGCAACAGATGATGGGATTTGCAGTACCTTCAATCGATTCAGCACTGACTTCCACAGACCACTGAGACCCCCACAAATTACAGAACTGGACCAAACTTGGCACAGAGAACTCACATGACCAACAGAAAATACTGGAGGGGTTTGGGAGGAATTGGCAGTGATTTAGGGGAGATGTAGTTCACCTACATTCGGAGAGAACTGAGAACCCAAACAACTATGGATCTGGACCAAACTTGGCAAGAATACTCAATATGCCCAAATTTGAACACTGGTGGAGTTTTGAGAAAATAGCCTTTCTCATTTGGGAGTTGTAGTTACTGGGATTTATGGTTTACCTACAATCAAAGAGCATTTTGAATTCCACCAACAATGGAATTGAGCCAAACTTGGCACACAGAACCCCCATGACCAACAGAAAATACTGGAAGGGTCTGGAATGAATTGCCTCCACCGGGGAAGGTTGCGCTTTCTTCCGCTCTGGCGGGGAGGCTCTGCCAGAGTATACAGAGGCCTTTGCACTGCAGCCTTCGCAGTGCACTGTGTGTGGGGGTCAAAGCAAAGGGGACGGGACCAAAGAAGAGGGCCACGCAACCCCTTCTAAATGGTCAATCATTCACCGCCCCCTGAAAGGGGTTCACCGACCCCCAAATTCCCCTGAGCCTCCCACCGCCCCCTTGAATCGCCTCACCACCCACCAGGGGGTGGTACCGCCCACTTTGAGAGTCAGCACACTAGAGCAATGATTCCAAGTTGTGTTCTGTGGAACCCTAGGGTACCACAAAAGCATTGTAGGAGTTCATCAAAAAAACCTTAAAGATCAAATTTAAAAAGCGGTTTAAAAATGTAACCATAGGACACCAACTGTTTGAATTACAATCTCCATAATGGTTATTTTGTGTTACACCTATCACTATGAGGTATACTATACATATAGTAACTGGCAGTGGCTACGCATGTCAACCTTTTACAATAAAAGTGATTCACACATAGTTGATTTTTCACATTGATTCCACATTTCCTTTTGATTTTTTTCTTTCTTGTAGTTTTTGAGATAAAGGACAACTGGGATATTGTGTTATTCTTCATAAAATATCAGAATAAAATTTATGCAAAAACCAGCTGTTATATAGGAAATTGGGAGACATACTTGAATAAGCATAAAATGATCCAGAATATGTTTTGACAAAGCAAATCAGGGATAGAGTTAGGGTTCCCCAGAAAATAAGAGCCTTCTGAAGAGTTGCATGGTCAAAAGGGTTCAGGGACCTCTCTAGCTGAGAATTCTAAATACCATACTTCATGAAGATATAAATCCCAGGAGTTCATCAGATGGAGGCAAGATGGTTAAAGTGCAATTTAAAAAACATATTCATCGCAAGACTCTTGCTTTCAAAAGATATAGAACTTGAGACACCTAAGTCAGGGGTTCAGTTAACCACTCTCATCATGCTCTGGGCATTGTAGTCCCTCCAGATTTGGGGGACTACAATGTCCATAATATTTTTGCTATTGGCCATGCTAGTTGGTTCTTCTGAGAGTTGAAATATTTATTTATTTATTATTTATTTCCATCATTTCTACCCCGCTTCTTCTCAACCCCCAAAGGGGGGACTCAGAGAGGCCTAACAACAGCAACGATTCGATGCCACATAGTATACATATAATAAAATAAGTTAAGAATAAAATACATTAAAATACAGCTAGAATTAAAATACATTAAAAATACAATTAACATTAAAATGCATCGTGTACATTCACAACAGTTAAAACAGTATTCCATCCATAAGCATTAGGTCTTGTCCACCAGATTGCCATCTCAATCCAATCAAAGTGCCGTATCGTGCTAAAGTGCAAACACTTGGTCCCATAACCAGGATTTCACTTTTTTTCTGAATGCCAGGAGGGATGAAGCTGATCGAATATCAATAGGGAGTGCGTTCCACAGACGGGGAGCCACCACCGAGAAGGCCCTATCCCTCGTCCCCAGCAACCGCATTTGAGATGTAGGTGGGAGCGAGAGCAGGGCCTCCCCGGATGATCTTAAGGTACAGGATGGGATGTAGCGGTTGATGCGTTCGGACAAGTAAGCTGGGCCAGAACCGTATAAACTTGGCATTGGAGTAAAGATTCTGATCTGACTCAGTATAATGTGTTTAAGTGTTATGTGCTGTTTTGTACACCGTCCTGATTCCCTTTTTTTGGGAAGGGGTGATGGGATATTTATTATTATTATTATTATTAGGCAGCTGCTTGTATTCCTACAGGTTGAGACCACCTCCCAGAAGCCCTATCTGGCATAACCTATGGTAGCGATGCATGACCTGTGGCCATCCAGGTATTTTAGTCACCAACTCCTGGAAGCCCTAACCAGTTTGCTCAATGGTCAGGAAATCTGGGAGCTGAATTCTAAAACAATCGGAGAGCCACAGTTTGTGCGCTACTGGTCTATGGTGAGGGATTCCAGGAGTAAAAGTCTAAAAACACTTGTGCAGTTACAGTTGAGAACCATTGGTTAACAGTAAGGTTAGCCCTTGGTATCCACTGGGCTTGCTTTCCAGAACCCCCATGGATAAATCCATGCATGCTCAAGTCCCATTGTGTAAAATGGCATAGTAAAATGGCATCCATTATATAAAATGGCAAAACAAGGTTTACTTTTTGGATTTTGAAAAAAATATTTTCAAGCAGCGGATAGTTGAATCTGTGGATACAGCATCCATGGTTACAGAGGGCCAACTGTATTAGTCTTTGCCCACCGGTGCCCAGACACTTCAGACTCTTTTATTTTTTACTTAAGCACACATAACACAAAAATTATTCATGGTGTCATGGTTTTTAGACTTGTTCCTGGGGTTATTTGGGGAACTAGTTCAGAAAACTGCATTGGATAGACTGCATGAGTTTTCATTTCTTAAATACATCTACTCTGGTTTTCTATGGGCAAGAGAATGAAAACCCACCCACCCCTTTATGGTGTGTGTGTATATATATATATATATATATATATATATTCATTTTTAAAATGGCACCAGTTTTCCTTTGTCAGCTCTTTGTCAACTAGAGCTGACAAAGGAAAACTGGTGCCATTTTAAAAATGAAAATGTATAGATTAATGCATGAATATATAGAAAGACATGAAGTGAAAAATTCTAATATAAGCTTTGATTAATTCATGGAGTTCATGAAAAATAAAGTTCACTTTTTTCTCAGTTATTCTTTTTTATTCTGAAATAAAGTAACGTGACTTTGCCATTTAAATATTAGTGCTAAAAAGTGCATTCAGGCCCAAAAGTACCATAAAAGCTGACTTTACCTATAAAGACTGCCAAACAAATGACTAACCCAAGAGGTTGGTGAACTAAATGGTCCACTGGTGTGATCTAGTGAAATAATTTTTGATTTTTTTTCTGATTTGGAATACTTGTCTTTAAATATACATACATAATGAGATGTCTTGGATGTGACACCCAAGCGTAGACTCACATTTCAGTGATGATTCATGTACAACATATACTGCCTCCTATCTTATGCTAACTATTTCTATACCGGCGCCTGTTGAGTGTTGAGTATTGAGTTGTTTTTAGGTAGGTACTCTTTATGCTGTTTTATTGTATTTTGTTTTGGGATTTTACTGTTGTGAGTTGCCCCGAGCCAAATTGGGAGTGGCGGCCGACAAATATAAATAAATAAAATAATAAATAAATAGCCTGAAGGTAATTTTCTACAAAAGTTTAAATCATTTTGTGAATGAAACGAAATCTAAGTACACTGAACCAACAGAAAGAAAAGTTGCCCCTATTTCATCACCTATGTAAACAACATCTACTTTTGATTCTAATTTGGATTTTGATATTCTGGATAAGGGATATGCTCAACCTGCATAAACTTTCCTCTGCAGTGAATCTATAATCCCTTCAAAACAAAAGTTAATATTTTCCATCTTGTAAACAAAATTGAGCCATCAAAGAAGAGCTCCATCTAGTGGAAAGAAAGTAAAGATCTTTTTTAATTACTCAGATGTGTACATTTATTAATTATAGATCAAGGAGATGGGAATGCTTATGTTGAGACTGGAGGAAAAAAACAAGGGGAAACAGGATATCAGTCGTCAACCTTCTAAAACTGATTAGATTTATCTTCTATTGCTCAAGAGGCAGGATTAGAAACAGTAGGTAGAACTAACAGCAAAGGAAAATTTGGCAAAGCATCAAAAGACACTTGCTGGCAATAAGGGGTGTTTTACAGTAAGAGATGGTGCCTTCACTTTCACTGGAAGCAGTTCAGCAGAGACTGAGGCTGGATCTATCCTGCCCTATATCCCAAGATCTGATCCCAGATTATTTTCTTATCCCAGATTATCTGGCAGGGTAGATTCTAGGGGTGGATATCTCCAATTTAAATACTCTGAAACCCATTAATATTTCGTATTTGAAATTATTTTGATCCTATATCGACCCTCGGCGTCCAACCCGGAAGTGAAGTTTCAAAACCGAACCCGGGATCGCCATTTTTGTAAAGGACACGTTATTAGGTCGTTTTTTCCACTCCTCAGTCCTCAACTCGCGAGAGGAGCAGCACCCTCCTTTCTCCTCTCGCCAGCTGAGGCCGGCGCTTTGGAAGCAGCCCAGCCAGGCTTTCCTCCTGTTCCCAGGTGTCACGCCCCAGGCTGCTTCCCGCAGCAAACGGGAGCAACCCCAGGTTAGGGCCAAGAATCCCATCCGGTTTGACAACCGTTCCGGGCTGCAAACTGTGGCTCCAGAGAGGTGCCATCCTCCCTCAGGCGCAGAGCTTCAAAGCACCGGTATTCACACTTCCCAACTTGCATATCAAAGGAACGCCGATAAGGTGCTACGAGGAAGCGACCCTTCCATTCCCACGACCTTTGCTTCCATGAACTATTAAGAGCCTTGCTGGACTATCCTATCTTTGCCTTTGAATAACCTACTTCTTTAAATAAAGCATTTAAACCGCAGTCGCTGTTGTTGGTTTATCCAGGGTCCGATCAAGCCTAGGTTTTAACACCAAGGCTCTCCCTCACAAGCGGAGGGAGAGCCTGAAGAACAGGAGGAAATTCCTCCAAATCTCAGTTAGTTCTCAGCAGGGAAGGAGGACACGAGGGGATGCCCTCCACACCTCCTTCCCTGCTAAGACCTAAACCGCATCAAGGCTTGACGCGCTTTAGTTCTTAGCAGGGAAGGAGGTGCAAATGCTCCACCTTCCCTGCTAAGACCTAAACCATGTCAAGGCTTGACACGCTTTAGTTCTTAGCAGGGAAGGAGGTGCAGATGCTCCACCTTCCCTGCTAAGACCTAAACCATGTCAAGGCTTGACGTGCTTTAGTTCTTAGTGGGGAAGGAGGTGCGGAGGCTCCTCCTTCCCTGCTAAGACCTAAACCGCGTCAAGGCTTGATGTGCGTTAGTTCTCAGCACAGCAGGGAAGGAGGTGCGGAGGACACCCCCACCTCCTTCCCTGTTGAGAACTAACAGGAAATAATAACGAATTTTCGTTAATAATTATGTTTCCATAACGAAGTTTTACGGAAATTTTTCGGAAGAATTTCTATATCAAAGCACCAATGACAATTCCCCCACGCGAGTTTAGAAACAAATTTTTGATGGATTAACCACCCCTAGTAGATTCATGTGATCGCTGGTAAACTGGCTGGGATTTCTGGGAGTTGTAGGCCAAAACACATGGAGACCCACAGGTTGAGAACCACTGCCTTAGTCAGAAATGAATTTAGGGAATGAAGCAGCAGCAACAACATACCTTTACAAGAACACTCACAGAAAAATAAGGTAGTATCTCATCTCTGAGAGTAGAGGCCTATCCAAACAGTACATTTATCCCAGGAGCTTCCACAGCAAACAGGAGGGTTGCCAGACACTGTTCCCTATAAAGATGTATATATTTATTACATGTATATTTGTATTACATGCAATATTGCTAACAATATTGCGATATTTTGTAGTGCAATATGATGTGTAGTGCTGATGTTGTGCTATGACAGTAATGTTAATTTTTGTTTTTTCAGTTTGCTGTAAGCCACTCCGGCAATCTATATATATAAAGGAAGAGTCGTCATGGAAAAACCGTCCCAAACAGAGAAACCTTACAACGCAGAGACACCAAACTTGCCAACATAAATAGGCCTCAGACAAGGTACATTTGTAATTGTAGCAAAGAAACTTTCCCCCCCAAAACCTAAAAGGCCCCCAAAACAACGAGTTAAAAAAACCTACATTTCCCAGCATCCTCCGGGGCTGCCAATGACTCTCCCAGCCTCTACATTCTGACAACATAATTGGCTGCCAATAAGGGCAGATTTGCATAACTCCTGTACTGGCCAGCTAACATGAACATTCCGGCCCGTAATAAACTGTCAGAAGAGGATAAGGCAAAGGGCTGAGGCACAAACACCACCCAATTCACTTCCCACAGAAAATTTACACCCCTACAAATCACAGACCACGCCCAAAATTAACAGTAAGGCTTCATTAACTTAATTTCCCTGACTAGGCCTCACTTAATGGAATGCTGTTTACGCTCTGAATTGACAGTAAGGCTTCATTAACTTGATTCTCCCGACTAGCCCTCAGCTCATTGGACATTGGGTATGGTCTGAATTGACAGTAAGGCTTCATTAACTTGCTGTTCCTGACTAGGCCTCAGCTCATGGGACATTGTGTATGGCCTGAATTTACAGTAACCTACCTTGGCACACAGAGCCCCTATGACCCACGCTACATTCTACTACAGTTTGGAGGAGGGTGGACCATGGATTATGGGACTTGAAGTACCTCCATGGATAATGGGATTTGTAGTACTTCAAAACCCATCATTCCCCACAGACCACTGTGTCCAAGAACCAAGACCGTTAAAGACCAAACTTGGCAAACAATGCACCCCATGACCCACACTCCATCCGAGTGCAGATTAGAGGAGGACACACCATGGATAATGGGATTTCAAGTACCTCCACTCACTTCCAAAGTACCCCACCCACACACGCATCAACCTCTACATCAACACAGCAGATGGAAAGACAAAAAACATTGTATATCCACAAGCTATGCAGAACACCAGCAACACCACACAACAACAACTCCACAGGACTCCAACATCCCACCCACCAAAACAAACCACAACAACACAGCCATGACCCCCAAAACACCGTAACTAACAACAACTCCAACCCTTACATACTCAGACTTCCTCACATCTCCAAAATAGGGCACAGCAACGTGTGCCGGGTACAGCTAGTATTGTTATATGTACATTGTAAGCCACTCTGGCAGTATTGTTGTTTGCTGTAAGCCGCTCTGAGTCCCCTTCGGGGTTGAGAAGGATGGCATATAAAAATAGTAAATAAATAAATGAATAAATAAATAAATAAGATGGAAGCAATTGCTATAAAAGGCAAAAAACACGATTTTTCTAGGTGTGCGAATATTGCGGGTTTGAGCCAAATATGCGAATCTTCACATGTCTGTATGTCCCAGCAATGGGAAATAATGGGATTTTTAAATCTTGGTTTGTTCCTGGGATTGTTCCTGATTGGTCAGTTCCTACAAAGAAGATGACACTTGAGAAGAAGGCAAAAACTTTATTTGTGTGCCAGAAACTTCATGAAACATCTGGAGGGAACAGTTTGCCTGGCCAGGACAAAGAATTGAACTTTTGCAGTGATTCACTGTAGTGATTCCCCACATATTCACAAATCCACATCTCGTGGATATGTGGCGAAGTGTCTGGTGGAAGTCCTGTGGCAGCCTCACAACAAAGCATCAAGCCTGGACAACAGAGGCAGAATTCCTGGGACTAACAGGTCTGTATGTGAACCTCTTCTGAAGTCCCAGGATTTTTTTGCCCCTGTTTAAAACCCTTGAGTTATTGCTGTCAAGAAGCGCCCTGGAGCTAGACAGCCCTATTTCCCCCAGATTATCTGCTTTGAACTGGATTATATGAGTCTACACTGCCAAATAATCTGGGATCAGATCCTGGGATATAGGACAGTGTAGATTCAACCTGAGTGGCATGCCTTACAAAATATGGTATCTGTTGATCCATTTCTTTCCACCATTGCAGTTAATATCAATGCTATTATTTCTAAGGCTGAGCTGAGGTATCCCCCCCCCCCCGGGCCCATAACTAGTTGTCAGATTCTGTCATCCCCTGCTATGAATCAGTATGATGAGAGTTGTAGTCCAAATTAGAATCAGGATTGCAAAAGATCACAAGGATTAGCCAATCCAGTTCCCTGGCATACAGGAACACACAATTAAAGCACTCCTGACAGATGACCATCCAGCCTCTGTCTACAAGCCTCCAGAGAAGAGGATTCCATCAAACTCTGAGGCAGGATTTTCAAACAGCAGTTCTCAAGCTTGTACAGCCCTTGCCTTGTTCTGCTTTTTAGAAGTAAATTTATATGTGTGGAACAAACTTGTACAACTTGTTATCTGACATCTTGTGTTAACTACATGGTCAGAATTTTAAAATAAAACATAGAAATTTGCACCTATATTTAGCAAGAAATTCTCAAAGGATTTAAGCTACTATATACTTGAATTTACCCTCAACAAGGTAGATACTTTTTTTTGTATTCTACAATTTATATTTGTTTCTTTGCAACCTCAATTGATTGCAGATGCAAAATTTAAGGCCAAGTTGAGGTCACTTTAAAAAATTCTGTTTCCATTTAGTTCATATATATAAATCTGCATTCAGCGTGATCCTTTCTCTCTGCTGAGATAATGGTATGGAGTTTTTAAAAGTTTCCTATTTTATGCTTTAAAAATGTGTTAATGTGTCTAATTCATTAAAACAATGGGGTGGAAGAAATCTATTCAGCAAAATAGATATGGGGGTTTTGTCTCTAGCAATCCTTAGAAGATATATTGTTAAAATTGAATATTGAAAATGTGCTTTCATGAATAAATGTAAATGCTAAGCACATGCTGTCCAAACAGAAAATATTTATTAAAGACAGTTCTGAGCTTTTCAAGTTCACAGGCTTCGTGCAGGTGAAGGGAATGGTTCAAACAAAATGTAAATCAATTCTGAACACTGTGGTTGCGAAAGACTGGGATACCATCACCCTGATCCAAAGATCCCCCTGTGAAGCAGGAGGCTCAGGTGTCCAAGGATCACCTCTCCTTATTACCATTATACCTGGACTAAGCATCACAGCATGCAGGCCCGGATTACCCATAAGGCCACCCTAGGCCATGGCCTAGGGCGGCAGCCATGGGGGGGCGGCAGGTCCGGACCCCGCAAAATTAAAAAAATTAAAAAATATATTTTTTAAAAAGTTCGATCTTCGGGCGCTTGCTTCTGCGCAGTGAAGGAAGGAGGGGCAGGGCCGACGCAAGCAAGGAGGAGGCGGAGGGAAGCCACGCCAGACGCCCTAAGGGCGGGACTTCCCCCTGCCTGTCGTTGCTCGCACGGGCGCCGTTTCTTCCTTCACAGAGCGGCTCGGCGCCCTCTGCCATGTTCCTGGGTGCTGCAGCGGCCACCTGGGAGCTTACCTTCCTTCCTCTTCCTTCTCCGAAGGTGGACGCTGCAGCACGCAGGAACATGGCAGAGGGCGCGGCACCGCTTGCACCCTGCCGCGAATGCCTGCCTGGCATCCTGCATGGCACCCGGCCCTTTTCGGCGGGGCTGGGTGACATCAGACGCAGCGGCGGCGAGGAGGAAGAGGCGGAGGGAAGCCGCGGCGCCTCTTCGCAAGCGCCGCGGCCTCTTCCTCCTCCGCCATGTTCCTGGGTGCCGCAGCAGCAGGAACATGGCGGAGTCAGAAAGGATGCGCCGTCGCGGCTTCCCTCCACCTCTTCCTCCTTGCCCTCGCCACTGCCGCCGCGCCTGACGTCACCCAGCCCTGCCGAAAAGGGGCTGGCGCCGTGCCCTCCGCCATGTTCCTGGGTGCTGTAGTGGCTGCCCAGGGGTTTCCCTTCCTTCGGAGAAGGAAGAGGAAGGAAGGTCAGCTCCTGGGCGGCCACTGCAGCACCTAGGAACATGGTGGAGGGCGGCGAGCTGCCCTGCCACGCATGCTTGCAAGTGGCCCCGCCCCCTGCAAGCGGCCCCGCTCCCAGGGGCAGGCCTTCCAGAGTGTGGCCTAGGGTGCCGCAAACTGTTAATCTGGGCCTGACAGCATGTCAATAGAGGCAGGAAGAGAGGCTGCATCTACACTGTCATATAATCCAGTTCAAAGAAGATAATCTGTATGCAGAAACTAAATTATATGGCAGTGTAGATCTAGCTGGTTAGAGCAGTGTTTTTCAACCTTTTTTGAGCCGGGTCACATTTTTTACATTTACAAAATCCTGGGGCACACCACCAACCAAAATGACACAAAATGACACTCTAGCACAGTAATACATATAGTTAATATGTTTTAAATGTATTTATACACTCACTTAGTGTGAAACCTGGGCCTGTTTCGATGAACACAAAATATATAGTTATATAGTATATTGTTATTATATTGCATGACATTACAACATTATCAATATTATATGTATACACAATATACCTATATTACTATAATATCAAATACAACATACTATGTCATTGTCACAGTACAACAATTACATACCATGTTGTATTATAACAATTATATCGCAATATTAGTTGAAGTCCAAAACACCTGAAGGAAGGCCCAAGTTTGAACATATCTAGTCTAAACCTTCTTCCAAGCCCTTAATAAAGATGCTGCCAGCCTTAATGTATAGCCAGAGTCTCCATGCCCATCTGTCGGGAGGGCTTGGGTGGAACCGTCCTGCTTGGCTGAAGGGGGTCAGGCTGGAGGGCCTTTGGGGGACCCATATTTCTCCCACGTGTTCCCTTCCCTCCTTTCCCCCGTTAGCTGGCTGACTCCCTGCCTGCCTGCCCCTCCGGCTGCTTGCCTGCCTTCAGCGCTTGGGCTCTGCTGCTCTCTGACTCACACCTCGCATAGCGCCAACAGGGCTGGACTGGACTGGATCGGAAGTACTCCCCGCTGGAGCGGAATGGAAGGGAACGGGCCCAAACAGGTCCGCCCTCCCGGAAACAGGGACCCGCGCGCTGAGGTTCCGGTGACAGAGTAGCAAACTTTATACATGACATCAGATAGATAAGAATCTAATTTCCCACGGCACACCTGATGATCTCTCACGGCACACTAGTGTGCCACGGCACACTGGTTGGGAAACACTGGGTTAGAGAACAGGAACAAGACAATAATGCCACAACTTGCCAAAGCTTTAACATCTACACTTGAAAGTCTGTTCTGTGATCCACCAGTAAAAGCTGCAAGATGGACCTATTTTGTGTTGGCCCCACTTGTTTGAAATGCCCTTCTCTGGGGAAAGCATATGCGGCCTCTTTCATTATCTTTTACGAACATTTTAAAGTCATATAAATTTTCTGTCATGGGGTGTTTACAAATAGATGAAAGTTGGGATTAAATGTTTGTGAAAGTTTGAAAGATATTTTATTTGTAATATATTTGTAATGTTCAATGGTTTTTAAAATACACATTAATTGGTTTGGGTGTTTTATAGTTACAATATGATATCTTTGTATTTTTTAAAAATTAGATGGGTTTATATTAATAATGGACTGCCATGAGTCTCTATACTATTAGAAAGGCAGGATGCAAATTAAGTAAATTAATAAATATAGTCTTGTTTTTGCTTAGTTTGAAGATAAATTTAACTAGTCTGTTATTTTTATTATTAGAATTTATTATTATTTACTTGATACACAACAAGATTAGTACACAGCAAATTAGATCACTATGCTGGCTTTATTATTATTATTTTACTGACACCACAGTATGTCACAGCAAACAAGATGTCTGTGCTGGATTTCCTATCAAAAAAATCACAAGTTGAACACTTCCCTAATGCCTAGGACTGTGTGATGGATTTTCGAATGATGCATGCAGATCCAAGTAAGGTGGCCTTTTGCAGTTGACAGATCGTGATTTTGTCAATTTTATTGTTTCCAAATGCCGGCTGAGATCTTTTGGCACGGCACCAAGTGTGCCAATGACCACTGGGACCACCTGTACTGGTTTATGCCAGAGCCTTTGCAGTTTGATTTTATTATTATTCTATTATTTATTATTTTATTATTAATATTAGTAGTAGTAGTGGTATTATGTATACTCTAAATTTTGTTTGAAAACTCTGAATGTATAAAAAATTAAAGTTTGAAGGGACCATAAGAGCCCGCCAATCCAAACTCCTGCCTTCTATGATCACTTGATCAAAACATTCCTTACAGATGGCCATCCAACTTCTATGTTTTATTTCTCCTCCAGCCCCCAAATGAAGGACTACAATGCACACCTATTTTAAAATATATATAAATGAAGTCTACAGGGAATATGTAAAACATGTATGATCAACAATGCTTAATAATTATTAAATCATAGTTTTGCTAAATTTAGCAAAAGAGGGATTTTAATTTTACTACTTTTACTACTTTTACTACATAACCAGTGATCATCCCTTAACCAAAATTCTGAAATCTGAAACATTTTAGTGCCAGGGCTCACCTTCTCTGTCCGCATGGGTGATTACAACAGTGATCTGCCCTGCAACAATCATTGATATGAATTGACTTTGGAATGTTGTCTAACACCCCGCCAGCCCCCCAGGAAATGATCCATTCAATCACCCTAATCCCCTCACAGTGAACTGGAACTTACAATAGAGTTGTGTCAGAAGTCTGGATTCTTTTTCCTGTTTCTCCCTGATACAATCAGAGCTATCTCTGAGAACAATCATATACCCCAAGCCAGCTTCACCCTTGCAACACCCATTGAAACAGTTGTCACCTTCTAGCTCCTATTGTGTACTTTGGAATAACTCCATTGTATCCATTGGAGCCAAACCATTAAGCCCATTATAACCCTTTGGCAACTGCCGTATCGCATTCCTTCCCGATCATTCCCCTTTCAGGGGAAGATTTAAAAAACATACTGGCATTTCAAATGCTCCAATGACCATTTATTAAATTTCCTACCACCATGAAGAGCCAACCAGCGATAATGTCGGATGCGGACTGTAGCGGAACAGTTTCTAAACCAATCAAGAGCTGGTGTGGGTTTCATGAATAGCTGTCAAAATGAAATTAAAATGCTCTCTTTGCTATTGTGGCATATCAGTTCTTTAGAGTGCTTTCTCTACTGACATCCTCTTTGGCCATTAAGAAGAAACCTCTGATGTTGCCATTAATCTGTGTCTCATTCAGCCTTCTGGAAAGCTTGACATGCCAGGCCTCCAAACCTGTGCTGCTTGCAGTAGCTGAAATTACTAAAAGCAAATGGTACAGCCATCTAACATACATGACTAGATCTTTATTTATTTATTTATTATTCACACTTGTTAGTCGCCACTCCCGGTGTGGCTCGGGGCGACTTACAACAGTGGAAGCACAGTTTAAAAACACAGTATTACACAATAAAATGCAATAAAAACACAGTAATACACAATAAAAACACAGCAAGCACAATAAAATACACAGCAAAGCACAATTTATCAGGGTTGCATCCAGCACGGGATGGATAGCCAAGAAACTGCAGTCTTAGACCCCGAAGGCCTGCCGAAACAGGAGGGTTTTGCACACCTTCCGGAACGTCATTAGATCTTTAAGAACACGAACATCAGAAGGCAGTGCATTCCACAGAGTGGGGGTGATCACCGAGAAGGCCCTTCGTCTTGTGGCCGTAAGATGGTACGTTTTGAAGCTGGGGACCTCCAAAAGTTGGCACGACTCAGAACGTAATGGCCTAGTGGGACAGTATGGGATGAGGCGGTCCCTAAGGTACACTGGCCCCAGACCGTTCAAGGCCTTAAAGGTCAGTACCAACACTTTGAAGGTGATCCGGCCTTCCACTGGCAACTTGAATGTTAGTTCATGTTACTGTTATTTTTATTTATTATTTATTAACTTTATTTCTACCACGTTCTTCTCCCATAAGGCGACTCAGGGTGGCTTCACATGTGCATCAATGATGCTGTACAAAAATACATTTGATTAAAAACAGTGATATAAAAACATTATAAAATTATCAATAAAAATCATCTATAAGTATTTACATCCATTGTATCCGCACTACATAGGGTTGCCCTGAGTCTCCAGCTTTTATGAGTTCTCTCCAAGCAGAAGACATAGTGTAAATACTAGGCATGGTTTAGAACCCAAAAATAGTAAATCGGAAATCTAATGGGGGGTTGATTAGTAAAAGAAAGACTTACAAAAAAATTTCCAAAAATTTCTAAAATGTAACAATTACTAACGAAATTGTTAGTAGTTCGTATGCCAGAGCATGCGCATTCCAGATGGTTTTGGCCTACAACTCCCAGAAATCCTAACAGCTGGTAAATTGGCTGGGATTTCTGGGAGTTGTAAACAAACTTGAATAAATCACACTGAATTCTAGATGGGACTCTCCAAATAGGAAGGAGGGAGGGAAGGAGGGAGGGAGGGGGTATTCTATTCTTGGAAGCAGCAAAAAAAAAGGAGGAGCCCCCTCGCTCCTCGCTGCCTCTCTCACCCGATCCTGAGGGAGCGGGGCCCAAGTTTGCCCAGGCTGAGAGGAAAAGGAAGAGGCCTGAGGCTGTGAGGAATGGTGGGAGTTGAAGTCCAAAACACCTACCTGGAGGGCTGAAGTTGGCCCGTGCGATGGGGCAAGACAGAGCAACGGGGAAGAGAAGGGAGGGGGGAGAAGCCAGCAGGAAAGAGGAGGGGGCAGAGAAGCATCTGAGGGAGTGCAGGGAGAGAGAGGAGGAGAAGCGCGCGCGCATGTGTGAAGTTGGCCCCTGCGATGGGGCAAGACAGAGCAACGGGGAAGAGAAGGGGGGGAGAAGCGTGGAGGACTACACTTTCCAGAATGCATTGCCTAGCAGCAGCGTCACTTCCAGTTCTCCATAGAAATGCGGGAAAAAGAAAAAGCTGAATGAAGGCGGGAAGGAAATGAGGGGAGAAGACAGGGAGAAGTGAGTACGTAGTACAATAATTAAGAATTTATTACGATCATAACACAAATTGTTGGCCTCAAGGACCGTAAAGAAAGTCTACTTCCTGGTTAGCTGCCGTGATTCGTATAAACTAGAAAGTCCCATTACATACGAATCACTTACGATTTCTTTTAATTTTCATAACTTTTTTCTCATGCCTAGTAAATACTGCAATTTTGATGGTTTCATTTCCAGGCAAACATCCAACTCAGCTAATATAGCAGAATTGCTACATCATTACAATACATTCTTCAGAGAGTTTATTTATTTACTTAGCTTCTTCCACCATTTTCTGTCCTTGCAGTGCCAGGGCTCACCTTCCACGCTGTTCTTTATCCACCTTCTGATTAGAAACAAGTAAGAGAGATTAAATATTTCTTATCCTATTTCCTTAAGTAAGCAACAAGGAGCAATCATCTGGTTCTGTCTTTATTTCCAAATGGGGAAATATTTTCTGTGTATTTGACCTCACCACAGGCCCGGATCAGGCCCTTTTGCCGCCCTAGGCCAAAGGGTCTGACTCCACCCCTCCCTGCCCCCTGGCTCCACCCCTCCTCGCCGGGTTGAAGGAAGGAAGGTGGGGCGAGGAGGAGAAAGAGGCGCCCTCCCGCCGCGCATCCTGCGCGCCGCCCACCTCTTTTCGGCGGGGCTGGCGCGACTCCTCTCTGCCTCCCCCCTGGCGTGGCGTTGCCACGCAAGGGAGGAGGGGCGGCTGCGCCGCCGCCCCTCCTCCCCCTGCGTGGCATGACGACGCAAGGAAGAACGGCCAGCAGCGCGACTTCTCTCCGCCTCCTTCTCCCTGCCTGGCGACGCCAAGCCAGGGAGGCGGAGAGAAGCCGTGCTGCCGCCGCTCCTCCCTTGCGTCGCCACGCCACGCAAGGGAAGAGGGGCGGCGGCGCGGCTTCGCCTCCTCCTCCCTGCCTGGCGACGCCACGCCACGCCACGCCAGGAAGGAGGCAGAGAGGAGTCCCGCCGCTGCCCCTCCTCCCTTGTGTCGCGCCAGTCTCGCTGAAAAGGGGTGGGCGGCGCACAGGACGCGCGGCGGGAGGGCGCCTCTTTCTCCTCGCCCCGCCCTCCTTCCTTCAATCTGGTGAGGAGGCGGGGAGGGGTGGAGCCGGGGGGCGGGGAGGGGCGGAGTAAGGAGCAGAGCCGATCCTCCCTCCCTCCTAAAGCAGAGCCGAGGGGAGCAGAGCAAAGGGAGGGGGCGGCCGCGCATGCGCCCTTTTTTTGGTGAATTTTTTTGGGATTTTTTTTTAAAAAATGGGGGTCCGGATCCGCTGCCCCCCCCAAACGTGCCGCCTGAGGCCATTGCCTCGGGTGGCCTTATGGGTAATCCGGGCCTGCCTCACCAGGTATTATCCCTAGGTATCTGCTTTTGGCCAGGAAACCTCTGGTCCTGACAGTGCTCTGAATTAGTAACCCTAGCACTGCACAATAATAGTGGTTTGATAGAACTTTAATTGCCATGGTAGCATCTTAGAGAATTCTGAGATTTGTAATTTGGCCAGGAAATTAAATTCCTCTGAATTCCCCTGAACTGTTCTGAACTGCCAGACTATTCCATATAACTCAAAAGACTACACATTCTAGGGTTACCTGGATGGAGCCATTGAATTTAAAACAATAGAAATGTGTAGATCCATCCTCAGTGACAACTTGGTAAATCAACATTTATTAAACATCCCGTATAGACTACTGCAACACGCTCTACGTGGGGTTGCCTTTGAAGACTGTTCGGGAGCTTCAATTGGTCCAACGGACAGCAGCCAGATTACTAACAGGAGTGGCACTCAGGGAGCATACTACTCCTCTGTTGCGCCAGCTCCACTGGCTGCCAGTCTGCTACCAGGCACAAATCAAAGTGCTGGCTTTAGCCTATAAAGCCCTAAATGGTTCTGGCCCAACTTACCTGTCCGAACGCATCTCCCCTTATGAATCATCTAGGACATTAAGATCGTCTGGGGAGGCCCTGCTCTCGACCTCGTCTACATTACAAATACATTTGGCGGGGACAAGAGACAGGGTCTTCTCAGCGGTGGCCCCTCAGCTATGGAACACCCTTCCCAGAGACATTCAATCAGCCCCTTCCCTTTTGACTTTCCGGGGGAAAAGTCAAAACCTGGCTATTCGAGCAGGCATTTGAAAAGGCAGTGTAATCAGACATAGGATTATGGAACAAGTGGACTACGAGATTGGACTATGATTTTTTATCTAGGAGACGTAATGATATGTTTTTATTACTGTTGTGGTTTTAATTGATATGTTAATGTTTTTAATTGTTTTAAATGTTTTTTATGATGTTGTTGGCATTGAATTGTTGCCTTGTTGCTTACTTAGCAACCCTCTCAGCCTTCGGGCTGAGAGGGAGCAGTATACAAATGTGCTAAATAAATAATTAAATGATGTATGGATTAGGAGTCATTGGATAGGATTAACAATTGGAATCCAGATCATTGCTTCAGGGAACAAAAGGATTACAAAGTAGACTTCACAGACCATCTCACTACCATGTCAATTTGCAGGATTGGTAGTCGTCCCCAAATTTCATAACCCCTTTAATGCATTGACAAAAGAATTGTGTATACATATATCATAGACAACGGCATATCTATCATCCCTTAGAAATGTCGTTATCCTTAGATGCAGGGCTGTCCAACTTCTTCGGGCCAAGGGCTGGAATTCAAGTGACTGATCACCTTAGGGGCCGGAGCAGAGGGCGTGGCCGCTCACGGGGGCGTGGCCGCAGCAGGGGCATGGCCACTCGCAGGGGCGGGGCTGCTCCTGCCCTGGCGCGCATGCCCAGCGTCCTGCGTGACCCGCCCCTTTTTGGCGGGGTGACGAGCCGCCCTCCGCCATCTCCCTAGCTCTTGCAGAGGCCACGCCTGAAGGAAGGTAAGCTCCCGGGCTTACCTTCCTTCAGGTGTGGCCGCTGCAAGAGCTAGGGTCACGGCAGAGGGCGGCTCGCCGATCCCCCGGCCCGTCTCCCGCCCTGGCGCGCATGCCCGGCATCTTGCATGACCCACCCCTTTTCGGCGGGGTGACGTCAGGCGAGCGGCCCTGTGCGAGCAAGGAACAGGCGGGGGGAAGTCCTGCCCCTAGGCATCTGACGTGGCTTCCCTCCGCCTCCTCCTCACTCGCGCCGGCCTCGCTCCTCCTGCCCCCCCCCCCCCGAGGACGACATTTTTTGGAATTTTTTTCCCCAAAAGTTTTTTCAAAAAAACCCCTGATGTCTTGCAGGGGGTTAGGGGTCATAGGGAAGGGGCTCGGGGGCCATGTGCGGCCCCCGGGCCGCCAGTTGGACAACCCTGTTCTAGTGATATTAAAGCTGGATAACTGTTAACATGCTCCACTACATCTACAGAGTTTGGAAAGTTCATTTCAAGCATAATGAAGTCAACTGACTGTAGATAGGCTCTAAATAGTTTGAATCTGTGATATCTACAGTATATCACACCAAATACACTGACAATTGATGTGTTTCTAACACAAGTTTTAATGATTTTTATCTTTGAAGTGTTAAACAGTTTGGGTCTGAATTGCGTGAAAGCTATTTTTTAAATTGATATGTTAATGTTTTTTAATTGTTTTAAATGTTTTTAAAACACAGTTTTTAACTTAAGTGAATGTGTATGATGTGTTAATGTTAATTGTATTTTAATGCTGAATGTTTTCGGTTTTATATTGTATTTATATTGTGTTTGGCATCAAATTGTTGCCTTTTGTTAGGCCGCTCTGAGTCCCCCCCTCGGGGGTTGAGAAGAGCGGGGTAGAAATGTTGGAAATAATAAATTATCTTTATTGACATACCCACATTTTAAGAACATACACAGACTCTTTTGCCATCAGCCCATCTTCAAGGTCACTTGAGTTGGTATACAGTACAAGATAGGGCTTTTCCTACAGCAATCCCATACCACTTGGTTAAGCAGTTATTTCAGATTTGCTTGGACCCTTTATTCCAAGCATTTATAAATGCCTCAAAGATTTGTCAGTTTTCTTTGGCCTTTATTTTTATTTTACCAGGTTGATCTTGGTTGTTCACAGCAACTCTGATTTAGATTTTAAGTCTTGGACAGGCTTTTGCTCTTAAACATGGCCTACTAATGTCTTCAACTAACTTCTTCATGTCTATGACTGTTGGCCCAAAGTTTTGTAACACAGCTGTTAACTTTTCCCAAGTATTTTTAATTTATTGTCTCTTCTGCAGCACTCCTATTAAACGTCAGGCATCTTGCCATCATGAAATCATTGCAATGCCAGTTTTGTCAGGTGCTAGATAGGGAATCCAACTATGCAGACCCTACAAGAACAATAATACTAATACTAATAATAGAAGACCGGGAGACTTTTCACCTGGACATCTGTTTGACGTACACTAGGAGGCTATTTAAAACATTGCTCCAGAAAAACAAATAAAGTCTTCTACATTCCCAACGAGAAAAACCATTTAATCGAATTGTACAGTTATACAAAAAATGTAACGTTTTGGCAGGAGGTGGATGTCAAGACAAAGAGAGCAAGAGAGATTTATAAGGGCTAATTTATGTCTCTAGCAGTTAAGACATGTTTCTGGGTAGCTGCGCTCACCATGGGCAATGTTTTCCTTCCTGCACATTTGTATTGTTTGAGTTTATTATAGCAGCATGTCTTGTGAGCTCATTTATTGCCTAGCATGAACGTACAGCTTTCCCATATATTATAGGTTGATATCAACACCTAGACTAAGATGCCTTGCTGCCCCCTGGATATGCATACTACAGGTGATGAAATCATCTATTTATCTACACCTTATTAGATGTGTTTGATTGACTAGGGATCCATTTTTTTATATAACCAACTGTGCAGGTTACTGGTGAGGAAGTTTCTGGGTTGTACCACTGCGATGTTTCAGAACAGCAGTGAAAATAATTATCATAATATGGGGCCACTGGGCGAGTCTGTAACACATGTTTGGAGCGCTCTGAAGATGATGGTAGGAACCAAAAATATATAACATATGGAAAACTCATCCAGTTCCGAAGAAAATCAAAACCCTGCTGTCGTTCCCTTATAAATTGGGAAGTGTACAGTAAATGTTTGGGGTAGCCCAGGCCACCGGTAGGTCTTTCCTGCCATCAGTGAACTTGTGACCTTATTTCCTCAGAGGGCTGTTAAAATGAAGTCAGAGGGCAGTCAAGTCATTTGCTAGCACCAGGTTCACTTGTGTGGTCTCAAAAGTTAACAGATTTCTGGGAGGGAAGAAACCAAGAGAAGACTACACAGGAAAAATGGGGGGGGGGGAAGCAACAGATGAGTTCATCATTACCAATATTTTGTTCTGACTTGGAGATCACTGGGTTAGGGGACTACAACAAAATGCCACCACCTCTCGTATAACATTTCATTAGAATCTGATGAGTGCTAAAGAAATTCCATACTACTATAGAGAGCAACTTTAGGGGTGGAGATGGATTACTGTTGATTTCACAGTAATAGACGTGGTATGAAGAAGCATAGTTGCTCATGAAGTATATAGTCATCACATGATCATTTCCAGTCAAAATTTTGGTAGAACTTCACAAGCTTCCAATTTTTTAATTTACTATTTATTTATTATTATTTTATTATTTATTTATTTATTTATTTCCACCATTTCTACCCCGCTCTTCTCAACCCCCAAGGGGGGACTCAGAGCGGTCTAACAACGGCAACAATTTGATGCCAAAAACACAGTATACATATAATAGAAAACCAAAAACAGTCAGAATTAAAATACATTAAAATACAGTTAGTATTAAAATACATTCAAATACAATTAGCATTAAAATACATCATATACATTCACATAAGTTAAAAACAGTATTCCGTCCATAATAGAAGCATTGGGCCATGTCCCCCAGCTTGCCGTTACAATCCAATCTAAAGTGCTGTATCGTGCTAATGTGCAAACGCCTGGTCCCATAACCAGGACTTCACTTTTTCCTGAATGCCAGGAGGGATGGGGTTGATCGTATATCAATTGGGAGTGCGTTCCACAGATGGGGAGCCACCACCGAGAAGGCCCTATCTCTCGTCCCCACCAACCGCATTTGCGAAGTAGGCGGGAGCGAGAGCAGGGCCTCCCCGGATGATCTTAAATTACGAGGTGGGACGTGGCAGCTGATGCTTTCGGACAAGTAAGCTGGGCCAGAACCGTATAGAGCTTTAAAGGTCAAAACCAGCACTTTGAATTGAGCTCGGAATTGGACAGGCAGCCAGTGGAGCTGACACAGCAGGGGGGGTGGTATACTCCCTACTACTTCCATTGCAAAAAAGAAGAGGAAGAACAAAACAGATTAAAAAGAAGTCATCCACCTTTCAGCCGCATCGAAGCTGCTATTTGCGGGACTTAGTAACTTTCCACAGGGCATGTAAAACCCATCTGTTCCAGCAAGCATTTGAGCTGTGATATTTCTACTTAACATGGTTTTGAAGTTATTGTTGTACTGCTCTTTTGTAAACCGCCCCGAGCCTCTGGGGAGTGGCGGTATATAAGTTTGAATAATAAATAAATAAATAAAAGTAAATATTAAAGAATATTCACATGAACCTTAGTTTGTATTTTATTTCAGTGCATAGATCAAATCAAGATTCTAAGAAAGCAAGCTGATCAGATCCAGTGTGTGTATTTGTATGCAGGACCAACAAGAGCTCAGCTGGTATATCTATCCAGGGCCCACAGAACTAAAAAGGGGCCTGTGCATTTCTGACCAGAGCGGGGGGAGACACTTTTTCAGACCCCTTCCCTAGAGGCCTGAAAGCAGTCTTTTTCCACCTTGCTACATTTCTCTGGGAGACCTTATGTGTCAATGTGGGTATGGGTGTGGGTGTGGATATGGATATGG
The DNA here is from genome assembly GCA_030556195.1 of Anolis apletophallus. NCBI lineage: Eukaryota > Metazoa > Chordata > Lepidosauria > Squamata > Anolidae > Anolis > Anolis apletophallus. The sequence goes on from JARBWK010000005.1 coordinate 135,249,737, forward strand.
ATGTGGGAGAAAGAGAAAGATACTGCCTATCAATTGTGAAAATATGTATGGGGGGGAGATAGATGGTGGGGAGGGTTGGAGTAGAAGTCATACAAATGTTGAACTGTAAATCCCAATGGTCCTAACCATCACAGCCAATAGTGGGAATCACTGCAACTACATCTGGAGGATTGTTTCTCATCCATAATATACATAACTAGACAAATGGACGAATATCTTATGTAAGCAATAATGGAGGCAGCCTGAAGGCAGACATCCAGAGCCTTCAGTGGTCAGGAGATTGGTTGCCTGTAACCTGAGATTGGTTGCTTGTAACCTAACATTCACTCAGAAAAAGAGATGCCAAGAGAGCCAGAAAAAGCATTTATTATGCTCTTCCAATTAGCCAGATTCAGAACTCTTATTATTATTATTATTTTATAAAGATTTTTATTGTTTAAAATAACATTGACAAACATATCACATCACCGGTTCGTCTGTGCGACATTTGCACTGACTTGGACACATTTACAAAAGGGTATGTCGGGATGGAGAAAAGTGGGGGGGGGGAAAGAGTACACAAGGTTAAAACATAGACATGGTACATTTAAAAAACAGAAACGGGTTGACTTCACCCGGTGCTAGAGGGGCTATTACACTTTTAGGTCTCTATATACAGTATACGTCTTTAGGCTTGTCTCTTACAACCAGAAGCCGTGCAACTCTATATTTTCCTTATTCTTTATATAACTTGTAAATGGTTTCCATGTGGCTTCAAATTCTAAACTTAAGTTACCTCTCACCAGGTTTGTTAATTTATCTAATTCTGCGAGGTCCATGATTTTAAACAATAATTCCTTTTCATCAGGGGTTTCGGTTTTCTTCCAGTGCCGCGCAAAGACGATTCTGGCCGCCATGAGGATGAAGCATAGTAACTTTTCCGTGTGTCTGTCCATTTTTTGGGGTTCTATAATATTTAGAAGAAAGAGCTCAGGTTTGGGTTCAATTTCCTCTCTCAATATTTCTTGCACCAATTTGTGTACCATGCCCCAGTAATGTTTGGTGGTGTCGCAGGTCCACCATTGGTGGTAAAAGGTGCCCCTGTTCTTTTGGCATTTCCAACAACTATCATTTGAGTTTTTGTAGATTCTTGATAGTTGTGCTGGGGTTATGTACCATCTGAACATAAGTTTCAGCTGATTTTCCCTCAATGTATATGCGTACATATATTTTGGTGTTGTTTTCCACAGCTTTTCCCAATTGTCTAGGGCAGGGGTGCTCACACTTTTTCAGCATGGGAGCTACAGATTAAAAAAAACTAGTCTCAAAGATCACCTACCCAGAAATGTAAAACGTATAACTATTTTCTTATTTATTGATTTATTTATATTTTTTACTCATTTTATGTACCGCTCCTTCCAGCAGGCTCGGGGCAGTTTACATAAAATGAAGTTATAAAACATCAACATTTCAATTTAATAACAACAATATAAAACAGAGCATAAAAATACATCCAACCACCCCATTTCTCCCACACTGCCATATTACCACACATATTATCAGCCAGAAAGTAAGAAGAGAGGCTTTTGAACTGCAAGGCCATTTAATACTCAGCAAGGTAAACAAATGGGCATGCAAAAATACATACAACCACCCCATTTCTCCCACACTGCCATATTCCCCAACATATATTCCTCAAGGAACAAAGCAAGCAGAGAGGCTTTGGAGCTAAAAGGCCATTTTAAACATTAAAAATAAACAAAAGAGACATGCCACAGAACAATCAAGCACCCACCCCAAAGTAAAAAGACCGACCTTTGAGATGCGGTAAGGAAATGACCCCAAAGCGTCCTTCTTCCCCTCCTCCATCATTGCTCCTATTTCCACGCTGCCAGCATGTGTGCTGCCTCCAAGAGCTCACGAGAAGTCCGAGAGGCAGAATGGGCGCTTCTGCGCATGCACGTGGGGCCAGCCATGCATCGCGTCATCCAGGCCCGCCCCCTTTGGTCTCCTACGACTCTGAGTGGCTGGAGAAGGACGGAGGGAGGAGGAGGAATCCAAAAGAGGGGGCCCATTCTGCCTCTTGGACTCTGGAGCTTTTGGAGGCGGCACGCGAGCAGGAAGCAGGGAGGAGCAATGACGGAGGACTTCTTTGCAGCGTGCAGGGGACAAACTGCAAAACACCTGGTCAGGGGCCTGAAGATCACCAGGATGAGGCCCAAAGATCACCCTGGTGATCCCGATCACCATTCTGAGCACCCCTGGTCTAGGGGTATATCATGTCCTATGTTGTCGTGCCATTTTTGCATATATTCCCTTATCGGGGCCTTTTCATATCTGTCTACTAGGATATATTTATATTTATTTATTTATTATTCGGGCTTCTATGCCGCCGACTCCCTGAGTTTTTTAAGTACTTTAAAACCATTTAGAACCATGATTGCCAAGGCCTAGTATGCAGCCATGGCAGTGAAGGTAGAATCATGCTACTACAATTATTTATTCATTTATTTATTTATTTATTATTCGGGCTTCTATGCCGCCGACTCCCTGAGGCTCGCGGCGGCTTACAGGAGCCGAAGGGCACAGTAAAATACAGGCAATAAGCAGTTAAAAACAATTAAAAACAACAGCAGTACAGTAATTAATAACACAGTTAAAACAATGAACAGCACATCATCCTCAGAAGAACGAATAGATGGCGGGGCATGGGCAGGACTTACTCACCAAAGGCCTGCTTAAACAGGTATGTTTTACAGGCCCGTCTAAACAGGAGCAAGTCCTTCATAGCCCGAGTTCCGGCCGGGAGGGCGTTCCACAGCGTAGGTGCTATGACAGAGAACGCCCTCCGGCGGGTAGCAGTCAGCCTTGCGAGTTTAGCTGAAGGTATCTCCAGGAGATTGGAGTCCTCAGACCGAAGTGATCTCGGAGGGCAATATGGGGTGAGACTTGCTTACTCTTTTTTTCTGAGAATAGCAGAATCTTCTCCCCTGCCGGCATAACTTCTGTCCATCCCTCTTTTCTATCTGTTTGGAATAGCTTCCTCATTTGAGTGTACTGAAACCAGTTTAGTTTCCCTTCACATATTTCTTCTCTGTTTTTAGGGTCTGGTGTTATGTTCCTTCTTGACTATGTGTTTATAGGTTGGCCATCCCTCTTTTTCTACTTTCATTAACTGCATCGCCTCGACGGGGGAGAGCCATAGCGGGAGTTTTGGGGAAATTTTTGCCTTATACTTTTCCCAAACTGTAAGTAGGGGTGCTCTTATTATATGATTTTTAAAGTTCTTATCCTGGTGATATTTATTATAAAATAGGTATCCGTGCCATCCATATCTCATTCCCCAGCTCTCTATATTCAACAATTTTCTGTCTTTTAAGTCAAGCCAGTCTCTCAAGTTTTCGAGACAGTTAGCGTCATAGCGGCAGTTAGCTTCATAAGTCCGAAAGCCCGCATCCTCCATTTTGTGGGAGATCCTGCATAAACTTCTGTTTGATCCGGGCCCTTTTTCCGCTCCAAATAAACTTATTAAGATCCGACTGCCATCTTTTCAGGATGGTTTGATTCCTTAGTATGGGAAGGGATTGGAATAAAAAGTTTATTCTCGGGAACACCTTCATTTTTATTGTTGAGATCCTCCCCATCAGTGAGAGGTTTAGGTTATTCCAGGAGGTTAAATCCTCTTTAATTGAGTTCCAAACTTTTTCGTAGTTATTTTTTACCAGTTGACAGTTTTTGGATGTTATGTGGATTCCTAAGTATTTAACTTTTTTTGAGATAGGGATATTAAATCTTATTATTTTTATAATTCTCAATGTAAGAAAATATTTACATATGTCCATCAAAGCTACATTGGATGGGTGAGGAGGGCTCTTCCTACTCAGGCTCAGAGACACACAATTCCTGTAATGCAACTCTAAACTGACTTGAGTCTGTGGTGGCCACAAAACACACACTGCCAATGTGCACTGCAGTGTGGATCAGGCCAGAAGTGGTGCGTTTTTTAAAAGTCACAAGAACGTCTGCGTTCAGCCAAATATATATATACTGCATCAGGTCACAGTGTATCCCAAACCAAGGGCAAAATCGGCTATGCAAAATGAGGAGTGCATTGTAGACACTGGGTCCTGTTGAAGCACAGTAAAGAATCCTCAACAGGGACTGCTGAAAAATGCCCCAAAGGGATGGCTGGGCAGCAAGAGGCTAAGTGGCCCCTGGAAAGTGTAATTGATTTCATCTCTTCTTAATTGTCATTTCCCTTTTCTTCCACCCAGTATGCCTCCGATGCATTGATAAACATCTCTCTTGGAAAGGAAAACAAATCTGCCAACAGTTTGAGGCCAGGTTCCAAGGTAAAAGTAATCACCTTCCTGGCTGCAAAATGGTTCCAAACAGTTCCAAGCCTGGTAATCTAATCACCTGCACCATGAAACCAGTTCTGTTGGAACTGGCTCCAAAATGGATTACAGTGTCAGTGCAAAAGTACCTGTGGCTAACAGCTGCATGGGTTCCTGGTACAATTTGGCTTGGTTTAACTGACTGAGACCCCATTTACACTGACCATTGATACAGTTTCAAGAGTATATTGAAGAAAGTGATTTTGCTGTGCAGTTGATTACATAGATTACATAGATGTAATCATCTGGAACCAGTTTGAGGCCCAGGTGGTGATTACACAAATAGCAGAGCTGTTATTCACATTAAGGGCTTTTTTCATCTGCTTTCCTGTTGTCTAACCTCTGCAGTTTGAAGCTAGCTTCGAACTGCATTAAATGGTCAGTGCAGATTGGGTCTAAAACAGGAATTACTACAGAAGTCTGCCTACAGAAGTCATCTACTACTAAGGCTTCCAGATCTTAAGCCCTGACATTGAGCCTGCAGTTTTTATGTACTAAACTGATTCGACTTCTAAGCATCGGTCGATATGGGTAAGAAAGAATGCTGTGTTGTGTGACTGAGGTATAGGTGAGGGAAGAGGAGGCTAATACTGGTACACATTTTCCACCTCCATAATGCCTTATAATGGCCCTAGAATTGATCCATAGATGGCCACCAAGTTTTTAATATTTGAATTGTCTACAAAATGTCTGATTTTGTGGATCAGGCCTCTCCCATCTCCTCACACTACTGCAAAATAAAATGGGCCCCAAACTTTAACTTATGGTTTTAATTATTGCATATTTATTGTTTTAATGATTGTTGTTGTATTTCATTGTGATTTTACCATTGTAATTGTTTGTAGCGGCATTGTACCGCTTCTATATGTAAGCCGTCCTGAGTCCCCCTTCAGGGGTACAGAAGCGACTGGATAGAAATGCCAAAAATAAATAATAACAAATAAATAAACAGTCCTGGGTGACATATATTTGACCATCTCCTTGATGTTTTTGTACTTCCTCTACTAGCCAACTGAAACAACTGTACTGGCTATTTTAGAGTCAATCAATATCCATTGTTATTTAGGATTCACTTCTAGTATATTGTTTGTATGCTTGAACTAGACATGGTTCAAAAGAAAATATCCTAGTTCGTATGTCACTGGCATAGGAGAATCTTCATCACTAAAATGAAGCGAAGAATGGAACTATAGAGAACACAAAAACATGCTCTTGGATCACAGGATCCCTTAAAAGAAAGCAAACAGTAATGTAGGCAGGGCATGATTACAGATAGGCAGGGGAAGTTCTGGACCAGTGCATGCAATCTTTGAGGGAATGTATGGTCTACCAAGTTTACACTTGGGACCTCATCACATTCCAATTTGCCAGCCTCCATGGCAAATCAGTGGGGCAACAGGGCAATTCTGGTACTCCACCTCAGTGGCAACGATGTTTCTTTATCACACGTGTGGAATTGTTGCTGCATGACTTCCCCTCATGCTAGCCCTGGGGGAGGCTTCTGTGTTGCTGGCACAGCATCATAGGATGCTTGCACCCTAGTTGAGCCATGGAGCCCCACCAGAAGTGAGCCTTGTCTGATGGGCGGCATGGCGCTCCACGGCGCAACTGGGGCAGAAGTATCCTATGACACTGAAATTCAGTCCTATGATGAGGTCCTTAATCTATGCCAGGGGTGCTCATTAGGTAGCTCGGGAGCTACTAGTAGATCTTCGGCCCTCTTCCAGGTGATCTTCTGGGCCTCACCAGCCGGATGGGGTGCTCCTGCCATGCCATGCGCGCACACCCTGCGCGCATGCGCGCTCCTGCTGCTGGCTTCCGCTCTCATGGTGCTTCTTTCACCTGCGGGGCATTGCAAGAAGAAGGAAGCATGAGGCGGGGCCTCTGGAGGGAGCGCCCTGCCTCTTTCTCGTCCAGAAGCAGCTGTGCAGCTTCCGTTGCCGGCGAGACAGGCAGGGCGAAGCGCTCCCTCTGGATGCCCCACCTCGTGCTTTCTCCTTCCTGCAATGCCCCGCAGGCGGAAGAAGCACTGTGTGGGCGGAAAGCAGCAGCAGGAGCACACGCAGTGGCAAGAGCACGTGGTGGCGGGAGCGCGCGGTGGCGGGAGCGCGCGGTGGCAGGAGTGCGCAGTGGCGGGAGCGCGTGGCGGCGAGGGCAGGTAGATCTTTTGGACTTGGTTGCTTTAAGAGTAGCTCGCATGCTGAAAAAATGTGAGCACCCCTGATCTATGCTCACAGTATGAAAGTGATATAATGCTTGGCTTGGCTTTTTCCACTTCTTCAATTCTCTGGAAAAGTCAGGTGTTGCTATGCAGCCATGTCATTGTTAAGGAGAGAAAACCTGATTTTACTAATATCTACCATCCTTGTCCATTCTTCTTCTTCAATGACAGTAAACTTTCCTTTTGAAGAAGGTTGGGAAAAGGATAAAACTTTGAGGGACTTGCTCTCAACAAGCCTGGTAAATGGGTAAAGCCCCATTCATCCCTCTTCCAAATTACTTTTTTTGTTTCCAATAAGGCAGCATTGGAGATAAAATATTGATTGACCTTCTAGAGGTCTTTAATAAAGTCTAAGCTGACTTAGATGCATAGCCTGCAAGTTATTACGCACCCTTTGATACTCCCTTGACTGTCTTGGCTAAAGAGGTAGAATAAGTGAGTTAAAACTTTGAAATAATGCCCCGGTCTCTTTGGTAGCATGTTACCTCTTCAGACTCAGTTCATCAAGAACCCTGTATGAAAATGCTTTGACTGCTACTTATTCGTCCTGTTCTAATGAACACAGAAATGTCTATGGGCAGCATAATTTATGGGCGAAAGGAATTCCAGTAACCGTCATTTCATCTTTGCCATAATAAAGCAGCCAGGGGCCTGACAGCTTTATAAAATACTATTGGAACACAGGCGAGCGAAACTGCTTCTGAAGGATGGCCTTCGAAAGTTTGTCCGATCTTTGAGATGAACTTCATATTTGGGAATAGCAATAGTTAATAGTCCAGGAAATGTTTTAAAAACCATACAGCTCCTGTTCCTTAAGAGACCTTTCCTTCTCCACAAAATGAAAGCAAATCAAATACTTTATTGAGTAGACTTTGATGACCTCTGAAGTTTTTAAATGAGCAGATCTGTAACTTTTTTTTGTTGAAAAAAAGGCATATGAAAACACAAACTAACTTCAGATGGTGACTTTAACCTCCAGTGCTCTCTAGAACTAAAAAACATTAAATCTTTTTATCTAAACTCTAATAAAATCATGTCTTGCACAGTTTCGGTGACTGCTTGGAACTCCATTTAAAACATGTTTCTGTAAATTCAGATTATGTGAATGGCAAAGGCAGCTACATTTTTTCCTGATTTTTTGTGAAAATAGTATATTAACTTTACTTTTGCAATGAGCGACCAAAATCCAACACAGAGACCGACATGCTTAGCCCATTGATTTCAAGGTGCTTAAGCATGCCTATCTCTGAGCGCTGGACTATAGCCAGCAACAGTTGGTTTGTGCTAAACATTGAAAACACATGTGCAGTTTTTTTTAAAAAAATGTTCATAATAATACATTTATTTATTTATTATTTATTTATTTTACGGCATTTATATGCCACACTTTTCACCCCGAAGGGGACTCAGAGCGACTTACAAATAAAATGTATTGCCATAGCACAATATTAATATTATATATTTCTCTTGGTTTTTCTTCGCAAATGAAGATTCAGGAAGGACTCATCTCATGCTTTCTACAAGCTCATTGATGATTCGGAGGTTGGATGTGTCTTTCGAGCCTGTGCAATGGACTCTTCTGGTGGAGCGCAGCGTGCACAGAACTGGCCTCACCCTTTAAACCAAAGGTTCGTCTGCCGGGACCTAGCAAGCTTAGGACGGTGGCAATCAACTATCAATGATTGAATATTATTGGGGGGTTTTGAGGAACCTAACAAGAAGTCATGAATTTCAGGGGTTTAAAAAAATTAACTCGCAAGTTAATCTTTTCCCCCCTTTCCTTCTTACTTTATTGTTTAAGAAGTATGGCTGAAAATAGTGAATCCGCTTTTTAACTTAAGGCAAATGACTGCCAGAATGAAATACGGGACATAACAGGAAACTATTTGAACTTTACATTCATAATTTCAGTTAAATTGCACTTTAATGAAAGTTGCTGCATTTCCTAACAGCTGAAGTTATAAATGGCTTTTATTAGCAACCTCTGTTCATTGGACTTCGGGATGGAATACATTAATATAACCAAACATGGTGATACATAGTTAATGTACAGAATCATAAAATCATATAAATTGTCAGTTCTTTGATTGGGCTGGAAAAGCATGGGTCGTTTAACTCAACCTTCTATCCCAAGGCATGACGGAGCAAGAAAACACAAATATGTGGCAGACTTCAACCAATGCAAACAAAAATGCAGTATATATAAGAGCGAGGTGGTGTTAGAGCAGGGCTCTAAAATACATAGTATGCACTTTGCATTAAAAGAATTGGGACTATTTGTGACTGTAAATAGTCGATGCAAGTTTATGTAGTCTAGGGAGGATGTGATATCCCCATTTCAGAGGTCTGAAAGAGACCCCTAGACATCTTACTTAAAGTCAGTGGTTTCCAAACTTTTTTGACCTACCGCCCCCTTTCCAGAAAATTTTTTACTCAGTGCCTCCCTAGAATTTTTTTTTTAAAAAAATTAATAGCAATTTAATAGCAATTAATATATGTATTAATGCAATGGTTCTCACCTTTCTAATGCCGTGGCCCCTAAATAAGGTTCCTCATGTTGTGGTGACCCCAAACCATATTTTCGTTACTACTTCATAAATAATTTTGCTACTCTTATGAATTCTAATGCAAATATCTAATATGCAGGATGTATTTTCGTTGTTACAAATTGAGCATAATTAAAGCATAGTGATTAATCACAAAAACAATATGTTTGTGGGAGTATGGACAATGGATGATGGGATTTGCAGTACCTTCAACCAATTCAGCTCGGACTTCCACAACCGAGACCCCATGAATTACAGATCTGGACCAAACTTGCACACAGAACCCCCACGACGAACAGAAAATATGGGAAATGGTTGGGAGGAATTTACAGTGATTTATGGGAGATGTAGTTCACCTACATTTGGAGAGCACTCTGAACCCAAACAACCCTGTATCTGGAACAAATTTGGCACAAATACTCAATATACCCAAATTTAAATACTGGTGGGGTTGGGGGGGGGGGTAGATTTTGTCAATTGGGAGTTGTAGCTGCTGGGATATATAGTTCACCTACAATCAAATAGAATTTTGAACTCCACCTGCAGGGAGCCTGGCTCACGCCACTGCCCCCTTACAAAGGTTCAGCACCCCCCAAATTTTCCTGAGCCTCCCAGCGCCCCCCTGGATTGCCCCACCGCCCACCAGGGGGTGGTACCGCCCACTTTGGGAACCACTGCTTTAAATTCAAACTTGAGGTAAGGGCAGAAAATCCAGAATATTCACTGGAAGTAATCGTGCATTGTGTAGTAAACAGGCAGCACTCGATTCAAGGTGAAACTAGGATTGGGGTTTTTTAGTGCATGTAGGTGTCTTGTTTTCTAGAAATAAGATATACCATAGATGCTCATTTATTCTCCTCTCCCGTGACCTTTCAAAAAAAACACATACCTTTCCGTAGTAATTCTTTCCACATGTACTGTTTCTCCCAACTTGAAATCTTTAGTTATTCAGTTGCCTAATTTTATGAGCAATTTCCTAATAATAAGGTCTATTAGAACGCGGAGTAGCACTTCCAGAGAAGCAGTGGATAAGCTGTCAGAGGCATGATTCAAATTTAGCCCAGACAAAAAAGCCATGGGAACAATCTCTACAAAGCAATTCTGCCAGGCCATTTTTGACATTGGAAGCAGAATTTAATAATACAGGTATTTTCCACTGATAGTTTTAGAGGTTTGTTGTTTCCTCTAGCAACACTAGTTGCAGATCCTCATTGGGATTACTGAGGAACAGAAGTGTTTAGTTGGTTCAAAACGCTGAAGACACTGGTTCTCAACCATGCTAATGCCACGACCCCTTAATACAGTTCCTCATGTTGTGGTGACCCCCCAACCATAACATTATTTTCATTGCTACTTCACAACTGTAATTTTGCTACTGTTGTGAATCGAAAATATCTGACATGAAGCATGTGTTTTCATTCACTGGACCAATATGCAATATGCCCAAATTTGAATCCTAGTGGGGTTGGAGGGGGGATTGATTTTGTCATTTGGGAGTTGTAGTTGCTGGGATTTATAGTTCACCTACAATCAAAGAGCATTCTGAACTCCACCAACGATGGAATTGAACCAAACTTGGCACACATAACTCCCATGACCAACAGAAAAGACTGGAAGGGTTTGGTGGGCATTGACCTTGAATTTTGGAGTTGTAGTTCACCTACATCCAGAGAACCCAATGGACTCAAACTATGATGGATCTGGACCAAACTTGGCATAAATACTCAGTATGCCAAAATGTGAACACTGATGGAGTTTGGGGGAAATGGACCATGAAATTTTCATTCACTGGAGCAAATTTGGCACAAATATGTGATTTGCCCAAATTTGAATCCTAGTGGGGTTGGAGGGGGGATTGATTTAGTCATTTGGGAGTTGTAGTTGCTGGGATTTATAGTTCACCTACAATCAAAGAGCATTCTGAACCCCACCAATGATGGAATTGGGCCAAACTTGGCACATAGAACCCCCATGACCAACAGAAAATACTGTGTTTTCTGATGGTCTTTGGTGACCAAACTGACACCTCCTTGTGATCCCCTGGCGGTCCCAACCCCCAGCTTGAGAAACACTGGCTTAGGAGGACAGCTTTTGCATCCTTCTGTGTGAAATTATGCTGGGCAATTACTTGAAGCAATTGCATAATTTATGAACTGAGTAAGCCTAGCATATTTCTTTCTCTAATAAGCTTCACTTTAAGATGTAGATGTAAAAAAGAATCATAAGTATGTACACGTTATGTCTTTTGTGGTTTTGCTAAAGAAACCCATGGGTTTTTTTACAAACTGATTCTAAATAGTTTTATATAACATCTTAGCAAAACATCAACCAGCAACCCTGTTGGTGTGTTATGTGGGTGTTACTAAAAAATAGCCATGCCGTCCTCTCCTCGCCGTGCATATGGCTCTTTGTGCTGGGGAATTATTCACATCCTAGACTAAAACAACCACAACAAAGTACAATTATATATCCACTTACATGGAAATAAGCCACAATAACTGGATCCAGTTTGGTTTACTCTCCTATAAGTATTCATAAGGTTATAGCTTCAGTTTATGTCTTGCTACCAGTTCATGAATTCCAATCCCATTTGGGTGTCATCATTTCATTACTGATAACTTGTGAAACACTACGTGACAGGTTAGATATTTTGCAGCTTAGCCAAAGCCATTGTGGAAACACAGTCTGTTAATACAGATTGACCTTATCCGGAATTCTGCAATTGGAAATACTCTGAAATTCATAATGGTCCACATGGCTGGCTGAAATTATGAGACTTTTGCTTTCTTATGGTTCATTGTTTACAGATTTTACAAATATTGGGCATAACATTATCTTCCGACTATGTGTATGAGATAGGGCCTTCTCGGTGGCGGCTCCCCGTCTGTGGAACGCACTTCCAAATGACATACGATCAACCCCATCCCTCCTGGCATTCAGGAAAAAAGTGAAATCTTGGCTATGGGACCAGGCATTTGCACATTAGCACAATATTATTTATTATTATTATTTATTTATTTATTTATTATTTACTTTGCTTCTAGACCGCCTCTCTCAGCCCGAGGCGGTGTACAACAGCAAAATCTGCTTAAGACAAACATATCAACAATTATCAATACAATACAATTCCAACATATACAAATTAGCATTCAACGTTAAAAACACAATATCAGCGTCTCATTAATTAAATCGACTTCCAATTGCATCGTCGTCGTTCCTTAGATCTCAATTTAACAATCATACTACATCTGCAAATGCCCGGTCAAATAGCCAGGTCTTAACCCTCCTGCAAAATGTCAGGAGGGAGGGGGCCGATCTGATGTCATTAGGAAGGGCGTTCCAAAGCCGAGGAGCCACCACTGAAAAGGCCCTGTCTCTTGTCCCCACCAATCACGCCTGAGAAGCAGGCGGGACCGAGAGCAGGGTCTGTCCGGATGATCTTAAGCATCTTGAAGGTTCATAGGAAGAGATGCGTTCAGACATGTAAGTTGGACCAGAACCGTTAAGGGCTTTAAAGGCCAAAGCCAGCACTTTGAATTGACCGTCTCACTCCATATTGCCCTCTGAGATCACTGCGGTCCGAGGATGCTAACTTCTTGGAGGTACCTTCGGCGAAGCTGGCACAGCTGACATCCACCCGCCGGAGGGCGTTTTCTGTCATAGCTCCCACGCTGTGGAACGCCCTCCCGGCTGACACCCGGGCAATGAAGGATCTGCTCCCGTTCAGGCGGGCTTGTAAAACCTATTTGTTTAGGCAGGCCTTCGATGGGTAGGCCCGTGCATCTTGGTTGTGCCACTACCTCAACTGTGTTGTTGTTTTTACTGTGTTGCTTGTTTTTAATTGTTCTTAACCTTCTGTATTTTATTGTGCCTTCGGCTCTTGTAAGCCGCCGCGAGCCTTCGGGAGTCGGCGGCATAGAAACCCAAATAAATAAATAAATAAATAAAATTGTGCCCGGTAGCAAACTGGTAGCCAGTGGAGCTGGCGCAACAGAGGTGTTGTGTGCTCCCTGAATGCCGCTCCTGTTATCAACCTGGCTGCTGTCCGTTGAACCAGTTGAAGCTTCCGAGCAGTCTTCAAAGGCAGTCCCACGTAGAGGGCGTTGCAGTAATCTATACGGGATGTAACCAATACAGCACTTTGGATTGATTGTAATTGCAAGTTGATGGATATGGCTCAATGCTCTTATTATGGACAGAACACTGTTTTTAACTTAAGTGAATGTATATGATGCATTAACGTTAATTGTATTTTAATGTATTTTAATGCTCAATGTTTTTGGTTTTATATTGTATTTATACCGTGCTTCGGCATCGAATTGTTGCCTTTGTTAGGCTGCTCTGAGTCCCCCATCGGGGGTTGAGAAGAGCGGGGTAGAAATGTTGGAAATAAATAAATAAATAAATGTATAAGATGTATATGAATATAAAACATCAATGGATTTTGTGTTTAGACTTGGGACTCATCTCCAATACAAATCATTATGTATGAGTATTCAAATACAGGTATTCCAAAATCTGAAAAAATCCAAAACACATCTGGTCCCAAGCTTTTTGAGTAGTACTCGGCATCATTCATTGAAAATTAACAGCTCCCAGTCATATCAATGGCCACAGGAGGAAAGCATGTGAAGAACTAAAACCAATGGGCAAGATCTAGCAATGAGCTTTCTCTCACGCAAGCAACTTCTATAAGCACCATTTGGCTTCGGCAGCCCCTATCTCCATGAACCCTTAAAACCTGCTCCAGATGCCTAGGAAATCTTCCAAGGTTTTGCTGATATGAAGGGTGAGATTGGAAGACACTCCACGTACTACTTCTGGTGTAGTGGTGGATTTATCCCATTGAAATTTCTCAGTGCTTAGCCTTGACTCAGTCACTCTCAGTGCTCTTTATTTAAAAAGAAATCTCTAACAGGCAATCTTTCATTTGTATTTCCAAGTACAAGTTATTACACATTAACCAAAAATAGCACAAATTAGTTCTTCTAACTTGAGTCTTTTTAAGATTCTTTGTCAGTTAATTAAAGCCATATATGCTTGCAACCAGATAGTCTGCGGGGAACTGGTTCATATGTATTCTAAACAATGCATTCTTATTCAAATTTTTATACATTTTAATAAAAAAAATGTTTGTATTATCTGCAACCAATCTGTCCATTTGCCTTTGTTTAATTCAGCACGCTTCCCCAAGCCAACACAAGTATATGGAACTAATATGACATATACAGTGAGGGCAATGCCTAATTGCCTTGATATCATAATACAAGCATATTAATTTAGTGTACAAAATAAATCAATAGAGATTGTTGAGATTTATCCAAACCCTTTTAATTTTGTTATTGAAAGCAAAGAGGACCAAGAATGGAGCTGGAATGTGCAGTGGTTTTTAAAACCTGTTCAAAGGAAGAGGAGAGAAATTAATAACAAGATGACTAGTCCTATACCACAGATATCAGGAAATTTAAGCAGTCTGGGCTAATGTGGGCTGTAATCCCAGAGTATGACATTCCCAAGAGGTCTCATGACTTCTAATTCCAGAAATAAAAATACCAGGCCTTCCTTTTGCACCTTTGGCCCTTCATTTCCAGATTTTGCATCCGCAGCTTCCACCATCCAAAGCTTTAAAATATTCAAAAAGCGCCACTGTATATAAGGAACACATCCATGAAGTTTTGAATTCATGGAGAGTCCTGGAACCAAATCCCATATGAAGGGCCCACTGTCCTTTTTGTCTCTTATATTACAGCAGGGCTGTCCAACAGGCGGCCCCAGGGCCGTACACGGCCCCCTAGCCCCTTTCCTCCGGCCCCCTCAGCATTTTAATAAAAAATAAAAATAGAAAAATAAAATAATAATAATAAATTACCCACTTCCGGGTTTCGGAGCAAGTATCGCGAGACTACGCGAGCCACACGGGATTTCGCTCTCAATGTGAGATCACGCCTGCAATGATGTAGCAACCCAGTTCTCTTTTGTGCCTGGGGGGCAGGGGGCAGCACCAGGGGTCCCACTTGCATTGGAGCCAGCCGCAGCTGATGAGGAAATGGAGGAAGGGGTTAATGAGCTAGCTGGGCCTTCCTCTCCCACTGAGAGCTTGGCTTGGGATGATGGATGGCCGGACGGCTACGATAACTGGGAAGGTCAGACTGATTCAGAAAGTGTTGATAGTGACAATTGTTATGAGAAGCCAGGTGGTTTCAGGTCGCAGGAGAGAATCAGGGAAACATTGGAGGATGAACCCATGGAAGCTGAAAGGGAGTCTGGCTCTCATGAAGATAGCGAACCAGGTGCTGGGAGGCAAGGACGGGGCTTTGATAGGAGAGAGAGCATCGAGTCCAGCAGGAGGGGTTGGCACCGCAGCCTAGAGCGCCAGAGAAGTGCGAGATCCCGTAGCACAGATTGGCGCCGAAGCCTAGAGCGTCGGGGACCTCGCCAAGGGGATTAAGTATAGGATCCGTGGGAATGGATCCTCAGTAGCTCGGCCACTTCTATTCTAAGCGGAGTGAAGCGAGCAGAGGACCACGGAGCCAAGTTGCCGGCTCGTGTCTTGCCAAGAAGTCTCTTGGGCCCTGATTGAACCTTGTCTTGTTCCTTGATCCGCATTGCTTGCGGAGCCTTTTGCCAAGCCTTTTGCCAAGCCTTTTACCAAGCTTTTGCCAAGCCATTGTTTTGGATTACTACGGACTCTTTCTTTGGATTGAACTTTTCAATATTTTTATGGACAATTACCTTTTCATCTGTTCTTTATTATTCAATAAATAGTTAGCTGATTACCGTCTCTGTGTGTGTGATTAAGGGGCCGGCCGAGTCCTTGCATCGTGACAGATGAGAGCGAAATCCCGTGTGGCTCGCGTAGTCTCGCGATACTCCTCCTGTTGCCGAAATCTCAGCTACTGAATCCCTACGGCCCACACAGACCTTCTTCGGCGCCTGGCTCGGTCGGTCATGGCCTGTCTCGTGGATCGGCTTCTCCTGAATCCTGCGCGTTTGGGAAGGTAGGCTGAATCAGGGGGCTCTCCTTATGTTAATATTAAATATATGGAATTTTTTATTTATGTTCCCATTGTGTTCCATTCTCTCCCTCTCCCCTTATGTTAATATTAAATATATGGAATTTTTTATTTATGTTCCCATTGTGTTCCATTCTCTCCCTCTCCCCTTATGTTAATATTAAATATATGGAATTGTTTATTTATGCCCCCATTTTGTTCCATTCTCTCCTTCTCCCCTTATGTTAATATTAAATATATGGAATTGTTTATTTATGCCCCCATTGTGTTCCATTCTCTCCCTCTCCCCTTATGTTAAGGGGAGGGGGCAGAGCCGGGGGTGGGGCGGGGCGGGGCGGAGGTGGAGCTGGGGCGGAGCTGGGGGCGGAGGCAGACCCTTTGGCCCCCCAGGTCATCAGTGACCGGAATTCCGGCCACAGGTCCGGTAGAAGTTAGACAGCCCTGTATTACAGTACAGCTTTGGCTTTTTCTATGTTACTCTCTCACCTTCCACACCTACCATAGGAATCACGACCTTTAGTCTGCACCACAGAATCTAGGAGAAGGGCAGATGAAGTGGACATGTAGAGCAGAGCTTTCATAACACTTCATGTTGGTGACACACTTTTTAGACACGTATCATTTTGTGACACAGTAATTCAGCTTTTCTAGCAAAATAGAGGTTAAATCAACCCCTTATAACAAATAGTTGGTCTTGCATCAAATTTCAATAGTTTATTATACGGATTCTCCTTCAAATCTACTGTGGCCAACTATAATCAATGCTATCAAAATTCTGAGTCTAGTATAATCATAGTTATCCATAATGGTGGTTTCTTAATTATTAATTGTTATTACTTAATTCAAAATCATTAAATAAAAAGAGAAAAAAGAGAAACATGCAGGCTGCTCCACTATTGAAGAAAAATATACAGAATTTTGAGATGTGTTTAAAAAATATAAATAAATTGCATTATTGGATGAGGAACTAGAGGATATCCAACCCCAAATTGGGAAACAAGTTGTCCAGGAATACCTGGCCATTCTAAGCAAGTTCAAGTCCCCAGGGCCAGATCAACTACACCCAAGAGTATTGAAGGAACTAGTGGAAGTCATCTCAGAACTATTGGCAATGATCTTTGAGAGTTCTTGGAGAATGGGAGAAGTTCCAGCACATTGGAGGAGGGCTAATGTGGTCCCAATCTTCAAGAAGGGGAAAAGGACGACCCAAACAATTACCATCCAGTCAGCCTCACGTTGATACCAGGCAAGATTCTGGAAAATATTGTTAAGGAAGTGGTCTGCAAACACTTAGAAACAAATGCAGTCATCGCTAATAGTCAACACGGATTTATCAAAAAACAAGTCATGCCAGACTAATCTGATATCTTTTTTCGATAGAGTTACAAGTTGGGTAGATGCAGGGAATACTGTGGATGTAGCATACCTGTACTTCAGTAAGGCCTTCGACAAGGTCCCCCATGACCTTCTGGCAATCACACTAGTCAAATGTGGGCTAGGCAAAACTATAGTTGGGTGGATCTGTAATTGGTTAAGCGAATGAACCCAGAGGGTGCTCACCAATGTTTACTCTTCATCCTGGAAAGAAGTGATGAGCAAAGTGTCGCAGGGTTCTGTCCTGAGCCCGGTCCTCTTCAACATCTTTATTAACGAATTAGATGAAGGGTTTGAAGACATTATCATCAAGTTTGCAGATGACACTGTGGAGAAGGTATTCGTAACACCGCCGAAGGCTAGCGCCGAAATCCCTTGTTGATTTAAACTGACCACTGACCACTTTGTGAAGACGCAACCTAAAGCGTGCGTCCCACTGTGAGAGGATCTTTTTACTTTATTACGCTGCCACCATATTAACTCTGGCTACCGATGTGAGGGTTTATCTTGATGCTTCTATGTTGAAATGATATGACTGAGAGAGTTTCATGAAGGAACATCAAACAGTTTATTTTCACAACCGGGTTCAATGCTTGGTTGGTTTCAGACTCCGAAGAGGTATATACTTGAAGTTCCAAACAACTTAACACTGGGGTATAACTTCCCCTGACACTGGGGTATAACTTCCCCTGACACAGTTACTAGCAGGCTATTACTCCTCTGCTACTATAGGTGTACAACTAAATAACCGTTTCGATTATTTACACCACTAACTAGGACAAAAACCTGTCCCACACTTGGGTTTCCCTAAACCCCACACACAGAGCTGAACTGCACACTTGCAGCACTAACAGACAGCTGGATATCCCACCAACTGCCAAATACCAACTGACTCTGGTCACATCTGCTGGCCAACTGACAAATTCAAACTCTCCAGCATTCTAAGCTAGCCTTCTGGCTGGCTCCGCCCACTGTCACTATGGCAACACATTCCCCTAGGAGGGAAATGCCACCATTATCATAGTTAACCCTTTAGGGTCTGTCTAATACTTAACCCCATATTCCAACAATAAAACAACACACACATTTTGACTTCATTACAACACCAAATTGGGAGGGATAGCTCAAGAAGACAGGAGCATAATTCAAAATGATCTTAACAGATTAGAGAGATGGGCCAAAACTAACAAAATGAAGTTCAACAGTGACAAATGCAAAATACTCCACTTAGGCAGAAAAAATGAAATGCAAAGATACAGAATGAGGAACAAATGGCTTGAGAGCAGTACTTGTGGAAGAGATGTTGGAGTACTCATGGATAACAAGTTAAACATGAGCCAACAATGTGATGCGGCGGCAAAAAAAAGCCAATGGGATTTTGGCCTGCATCAATAGGAGCATAGTGTCTATATCCAGGGAAGTTATGCTATCCTCTTTCCTCCACAACCGCAGCCAGCGAGTGGTGTGGGGAAGGTCGGTCTCTGGGAGATCCCCACTTATGTGTGGGGTCCCCCGGGGGGATATTCTCTCCCCTCTGTTATTTAACATCTACATGCGACCACTTGCTCAGCTGGTGCAAAGCTTCGGGCTTGAGTGTTATCAATATGCAGACGACACTCAGCTCGTTCTAAGAATGGAAGGCCGCTCAGACTCCGTACCCGATAATTTCCATCTATGCCTTGAAGCCGTGACTGGATGGCTGCGTACCAGCAGATTGAGGGTGAACCCAGCGAAGACGGAGATCCTATGGTTGGGCCGCCCGGGGAGTGGGAATATCCAGTTGCCCACCCTGGATGGCAAGACTCTACGTCCGTCATCATCGGTAAAGAGCTTAGGAGTCCATTTGGACTCACTGCTGACAATGGAGACTCAGATCTCCACTGTGAGCAAAATCGCATTTTTCCATCTGCGTTAGGAGAGGTGACTGGCTCCCTATTTGTCTAGGAGTGACCTGGCTATGGTGATCCAGTCCACGGTCATCTCAAGATTAGACTACTGTAACGCTACTGATTTTATCCTTATCTTGTATACTGCTGTTGGAGCTTTTATTTGAAATGACCTGACGGTTACTCAATAAACGTGACTGACTGACTGACTGACTACTGTAACGCCCTCTACATTGGCCTACCTTTGACGGTGACTCGGAAACTCAAGCTGGTGCAGAATGCTGCGGCTCGACTTCTTGCTGGGGAGCCGGTGAGATGCCATATAACTCCTATCCTCCAGCAACTGCACTGGCTTCCCATTGAACACTGAATCACCTTCAAAGTGATGGTTCTTACCTTCAAGGCCTTATATGGTCCAGGGCCTGTGTATCTGAGGAACCGCCTTTCCTCCTGCCACCCCAGAGATCACTTCGATCCGAAGATAAAAATCTGTTGGAAGTTCCCAATCCCAGGACCTTCCGTTTGACTACCATTAGGCGTAGAGCCTTTTCGATCGTGGCCCCCTCGCTGTGGAATGCATTGCCTGCCGAAGTCCGAGCTTTGCGGAAATTGCCTGCCTTCCGGAGGGCATGCAAAACATATCTGTTTCGGAAGACCTTTGAACTTTAATTTGGTCGTAATCTGATTTACAATTTGGTTTTAAATTGTTATATGTCATTGTACTGATCTTTGTAAAATGCTCCGAGCCTTAAGGGAGTCCCCATCTACACTGACCATTTAGGTCAGTATGGGATCGGATCAGCCCATGGACAGCCACAAACATCCTCAGACTTAATGTGGTTGTACCCCAGTTAAAATAACTCAGGGGTCAGCCCGTATCCTGCACCAGGATGAAGAACTGGTTGTAGTTATCCTGACAAAAAACAAACCAGTAAAAGAAGTGAAAATTTTCTAGGCAATAAAATATTATTCTAACTGCTAAGACAATAAAATATGCCTGCAACAGAAGCCCTTTTGGGTTAATTCATTAGAATTCTGAACAATGGATGAGTGAAAAGTGTGGATTTATTACACACACAAAATGATGATCTGGAAAGCCCCCTGAGAGTAAAGGATCTTATATTTCCATAAAGACAAATCTTTTGGTTAGATTTTAAAAGCTGAATCATATTACTTTAACCAAATGCACATTGCCATCACCATATTAATTTGTTTCATACTTCCTGTATTGTTAATAGCTGACTTTCTTCTCCCCACAAGCAGGGTGGTCATAATTATGCTGTTCTTCGTTGTGTCTTATGAATAATATTTTTATTATTGTCAGGCCCAACTGCTTGTAGAAAAGAGAAAAGGAATAGGATCATTGCCATCTTCTTGCATAGGGCAGAGGCCTACCTTTAATCGTGGGGGGGGGGGGGGGAGAGAAAAAGTTGGCTTTTATTCCAATGGGTTTTCCCTGTTCCTAATCATCATTAGAGCAGTCAACACAGTTATGTGCAACATTTAATTATTCAGTACATGAGAACTGACAGCGGAGCATTTAAAAGTTTTTAAAAAGTCAAGACTCTGAAATGAACCTCTGAAATGAAACCCTCAGCAAGACAGTCTCTGTAGTTACACCCCTTTGTGATCCTGAAAGTGCCTATGTTTATTTAAACCATTTCTAGCACTTTCCAGCTTATCAGGACTGGATTTTTAATAAACTTTATAACTCAATACAAAATTATACTAGAACTATAGAGTTGGAAGCAGTCTCATGGACCATCAAGTCCAACCCTCTTCTCAATACAGATCTCCAACTAAACCTTCCCCAGCAGGCAGCAGTCCAGTTTCTTTTTGAGAACATTAGTCTTGGCCGACTTACCGGCCAAGCAGGTTGTGGGGCGGGGTTGCCTCGCCACCATCTCGAGAAGAGAGAAGGGCTTTTTCTTCCCAGAAACCCCTGCAGTGGTGGGAAGGTTTCCCGCCATCAACGTCAGCCAGCCAATGACGGGGCTGGCCCCACCCCGCCCCCTCTTTAGGCCGGCTGACCTGCACTTCCGCCTGGGCAGCCTATTTAAGGCCACCCTGGGCTGCTCAGGCTGCACGTGGGGCCAGCTCTGTTTTTCCTCCCACCCTCCCTTCTTATTGCATTGCTTGTTGGTGTCCATTTTGTTCATTCTTCATGTAATTGTTGCATTGTTCATGGTTATGTGTTATTATGTTCTTTGTCACAACTCCGTGGATCAGGCTGGCTTATCGCCCCCTTGGTTGTAAGGGGGGTTAACGCCCAGGCCCCCTGGGGTGCTGAGTTTCCGTGGACAGGCATTGGGCCGCTCGCACCCCAGGCTTGCAAACGCCTTTGGACATTCGTGGGGGCTGTTCGACCCCGATCCAGGACCCATGTGTGGCCGCCAACCCTTAGTTCCTGTTTTCAATAAATGAGTTGTGGCCATTTCTATCCAACCACTTGTGTCTGTGTTATTGTTCTTGGCATGAGGTATGTCACCCTTGCACACGCAACCAGAGAAAGAGACCCCCATCACCTCTTTGAGAAATTGATCTCACTGTTGAACTGCTCTCACCATCAAGAAGTTCTTTCTAATGTCCAATTGAAATCTACTCATCTGCACCTTCAGATCATTAGATCTGACTCACCATCTTGGGGTGGCAGACAACAACCCTGAACATGATTTCTGAAATGGTTCTTGTGGTATTTAAAGAGTGTCGTGCAGTGTGGCTTAACACAAATAATTCTACCACCAATTAATCTTGTAACTTAGAGGGACATATATGTACATATGTACCCTGTCCCTATGGCACCTTTATTAATATGTGTTTATTACAGAATGCAACCTTTATATGTCTGTGTATATTTCTTCTTTATACAATCCAAACCTGGAGTCAATATGTAGCTTCCAATTCCTCCTCACAGGTTATTTCAATGTAATCACAGACTTTCTTCCAGCCATGTAACTTTAATCCTGTAACTTGTCATACTCCAATACATTATGTTGAAACTAGGAAGCAGGCATGTAGCCAGGGGGGGATAAGGGGGCTTCAGCCCCCCCCCCCCCGAAATTCTCAGGGTGGTCCGCGAGAAGGCCTTACTGGTACATTATTTAAACTGTTATGTTTATTCATATCATGATCTGATCACCATGCTCATTATATCCCACCTTCATGGGGTTATTGGGATAACAATACAAAAGGTTTGCTAGGGTAAACCCTCTTCCACCCAGTCTCGGCCCCCCGAACCAAACTCAGCCCCGAACCAAAATCCTGGCTACGGCCCTGCTAGGAAGTATTTATTCATTAATTCTTTGGCACATAAGCTTATCTGTTACAAAGTACTTTACTTCAGTTCCACTTGAATATTCTTGCAACTGTCTTTCACTCCTTTGAAAATGTCAAGTTGCTATTACATATTCAAACAGTTAACTTGTTTCTCTGTGTTGGGCCACTTTCTTCCTCTTCAAAATATTTTTCTCCTCAGCCTCCTGGCTAACTAACTTAGAACTTTTAGTCCCTCTCTTCCATTAATATTGTGACTAAAACTAATTCCTAAAGGAATCTCTATCTCTCAGTTCTACCTAACTGTAGCAACCCAGTTCCCTTTCGTGCCTGGGGGGCAGGGGGCAGCCCCGGGGGTCCCACTTGCATTAGGGCCAATTGCAGCTGATGAGGACATGGAGGAAGGGGATGATGAGGCAGCTGGGCCTTCCTCTCCTACAGAAAGCTTAGCATGGGATGATGGCTGGCCGGATGGCTATGATAGCTGGGAAAATCAGGCTGACTCTGAAAGTGCTGATTCAGATAATCTGTATGAGAAACCAGGTGGTTTCAGGTCGCAGGAAAGGGTCAGGGAGAAAGCGGAGGATGAGCCCATGGAAGCTGAAAGGGAGTCTGGCTCTCATGAAGATAGCGACCCAGGTGCTGGGAGGCAAGGACGGAGCTTTGATAGGAGACAGAGCATTGAGTCCAGCAGGAGGGAATGGCACCGAAGCCTGGAGCGCCAGAGGAGCGCTAGATCCCGTAGCACAGATTGGCGCCGAAGCCTAGAGTGTCGGGGGTCTCACCAAGGGAATTAAGTATAGGATCCGTGGGAATGGATCCTCAGTAGCTCAGCCACTTCTGATCTGAAGGGAGTGAAGTGAGCGAAGATCCACGGAGCCAGGTTGTCGGCTCGTGCCTTGCCAAGAAGTTTCTTGGGCCTTGTAATGAACTTTGCCTTGTTTCTTTGCCACGGACCAAGTCTTTGATCCGCATTGTTTTTGCGGAGCCTTTGCCACGTTTTGCCTTTGGATTTTACTCACGGACTCTTTACCTTTTTAATTGAACTTTTGATACTTTTATGGACAATTTACCTTTTCACCTGTTTCTTATTATTCAATAAATAGTTAGCTGATTACCGTCTGTGTGTGTGTGATTAAGGGGCTGGACCGAGACCCTGCATCGTGACATTAACTGATATTTTAGACTTATATTAGCTTTTTCTTTACTTCAGTTTAACAATGGAAGCTACAACGTAAATACTGGTCCTCTTCCCTCCAGCTCAAGGCTAGAGACCACCTTCTTGTTAAAATGTTCCCCTTTATTTTATCTAGCTCCACCCCTTTTCTTAGCCACTCTAAAATGGATACATTTCTATCACAAAGGCCTACGTATCCATGGTAACCCAACAACCAATCAGATGTAACCAATTCCTGACTGCCCTTACTATACTATCACCAATAATAAACACGGGTGAGGGGGAAAAAACCTCTTCTGGGTGATTGTGTTGTAGGCGCTGTACTGAGAAACCAATTTGTTGCAATTCAGTTCCAAGATAGTTTATAATATCTGTGCAGAAGCACCCTAAGTGGGCTCATGAGAGACCAACAGAAAGATAAATGGGTTTATTTATCTTGGAGAAAAAAGAACGGAGAAATGATATGATGACTGTAACGGAAAAGTTAATTTTTCCGTTACAATTTAAAAGTTAATTTTTCCGTTAATTATAATGGAGTTTTATTCAAATAGAGAATAAAACTCCATTATAATTAACTTTTCCATTACAGTCATCATATCATTTCTCCGTTCTTTCTTCTCCAAGATGAATAAACCCATTTATCTTTCTGTTGGTCTCTGATGAGCCCACTTAGGGTGCTTCTGCACAGATACTATAATCTAGCTTGGAACTGAATTGCAACAAATTGGTTTCTCTGTGCAGCGTCCTACTACACAATCACCCAGGAGAGGGGTTTTTTTTCTCACCCAGTCCAGCGGGAGTCACTGATATGCCTCACTATGCCCATTTGGGATCAGTGCTAGACCAGGCCAGGGCACAGAAAATGGAAGCAGAGGGATTGAAACTAAATCTTCACAAGTGAACAATATGATTTACTCTGTGGGAGGATTATTTGTTTACCTTCTGGCCACCTGTGTTTCTGGGTTATTTAAGTGCACCAGCACTACCCCTGTCCTGACATGCGCTCCACATTTTTCAGTCCCTGATTTCAGCCCTGCGTGGGATAGACAGATTTTGTGGCTTGTTCCAGACTTTTGGGTGAGTATTTTGAATGTGCTGTTGTTTCCTACAAAATAAGGAGAATATATAATGTTGGTCATAATAACTGCTAGAGATGTGGGGCAATAAAGGCTTGTTTTTTCTCAGAATTGCAGTGAAGATGAGCACAGTTTCTTTCTGCGAGCAAAATATTCCTGTACTATATTTTATAAGAGGGACTTAATAAAATGCTATAATATGCACCATTCCGGTGCAGAATTACTGCCAAACAGCTCTTTTTCTACAATGTTTCCATCTCTATTCCTGCCCCGCCCTGCCCCCAAAAGCAGTCCAGCAATACTCTGTGTCTACAAAATAAGCCCAGTCCTTGTTGACCTCCCTGCTCATGCCTTAAGATTTATTTTCTTAAGTAATTTTTGTACTCTACAAATTTGAGGCCCAAGACTATTACGACCTCCTTTTGGGTAGATAAAGAAGATTCAGATGGTGTTGTTTAGGCTATACTGTAAAAAGGAACTGCTATTATTATGTGCCTTCCCCAGTCTATAATGCCTGGGCATAGTGATGCATCCCATCATCCAGCTAGATCACGGGTCCTCAAAAAAATTTTAACAGAGGGCTGAACTATAGTTTGAAAAAAAAACAGGGATGAATTCCTATGCACACTGCACATATCTTATTTGTAGTGCAAAAAAACCCTTGAAAAAACAATACGATATTTAAAAACTTACCAGTATTTCATTGGAAGAGTGGGCTTGCTTTTAGCTGATGAGATAATCAAGTTAATTAGGATTGTTGTTCTGTGCCTTTAAGTCATTTCAAACTCAGGGCAACCCTAAGACTAAAGATTAGGGTGGAGGCCTGGTAAATGACCTTGGAGGGCCACATTTGGCCCACGGGCCTGAATTTGGGAACCTCTGGCATAGATAGACCCAGTTCTGAGAAAATCACATTTAAAGCTACCTGTTGGGTTCATAACTGACTGAGGTGAGATTTCTAGGAAGTTTCCAGATTATATACATCAGCAGATTATATTGCATGTGACTACTGCGTTGTTGTCACTTTTAGGTTTAATTTTTTATTGTTATTATTACACTATGAGAAACCTGTTCTACACACAAAGTTAAACATGTTAAAGAGTCTTAAGCATCTAATGATTGAGACTCTTTGTGAATATTTCCGCTGGTCCGTGGGACATACCTTAAATATCATGAGGTCTGCTTAATATATTTCATAGTATCCATTAACTGAAATCAGCAAGGCAATTTATTTTTTAGAAAGAGATTTATGAGCTGCCTAAAAATTGCAGTCTAGAATAAGAAAAAAAATAAAAACCTTCATTAGACTATTATTAATTTTATGCAGATCATGCAAAGTTGCAGCTTGCATTGATTTTCCTCTCATTGTTGTCAATAATAATAATAAGCCCTGCATAATAAAAACAACAGAGATAGTAAAGGCAAGTGAAAAATATTTGAACTGTCTCCTGTGCCTTTCACTTTAAATGAATATAAATGTTGGGATGTGTCATAAATTTTAAGCTGTAGCTAAATTGCTGCCAGGGTTTTGAGGCCCATCTTGTAGCTGTGCTTGAGTCCTTTCTTAGAGTGGAATCAAAACCAGTTGTGGAGTCAGCCTGCGAAAGAGGGAGGGAAATGATGTCATGCTTGTGAAATATGCCATTTTGATCAAATCCAATTAGCGCCACGGGTTGCTCTGTAGCATGTTCAGAGTCGATTGGCTGGAAGAAATCACCACCAAGAAATGCAACAAAAACGGTAGGGTCCCTCTTGAAGAGACAGCAGCAAAGTAATTGCCACCGCAGGGGGCTCATTTTCGCTTCAGGCAAGTAGACAGCTCCATGAAATTGCTTTGACTTTACAAGGAAAGCGCGCACGCCTTTCTCTACTTGAGTCCCTTTCCTAATTTCTTGTTCTTTGTTTCAAAGCAAATATTCCTCACGGCACCAGAGAACAGAATTTTAAAAAGCTGTGGGGTGGATTAATAGTCTTTAATTTTCAAAGTACATTAAATATGCAGTTAAGCAATGTATTGGTTAGAGCAGAGCTAGCTTGCTGGCTCAGACCAAAGGTCCATGTAGATTAGCTTTCAGTCCCAGGGAAGAAGCAGCCCTGTCCACAAGAAGGGCAAGAAGGCATTGCTGGCCCTACCATTAAGGCAGAGTGAGGCGGTTAGCTCAAGCAGCAAATTGCAAGTGTTATGAAAGGCCAGCAAATGGTTACCTATTTGCTTTTTAAATTATTGTATCTCTACTGTCAAGGATGGGGAGAACAAAAAATAACTTGCCTGGCATTTGATACTATGCACTTGGGCCAGCACTGCATGAAGGTAATACTTTATTCCTGCTGAATGTGCCCAGCATCAGAATTTTTACACAGTACATGATTGCTGAATGCAGAGGCTCCATGTGGCTATTATGATTAATATCTCCCGGTTAATAGACCACTTCTCCATATATTCAACTAATTCATCTAAGTGAATTTCTTTGTCACTTTCCATTGTTGACCTTACAGCGTAACTCCTTAACAATTGTATAAACCCATTTCACATAGTACTCCAAATCACAATAAATATCCTGAGATAAGATATTTGGGACCCATTCAAACTACATAGTTTTAGCATTATTATTCTAATTCAGTGGTTCACAAACTTTTTTTTTTGATCAGGGACCTCTTCACCAGGGACCACTTGATCAGGGACCACACTGACCACAAACCACTTTGACCAGGGACCACTCTGTAACATTACTACCAAAAGGGTCACGAATCCATTTTTGGTCAACTTTAGATTCGGTTTGGTTATTTGGGCTGCTGATTCAGAAAATTGCATTAGATAAACCACATCAGCTCTAGTTTCCAATACAGAACATATGCCATTCAGTAGTCACCATTTGCTCGCCCAGAGAAAACCATATTTAATAAGCCTGGGCACTATAAGAGGGCTTCGGGAGACCAGTCACTCTTGTTGCAATGGTGTAGTAACAGTGAGGCCATGACCCATATTTTAGTTCTTGTGGACCACTGGTGGTCCACAGACCACAAGTTGGGAAACCATTGTTCTAATTGGCCGCCCTCCTATGGAATTGTTCTCAGTTTAGACTTAACACAAGTATAAAGTCAGATAGAAAATCAAGGACAGATTGACCAGAATTAAAGCAAGGAAATGTGGACTAAAAGACTATAGGTGTATAGGTTGACTGGTAATCCAAAACTGATCTGACATGTCATATACTCAATATGTGTCACACAGGGATTCCTCCAGCTGCTGTGGAGGTGGGAGAGAGACCCAACCCCCAGCAGCATCAGATGAGGTTCAGTGGCATTGGATGGCCACCCAAAATGTCCCCTGCCATCATCTATATTCATGCAGTCTTTGGCTGCGACATGGATCCTATCTGTTAGCCATCACCTGCAGTGATGTTGGCCAGGACAAAGGAATGGGGGGAGGAACCCTTTTCTCCACCCTACCTTCCCAGAGTGCCGGTGCCACTGCAAGCAACAGGTGATAGAAAGGGCCTGTGTCCCAGCCAGAGAGTACTGCAGCACTGAGAGTGGGAGGACACAGTGATTTCCCAGGCTGCCCAATCCCAAGAAAGACAAGATGCCAGTGGGAACAATTGCAACTAGCTCTGTTCTGGACTGACTCAGTTATTCAGACAGACCCAAATCTGGGAGATAGTCTGAATTCTAGGACAGAATTTTGACTATCCTCTGACTTTGACCGAGGTAGTTTTGCCCCATGTTACTTCCAGATCAGCTTCATGCAAATGTTGGCTGCCATTGAGCTCATTTGGCACTATACCAAATAAGCTCCATGGGATCTAGAAACTTTCAGCTGATGCTAGAATTATGCTACCCCTCTGCATGTTGTTGTTCTGGTTGTGTGCCTTCGCATCATTTCTCAGTATGACAGTCCACAGATTTGTTCAGAGAGGATTTGCCTTTGCTTTTCTCTCAGACGGAGAGATTGTGATTTGCCCAAGGTCACCTATGGCAGTGTTTCCCAACCGCTGTGACGCAGCACACTAGTGTGGCGTGACGGACCTCCTGCTATGCTGTGAGAAAAGCTCTCTGCCCCCCTTCCTTCCCCCTCCTCCTGCTGAACTCCTGCTGCTTGGGGGAGGGGGAGGAAAGGCCAGGCGGCGACGAAGAAAAAGAAGGGGCCGGGGCGGCGACAAAGAAAATGAAGAAGGGGCCGGGGGGCCAGCTCCTTCGGCCGTTTCCCCAGCCAGCCTCCAATCCACCATGACTCCTGCCATGACTCTCGCCTCTCGCTCGCTGAAGCTGCACGGAGGAGGAGCCCCGCCCACTGAAGCCCATCCACCGCTTTTACTCCTCCTCTGTAGGAGAGCTGAAGGCGGGGGAGGGGCAGGACGCAGCCTGGATCCGCCCCCTCCCCCGGGCTTCAGCACTCCCAGTACCTGCTCCAGCCTTGAGGGGGCAGTGCCAAGCCAACATTGTGCTGGCTCTGCCACCGCTGGGTTGGCACTGCCCCCTCAAGGCTGGAGCAGCTGCTGGGAGAGCTGAAGCTGGGGGAGGGGAGGGGCATGGTGTGTCCTGGCTCCGCCCCCTACCCCGGCTTCGACACTCCCAGCAGCTTCTCCCAGCAGGCCACCATCCCCCAGCCGTTCTTTACTGTGTTAGAGTGGCATTTTGTGCCATTTTGGATGGTGGTGTGCCCCCGGATATTTTTAATGTTAAAAGTGTGCTGCAGCTCAAAAAAGGTTGGGAAACACTGACCTATGGGGTTTCGTGATTGAGAAGGGATTCCCTGTTCTTCAGAATTAAAGTCCAAATCTCGAACTACTATGCCACCCTGGCTCCACTCAGCATATCACATTCCTCAAAATTTTACTGTTCCCAGACCTGCCCTCACAACCACAGTTTAACCTCAGATTCATTACTTTCCCTGCATACCTTGGTCCTTTATGTTTGGCCCTAGAAGTTGGTTTTTTTCAGTACTCTGGAAGAAGAAATTTCTAATGACAGGCTGATTATGCCATTGTTACATAGCATATGTAACAGTCAGCACACATTTCAGTCAAGATGGATTACTCTATCTTCCATGTGTCAGCAGGTGACGATGAAATGATATTAGATGAGTGAGGAAGCCATGTAGAAGTGGGGATTAGCTACTCTGTGATTCCAGTTTCTGGGATACCATCTGCCTTAAAGAAGCCTGAGAGGCCTTTCACAATGTCATTCTGCAGTCTCGTTATTTTTCCCTTTTAAAGTTGAAAATGAAAGCATCAAGGCACAGAAAACATTAGTCACAATTAAAACCCATTAAATTGCTTTCCATGATATCTGACTGTATTAATGCTTGCTGGATTGTGCCAAATGTCTCTCAATGTTTCAGCATAAACACCAAATGTGGGGCCTTATGCTTTTCATTATTTCCTTATGATACTTATTTAGCATACTTGGGACCATTGGAGTTTTATTTTTTTCCTCTTTCATCTCTGTATTTGGACTCATTTATCAAACTTAGGGTGAGAAATGACAACACATTTGCCTTGTGCCCTATTTCAATGTGTGGCATGAAAATAGAAGCTGCTTCCTCATGCAAGGAGCTTGATTAAGTTTCCAAACATTCCGGTCAGATGGTTAAACTAAACCAGGCTTCCACAACTTGTGACCCAGAAAACTGAGTACACATCACCGCAGCCATGTATGGGAATCTATCACAAACCAAGTCTAAGATCAGTGCTGTTGAATGCATGGCTGGCGGACCACCGAGGATGGCTAGAGAGCAGTGCTTGTCCTTGGAGATTACCACACAAGGCTTTAAAATGGATTCTGGCCTTTCAAACCTATCTTGCTGACTGCTGCAGGAAAGTTTTATTTATTTATTTATTTACTTTATTTATTAATTAATCACCCATCCCAGTTGGCTCTGGGCGATTTACAGTAAAACACAAGCTGAATGCCTGAACATCTAAAAACATCTAAAAATCTAACAGGATCGGCGCTGCTCGTGTTATTGGACCTCACGGCAGCGTTTGATACTGTCGATTACCAACTTTTGACACACCGCCTGGCGGTGGCGGGGGTGAGGGGGACAGCCCTCAACTGGCTGTCCTCCTTCCTCCAAAACCGCCTGCAGCGAGTGAAGTGGGGAGGGGTGGTCTCCGGGGGTTCCCCACTATGGTGCGGGGTCCCTCAGGGGGCCATCCTCTCCCCGCTGTTATTTAACATCTACATGCGACCACTCGCCCAATTGATATGGAGTTTCGGGCTGGAATGTCATCAGTATGCTGATGACACCCAGCTCGTTCTGATGATGGATGCTGGGGCGGAATCTGTACCCGATAATTTCCAACTCTGCCTAGAAGCCGTAACTGGATGGCTGTGAGCCAGTAAGTTGAAGGTGAACCCGGCGAAGATGGAGATCTTGTGGCTGGGCTGCCGGGGGGAGGGAGGGAGATCCAGCTGCCGACGTTTGACGGCATGGCACTATGCCCACAGTCCTCAGTAAAGAGCTTGGGGGTCCGGCTGGACCCCCAGCTGTCTATGGAGGCACAAATTGCTTGTGCCTGCAAGACTGCCTTTTAACATCTGCGGCAAGCAAAACGTCTGGCTCCCTATCTCTCCCGCCGCGACCTGGCCACGGTGATCCAAGCAACGGTCATCTCGAGGCTCGATTACTGTAACGCGTGGTACATTGGCCTACCTTTGTCGGCGATCCGGAAACTTAAACTGGTGCAGAACGCAGCAGCTCGCCTGCTGCTAGGAGCCACAAGAACGGCCCATGTAACACCACTCATGCGCGAACTGCACTGGTTGCCGATTGAATTCCGGGTCTCCTTCAAGGTGTTAGTTTTGACTTTCAAGGCCTTACATGGTTTAGGGCCAGTGTACTTGAAGGAGCGGCTTACCCCATATGCGCCCAGAAGATCACTGCTTTCAGAGGGGCTTAACTTACTTGAAGTCCCTGGTATGAAGCTCTGCAGGCTCTCTACCACGCGGCAGAGAGCGTTTTCAGTGGCCGCGCCGGTCTTATGGAACTCGCTGCCGCCAGAGATGCGAGCCCTGCAGGACCTGATGGCTATCCGCAGGTCCTGTAAGACCTGGCTGTTCAGGCAAGCATTTGATGTCTGACGGGCGCATGATTAACAACTTGCCACCCTGCCGTACCACTGCCATTCTGTATGAATCAGCTATGATTTTATGTGACTGTAAGGGGTTGGGTTTGTCATCTGTTTTAAGATGTAATTTTATGTGTTTTAAAATTTTATGTGTTTTTATATGCTGTAAACCGCCCTGAACCTCGGGAAGGGCGGTTTATCAAATCGAAATAATAAATAAATAATAACATCTAAAACTCCTAAAAACAATTAGCAATTCCAATTACTCTTCTTATCGCACCGGTCCTTACTACACATGCTTTCAGTAAGCTGCAAGCGCTTTCAATAACCTGTAAGCACTTTTCTCTTATCCTCAGTAGCATGGCTATAACTCCTCCCAACATTTTCCCTCTTCATCCATGTCTCTCCTTTTAATTTTTATTTTTTTACAGAATAATGCCACAACTCCAGGAGTTCACAGTCTTGTGAGATTGGGATTTCAACTTTGTGCAGGTTTTCAGTAGCGCAATTACTTACTTCTGCATTTTCCACATGTGCTATCCCTTCAAATACTTATAATATTATTAAAATATTAATTCAATTCCCAGACTTTTCCTATTTTGTATATTTTGCAAGGGATGTATTCATGATTGACATGCCTTGCTTGCATGTTGGAACTTTTGCAAGGCTTGCGAAATGCTTAATCAAGAAGGCAAATCCCTATCAGTGTCTAGAATTACCCACAAACTGTGTAGTTACTTTTTTAATGGAAGTAAATGGGGTGAAATAGGGAAATTATGTCTTTGTATGCAAAAGTCTTCTTGAGATGCTTGCTAGAAGTAAAATGGCAAAGAGCCTGGGAATGAAGAAGTGAAACAGTTGAAATTGATGCCTACGATATGCCCGCAAAATAAGTGCATATTCTGAATGTTGTGCAATTGTGAGCATTTCCATTCATGACCGGGGAACATTAATATGCACTATAAACCTTGTGCAATAATCTCTCTTGTGAATCTTAAGTGCTGGTTGCCTGTATTAAGTCTGTACTGTTAAACTGAGACATCCATCTGTGCAAATGCTGGGGTGTTTATACTTAAGCCAGAACTATCTATGCAGTTGAGCTCCCTCTGTCAGCTCCAGCTCCCTATGCGGGGACATGAGAGAAGCCTCCCACAAGGATTTAGTTTTAATGTGTTGTTTTATCTTTGTGTTATGTTTTATATTGCTGTAAACCGCCCCGAGCTTTGAGAAGGAGCGGTCTAGAAGTCTATTAATAAAAAAATAAAAATAAAAACATCACTTCAAAACATCCAGGTGTCTCCTGGGCAACCTCCTTGCAGACAGCCAATTCTCTCACACCAGAAGCGACTTACAGTTTCTCAAGTCACTCCTGACATGAAAAAATATATGCTTTGATGGTTTGACATATTCTTTCCAAAATGGGAAACATGGGATTTGTGGCATTATCAGAAAGTTTTTTTTTTTTAAAAAAAGGGTTTTTTTCAAAAACATTGCATAAAAAGTAATGCTTTTGGTTTGGAAAAAATAGCCTTTTACAATAAATGTTGCCCAGGGGGCGCTCAAGTGTATTTACTCCGTCTTCGAGGAGGCTCTTTCCATGTCCCCCAGCATTATCAGTAAAAGTAGACAAAACTTTGCCTAGCACGAAATATGTAGTTGTTGCAATGTTGTGTTTGCAGAAACCTGCACTAGTCTGTGATACTATGCAAACATGTGAGAGGGAAGCAAAGCATACTAAATATGCGACACCAATCATGGAGCCAATGAGAAGAGTACAACAATGTTCCCACCTATTCACTGAAAGAAGTGCTGAATATTTTTAATCTTCATTCCCATCTCCTGATATGGGTGAACTAATAGAAATCCTGAACTGGCATCTAGGATTATTTTTTTTATGGGATGAGGTAAAATAAACAAAACCAAGCAACATGGTAATCCCATTGGTTGAGGGCTTTGACTATCCAAGAGTTGGATTTTATTCTGTCTAGATCAGTGTTTCTCAACCTTTCCAATGCCGCGACCCCTTAACACAGTTCCTCATGTTGTGGTGACCCCCAACCATAAAATTATTTTCATTGCTACTTCATAACTGTAATTTTGCTACTGTTATGAATCATGTAAAATATCGGATGTATTTTCATTCGCCGGACCACATTTGGCACAAATACCTGATACACCCAAGTATGAATACTGGTGGGATTGTGGGGGGTGATTTTGTCATTTGGGAGGTGTAGTTGCTGGGATGTATAGTTAACCTACAATCAAAGAGCATTCTGAACTCCACCAACGATGGAGTTGAACCAAACTTGGCACACAGAACTCCCAACAGAAAATACTGGAAGGGTTTGGTGGACATTGACCTTGAATTTGGGAATTGCAGTTCACCTACATCCAGAGAGCACTGTGGACTCAAACAATGATAGATCTGGATCAAACTTGGCACAAATACTCAATATATCCAAATGTGAACACTGGTGGAGTTGGGGAATATAGATCTTGATACTTGGGAATTGTAGTTGCTGGGATTTATAGTTCACTTACAACCAAAGAGCTTTCTGAACTCAACCAACAATGGAATTGAACCAAACTTGGCACACAGAACTCCCATGACCAACAGAAAATACTGGAAGGGTTTGGTGGGCATTGACCTTGACTTTTGGAGTTGTAGTTCACCTACATCCAGAGAGCATTGTGGACTCAAACAATGGTGGATCTGGACCAAACTTGGCATGAATAGTCAAGATGCCCCAAAAGCGAACACTGGTGGAGTTTGGGGGAAATATACCTTGACATTTGGGAGTTGTACTTGCTGGGATTTATAGTTCACCTACAATCAAGGAGCACTCTGAACCCCACCAACGATAGAATTGGACCAAACTTCCCATACAGAACCCCCATGACCAAGAGAAAATAATGTGTTTTCTGATGGTCTTTGGTGACCCCTCTGACACCCCCTCGCGACCCCCAAAGGGGTCCCGACCCCCCAGCTTGAGAAACACTGGTCTA
Source organism: Anolis apletophallus (assembly GCA_030556195.1). Lineage (NCBI taxonomy): Eukaryota > Metazoa > Chordata > Lepidosauria > Squamata > Anolidae > Anolis > Anolis apletophallus. Next base: position 135,284,755 of record JARBWK010000005.1, read on the forward strand.
GATGGTGCATTCTCACCTTAAGTGGTAGGTGCACAGTTTCAGAGCAACCCTGTATTTATTCACCTCTTCAGTGTGGAGGTGTCACAAAATGCTTATTAATCAAACCATCTTATACGTTGCCGGTCTGAGTCCCTCGATAGAAGTGAGAAGGTCGGGATACAAAATTTTTAAATAAATAAATAAATACATCATTAGTGCCATTTCCAGGAGGATACAGACTCACCCTTGGACACTCATGTTATTGTCATCTCTAGGTTAGTTGACTGCACGAGTGCCTTTGGAGAAGAATTGGTTCCACATGTGGCTTCCACTAGGGCTGTATCTGGAGGCACTTGATAGAATCCAATCACATCAATCTTTCAGTAGTTTCATTTGTTACTGGTTTTCTTTGATGCTCAGTTCAAGGTGTTGTTTTTGATCTCTAAATTTCTAAATATCCTGAGACCAGAGCATTTCCACAGTCTCTTCCCCCTCATACAAGCATATCCAAGAACATGTGGGAGAATATCTGGGAGAACTTTTAGGCTACAGTGTCCAAGATCTTTCCCAAGCTTTATGAGAGGCATGCCTAATTCCTTACTGTCTGCTTTTAGATCGGCAATAGAGGCAGTTGTGAAGCCTTGTTATTCATCGGGATTTAACTTTGCTTTAGTCTGTTGGTTTAGTCTGTTGGTTTTTAAATTTGCCATAATTTTATTTATTTATTATTTATTCGATTTGTACACCGCCACTCCCAGAGGCTTGGGGCGGTTTACAGGAATTCAGCACAGTAGTAAAACAATAAAACAATTTTATTTGCTTCATGATATTGTGATCTTTTTTATTATATTTCTTCTTGTAAACTGCCTTGAATATCCCCACAATCAAGAGGAGGGGAAAGCTTAAGATAATAGTGGTTGTGTGAGTAACACTTATAATATATAGGAAGAACGATACAAAGTGAACAAGCCTTCTGCAGTTATACAAAATAGTGCATTGCAGAATATGTGGCTGGGCCGCCCCGGGGGGGGGGGGGTAGAGACCCAGTTGCCGATGTTTGACGGCATGGCACTCCACCCGCAGCCGTCAGTAAAGAGCTTGAGGTCCGGCTGGACTCCCAGCTGTCTATGGAGGTGCAGATTGCCTGCGCCTGCAAGACAGCGTTTTACCACCTGCGACAGGCAAAACATCTGGCTCCTTACCTCTCCCGCTGCGACTTGGCCACGGTGATCCAAGCCACGGTCATCTCGAGGCTCGATTACTGAAATGCGCTGTACATTGGCCTACCCTTGTCGGCGATCCGGAAACTCAAGCTGGTGCAGAACGCAGCAGCACGCCTGCTCTCAGGAGCTTCAAGATCTGCTCACGTAACTCCACTCTTGCGCGAGCTGCACTGGCTCCCAGTTGAATTCCGGATCTCCTTCAAGGTGTTAGTTCTAACTTTCAAGGCCTTATATGGTTTGGGGCCAGTGTACCTGAGGGAGCAGCTTACCCCTTATGTGCCCAGGAGATCGTTGCGTTCAGAGGGGCTCAACTTATTGGAGGTGCCTATAGACTTTCTAGTACGCGACAGAGGGCGTTTGCTGTGGCCGCGCCGACTCTGTGGAACTTCCTTGTTGGGAATGGGGTTTTAACTGGGGGTTTTAACTTGGTTTTACTATGCTTTATGTGTTTTATCTGCTTTTACCTGTAAACCGCTCTGAGCTCCAGAGAGAGCGGTATATTAAGTTGAACTAATAAATAAATAAATAAATAAATAAATAAATAAATAAAATGATGATTTTTTTCTCTCCACACCATGACAAGCTGCATCTGATGGACTTTATTCTTCTGTGCAACTGCCAGTGCTATAAGAGCCCAGGCTAACTTTGTATCCCAGAGATTGCTTATATGAATGTCCTGAATTATACATTCAATATTTTTTTAATGTTGTTGTTTATTCGTTCAGTCGCTTCCAACTCTTTGTGACATTATGGACCAGGCCACGCCTGAACTCCCTGTCGGCCATCATCACCTCCAGCTCCTTCACAGTCAAGCCAGTCACTTCAAGGATATCATCCATCCGTCTTGCCCTTGGTCGACCCCTTTTCCCTTTTCCTTCCATTTTCCCTAGCATTTATTTATGTATTAATCATTCTTGTACGCCGCCACTCCCCGAGGGCTCGGAGCGGCTCACAATCACAAGCATAAGACAGATAAAAACATCAGATAAACTATTCTAAATTTAAACTAAAACTAACTCTGCGGGGTTACAAAAATCAGCAACTAAATGCCAGTTTGAAGAGATAGGTTTTACAGGCCCTGCGAAAGGCAAGGAGGTCTTGCAGGGCACGCACTTCAGCTGGCAGAGTATTCCAGACAGTTGGAGCCACCACAGAGAAGGCCCTGCGTCGGGATGAGGCCAGATGGATGGTCTTGACACCAGGCACCTCGAGGAGATTCAGATCTTCAGAGCGGAGTGATCTCTGGGGTTGATAGGGGGTGAGACGGTCCCCCTTTAAAAATAGATTTCACTATACTACCCCATGTTGACTACACCAACTGTAGCACCCCAGTTCTCTTTTGTGCCTGGGGGGCAGGGGGCAGCACCGGGGGTCCCACTTGCATTAGAGCCAGACGCAGCTGAGGATGAAATGGAGGAAGGGGTTAATGAGCTAGCCGGACCTTCCTCTCCCACAGAGAGCTTGGCTTGGGATGAAGGATGGCCGGATGCCTATGAGGACTATGAAGGTCAGGCTGATCCTGAAAGTGCTGATAGTGATTATTGTTATGAGAAACCGGGTGGGTACGGATCACAGGAGAGAATTTGGGAAAACATGGGTGAGGAGGCCATGGAAGACGAAGGGGAGTTTGACTCTCATGAAGATAGCGAGCCAGGTGCTGGGAGGCAAGGTTGAGCTTTGATAGGAGACGGAGCATCGACTCCAGCAGGAGGGAATGGCACTGCAGCCTAGAGCGCCAGAGAGGCGAGAGATCCCGTAGTACTGATTACCGCCGAAGCCTAGAGCGTCGGGGGCCCCGCCGTGAGGTTTAAGTATAGGATCCGTGGAACAGATCCTCAGTACCTCGGCCACTTCTAACCTAGTGAAGTGTAGTGAGCCAAGTACCACGGAGCCAAGCTGCGGCTCGCACCTTGCCAAGAAGTTTCTTGGGGTTTTGTTTTGTACTCTGCCTTGTTCTTTGTTCCGCTTGGATTTGCGAAGCTTTTGCCAAGTCTACTGCCAAGACCTTTGCCTTTGGATTTTGCTACGAACAGGGGCGGTCCTACAAGATAGGCCAAGTAGGCGGCCGCCTAGGGCGCCATCTGGGAAGGGGGCGCCATCCTGGCCACATGGGGCGCCATCCTGGCCCTGCCGATGTTCCTCAGACAGTGCTGCAGCTGCCTGCTTTTACCCCGGGCCTTGTGCGCTCCGACGCTGCTTCTGGGCACGCGCTGAGGTTTTCACGCAGGCGCAGTTGCTCCGGAGCTGAAGTTGAGCGCAGGAGCAACTGCACATGCGCGAAAACCTCCGCGCATGCCCAGTAGCTCCCTTGCGCAGAAGCCTGTAAGCAAAGCACTCCCTATCGGGCAGGCAGGGAGTGCTTTCCCATGTCCCTTTGCCTCCGCCGCGCGCGCGCGTTTGCAGGGAAGGAGAAAAGAATCAGTGAAGGAAGTGTAAGTGAAGGAATGAATGAAGGGCTTTCCTCCTCCTCCTCCTCTGTGACCTCTTCTCTCCCTCCTTCCTTTCTTCGGCTCTATTTCTGTCTAGACCTGAGGGGCCTGAGGCTATGAGGAGTTGTGGGAGTTGGAGGCCAAAACACCTAGAGGGAGGGAGGGCCCAAGTTTGCCCAGGCCGCGCTGCCTGTATTCAACCTCATTTGAACATTAGGCTGTTTTTCTATTTACATTTACATTGGGATCCTAATTTTGGACTTATGGGAGATTCCTATGAATTATGAGTCGGGTGGTAGGTAACATATTCTGATTTTGATGCATTTACATTGCATTTCTTGTTGATTATTATACAGTTCTGCTTAATATTGTCATACAATATAATACAAATACAATATAACAATAGAATAATGATATATTTTATATTACATGTAATATTACAAACAATATTGCAGTATAGTGGTATTGTACAAAATAGTAATATATAATATTTTATTTTACTTTACTTTGGGTTATTTGAGTTTTATAGGAGTAATGAAAATATTTAGTAGAGGATAATTTTATTTTAATAAATAATTTTATTATTTTATAATAATAATATAATAGAATGTTACATTATATTATAATGTCAATATATTATAATATAATAATATTGTAATGTAGTGTAATATAATTATGATATAATATAGTATGAGTATGGTATAATATATTGTATATACATTGATACAATATAATACTACTAATGGTATTGTGATATTATAATTGTATATTTGTTTTACATGGGGGGCGGCAAAATAATGTTTTTTGGGGAGGGGGGCACCAAAATAATGTTCGCCTACCATTTAAAATTACCTTAGACCGCCCCTGGCTACGAACTCTTTGCTTTGAACTGAACTTTCAATACCTTTTGGACAATTGCCTTTTTACTTGTTCTTTATTCTACAATAAACTAGTTAACTGTTTACCGTCTCTGTGTGTGTGATTAAGGGGCCGGCCGAGTCCTTGCATCGTGACACCAACACATCAGTCATCCTCTCATCTGTATCAGTGAAAAAGTGAAATCTTCCTCCCTGAGTGCTATGATGGCTGCATTTATATACAGGTTTGGTTCAATGGTTTGGCTGTATGTAATGTAGTCAGAATGGGCTGATGAGAAAAGCACATTTGTGAACCGGGACCATAGTGCACTTGGTGTTGTCTATTCTGGTTACCTGTTGAAGGAATTGAGATAGATTGTCTGAACACTCAATTCCTTTATTCTCTCTTTTTAAAATTGTGTCAGAAGTGACTTGAGAACATACTACAAGTGTGAGAGAATTGGCCATCTACAGCGATGTTGCCCAGGGGATGCCCGGATGTGTTGTCATCGTGCTGGGAGGCTTCTCTCGTATCTCTGCAAGATAGAGCTGATAGACGCGAGCTTACTTCATCTTGCAGATTTGAACCAGCAACCTTCCGGTCAGCAACTCAACTTTCAGGTCAGCAGTCCAGCTGGCACAAGGGTTTAACCCATTGTGCCACTACAACTCTCCTTTTATTTTCTAAAATGGCACTACATGGAGTCTGCATTTGTAGGCTGTGGGCATTAGGCATCTCTTTAGTAAGGAGAACCTTACAAATGTCAGTATGTTTAGAATTTGTGTATCAGGACAAATGTATTTGATAAATAATTTTAAATTGCTATAAAAACAGACGGCAAAAATGCAACACAGCATTGTTGTGTTCCATTGTGTATAAAGTATCTTTTAGTACATTTTGCCCATTTTTCCGTCTTCAGGAAATGGTGCTGCTGAAAGATAAACAAGCTCACCTTCAGAAAAATTTGCTTACCTATGCAGTTGTTGTTTCTTCCCTTTACCAACATGAAAAGAATGCCTCCCAAAGGAGAAGAAGCTAAAATTACTAAGCTGCAAATGTGTGTGCCTGTTTGTAGAGACTTACCAGGGTAACTGATATCTCTCTAAAGCGTTCTCCTTCATTCCAGTGTCACTTCAGAGAGGATGAGCTGAAAGGATTATTTGCCTGTTCCTGACCTACCCTCATTGTCTGAACAAGCAAAATGATTGAATGAGCAGAGTAATTTAACCCGTAAGGAGATAACCGAATGCAATGTGCCCACCAATATTTGTGATTAGCATTTCCCATGAAGAGTCTGGATTGATTTCAAGGAGCCTAAGTCACAGATTGATATCAGATCTCATAAACTGTGTCCTGAGTCTTTGGGGGGAATATGTGGGTCTTGCTTGAGAAAGGAGCAGCTAATTTGTGTTACACAAAAACTAGGTCTCAGCAATTTAGATCCTGAAAACACCTCATTTGTGTATTTTCGATTATACTACTGATAGTGTCTCGGCATGGTGATCTAGTTTGGCAGATAACACAAAATCATTTGGCTTGGGGAAAAGCCCACATAAAAATGTGAATTAAAACAAAAATGCCTACATAGTGAAGATGCCAATTTACTCACTGCAAAGGACCATTTATCTGTGTATCGCTGACTCCCTTGAGGAAATGATACCGGAGAGAACAGAGAGTGTATCGGAACTCGGCTTGAAGAGGAGCCTGATAACAAATACAAGATGCTATAAGCTATATTTCGAATGAAGGGAATGGCAAGACCACCTCTGTGTGTTGCCTTTCAAAACCTTATGAAATTCATGGGATCATCATAAGTCACTAGATAACCTGAAGCATATTCACACAAACATAATCAAACTGGTCATGCATACAATCTCACTCCAGCCAGCAAATAGAAAGACCCCTATTTCAAAAGTAATGTATTATTATTATTTATTTTTATTTATTTATTTATTATTTATTTATTTATTATTTATTATTTATTATTTATTATTATTTATTTATTTATTCATACTTGATTGGCCGCCCTTCCCGAAAGGCTCAGGGCGGCTCACAGCATATATAAACAGTCAAGTAGAATTTGAAACGCTTTTCAATAGGACCTGGCTGGCTGTAGCCTTTCCTTGGCATGGATCTTCTTGCTCTGATGCCTTTCAAGCAGAGTTCTTGCAATGCACTCCAGCTGGAGCATCTTTGAAATGGTTTAGGAGCTTGCTTACTTACTTAGGCGATCCCTCGTTGTCTGAGTAAGATTGTCCTCCAAGAGCTGTGTCCTGGCGATGGGTACCTACGTAGGTGACTGTGGAGCCCTATGCTTGACCTACATGTTCTCCTGCAGTGAGGGCATCGGTTTCCAGGTGGAAGGTGGTCCTGGTTGGGTTTGGCTTGTGCACCTTCCTCTTGTAACATTTCTCTCTTTCATCCTCCATTCATGCTTTTTCAAATTCTACAGCACTGCTGGTCACAACTGACCTCTGGTCAAAATGCTCAAGGGCCAAGGCTTCCCAGTTCTCGGTGTCTATGCCACATTTTTTAAGGTTGGCTTTGAGCCCATCTTGAAATCTCTTTTCCTGCCCACCAACATTCTGTTTTCCGTTCTTGAGTTCAGAGTACAGCAACTGCTTTGCGAGAAGGTAATCGGGCGTTTGGACAATGTGGCCGGTTCAGTGGAGTTGATAGCAAAGGCCCATCAATTCAATGCTAGTGGTCTTTGCTTCTTCCAGCACGCTGAAATTTCTCCACCTGTCTTCTCAAGAGATTTGCAGGGTTTTTCGGAGGCAATACTGATGGAATCGTTCCAGGAGTTGCATGTGATGTCTGTAGATAGTCCACGTTTAGCAGGCATACAGCAAGGTTGGGAAGACAATAGCTTTATAAACAAGCCCCTTGGTATACACTCTTTGCTTCATTTGGAAAAATGCTGCACTCGCAGAGCTCAGGCGGTGTAAACCTACGATGTCTTAAAGGATGTCTGGAACTCAAATCATATACCGCCAGAACTGAAACAGTTTCAGTGGCTCCCTAACCACATTTGAACTTAGTTCAAAGTGCTGCTTCTCTTTCTAATTTTGTTCAGAGAGGGGGAAATATAGAGGCACAGTGGTGCAGAATTTTGGGAAGTGTAGCAAGTAAACAAATAGCTTTCAAAATAATACATTCAGTAAGAATAAGGAACAGTTAATAGTCATTGTGTTATATGAAAATATAACACAGTATGGAATAAATAGATTGATAGATAGATAGATCTCAACCTTTCAAGAATTGAGTTGAGCAGAATGTTAACTGAATGGGAGAAAGAGTTGACAACAAGATGTGTGCAGGTCGTAGAGCACAATGGCTGGAAAGGGGTGAGAGATGCATAGAATAAGACGTATAGGAAAACCGTCTAATTGTCTCAAATAATAATTTCCTCATTCATTCCGAGCAGCTATTCTGAAATGTCACCAGGGCAGAAATGAAATACTTCCATTCATCAAAGGAAAATCAAGTATGTAACAATTATGTACATCCCACACCAAACTTATGGTAGAAAAAGGCCCAGAACAACGCAGTGTGGGTGTGGAATGCTAACTGATGAAGAATAACTATAGGAAAACTGGGAAAATATGATATCACGATGTGTGTGAAACTAAACAGAAGTACTTCATGCTTCAACATTGTGTCCCAAGATCCCATTTGCAATTGTGGTTGAGTCTTTGAGCAGGCCTGGCAACTAGTCCACCTTTAGGTATGTGTTTAGATCTCTGGCATTACTTCGCGAATGAAGATACTTAGGAAGGACTCATCCCATGCTTTCTACAAGCGTGTTGATGCTTTTTCAGAAGTTGGATGTGTCTTTCGAGCCTGTGCAATGGATTTTTCTGATGGAGCGCAGCGTGCACAGAACTGTCCTCACCCTTTAAACCAAAGGTTCATCTACCCGGCCCTAGCAAAATTGGATGGTGGCAGCGAGGTCCTCAGGTCGTAGGTTTGATTTGAGTTTCCTTCTCTAGATGGTTGACCTTACAGGGTTAGACGAGCACCATCTGCCCGGGTTTGAATTTAGAGTTTTCCTTCTCTTAGGATGGTTGCCAAAGGGCTAGAGAGCCCATCCTGCCCGTGTTTAGATACCCATTTAGTTTTAGTGTATTTTGTTGCTACCAAGGATACCAGCCCCTTTTTAATAATCTAATTTGTCTCTTTGACAAGATGAACAATTATAAAGGAAGGCAGGGGGATATGTATTACCTAAAGGCCTCTTGGCATACTGATGCTTTGATCCTACAGGGTTTTTTTCTTACAGGGTTTTTTAAACTTATTATTTATTTATTTATTTCAATTTGCTAAAGCGCCCTCCCGAGGCTCAGGGCGTTTCCAAGCATATAAAAACACATCAAGATAAAACATCCAAAAACATCCTAAAAACATCCTAAAAACACCCTAAAATACCATGACAATCACACTCAGTTACAAACAAATAGATCACCTAAACACCCTAATCAGGACAAGCTGATTCAAGTAGCAGTGGCAGCACGGCTAGGGATTGGCAGTTCAGGCACCAGTCAGGCAAATGCCTGCCTGAACAGCCAGGTCTTACACGACCTGCGGAAGGCCATCAGGTCCCGCAGGGCTCATGTCTTGGCCGGCAGCGAGTTCCACAGAACTGGGGCAGTCACCGAGAACGCCCTCTGCCGTGTGCTGGACAGCCTATAGGTTAAAACCAATCTGCTGGCTACATGTCAGAAACATGTTTTGAGGTTGTCAGTGTTTAGAATTAGTTTCCAGAATTGAAGAGGTTTCAGATTACAAGAAATTCTAGAAAAAGTAACAAAGTGTGTGTGCATACATGTATGTGCATGCCCATGTTTTCAAATGCCAAATGAACACCTGCAAGCCATACTCCTTAGTGAGAACCACAATACTGTCATAGACATGGCCCAGGGCCGTAGCCAGGATTTTGATTCGGGGGGGGGCTGAGTTTGGTTCGGGGGGGGCTGAGACTGGGTGGAAGAGGGTCTACCCTAGCAAACCTTTTGTATTGTTATCCCAATAACCCCATTAATGTGGGATATAATGAGCATAGTGATCAGATCATGATATGAATAAACATAACAGTTTAAATAATGTACCAGTAAGGCCTTCTTGCAGACCACCCTGAGAATTTCGGGGGGGGGGGCTAAAAGCCCCCTTAGCACCCCCCCCCCCTGGCTACATGCCTGACATGGCCCATTCATATGAAATCATGTCTGTTTTAAGATCCACGTTAATCAAGATAAAATGCTTCCTTGGAAGAAGTTTTACATTTATAGAGAGTCCAAGCCACAGTTTTCCCCAGCTTTCCAATCTTGAAATGTGGCTGCCCACATATTTACCCAATTCTTCCAAACCAAATATAAAAGAACGGGTGTTTAAGATGAAAATCGAGCATTTGATACTTATGAAATCAATAAAATTCCCACTTCACAAAATCTGAAAATTATATGTCAATCGTTATAACTTATAAGAAATCATCCGATGAAAGGAAAAGGAAAATACCACCTTAAATGACTTAAATGGGCATGATAAAGTGTCATGTTGCTTGACAGTTCCTGGAAAGATTGCAAAAGATAAGAATCTTTCCTGTTTCTCATGTTCTTACATTGTCTTTTAGGCTGGCCAGAAGGCAACAGAAGCAACAAGACATGGATAGAGTTCATAACTTACTGGGACAATCAAGACAAATCAGTCCAGAAAAGACGCAGGGCACATTTACAACTTGAAGCCAACTTCAAATGGTAGTGGCTACAAAAACACATCCAACCAAGGTGTGCTCAAAGTGCATCAAACAGTTGGGGAAAGACTGAGTTAAGCCATTTAATGTGTTTCAGCAAGACCTAAATCTAAACCACACTGCATCCCAAAATTGGCTGTGCAGTTTGAGGAGCAATAAACACTTTTAAAAGGATTTGAAATAAATCCACAAATCATAAAAAGATTTCATCTGCAGCAGCAATAAAATCAACAATAGTTTTGCTAGAAACACTAATGGAAGTTCTAGGCTTGCTAGGGAGTTTCATAGTTAAAGTAACCTAACAAAAAAGCCCTCAAAGATTGAGGGCACTCTAAATAGTGCAGATTCGTGAGACCAGTCACATTTTAGGAATATGGTGGTCCTGAAGATGAAAAAAAGCATTGATTCAAAGTAATATTTATTTATTTATTATTCAAATTTGCTAGACCGCCTCTCCCCAAGGCTCGTGGCGGTTTCCAATATAGCAAAATTACACAGATTACACTTAACATCCTAAAACATCATAAAATATCATAAAAACATTCCTAAAAAAACAATTAAAATGTCGAAGACATCACGATAAGCAGTTAAAACCAGTCATCGATACAAGGTGGCGCAATGTGGTGGCAAAGTTTGTTGTAAAAATGCCAGTCATTCGCCAAATGCCTCCCGGAACAGCCAGGCCTTGCAGGCCCTGCGAAAAGCCATGAGGTTGTGCAGGGCCCGCGTCTCGGCCGGCAGAGAGTTCCACAAGGTCGGTGCAGCTACTGAAAATGCTCTCTGTCGGGTGCTGACCAACCTGTAAGACTTCACCCCTGGGACTTCCAGGAGATTATGACCCTCTGAACGCAGTGATCTTCTGGGTGTGTATGGGTTAAGCCGCTCCCTCAAGTACACTGGCCCCAAACCATGTAAGGCCTTGAAAGTCAAGACTAACACTTTAAAGGAAATCCGGAATTCAATGGGTAACCAGTGCAGCTCGCGCAACAGTGGTGTTATATGGGCTGCTCTAGGAGCTCGCAGCAGAAGGCGGGTTGCAGCATTCTGCACCAGTTTAAGCTTCCGGATCGCCGACAAAGGAAAGCCAATGTAGAGTGCTTTACAGTAATCGAGCCTCAAGATGACCATGCCTTGGATCACCATGGCTAGGTCGTGCCGGGATAGGTAGGGAGCCAGACGTCTTGCTTGTCATAGATGGAAAAAGGCCGTCTTGCAGGCAGAAGAAATTTGTGCCTCCATAGATAGCTGGGGGTCCAGCTGGAGCCCGAGGCTCTTAACTGAGGACTGCGGGCATAATGTCACGCTGTCAAAAGTCGGCAGCTGGATCTCTCCCCCCCCCCCCCCATGCAGCCCAGGCACAAGATCTCCGTCTTCGCCGGATTCACCTTCAACTTACTGGCTCGCAGCCATCCAGTAACGGCCTCAAGGCAAAGTTGGAAATTATCGGGTACAGATTCCGCCCACCAATCCATCCTCAGAACAAGCTGGGTGTCATCAGCGTACTGGTGACATTCCAGCCCGAAACTCTATAAATTTCTAAAGTGAAATGCTAAGTTATCAGGATGACCAAGGAACACTGGATCCAGCACTAGGCCAACTTATGCTGAATACACTTCTGAGTCTAGGAATAATGGGATTTACTTAAGAAGGTCCCCCACTACGGTCCATGGATCAAAACCTACTGGAGGTCCCATCACTTAAGATCTGCCGGTTGTCATCGACGCGGCAGAGTACTTTTTCTGTAGTAGCGCCTACCCTTTGGAACACCCTCCCGGAGGAGGCGCAAGCAATAACTGATCTATAGGCCTTTTGGAGGGCCTGTAAGACTAACCTGTTCCGACAGGCATTCAATCTCTAAGGCTGTAATTTCTACTCTGGTTTTAATCTGGTTTTATTATGTTTTTAAGTATGTTGTGATTGTGTTGTTCGTTGCTGTGAACCACCCTTAGCATTTTTGGGAAGGGTGGTATATAAATCAAAATAATAAAATAAATAAATAAGTAAATAACTTGACTACCTCATCAGTTAAAAGTAGGCCCACACTTCCCATTAAAATACGAATAAGTTTATGTTGGTTAAAAATGGTTCTTTATTTTATTATTATTATTTATTTATTTCCACCATTTCTACCCCGCATCTTCTCAACCCCCGAGGGGGGACTCAGAGCGGCCTCACAATAGCAACAATTCGATGCCCAAAATACAGTAAACATATAATAGAAAACCACAAACCATCAAAAATTAAAATACATTAAATACAGTTAACTGTCAGCGCCGCTTGGCCCGTTTGTTGCCCTAACGGACCAAACCTCGCGCGCCATCAGATAAGACCAGCATCTGGCAGGCTTTGAACTGGAACTGCCCTTTGAAGTGCCAGGCACCTTTCCTGAACTTTGATATGCGGAGAGCCGGATGGTCATCCCTGAGGAAGGAGGGGCCCAGCAGGGGGGGCCGGGGAGGGCTTTTGAAGAGACCCTTGCGCGGGAAAACTTTAGTCTATCTTTGCTTGCTTTGGATTAAGGACCTATTAAACCTCTTATCCTTCAACCCCGCTTGGAGTGAGCTTGATTTACTAGACCCCCTTGCCGGAGCTTACATAAAGATAGACTCACCAACTTCTACGGCCGTGAAAGCCTTCCGACCGTAACCACCTTTGTAAGATGTCTCACGCCGAGATGAATCCCCTCGCCGGCCTGCTCCCCGAGGACTCGGGTGAGGAAGAGGGCATCGAGGAGGATGGAGAAGGAGACGAGGCCGGGGCTCCGGCAGCGGCAGCTCAGGCCGCGATTGCGGAGATGGGAGCAGAGGTGCTGCAGCTTCCCGTCCCGGCGCCGAAGGATGTAACCCGGCGCAAGAAGCTGGCGCATTCCAGAGGGAGGGACCCAGCCCTGGACGGCGGGTTCCCCAGCGCAGCGGAACTGCGGCTGGAGGTGCAGGTATTCCAGCTGACCGAGGCGGTGCAGAAGCTCCAGTCCCAGATGGAGTTGTTACTGGCCAGACCGGAGGAGCTGCCGTGGGCCCTGCCAGATGCTCGACGCCGGGAGCGGCCTGCGAGCCAAGCAACGGAGCGGCCAGGCCGGCCGTCGGGAAGGGTGGTTTTCCGGGACAGCGGAGATGAGTTCTTCCCGCAGAGGGGAGCTTCCACCTTCAACCTAGGCCAGGCCGACCAGAGCCAAGCGATGGCGGGAAGCCGAAGGGACCTGAAGGTAAAGTTCAACGGGGACCCCCGCCAGCTCTCCTACCAATGTGCAGAACTATATGCTGGACTATGGGGATTCGTTCCCCTCGGAAGGGGCCAAGGTGCGGGCTGTGGGGGCCAACTTAAAGGAGGCCGCGGCAGATTGGCTAGTGCAGATGACAGACACCCAAGCGCCCCAGTTGTGACGGTTGGACGCCTTCCTAGACGCCCTGCAGACCCGCTTCCGAGACCCCTTAGCTGGCGAGAAGGCCAAGGCCCAGTTGAAGAGAATCTACCAAGGCCAGAGGTCCGTTTCTGAGTATGCCTTAAGCTTCAAGGCCCTAGCAGGGAAAATCCGGGGTTGGTCTGCGACTACCATACTAGAGTGATTCAAGGTTGGCCTGAGGTCGGACATCCTTGAGTGGGCCATGCACCGGGGAAACCCCGAAACCCTAGAAGACTGGATTGTTTCGGCGGGGAGAGTGGAGTGCGACATGGAGCAGATGCCGCGGTGCTACAGAGATGGCGGGAGAACCCGAGGAGTGGGGTCGGTCCCATCGGGGAGGTCAGGACCAGCCCAAAAGCCGTCGCCGAGAGCCCGGTCAGGCAGCCGGGAAGGCCAAAAGGGGAAGAGGGGAGACTGCTTCTCATGCGGAAGAGAAGGCCACCGAGCGGCGGACTGCCGCAAGAAGGGCCCCTCACCGAAGCCGGAGAAGGCGCCGGAGGCCAAGCCAACCCAACAGGCCAAGACCCCAGTTCGAGGAAAGGCGGCAGCCGCTGCGGAGACCGCACGAGCGCCCCGAAGCCTGCGAGAGGAGCTGGAGCCAGAGACGAAGGAGAGTGACCCCGAGTGGATGGCGGGAAACGACAACGATCTGCTGTAGACGCCCGACGGCAGATCCAAACCCCTCCGGGCGGTGAGTCTAATCCCCTTGGTAGCGATACATACAAATTTGATATTAAAGTGTGGGGGCCCGGGGCGCCCCAGCCCCTAGAGACAGTGGCCATGCTGGATAGCGGGTGCAGTCGGTGCCTGATGTCCCCCCAGCTAGCGAAGCAGTTGGGGATAAAGCCCCAGGCCTTGATAGGACAGATCCTCTTCTCCCAGCTGGATGGGTCCCCCACTAATGGGAAGCCGGCCACCCACAAGACAGGAGAGATGAGAGTCCAGATCGGGTCCCACCAGGAGACGCTGAGATTCGTGATCTCCGCGATGGCACACCAGCCCGTCATACTAGGGGCCCCCTGGCTACGCGCCCAGAACCCACAAGTCGACTGGGAGTCGGGAGCCGTGAAGTTCCGTGACGGAGAAGCGTGGGCGAGAATAGATGACCCAAGTGAGAGTGGGGCCCCGGAGCACGAGGGAGCTGGAGTGGGGGCAGCAGAGAGCCAGCCCAGCGACATCCCGCGAGAATACAGGGACTTGGAGGAAGTCTTTAGCGAGCGGGAAAGTGACCAGCTACCCCCCCACCGGAAGTCCGACTGCGCAATTGAAATTGACAAAGGCGCCAAATTGCCCAGCCCAAAGCTATACGCCCTGTCCGAGCCAGAAAGAAAGGCATTGAGAGACTTTATTGATAAAAATATGGACAGAGGATTTATTGAAAAGTCCACAAGCCCGCTGGCGGCGCCAGTCCTGTTCCGCCCCAAGGCAGATGGATCCCTGCGACTGTGTGTTGGTTATCGGGGCCTCAACGCCATCAGTGCAGCAAGCCCTTATCCACTGCCCCTGATGTCGGAGATACTAGCCCAGCTGGGGGGGGGCGCGGCTCTTCACCAAGCTGGACATTCGAGAAGCCTTTTATAGGATAAGGGTGAGAGACAAAGATTGTTGGAAGACAGCGTTTAACTGCCATCTGGGCCAGTACCAATTCCGAGTCACCCCGTTCGGACTTAAAGGAGTGCCAAAGATGTTCCAGCAGTTTATCAACGAGATCTTCAGAGACTTGCTGTACAAGGGAGTTCTAGTCTACCTGGATGATGTGCTGATCTACTCAACGTCAGAGGCAGAACACATTGAGCAGACCCGGGAGGTGCTCCGCCGTCTATGAGACAACCAGCTCTTTGTCAAGCTGTCCAAATGCGAGTTCCACAGGCAGGAACTGGACTATTTGGGGTACCGGATCTCCACGAGGGGCCTGGCTATGGACCCTAGTAAGGTAGCATGGGAGGCGCCCCGAACCTGGTGACAACTGCAAGGCTTCCTGGGGTTCGCTAACTTCTACCGGCAGTTCATCCAGGATAGCGCTCCCCCTGACTGAACTGTTAAAAACTAAGGGCTTGGGGGAGACGAAGAAAGCGAGATTCCCAGGCGCCAAGCTGAACTGGACGCCGCAGTGCCAGGCAGCCTTCGACAGCCTCAAGCAGAGCTTCACCAGTCAGCCGCTGCTGATGCACCCCCAGCCCGACCGGCCGTTCACTGTGCAGTGCGACGCCTCTGAGGCGGCCTATGGGGCAGTACTCCTACAGCGAGATGAAGAGGGCACCCTGCGGCCATGTGCCTACCTCTCCAAAAAGTTCACGCAATCGGAGAAACGCTGGCACGTATGGGAGAAGGAGTCTTTTGCAGTTCGAGCCACACTGAGCCATTGGAGACACTTCTTGGAAGGCACCGCCTTGCCCTTCAAAGTGTGGACAGACCACAAAAACCTGCAGGCGCTGCAATCCCCACAAAGACTCAACGCCAAGCAGCTGAGGTGGGCGCAGTTCTTCAGCCGCTTCAACTTTGAGCTCAAATACTTGCCCGGCCCGAAGAACGTGCTGGCCGACACCCTGTCTAGGATGCCTGAGGCTGACTACTCAGCGCCAGAGGAAATGGGGACAGTGTTTACCAAACGCCAGCTGGGCCTGGTAGCCCGCACCCGGGCGGCGGCCAAGGCCCCTCAGCCCGCCGTTCCCGGGACCCCAGAACTGTTAGCAGATTTGGCGGCTGCCTACGAGTCGGACGCTTGGCTCAAGGAGCACCGGGAGGATCTAGCCGAGTCCGGAGGGATCTGCTACTACAAGGACAAGCTGTACGTCCCGCAGAGCCAGAGGGCCCGGATCCTGGCAGAGGCCCACGACTCCACGTTGTCCGGCCATTTTGGCCTCACCAAGACCCTAAAGCTGCTAGCCCGGCAGTTCTGGTGGCCAGCGATGCGAAAGGACACTAATGACTATATTTCTGAATGCGAGGTGTGTGCCAAGAACAAGCCTAAGACGGGCCGCCCGACGGGACTCCTACAGCCGGTAGCCGACCCCACCGAGCCCTGGAGTGAAATCGCCATGGACTTTGTCGTAGACCTGCCACCCAGCGGCGGCTACACCACCATTTGGACGGTGGTGGACCTTTTCTCCAAACAGGCTCATTTCGTCCCGCTTCGCCGTCTCCCTACAGCCCCGGAGTTGGCCCGCCTGTTTACGCACCATGTCTTTCGGCTCCACGGGTGCCCACGCCGGGTCGTGAGCGACCGGGGCCCGCAATTCACGTCCAGGTTCTGGAAAGCGTTCCTGGCGGGCCTGGGCTCACAGAAGGCCCTGAGCACGGCTTTTCACCCGGAGACGGACGGCGCGACGGAGCGCGTCCAACGGACCCTGCAGCAGTACCTCCGATGCTACTCCACCTACCAGCAAGACAACTGGGCTGAACTGCTGGACGTGGCCGAATACAGCTACAATAACTCCGAGCACGCCTCGACGGGGGCCTCGCCCTTCCGGGTCATCTCCGGCCGAGACTTCCCCCCCTTCCCGGCGCTGGCCCCGGGGGCTGACCCGGCCGCGCCGCTGACGGACTGGGGAGCCAAGGTGGCGGCGGCTTGGCCGCAAATTCAGGCGGCACTGCGACAGGCTCGGGACTCTTACAAGCTATACGCCGACAAGAAAAGGGGGCCCCAACCGGTGTACGCCGTCGGGGACCGCGTGTTCCTGTCCACCAAGCACCTCAAGTCCACTCAGCAGTCCCGCAAGTTTGCTAATAAGTTTTTTGGGCCCCTCAGCGTGGTGGAAGTAATTAACCCCGTGGCAATCAAGCTGGACCTCCCGCACACCTGGCGCAAGGTCCACCCAGTATTCCATGTGAGCTTACTCAAAAAAGCTGTGTCTGACCGGAAGTGGTCCAAGCCTGAAGACGCCCCAGTGCCTATCATGGTGGGGCCCCACACCCACTTTGAGATCCATGAAATTTTGGACTCGCGGCGCCTCAAGGGCCGCCTTAGCCACCTAGTTAAATGGACTGCCAAAGACTTACACCCTGAATGGGTGCTGGCCCAACACGTGAGGGCTCCAAAACTGCTGAAGGCCTTTCATGCCGCTTTCCCTGCAAAGCCGGGACCCTGATTTCTCCCTCCCCTTTGTTCTTTTCTCCCTTGCAGGTGGCTCCTTTCCGGAGGGGGGCGCTATGTCAGCGCCGCTTGGCCGGTTTGTTGCCCTAACGGACCAAACCTCGCGCGCCATCAGATAAGACCAGCATCTGGCGGGCTTTGAACTGGAACTGCCCTTTGAAGTGCCAGGCACCTTTCCTGAACTTTGATATGCGGAGAGCCGGATGGTCATCCCTGAGGAAGGAGGGGCCCAGCAGGGGGGCGGGCCGGGGAGGGCTTTTGAAGAGACCCTTGCGCGGGAAAACTTTAGTCTATCTTTGCTTGCTTTGGATTAAGGACCTATTAAACCTCTTATCCTTCAACCCCGCTTGGAGTGAGCTTGATTTACTAGACCCCCTTGCCGGAGCTTACAGTTAACATTAAAATTCATTAAAATACAATTAGCATTAAAATACATCAAATACTGTACATTCACACCGGTTAAAAACAGTATTCTGTCCATAATAGAAGCCTTAGGTCATCTCCACCAGTTTGCCATTTCAATCCAATCTAAAGTGCTGTATCGTGCTAATGTGCAAACGCCTGGTCCCATAACCAGGATTTCACTTTTTTCCTGAATGCTAGGAGGGATGAGGTAGATTGTATATCAATAGGGAGCGCATTCCACAGATGGGGAGCCACCACCGAGAAGGCCCTATCTCTCGTCCCCACCAACCGCATTTGAGAAGTAGGCGGGAGCGAGAGCAGGGCCTCCCCGGATGATCTTAGATTACGAGGTGGGACATAGTGGCTGATGTGTTCGGACAAGTAAGCTGGGCCAGAACCGTATAAAGCTTTAAAGGTCAAAACCAGCACTTTGAATTGAGCTCGGAATTGGACAGGTAGCCAGTGGAGCTGACACAACAGGGGGGGGGGGGGGGGTATGCACCCTGTATGTAGCACCCGTTTGTAGTCTGGCTGCTGCCCCCAGGAATAATTGCAGATTCCGAACAGTATTAAAAGGCAGCCCCACGTAGAGTGCATTGCAGTAATCTATTCGGGATGTGACCAGAGCCTGCATGACCGTAGCCAGATCAGACTTCCCAAGGTATGGGCATTTTAAATATTGTATTGTTCTTTTGTGGGAGATTTTACACTACATACGGTATAAAATATGTGCAGTGCGCATAGGAACTTGTTCCTTTTTTTAAAACTATAATTCACCCCCCCCCCCAACAGTCTGAGGGACTGTGAACTAGCCTTGGTTTAAAAAGCTTGAGTACTCCTGACTTAATATTACCCTTGCCTTGGCATTTGTGACACAAGCACACATGGTGTCTGGAGGAAGTTCCGGTCTTGAATAAGTAACTCCTCTTTCATCCTGCTCCTTTTCCACTTGTTTGAAGCTCTTCTGTTTCCAAGTCAGCAGCCAATAGAACAGATGTGCTGGTAGATTTCTGGAATCATCTGGAAGAAAAACAATTATTTTAACAGAAAAAAATTCTGTTGGCAGAAGATCATCTCTGCTTGCCATCAAAGGTTCTGCTTAATTCTAATCCCCTACAGGGTCACTGCTATGGATGCAATTATGTCATCCCCTGCCTTCGTCCCCTTTCTAAGTACGAGGGTTATCCAAAAAGTAAAGTTACAATTTTTTTCTTTAAATACAAAAAATGAATATATTTTAATAAAAAATTACATGGATTGTAGCATAGTAGGTATTACATTATTTTTCCACATAATCACCATTTAGTTCAATACATTTTGTCATCTGTGGGACAAGTTTTTGATACCTGTGTCATAGAAATTTCCCTCCACCTCTTTCAGCCAGTACGTCATTTCGATTCTCACCTCGTCATCGTCAGAAAAGTGTTTTCCATCACGGTGTTCCTTCAATATAGTGAACAGATTATAGTCACTGGGTACAAGATGGGGACTGTGAGAGGGGTGGATTAAAATGTCCCAACCAAATGAAGTCAACAATTCTTGTGTTGCATGAGCAATGTGTGGATGCGCATTGTCATGAAAGAGACAGACTCCCATCATCAGCATCCCATGACATTTATTTTTTTATGGCTCTGTGAAGTTTCTTCATGGTCTCACAATATATTTCATACCCATTTTGTCACATGCTGCCTTGACATTACATCCTCTCCATGAACTGAAATGATTTTGCAATGAATCGCAGTGGCGTTCATGCCCTTAGTTATTTATGTAGTGTATTACAGAGAAAACTTCGCACTTGGAGGAAACGGAATTAGGACACTCATCTAGGATTGCCACCTGTCCCATATTATATGGGATGTCCCATATTTTGGCTCTGAATTTCGTGTCCCATATTTTCAGCTCCTGTCCCGTATTGACAGGACAGGTGGCAGCAGGAGGTGAGGCCGAGCCAGCAGTGAGTGCCACCGCACCGCCAGCAGCTTCTCTGCGGCCCTTGCACTCGCTCGCTCACCTCGCACTCGCAAGCATGGCAGGCAGCAGAGCAGCCCCAGCAGCAGTGCGCCTGCCTGGCCACAGGTGGCGCCTTGCTGCACTGCCAGGCCAGCACCCACCTTCTTCCTGGCCTGCCCCCTGCCCTATGGCGGGCTACGCTCAGGTCAGCCAATGAAGGCAGGCCACCACGGAGCGTGTGCATGGGAGAGAGGCGAGAGCAGCAGAGACACCACAAGGTTGAACTGAGAGCAGGACAACACACACAGAGAGAGAGAGAGAGAGAGAGAGAGAGAGAGAGAGAGAGAGAGAGAGAGAGAGAGAGAGGCCCAGAGCCGAGAGAAGATTCCATTCGAAGTGTTGGAACTTAGCAGGGAGCAGGTCAGTGAGGCTTACACATTGGTCAACAATTTTTTGGGATTGGTTTGTTTCCTTCATAATGTTGGGTGAACCAAGTAAGTAGATGCTCAACACAACTATGTATTTATTATGTCTATATCATGTACGGTTTGCCAGAAAAGGGTGATGCATCCTAAGCATTGCTATATGATAGCTGCATACACTATTACAGTAATTGTGTCATCAGGAAACAAAATTAATAATGTTTTGCAGCAAGTTTTTATTTGTAATCACTGTCTAATGCAGGGGCGGTCTAAGGTAATTTTATATGGTAAGCGAACATTATTTTGGCCCCCCCCCCCCATGTAAAACAAATATACAATTATAATATCACAATACCATTAGTAGTATTATATTGTATCAATGCATATTCAATATATTATAGTACATACTCATACTATATTATATCATAATTATATTATACTACATTACAATATAATTATATTATAATATATTGACATTATAATATAATATAACATTCTATTATATTATTATTATAAAATAATAAATAAACTTATTTATTTAAATAAAATTATCCTCCACTAAATATTTTCATTACTCCTATAAAACTCAAATAACCCAAAATAAAGTAAAATAAAATATTATATATTACTATTTGCCTGTGCAGTTGTGCCTGTCTCTCCTTGATGCTCCCGGCCGGCGTGCACATACGGGGAGGTGGGCTGGTGTGGTAGGGTTCACACGTGATTGGGCCTGGCGAGAGAGTTTGCCTCAGCGCGCGGCGGCTACTTCCGGTGGCGGATGTCAGGAGGCAATACATCGCCAATACCCCTTTGTCTCCACTCCCCTCGCCCTTTGTCTCCGCCCCCTGCCTGCCCAATTGGGTCACCATATTTGGGGGCAGGGCGGAGACAAAGGGAGAGGGGAAGCATTCCCTGCCTGCCCGATAGGGAGTGCTTTGCTTACAGGCTTCTTCTGCACAGGAGCTACTGGGCATGCACGGAGGTTTCCACGCATGTGCAGTTGCTCCTGCACTCAACTTCAGCTCCGGAGCAACTGCGCCTGCGCGAAAACCTCCGCGCATGCCCAGAAGCGGCGTAGGAGCACACAAGGCCAGGGCCCAAAAGCAGGCAGCCACGGCGCTGCCTGAGGAACATCGGCAGGGCTAGGACGGTGTCTGGTGCTGGCGCCCTGCGGGCGGGGGAATTCACCCCTTCCCAGATGGCGCCCCATGCGGCCGCTTCCTTGGCCTACCTGTAGGACCGCCCCTGGTCTAATGCTTTGTGGATGAAAGTTCAACAATAGTCACCCAACATAGAGAGATTCCACTTTCCCTGATACCATTTTTCCATCCTGGCAATGTCCTGATGAAACCTTTCACCATGTATGTCATTCACAGCACCCAGGTTGCCTGGTTAAAAAGTTCAAGTGGGAATGAAGAAAGTGTATCTTCAGTAATATGTTTTACTTCATTGATTTGTATGTCTGAAGCAGACTTTCAACCTGTTAGACATAATATGGTGCTTTATAGTTGCCTAGAAAGTTACAAACAACATTCTTGAAGGCTATCCATGAAACCATCAAAGTGGCTGTCCTTCATCACATCTCGGATTTTTGAGCCAATGAAAAAACCTTATTTTATCTTCACATCACTTATGAATGGAAACATCTGCAACAAATACATTAAGGCTTCACTTTGCTTGCTCATTGTCTTAATGACGTTTTTCATTAGCCCGAGTTTGATGTGTAAAGGTGGAAGAAATATCGTCTTTGGGTCAACTAATGGGTCATGTGCAACATTCTTCTGCCCTGGAAGCAGTTTATTGTGGGGAGGCCAGTCTTTTCTGATATAATGTAAATCTTTTGCTCAACTGTCCAACTCATAAAGGAAACAGCAATACTTTGTGTAACCAAGCTGCAGACCCAGTAGAATTGCAACTACCTTAAGATCACTACACAAATTTCAGTTGTGCTTTGAATATGGAAGGCAGTTCAGCAGAAGTTGCATGTTCTCATATGATTCTTTGATATGAACAGCATATTTGACAGGTATAGAAGGGTAGATGTTGTGTAGCAAAACAGCCTTCAAATGTAAGAATCTGTCAGGAGTATTTTGATTGTGCTTTTCCTGCATGTCTGGGGGTTGAAATAGATGGCCCATGTGGTCTCTTCCAACTATATTCTATTATTCTATGAATGATGAGTCAATCACCATTCTGTTGGGTTCTGGTTGCATCTGAGATCTCAAAAGATGTCACAGCAAAATGTCACACTGTCACCTTGGCTAAAATATTTTATCAAATCTTCATCACAGTGGAGAAATTTTGAGATTTTCATACCGGATTATAAAGGGTAAGTAGCAAGAAGATGCGCATTTTTCCATCTGCGGCAGGCTAGGCGGCTGGCACCTTAGCTATCTAGGAGCGACCTCGCTACGGTGATCCAGGCGGCGGTCATCTCGAGATTAGACTACTGTAATGCCCTCTACATTGGCCTTCCTTTGACAGTGATCCGGAAACTCAAGTTAGTGCAAAATGCTGCTGCACGACTGCTTGCTGGCGTGCCGGCAAGATGTCATGTTACTCCAATCTTGCAACAATTGCACTGGCTACCAGTGGGCTACCGGATCATTTTCAAGGTGCTGGTTCTAACCTTTAAGGCCTTGTATGGTCTAGGGCCAATGTACCTGAGGGCCAGCCTTTCTCCATATGTTCCCCAGAGATCACTTTGGTCGGAAGAACAAAATCTCCTCAATGTTTCTGGTGTCCGGACGTACCATTTGTCATCTACTAGACAAAGAGCTTTCTCTGTGATAGCACCGACGCTCTGGAATGCTTTGCCTGCTGAAGTTCGATCGATTACAGAGTTGTCTTCCTTTCGGAGGGCTTGTAAAACTACTCTCCTTCGGCAAGCATTCAATTTGAGTGGTCTTTCATAATATTCTTAACTCTAAAAATTTGTAACTTTTACAACCTTGTTGTTACTTTATGATGTTATGTTTTGCTATGTGGTTTTAGATTATGTATACCGCCCCGAGCCTGCAGAAAGGAGCGGTATAGAAATTGAAATATTAAATAATTAATTAAATAAATAAATGCAGTGGGGAGTGAGCCAAACCACCTGGCCAACATTGTGTGGTTACAGCCAGGATGGGGCAGCTGCAAGGAAGCAAAGTACTATTTCTTGCTGTGGGTTGTTGGAGGTGGTTGCTAGAGCTGGATTGTTGGAGAGATGCGTTTGGAGGAGTTTGCAGAATTTGCTGGAAAGAGTTTGGAGTTCTACAAGGCTTGTGTCTCAAAGAGAACATTATGGCTATGTTCTTTTATAAACTCTGTAAAAGACGACTGAGTTTGTTCCTTGGTCAAAGGCAAAAGGCTTCCGCATTTGTGAGCCTCCGCATTCATCTTCATCGCGACAGTTACATGATACACAATGTTGGTTATGGCTGTCAAAGCACAATCTAAAAAATCATGGAAGTTACAGTTGAACAAGAACATTTCAAATTTTTCAATAACTGTAAAACATAATTGGCAACTTCTCAAAAATCTTATGTGATGTGACAATTTTGAAGTAATTTATGTGATCAGCTTCAAAAAATCTATTTGGTACACAAAAATGGTAAAGGAAACAAAATACCAATTTTCCAATAAAACAATCCATTATCCTGTTCCCTTTGGAGGGGGCTTCACATCTGTATTGCTTAATCACAAGAAGACTTTGGTACTAGCAACATCATGCAACATAGATGTTACTGGGAGAGATGGACATATAGAAACCCTGTCATACATAGTCTTAAATCTACAACTATAACTTACGTGTCTATTAAAATGTTTAAAGGCATAGCAAATCTTCAGCCCAGCATTTTTGGATTTATTAAAAAAAGAATTTTAATTTACATTTACATTGACATTGGAAGGTTGGCTTTGGTGGGGGGGGGTGTTTTTGTTTGTTTGTTTGTTTTGTTTTTTTGGTTGAGTGAAAGAAATAAATCATTTAGAAATATTTCCTGGAATTGCTATTTTTGCCTGGCTGATGAATCCCATTCCCTGGACTCAGATAACCAAGTTCAAAGCAGATATCTGCCTTGATATTCTGGGTTATAGGGCAGTGTGGAAGGGCTCTAAAAAGCACAATTTATTTGGATGTCTACAGTCATCTCACTATATGTCTGGTCAAATAGGGTTATGGTGTTTTGATCGCTACTTGAATTGAAATTATAGATCAAAGAATATGACAGTATACCTAACAATAAAGCTATCATCTATCTGTAGCCTGATATTGTGTCTGTGTATGCCTTCAAGCTGCTTGTTGGCTTATGGCAACCCTATGAATTTCATAGAGTTTTCTTAGACAAGGAATACTCAGAGATGGTTTTGTCAGTTCCTTCATCTGAAATATAGCCGAGTATATATTGGCAGTTTTCCATCCAAGAACTAACCAGAGCCAACTCTGCTTAACTTCCAAAATCATATGGGATCTGGTGCCTTTGGGATATTTAGACTGCAGCCTAGCCTTTACACCTGCCCCTCACCACCCTGAAGGCTTGGTTCTCAGCCTTGCCCTGTTCCCTCTTCAGGGGACCAGACAAACACTGATGCTGGATGAGCACAGGAAAGGGAGGTTTGGTGCTAGGTGCAAACCTACGTGTATTAGAGGTGCTTAGACCTGGATGTCTAGTAGAATGTTGATGGATGTTTATTTTATTATGCTCTAGACCAGTGGTTCCCAAAGTGGGCGGTACCACCCCCTGGTGGGCGGTGGGGCGATCTAGGGGGGCGCTGGAAGGCTCAGGAGAATTTGGGGGGTGCTGAACCCCTGTAAGGGGGCGGTGGGGGCGGTGGCGTGAGCCAGGCGACAGGCTACCATCAATCTCTGTGTGTGTCTCTCTCTCTTCTTCTCTCCTCCTGCTCCCTCCTCCTCTCTCCAAGCAAGGGATAATAATAATACCTTTGGGGTTCCCTTCCAACTGGTTGAGTCTTATAACAATAATAATACCCTTCAACATATTTAGTGGAACATGGATTCAGTGCAGTAACCAATTTATTAACAATCAATACACTGGGAACGAATGCAATTTGACATCACATTGACTACCATGGCTGAATGTGATTAATAAAACCCATGATCATTGTAGTTTGGTGAGGTACTAGCCCTCTTTGGCAGAGTAGACTAAAGGCATGGAAAAGTATAACTCCCATGATTCTGCAGCACTGACAATAATTCATGGCAATTAAAGTGGTTTTCAAATGCATTCATTCTGCAGTGTAGATGCACCTGAAATCTTACCAAGCCAATGGCTTGAAAACTGTATTGCCCGGGCTTTTAGATAAAATAAATAAATAACTTTATTTATAACCAGGCCCGGATTAACATCTTTTTGCACCCTAGGCCACACTTTGGGGGCGGGGGCGATAGCGGGAGGAAACGGGGGAGGGAAAAAAGACACGCTGTCAAAGCGGCCGGTGGTGCCACGTTCCCCACCCATGGCCCCTCCTCTCTTTCTCTTTCTCTGTCAGCGCCGCCGGGGAAACTGAGGCAACCGAAAAGGGACCCTCCCGAATGGCTAGGAAGCTAGCCCACTCACCCACCCACCCGTTTTGGGGCAGAAATAAAGTCTATTTCTGGCTCTGCAATGAAAGGGAAAGAGATTGCAAAATAGTCAACTGCGATGATTTGAGATTCCTGCTGATGAAAATAGAGCCAAGGATGACTAGATCGGCAGCAGCACACCAGGTTCATCCTTCTCATTAAGATGATTTTGAATGTTTTAACTTTTTTTGTATTACCTTTCTATTCTAAGTTCAACAAATAGTTTCATAATTACAAACTTCAATGTTTCTAATTTACAACTTTATTATATTTTACGAAAAATGTAGAAATATTAATACATATATGTTTAATTCTGTTTAATTGCTATAAAAATTTAAAAATTATTTCTAGGGGGGCGGTAGGCCAAAAACGTTTGGGAATCACTGCTCTAGACTGTGTTTAATTGTCTTGTCTGCTTGTTTAATTGTTGTTTTCTATGACTGTAATTGTGAGCTGCTCCGAGCCCTCGGGGAGTGGCGGCATATAAATTCGAATAATAAATACATAGAATATTACAGCTTCAAAAAATAAAGGATAGTGGAAGAGGAATTAATTGTTGGCATTCCTGAACTTTAATTCTATATGAAGTCCATACAACAGATCAAAACCTGCATCAACCTATCCCTTCAAATATACTAGCTGTCATGGATATTGCAGAAGCCATAAGCACCCGTGTCTGTCAGTGCACACCACTAATGCATTATTGTGATCCTACACCCAGACAAGAGGGGAGCTGCAGGCAGTCTCGAAACAAATCGACTAGAAACTATCAGCAATATGTGGACCTTGGGGTATGTTCATAGTTGTGCTAATATTTTCCTTCATTTCCACATAGATCAGTAAAAAAAAAGGATAATGAACAGTGGGCTTGATAGGTCTTCCATCAGTCCTGTATATTCCATTGTTGTAAGTCAATATGCCCTATCAACAATCAGAACAAATTTCAGTGCCTCTCATCATAGAGACCCTATTCATATTTCCTTTCTCCGCCTCTTCCTGCAGGCAGTGGTAGGGTTGCTTGTGAAGTTGAACATTTGATCCTCTTCCTATCAACTCAGGGAAGCAACCTACCAAAGTGGTCCTCCCACAGAGCCACACTTGTGTATTCTGAAAGCAATTCCCTTGCTCCAGTGGTTGAAATTTATTTATTTATTTATTTATTATTTCGCATTTGTCTGTCGCCCCCCCCCCCCCCGGCTCGGGGCGACTTACAACAGTTCATAAAATACAATTGTCAGATAACTCATAAGCCACAGCAATACCATAAAGATGGAATTACAATTAGAACAGTTGAAACAAGAAATGGAGTCGCAATGGGCTGACAGCTAGGCGGTGCGAGCTACAGTTTAGCTAACTTCGAAGGCTTGTTGGAACAGCAATGTCTTAACTGCTCTCCTGAATGGGAGGAGGCCCTGGGTGGCACGGATGCCGGCGGGCAGTGCGTTCCACATGGTAGGGGCTGCAACAGAGAAAGCCCGGCGGCATGTTGCAGACAGATGGTAGGTCCTCACATTTGGGATGACCAGGAGGTTTAGCTCTTCGGAGCGCAGTGATCTGGTGGGATGAAATTACCACGGGACTCCCTGCTTCTGGCATGACTGTATCCCATATAGCAGGAGTAGGGAACCTATGGCTCGGGAGCCAGATGTGGCTCTTTTCATGATTGCATCTGGCTCTCCAGAACAGCCCGGACCTCGTTTTCCCAGCATGCAGCAGGGAGGAGTGACACAAATGCACCGCAACCGCCGCTTCCGCACTGCCATCGCTGCCTCTTCCTCATCCCCGCTGCTCTCGGGGCCCTGCGCCCTCTTCACTGGGGATGACGGAGCCCGCAGCAGTGCCTTGTCCTCGTCTTCCTCTTCGTCCTCCATCACGGCCTCCAGGGAGGCAGTGGAGGCAGGCCTGGCCCTGGCGTCACAGACCCGGCCTCGCTGCCCCTAGGGGACGCCCAGCTCATCACCCTCATCATGAGGCAGCTCAAGAGCCGCTGCCTCTTCAACACCTTCCGGAGGGACTGCCTCACTGACATTGACACCAAGGTCCACTTTGGCCACGTGCCCTCCTTCCTTCCTTTTTCTTCCTTTCTTTTTCTCCTCTCTTTTTCTTTCATTCTTTCCCCTCCTTTTCTCCCTACCTTCTTTCCTCCCTCCCTCTTCGTTCCTTCCTTCCTCTTCCATTCTTTCCTTCTCTCCTTCCTTTCCCTCCCTCTCTCCCCTTCCTTCTTTCCTCCATTTTCTCTCTCTCTTCCTTCCTTCTTTCTTCCTTCCTTTCTCTCCCTTCACCCTTTCCTTCTCCTCTCCTTTTCCCTCCCTCTCTCCCCTTCTTTCCTCCATTCTCTCTCCCTCTCCCTTCCTCTTCTATTCTTTTCCCCCCAAGTCTTCCTTTCCTTCTTTTTCCTTTCTTTTCCCTTCTCTCTCCCTCCCCTTCTTTCTTTTCTTTTCCCTTCATTATTTTACTTTGTCCTCACTCCCTTTCCCTTCTTTTCCCCACCCTTTCCTCCCTTCCCATTTCCTTCTTTCTTTTTCTTTCCTTGTCTCTCTCCTGCTTTTCTTTTCTTCCTCTCCCCCTCCCTCTTTTATTTCCTCTGTCTGTCTTTCTTTCTCCCTTCCTTCTGTCTTCTCTTCCTTCCCAGAGTCCTGAGCATGCCTTTTGCAGAGCCAGGTCTGAAGTGTCCCGTCATTCTGCCGGGGGAATCCTTTTCTCATACTATGTACGTACTCACATTTAGTTGCATTCAGTCTTAAAATATATAATATATACTAGCTGTACCCGGCACGCGTTGCTGTGCCCTATTTTGAAGATGCGAGGAAGTCTGAGTATGTAAGGGTTGGAGTTGTTGTTAGTTATGGTGTTGTTGGGGTCATTGCTGTGTTGTTGTGGGTTGTTTTGGTGGCTCAGCCCTTTGCCTTATCCTCCTCTGACAGTTTATTATGGGTCGGAATGTTCATGTTGGCTGGCCAGTACAGGAGTTATGCAAATCCACCTTATTGTCAGAATGTAGAGGCTGGGAGAGTCGTTGGCAGCCCCGGAGGATGCTGGGAAATGTAGTTTTTTTAACTTGTTGTTTTGGGGGCCTTTTAGGTTTTGGGGGGGAAGTTTCTTTGCTACAAACGTACCTTGTCTGAGGCCTATTTCTGTTGGCAAGTTTGGTGTCTCTGCATTGTAAGGTTTCTCTGTTTGGGACGGTCTTTCCATGACGACTCTTCCTTTATATATATAGATTATATGTCTCTCACTGAAATAAATTTCCAAATATTTTGCTTTAATGGCTCTCTGAGTCAAAAAGGTTCCCAACCCCTGCCATATAGCTCCTCTCTGGGCCCTTCCACACAGCCCTATATCCCAAAATATCAAGGCAGAAAGTCCCAAGTATATAATAAAAATTGAATTAAGAAGAGTGTCTCCAAATGTACTAAAAGTGGATCACAAGTCATCTGTAGAATATTGTTGACCAAAAAGTACACCATATCATTCTAAGTATTTGAATTTGGTGTCAACATTTGATGTTTGATGCAGTACTGATAGTTGATACACTATTTTGTATGTCACAACTCAAGTTGTATTTAATATCTAAGGTCCCACCTATGCTGTCATATAATTTTCATATATATGAATATATATATATATATATATATAATTTTCATCTATTTTCATATATATGTCATATAATTTTCATATATAATTGTCATATACAGTTTCTGCATCCAGATTACTTGCTTTCAGGTGGCTTATATGGCAATGTAGACTCGCATAATCCAGTTCAAAGCAAATAATCTGGATTTAGAAACTGAATTATATGGTGGTGTAGATCCATGGGAGGGCAATGACTAATGCTGCTTTATTAATATTCTGGTTCTATATTTAGATTTTGACCTTTACATTTCATTGCTAACATATATACTTAACAAAAATATTAAATATTTACATTCTTGTCTCAGACATGAGAAAACTCTATTGAAATCAGATGGATGTTCTACTAAATAAATGCAATTAAGATTTGGTCCTAAGTGAGCAAATATCCATAAGGCACCCTCCCACAGGGAAAGAAAAAAAAAGATCATAAAGCGAATGACACAGTTCACATTCTTATCAGTCTTTTATTGGCTTGTTATAAAAATATAAAATTGAGGATGGGGGACTTGCTACTTGCCCTTTTACATTAAGGATTAGAGGCACGTTCATAACCAACAAAGGGAGACTTCAACATGTTATGATGTTAGGTTAAGATCTTATGAAGACTGTTCAATCAGCATAAGATAAAAAGGAGGTGAAAATTATATTTTTATCCCTTCTCAATTCTGGTAGAAATGACGTGGTGCTCATATGCCAGTTTTGAAATTCTTCACAATTAAATAGCCCTGGTACCCAAAAAAAAGTATTTGCAAGATATCTGGCAAACTTTGGTTCAGTCTCCCAGTGTTTGCTATTGATGGAACCCACATTTATTAAAGACAACTGTAACAAACTAGGATGGGACAGAAGAAGTTTGTTTCCCTTTTTTAAAGTTTTGGGACCTTCCACAAGGCCATATAACCCAGAATATCAAAGCAGATAATTCACAATCTCACTTTTGAACTGGGCTATTGGAAGGCCCTTCTAGGCAGGGCCTGTATCCCGGGATCTGATCCCAGCTTTTCTGCTTTCAACTAGATTTTATGAGTCCGCACTGCCAGATAATCTAGGTCGGATAAACAGGAAACCTGGGTTCAGATCATGGGATATAGGGTCTTTCTGGAAGAGCCCTGAGTCCACACTGCCATATAATTAGGTTCAATGTGGATTTTATACAGCTGTGTGTAAGGGGGCCTTTGTGACACTTTCTTGACGGAAAATATTTTGGTTTAGATCCAAGAACAGATTGTGCCTCCCTTATCCGAAATTCCAAAATCTTCCAGAATTTGAAATTGTCCAAATGGGTTTCTGGGATAGTGACATTTTTCATTTCTGTTGGTCCAATGCACACAAACATTGTGTCATGCACAAAATTATTAAAACAGTGTGTATTAAATTGCTTTCTGACTATGGCTCCTTCTACACTGCCATATAATCCAGATCATCAAAGTAGATAATCCACATTATCTGCTTTGAACTGGATTATATGAGTCTACACTGCCATTCATATAATCCAGATTATGAAAGTAGATAATCCACATTATCTGCTTTGAACTGGATTATATGAGTCTACACTGCCATACATATAATCCAGATTATCAAAGTAGATAATCCACATTATCTGCTTTGAACTGGATTATATGAGTCTACATTGCCATATAATACAGATTGTCAAAGTAGATAATCCACATTATCTGATTTGAACTGGATTATATGAGTCTACACTGCCATATAGTCCAGATTATCAAAGTAGATAATCCACATTATCTGATTTGAACTGGATTATATGAGTCTACACTGCCACATAGTCCAGATTATCAAAGTAGATAATCCACATTATCTGTTTTGAACTGGATTATATGAGTCTACACTGCCATATAGTCCAGTTCAAAGCAGATAATATGGATTTTATTTGGCAGTGTAGAAGGGGCCTATATATGTAGTCTGTTTAGGCTGGGGTTCTTTCCCTAAGATATCTCATTATGTAAATATCTGCAATTACAAGTTTTTCAAAACCATGGGGAAAATACCAGAAATCCCGAACACTTCTGGTCCCAAGCATTTCGAATAAGGGCTGCTCAACCTGTCTTTCATTTCAATGATAATTTGAGTTAAACCCGCTTGAAATAAAACCATTAGGAAAATAGTACCACCAACTGACTGTAATGGAAGCTAAGGGCATTA
This sequence comes from Anolis apletophallus, assembly GCA_030556195.1. Classification (NCBI taxonomy): domain Eukaryota; kingdom Metazoa; phylum Chordata; class Lepidosauria; order Squamata; family Anolidae; genus Anolis; species Anolis apletophallus. The sequence continues at coordinate 135,316,628 of JARBWK010000005.1, forward strand.
TTGTCTATTATGGTCGCTGCTATTCACAGTCTTGAACAGAGAGGAGGTGCCATTCAGATTCCTCTGCACCTCCTTCGAAGGTCATCATTGGGGCGGGTGCCCTTCGGCTTGGTACATCCAAAGGCGACCCCTTTGCTGGTTCTCTGCCTGCTTTGGGGCAGCTTTGCGTGGCCAGTCAATCAAACGCAAGCCCACCAATCCGGCTCCTGCCTCACCCGCGAGGGCGGGACCGCGCCGCGAAGACACGGGGAAAGGGGTCGCGTGGCCCCCGTCGGACTGCGCAGACTCGCGGTAGCAGCAGCTCCTCTCCTCCCGCGTTGGTCCCAGCTCCTCCGGCTCCTTCCATCCTCCGAAGCAAATGTCTCCTTCGCCTTGTGAGGCGTCCTCGGCCGCCTTCCTTCCTTCTAGGACGAGGAGGCTGGGACTGAAAGTCCGTGGAGATCGGCCAGGGCGTCGGAGGGAGCCTTGGACCCCGAGCTGGCCGCTTGCTTTCGATCCCCGGCTGCTGAGGAGGGAGACACAAGACAGCAGGCATTAGACACGTCGGATGATCGCCCTAGAAAAGCAAACCATTTCAGGGTTGCTGTGGGTTTTCCGGGCTGTATGGCCATGTTCCAGAAGCATTCTCTCCCAGCATTTCGCCCACATCTATGGCAGGCATCCTCAGAGGTTGAGGGGTCTGTTGGAAACTAAACAAGGGAGGTTTCTATATCTGGAATGTCCAGGGTGGGAGAAAGAACTCTTGTCTGCTTTAGGCAAGTGTGAACAGGCCCGGATTACCCATAAGGAAACCCTAGGCCATGGCCTAGGGGCGCAAGCCGAGGGGGGCGCAGTTCACACGGACCAAAAAAAATGTTGAAACAAAACCACAATACGCGGCATGGAGGTGACACTCTCTCTGGGGAGGGCGGGGGGAGGGCGCTGCGAGGGGGTGGGGGTGGGGGAGGAGGGAATGGCACCCCCTCTCGCCATCGCCCCCGCCCCCTTGTCAAGAAAGGAGGGCGCGAGGAAGAGGAGGCGGAAGGAAGCCCCCGGGGCCATGGCCGGACCTGTGCGGCACCCAGGAACATGGCGGAGGAGGCAGAGGTGCTCACGCCCTCCTGCTGTGCATGCCCGGCAGCAGCCCCGGGGGCTTCCCTCCACCTCCTCCTTGCGCCCTCCTTCCTTGACTCAAGGAAGGAAGGCGTGCCGCGAGGAGGAGGCGGAGGGAAGCCCCACCCCCGGGGCCACTGCCGGACCTGTGCGGCACCCAGGAACATGGTGGAGGAGGCAGAGGTGCTCACACCCTCCTGCTGTGCGTGCCCGGCAGCAGCCCCAGGGGCTTCCCGCCACCTCCTCCTTGCGCCCTTCTTCCTTGACTCAAGGAAGGAAGGCGTGCCGCGAGGAGGAGGCGGAGGGAAGCCCCACCCCCGGGGCCGCTGCCGGACATGCGCGGCACCCAGGAACATGGCAGAGGAGGCAGAGGTGCTCGCGTCCTCCTTCCTTGACAAGGGGTGCTGCACAAGCCTGGTAGCGGCCCCGAGGGCATGGCTTCTCTCCGCCTCCTCGCGGCACGTCCTCCCTTGAGTCAAATCCTGGCGCAGTGCCCGCCCCGCAGCAGCCTTCACGCCGAAAGGTCACGTGAGCGCGGGAAGAAGGGCTTGGCGCCTGCGGGGAAAAAGAAGGAGAAGCAGGGTTGGAATTAGGCCAGGCTCCTTTTTCCTTTTTGGGGGCAAAGCGCGGGCAGTGGAAAGAAGGAATGTGGGGGTAGAGGTTGGTTTGGGGGCGTAATTCTAAAGTGTGCCCTAGGGCGCCAAAAGGGGTTAATCCGGGCCTGAGTGTGAATGTTGCAATTGGCCACCTAGATTAGCATTGAATGGCTTCGAGGCGTGGCTGGTTTATGCCTGGGGGAATCCTTTGTTGGTGGGGCCAGATTAAGGTAATTTAAAATGGTAAGCAAACATAATTTTGGTGTCCCCTCGCTCTCTGGTCTCATGGAGGGTGCGCATGCACACCGGGTGCGCATGCACACCGGGTGCACGTGCGTGGAACCAGCTGGCTCCACGCATGCGTGCACAGTGCACATGCGCACCCTCCACAAAGCCGGAGACTGAGGAGTTCCTCATGGAGTGTGGTTAGCACAGACATGGGCAAACTTCAGCCCTCTAGATGTTTTGGACTACAACTCCCACAATTCCTAACAGCCAGTAGGCTGTTAGGAATTGTGAGAGTTGGAGTCCAAAACACCTGGAGGGCCAAAGTTTGCCCAGGCCTGGGTTAGCGTCTCCGTCCAGCTGGAGTCAAGCCGCATCAATGGTGCATGCGCGGAACCTGGCGGCCGGATGCACCCCTGACCACGTGGCGCCCTACATGGCCACATAGTTTGCATACCGTTAAATCCGCCCCTGGCCCTAGCTCTACATCATAGCCTTTTGAAGAGCCTCCCAAGAGTACATCTAACACTATAAAATTGATGCAGTTTGACTCCACTTTTAAATATCATGCTCAATGCTCTGGAATTTTGTGGGTGTGTCAGGAGCAACTTAGAAACTGCAAGTCGCTTCTAGTGTGAGGGAACTGGCCATCTACGCCCGGATGTTTTGATTTTTTACCATCCTTGTGGGAGGCTTCACTCATGTCCCCGCATGAAGAGCTGGAGCTGACAGAGGGAGCTCATCTGTGCTCTCCCCGGATTTGAACCTGTGACCTGACAGTCTTCAATCTTGCCAGCACGAGGCTTAACCCACTGGACCACCGGGGCTCCTGATAAAAACACACAGCCTCCCCCAATGTGAAACACATGCATGCAAATAACTCAAGAAACACCCAGAATAACTAATAAAACAGTTTACTTACAAATCTTGTATGAGGAATATCCTGATTTCAGGTAATTCAAATATATGTAATGAACTACGGTACATTTAACTGAGATATAGAGCAGGCATCTGCAACATGCAGGAAACTACGTCTCCAGCAAACAGGGAGACAAAGACCAGGGGTCTTTTATAACTTTCTTAGTTCAAAGGAATAGCCTATGTGAGTCGTAGCTCATGCTGGATGATCCCTCTAAGACAGTGTTTTTCAACCTTTTTTGAGCCGCGGCACACTTTTTACATTTACAAAATCCTGGGGCACACCACCAACCAAAATGACACAAAATGACACTCTAACACAGTAATACATATAGTTAATATGTTTTTAAATGTATTTATATACTCAGTGTCAAACCTGGGCCTGTTTCGATGAACACAATGTATATATGACTTCCTCTCCCATACTTATACATGGCTATCATGTCTTCTCTCAGCCTTCTTTTCTTCAGGCTAAACATGCCCAGCTCTTCAAGCCGCTCCTCATAGGGCTTGTTCTCCAGACCCTTGTGAAATTTCACCCTGAGTGAAACTTGCTTCCAGTTAACTATGGATGTCATGAAGCTGTTATAAACAGTTCCTTTGGGGGGGAGGCAACTCTCAAAAAATCCAGTAAAATAGTTTTTAAAACCCCAACATTTCCAAGCGGAGAAGCTCAATTTGTTTCTTGGAAACCTGTAAGTGGGTAGTCTATACATTTCATAGATCTGTGTGGCCTCTTTCGCTGCCTCCCTCCTCCCTCCGCAAAAGCAGAGGACTGGGCGGAAGTGATTGAGTTGGCATTTTCACGTTGGCTTGGATTTCTCGTGAGAACAGCCAAAGCAGGAAGTTCCATGTTGGTGAATTGGGCAGTGAACGAACCTAGGAGCATCGGGAGGCTGAAGCAGCCCTAAGCGGGAGCAGAAGCCATGATAAGTCGAGGCTCCTGAAGGCTTCCTCAAGGCGGGCCTGGCCCTGGCTTTCGGCAGAGCCCTTCCTTTGCCTTGGGGAGGACCTTTGGGGAGGGAAAGAGGGAGAAAGAGCTGCTAGGAGGGGGAAGAAAGGGTATTGGAGGTTCCAATTTCCCACGGCACACCTGATGATCGCTCACGCCACACTAGTGTGCCACGGCACACTGGTTGGAAAACACTGCTCTAAGATCCCAACATGCAACTTGGAATGTTAAAGTGTTACATTACAGCAACAAACAGAACTACAGAAACTATCACTAAATGCATGCATGATTGCAAACTAATCCAACAGTTGGGAGGTGTTAGCTGGCCCTGATTGTTTTCCTGTCTGGGATTCCCCTGTTTTCTGAGAGTTATTTATTTACTCAGGCCCAGATTACCCATAAGGCCAGACAAGGCCATGGCCTCAGGCAGTGGCCGGGGGGGGGCGGCAAAACGGCGACTGGACCTTCGTGTCACCACGGCATGTAGGTTGCAGTTGTTGAGGAGGGAGGGAGCGAGCGGGAGGAGGAGCCGAGGTGAGGAGCCAGGAGAGTGGGGGTGGGTTCCAGGCCGGCCTTTTTCCTCCCTTCCTCCCTCTTCCCGCGTGAGGGAGAAGGAGCCAGGGGAAGTCCCGCCCCTAGGCGCCTGACGTGGCTTACCCCCGCCGCCTCTTCGCTCGCACGTGCGCCGCTCCTTCCTTCAGTGAAGGAGGGAGGGGCGCCCGTGCATGCGAGCGAGGAGGCGTCGGGGGGAAACCCCGTCAGACGCCCTACGGGCGGCGGCAAAACTTCCTCCCAGCTCCTTCTCTCGCGCGCGGGCGGGTGCCGCGCTCCTTCCTTCACTGAAAGAAGGAGCGTGGTGCCCGCCCGCGAGGGAAGGAGCCGGGAGGAAGTCCCGCCGCCACCCGTAGGGCATCTGACGGGGCTTCCCCGACACCTCCTCGCTCGCGCGCCGCTCCTTCTTCCAGTGAAGGAGGGAGGGGCGCCCGTGCATGCGAGCGAGGAGGCGTCGGGGGGAAGCCCCATCAGACGCCCTACGGGCGGCGGCGGAACTTCCTCCCGGCTCCTCTCGCGCGCGGGAGGGCACCGCGCTCCTTCACTGAAAGAAGGAGCGCGGCGCTGCCCGCGAGAGAGAGACGGAGTCGGGGGGAAGTCCCGCCTCCTGTAGGGTGTCTGACGGGGCTTCCCCCCCCCCCCGATGCTTCCCCGCTCGCACGTGCGCCGTGAAGGAAGAAGGGGCTCCCGTGCGTGCGAGCGAGGAGGCGTCGGGGGGACGCCACGTCAGGCGCCTAGGGGCGGGACTTCCCCCCGCTGCCTCCTCGCTCGCGCCGGCCCCGCCCCCTCAAGCGGCCCCACCCCCGGGGGCGGCACTTACTGGGTGTGGCCTCGGGCGGCCCCAATTCTTAATCCAGGCCTGTATTTACTGTCCTGATTTTAGAAGTTTTTTTTATACTGATAGCCACATTTTGTTCATTTTCATTGTTTCCTCCCTTCTGTTGAAATTGAAAAGGAACATGAAAGGCACTGCAGACTTGCTCAACCAGAGAAGTCAGCCATAGGAGAGCAAAAGATGAACCAGCCTGGACACATAATATTATTTGTGAACACAGAAATACTGGACCACTCTAATAACCACCATGTCAGACTACATAGATAAGCCACTGAAATCCACAAGCACGTGGACAATTTCAACAGAAAGGAGGAAACCATGAACATGAACAAAATCTGGATCCCAGCATTTTTTAAATAAAAAACACACTCTAAAATCAGGACAATAAATTAAGAGCAACACTTTTAAAACAGGGAAATTGCAGATGGAAAACAATCAAAACCTCCCCCAGGCAGGAAGCAGCCAGGCTTTGAACTCTCACGGCCATTCATTGCTAATCAAGGTTGCCAATTGCAAAATTCACACTTGCCTCAAAGGGCCCTTACATACAGCCATATAACCCAGAATATGAAGACAGATAGCCCAAAATACCTGCTTTGAACTGAGTCCACACTGCCATATAATCCAATTCAATGTGGATTTTATACAGCTATGTGGAAGGGGCCAAACAGACAATTCCACAGGTATATAAACCTCACTTGCCTAGTTTCCAACAGACCTCACAACCTTCGAGGATGCCTGCCATAGATGTGGGTAAAACTTCAGAAGAGAATGCTTCCGTAACATGGACATACAGCCCTGAAAACTCACGGCAACCCCATGATTCCGGCCATGAAAGCCTTTGACAACACAACCCATTACACTCTGTAACATGGATTTTTGTTCCTGGGTTATGAATGCCATGCCCTGATTGGATCCATCGTAAAAACATGGGGAAAGTCTATTAAAGTGATAACACTTTATTTTTTAGGGACACCCTGCCGCACATTTTGATATAGTTTTTCAATGAATATCTCCTAGGGCCCTTCCACACAGCCATATACACCAGAATATCAAGGCAGATAATCCACAAGATCTGCTTTGAACTGGGTTATCTGGGGCCCTTCACACAACTGAATGAAAACCAACCTTTTCTGCTTTGAACTGGAATATATGGCAGTGTGGACTTGGGGGCCCTTCCATACAGCCCTATATCCCAAAATATCAAGGCAAAAAATTCCACAATATCTGCTTTGAACTGGAGTATCTGAATCCAATCTCAGATAATGTGGAATTTTCTGCCTTGATATTCTGGAATATAGGACTGTGTGGAAGAGGCCCTGGATAACCCAGTTCAAAGAAGATATTGTGGGATTTTCTGCCTTGATTGTGTGGAAGGGCTGTGTGGAAGGGCCCTCAGTTTTTGAAGCAGGCAAGAGAGTAGTGGAATGCAACTCTGAATTAACAGTTAATGTGAAAGTATAAAGACTTTATTGCTACCATAGTAGGAGGTAGAAGTTTGAGGACCCTTCCACAAAGCTGTATAAAATCCACATTTATTTATTTATTTACATTATTTCTATCTTGCTCATGTCAGCTCAAAGGCGACTCAGGGCGGTGTACAAAGTCGGCACAATTCGATGCCATATATAAAATACATACATTGATAAATGCAAAAAGGAACAGTTACAGTACATTTAAAACCATAAAAACAAAGGGCAGTAAAAAAAATTAAAAACTATGTCTTCATATTCAAGTCCTTATCCGTTCCACCGTTTTTGCCATTCCTGGATCATTTTCCGATTCAAGTTGTCTAGATTATGTTGCGTTTCTGAATGCTTGCTCAAAGAGACAAGTTTTCACTCTTTTTCAAAAGGTTAGGAGGGAGAGGGCCAATCTAATATCCCTAAGCAGGGAATTCCACAGCCAAGGGGCCACCACAGAGAAGGCCCTGTTTCTCATCCTCGCCAGACGGGTTTGTGGTGCAGGCGGGATCGAGAGCAGGGCCTCCTCCAACGATCTTAAGTTCCTGGTGGGTTCATAGGAAGAAATGTGTTCGGCAAGATAATTGAACTGGATTATATGGCAGTGCAGACTCAGATAACTCAGTTCAAAGCAGATATTGTCAGATTATTGCATTTTGAATAGCAATTCATGAGTCAGCACAAGATATATTTTCGCAGTTTGAGATGACCTGCAGTGTGACATGTTTGACACCAGATGGCGCTGTCTCAAGACTGCTAAATGGAACCTTGAGGAATGTCAGTTACAAAGTGACAGTTGGGTTTTGTCAGTTGGGATTCAATATCTGTGAGGAAAGGATGTTTAGAAAGCTGTGATGGCTGTTGTTTTTCGATGTTTTGCCAGTTATTGTTAAATACAATTCAATACAAAGTTATATATTTACCTTGTGAATTGAATGAGAGTTTCATTATTCACTCGAACAGAGACTAGAGTTTTTGGGCCGATGGGGAATTAAACTTCTATATTTCTGTTGCCTATCCGCTGTGACATAAATACTCAATGCCGAAGAGATATTGTGGATTGCCTTTCTACACAGCCATTTAACCCAGAAAATCAAGGCAGATAATCCACAATATCTGCTTTGGACTGGGTTGAGTCCACACTGCCATATATTCCAGTTCAAAGCAGAAAATGTAGATTTTATTAAACTGCGTGCAAGAGGCCAAAGCGGACCTGATCCAGTATCTCTCTCATTTGAAAATAACTTGTATTCAAAAAATATCCTTGTGACTACAGAACAGTTTAGCAACGCCTGTAATTTTATCCTGAGAATTGTGGGATCTTTTCCATTCAAGCACTTCTCCAAACACACATTTTCCCTTTAATCTTCTCTTTTTGTCCTCAACTCCAGTCAACAGAAAACATAAGTAGGTGAAATAGGAAACTTAAGTTAGCCTGTTCTTCCTCAACTAATTAGTTTTGTAAACATTTCTATCCCCTCCCTTCCCCGTTATTTTCTCCCCCTGTACTATTTTATTTATTTATTTATTCATTCGACTTAATATACTGCTCTCTCTGGAGCCCAGAGCGGTTTACAGAGTTAAAAACAGATGACCACATAAAATGCAATAAAACCAGATAAAACCCCCAGTTAAAATCAAATTCCAGCAGAACTGCAATGGCAGTAGGAATATGCTGACAGCGACACAACAGGATGCTGATAACACGGCATTGGTTATGGACCAAATGCCTGTCTGAATAGCCAGGTCTTTACGGCTCTACGGAACGGCATTAAGTCCCGGATGGCTCGCAGCTCTTCGGGGAGGGTGTTCCACAGGGTTGGCACAGCTACGGCAAACGCCCTCTGCCGTGTGCTAGCAAGTCTATAGACCAGGGGTGCTCACACGTTTTCAGCATGGGAGCTACTGATTAAAAAACCAAGTCCCAAAGATCACCTACCCAGAAATGTAAAACGTATAACTATTTTCTTATTTATTTATTTATATTTATTATTCATTTTATGTACCGCTCCTTCCGGCAGGCTCGGGGGCAGTTTACATAAAATGAAGTTATAAAACATCAACATTTCAATTTAATAACAACAATATAAAACAGAGCCTAAAAATACATCCAACCACCCCATTTCTCCCACACTGCCATATTACCACACATATTATCAGCCAGAAAGTAAGAAGAAAGGCTTTTGAACTGCAATGCCATTTAATACTCAGCAAGGTAAACAAAGGGGCATGCAAAAATACATCCAACCACCCCATTTCTCCCACATTTCCATATTCCCCAACATATATTTCTCAAGGAACAAAGCAGGCAGAGAGACTTTGGAGCTAAAAGGCCATTTTTAAACATTAAAAATAAACAAAGAGAAACACAGAAACATCAAGCACCCACCCCAAAGTAAAAAAGACCGACCTTTGAGATGCGGTAAGGAAATGACCCCAAAGCGTCCTTCTCCTCCTCCTCCATCGTTGCTCCTATTTCCATGCCGCCAGCATGCGTGCCGCCTCCAAGAGCTCACAAGAAGTCCGAGAGGCAGAATGGGCACTTCTGCGCATGCGCACGGGGCCGACCATGCATCGCGTCATCCAGCCCCCCCCCCCCTTTGGTCTCCTACGACTCTGAGTGGCTGGAAAAGGACGGAGGGAGGAGGAGGAATCCAAAAGAGGGGGCCCATTTTGCCTCTTGGACTCTGAGCTTTTGGAGGCGGCGCGAGTAGGGAGCGGGAGGAGCAACGACAGAGGACTTCTTTGCAGCGTGCAGGGGCGCGTGAAGAGGACCAACAGCAAAAAACCTGGTCAGGGGTCTGAAGATCACCAGGATGAGGCGCGAAGATCACCCTGGTGATCCCGATCACCATTCTGAGCACCCCTGCTATAGACCTTAATGCCCGGCACATCCAATAGATTGAGCCCCTCTGAGCGCAGTGATCTCCTGGGCACATAAGGGGTAAGCCGCTCCCTCAGGTACACTGGCCCCAAACCATATAAGGCCTTGAAAGTTAAAACTAACACCTTGAAGGTGACCTGGAATTCAATAGGAAGCCAGTGCAGCTCGCGCAAGAATGGAGTCACGTGGGCAGATCCTGATGCTCCTGAGAGCAGACGTGCTGCAGCGTTCTGCACCAGCTTGAGTTTCCGGATCGCCGACAAGGGTAGGCCAATGTACAGCGCATTACAGTAATCGAGCCTCGAGATGACCGTGGCTTGGATCACCGTGGCCAGGTCGCAGCGGGAGAGGTAAGGAGCCAGACGTTTTGCCTGTCGTCGGTGGTAGAAAGCTATCTTGCAGGCGCAGGCAATCTGCGCCTCCATAGACAGCTGGGCGTCTATGGTTGCGGGTTGCGGGCGAAGAGCCACGCCGTTTGAACTGTTTAGTTAAAAATTACATTTTGCACTGAAGTGTGGGCCTGTCCTTATGAGGCTTGTGTTATTTTGTGAAATCCTGACTTATAAGCATTATTTTAAAGGATGAGAAGGGGTGAAACACAGAAACAGGAGTCCTCTGATGTTCCACCTGACTGTGCTCTTAAGACGAGTCTATTATTTGCACTCTGCAAATAGCTCTCTATTGGATTAGAAAGAGATTTCCCAGGTGTTAGACCCTTTTCTGGGAAAAGATTAAGACTGGTTTGTTTAAGACTCAGGACCCTTCCACACAGTTGAATAAAATCCCACATTATCTGCTTTGAACTGGAATATATGGTAGTGTGGACTCGGATAATCCAGTTCAAACCAGATATTCTGGGTTATATAACTGTGTGGAGGGGCCCATAGGATCCTTTAGCAGAGTTTACAAATGATATAGGGTTGTGTGGAAGGGCCCTGGGCTATCTGAGTCCACACTGCCATATATTCAAGTTCAAAGCAGATAATGTGAGATTATATCCAGCTGTGTGGAAGGGGCCTTAGATCTTTCCAGCTATCAAACTGCGAGGTGTTTGTAAGGGCCACCCACACATAGAATTATTTTAAAGGCAGCCTTTACAGGCACAGTGTTTTTGCAAAGCATAAGGTTAAGACAAGTATTTAATTCATTTCAGAACCTCACCACCCACCAGGTTGTCACCCACAAACCCAGGTGGCCCGGATCTAAAGATAAGCGCAAGTTCTGAGTCCAGGCAGCAGGGACCATGAACCGCTACACTCTTGTTTGGTTTGGAATAGGGATGGTCATAGAATCATAGAGCTGGAAGAGATGCAAGGGCCATCTAGTCCAATCCCTGCCATGTAGGAAAATCACAATCAAAGCACTCCCTATAGGTGGTCCCAGTGGTGTAGTCCACTGTGACACAGCTGCCTGGGATTCAGCTGCATAAGATCTCTACTGACCAGAAGGTCATGAGTTCGAGGCCTGCTCGGGTCAGGGTGAGCTTTCGACCAATTGTGTAGCTCGTTGTTGAGCTTTTAGGTACCACTTTGTGTGGAGGCTAATTTAACTGATTCTCGAGGCCATAAAATCTCCAGGAAGTATGAAAAAGAATTAAGGAATGTGACAGTTCCCCCTGGTGGCCAGAAGCTGGAATGTTAAATTGCCTCTATGTCTGTCTATATATGTTGTATTGAAACAAAATGTAATATGTCTATGGCATTGAATGTTTGCGTATATATGTGCATTATGATGCCCTCTAAGACCTCTGCGGGGTGAGAAGGGTGGAATATAAATGATGCAAATAAATAAATAAATAAATAAATAAATAAATAGTGCCTGCTAGGATTGTGGCTTGGTGAGGCACAAGAAGACTAAACAATATTTCCTTTCATTAGGCTAGCCCACAAATTATTGCTCCATATGGCCAATGGGGGCATTTTCAAAACGTCATATGAAGACAGGACAATGCCCAAACCTTAGATAAGGGGTTCTCAAACATTTTTCAGCAGTGGAGCCTTTTTTGAAGCAAAAGTTTCTCATGGAGCCCCAAGAAATGTTTATATATTATACATTATATTACATATAATGCATATATATCAGACATGAATAAACATTTCTGACAGACAGACTGGACCAGTACCAGATGGAGGGAAAGTGTTTGTGTGCACTAATTGAAGGGGGGAAAGGAACAAATACCTATGCACTCTGCACATATCTCATTTGTAGTGCAAAAAAGAAAAAATACAATATTTAAAATGAAAAACAATTTTAACTAACATAAATTTAACAGCATTTCAATGGAAGACCCCAGGAGTCATCCAGTCGAACCCCCTTCTGCCATGTAGGAAAAGCACAATGAAAGAACCCTCAACAGATGGCCATTCAATCTTTGTAGTAATAATAATAATGATTGTTTTGGGCACCCTCATTTGCTATCTCCCACTCCTATCTCACCCTAGGTTTTTTTTAAAAAAATCATTCAACCATTTTATTGTGTCCATTTGGCCTGCCCACCATCCTATTCGGTTCTTGTGTGTAAATTTCCTGTATTATTTCATTTATTATTGTAATTGTGTATGTTATTTTTTCTATTTTATTATTATTTCTGAAGTATTTTGTTTTGTATTTTGCTTTTCATTGTGTTGTATTGTATTTTTGAAGGGCTTGGCCTCATGTTAGCCGCCCCGAGTCCCCATGGGGGAGATGGTGGCGGGGTATAAATAAAAATGATGATTTTTAATGATAATAGTAATAATAAAGCACCAGAAAAATTGATGAGAAGCAACTAGAAAAGCTAACATGATACGAGGACTTAAAGATTGAACTGCAAAGACTCTGGCACAAACTAGTAGAGGTGGTCCCAGTGGCGCAGTGCCTAAAGACCTTGGCTAGCACTTAAAAACAATCGGTGCTTACCATCTGTCATCTGCAAAAGGGCACCCTATTTGGATGTGAATGCATTATTCACCAATACATCACATAGTCCTAGACACTTGGGAAGTGTCTGACATGTGATCCAATACAACAGCCAGCATATGTTTGCTGTGTGTACTAATCTTGTTGTGTATCAAATAACAACAATATTTATTTATTTATTTATTTATTTACAGTATATATATATATATTCCGCCCTTCTCATCCCGCAGGGGACTCAGGGTGGATTACAATGTACATATTCATGGCAAACATTAAATGCCATTGACACATATACTGTATATAGAGACAGATACTCAGAGGCTATTTAACATTCCAGCTTCTGGCCACCAGGGGAGCTTGTCGCTTCCTCATTCTTTGCATACTTCCTGGAGATTTTTATTGCCTCATAAATCAGTTAAATTAGCCTCCCTACAAAGTGGTACCTAAATTTCCTTCTTGGCAGATGCAACTGTCTTTCGGGCTGCAAAGGTCAACAACAAGCTACATAATTTTTGGTCAGGAGCTTACTCTGACCCGGGCTGGCTTCGAACTCATGACCTTTTGGTCAGTAGTGATCTTAATGCAGCTGACTCCCAGCCAGCTGTGCTACAGCCCTATTATTATTATTATTAATAATAATAATAATAATTAATAATAATAATAATCATAGCAGCAGAAATCCCAGGGGTCATCCAACTGCCTTCTGCCATGCAGGAAAAGCACAATCATAGCACTCCCTGAACAGTGGGAGGGAAATAGGGTTTTGGAAGCAAGGAGGGTGATGGGGAAAGGATCTGGGCAGCAAGGGAGGTGAGGAAAAAAAGGCTTTTGGTGGTGAAGGAAGTGGGGGGAGGAGCAGGAAAGAGGAGGGAAGTGCAGAGCCCCTCAGTATGCTTTGCAGAGCCCCAAGGGCTCCAGGGAGCACACTTTGAGAACCACTATTAGATTTTTAAAATCCCATTCAAACTTCAATACAGTCTGTTGTTATGTGGCTCCAGGTCAACTCTTGATTTATGACAGTCCTTTCTTAGTCTTTTTTTGGGAAAGATTTCTTGAGGTGAAGCTTGTCCATGGTCTTCCGGAGGGTTTCCATAGATGACCACCAGAGATTGAAAATACTGGTCTCCAACACTGAAACCATTACAGCATTCTGATTCTAAGTACAGCCCCACAGGCATGTACAGCCCCACACTTATGTTTATTCATATCAGCGATCTGATCACCATGCTCATTATATCCCACATTAATGGGGTTATTGGGATAACAATTAATTCAACCCATATTAAAATATTTCCTTTTAAATGTAAATGAGAGTGGATGGTTTGTTGGCTGACTAATTATTTGAAGTATTGTTAATCAGAAAAGGGTGCATATTGCAAAAGACACAATACAAAAGGAAAAAGGAAAGGCAGAAACAGTTTTTACAAAATCCCACTTAGGTTTCCTGCGGGTAGAGAACTGGGAAGCAAGCTCTGCCTCTGCGTGTGTGTGTTTGGGCACATGTAGCCTTTCAGAATCTATATATGAAACTAAAATGTTGTGCCCTTCAGAACTGCAATTCCAGGGAAAACTAGCAGTTGGAGGTTATTTGCCCCGAAAACAGTTCTTTCTGTTAAGGAAGGCAAAAATGTAGACTCATTGCACCTGTTGCTTTTCTGGGATCCTTCCAGACAGACCCCATATCCCAGGATCTGATCCCAGGTTTTCTGCTTTAAACTGAATTATATGAGTCCACACTGCCAGATAATCTGGGATAAACAGAAAAGCTTGGATCAGATCCTGGGATATAGGGCCTGTCTGGAAGGGCCCTCTGTTGCACTGGTTTATTTATTTATTCAATTTTATATTCCACTCCTCCCTGCATGCTCGGGGCGGATCACAACATGCAATAAAACATACAGCATACAGTAAAACATACAACATACAATAAAACACACAAAAGTGTAACAATAATAAAATAGCAGGAATTGAAGATTCCTTAAAACTCGAGGCATAAAACACACCAGAACAGACCAGTTTAGTTAAAAGCCAATCTGAAAAGGGCGGTCTTGCAAGCCCTCCAAAAAGGGACAAGCTCTGGGATCGCTCGGGTGTCGCCTGGAAGTGAATTCCACAACACAGGAGCCGCAGCAGGGAAGGCTCTCTGCCTGGTTGTGGATAAATGGCACGAGCCGATTGATGGAACAACTAGTAGATTCTGCTCTTCTGAGTGTAGTGATCTCGGGGGACATACGGGGTAAGGCGGTCCTCAGGTACACAGGCCCCTAGACCAGGGGATAGACCATGATAAGGCCTTAAAGGTGAAAACCAGCACCTTGAAGGCACCTGACCAGGTTTTTTGCATGGGAAGCTCTCTCACAGTTGCCCTGTAGGATGGGAGTCATGTGTTCCCTGCACTGGTGCTCCCACCAGCCAGCAAAGCTCCAGAGTTCTGCACCAATGCTTGAGTTTCGGATTGTCCTCCAAGGGAAGGCCAGCCACTCAGAGTTACAGTAGTCCAATCTGGGCCTGGATGACTGATCGCATGGATCACCATGGCCAGGTCATCCCTGAACAGGTATTCTGCCTCTCGGAATTCTAGTTCAGCTATTGTATGTGCTGGCAATATATGGTCCTTGGAAATCACTTGCACGGAGGAAATATCTACTTCATTTCCTTAAATCTCAAAGGTCGTTCTTTTTACTTTAGGGTGGGTGCTAAATTGTTCTGCAATAAAGTTTTTGTTTATTTTATGTGAACATACAAGCCTCTAAGCTTGCTTTGGTATATAATATGGAAATGTTCTTGGTTGGATCCCTAGACCGTGTAAGGCCTTAAAGGTTAAAACCAGCACCTTGAAGGCAATTCGGTACTCAATGGGAAGCCAGTGCAGTTGCCGTAGGATGGGAGTCATGTGTTCCCTCACTGGTGCTCCCACCAGCAAGCGAGCAGCGGCATTCTGCACCAGCTTGAGTTTCCGGATTGTCGACAAGGGAAGGCCAACGTAGAGGGCGTTACAGTAGTCCAATCTCGAGATGACCGTCGCTTGGATCACCGTGGCCAGGTCATCCCTGAACAGGTAGGGTGAGATACTAGTTCATATACTGTATGTGCTGAAATATATGGTCCTTTGAATTAATCACTTGCACAATAAATATCTACTTCTAATTAGAAACATTAATGAACTAAGTAGGAAGCTGCAATAATAAATTGCGAGTAGCAATAAAGTTTATGTGTTTATGATATGTGAACATACATGATTAAGCACAGGTATATATAGTGTTCTCGGTGGTTCTTAACATTTTCTAACAATATGCCAACTTCAAATGCTGCATTTCAACTCTCCTCGAGAAAATGCCTCTCTTTCCATTCCTGTTGTTAAGATAGACATAACTATTTCCCCACCAAGCATTTCCTTTATACTCCCCACAAGTTTGCTATTATAGCAATGGGTCTTTAAGAGTTTCTTCTATATGTCTCTAAAACCTTCCCCATTTGCTCATCCACCCATGGTGGGAATCTATACCAGGTCCTTTCAGGTGTGTTTGCAAGGAGTGCTGGGTTTGCTGAGGACCCTTCCACACAGCCATATAACCCAGAATATCAAGGCAGAAAACCCAACAATATCTGCTTTGAACTGGGTTATCTGGGTCCACACTCCATATTCCAGTTTTCTCCCTTGACAGGCATTTTTTTTTCAGCTGTGGGAAGTGCCCTAAGTGCTCTTCATCTTGGAGCTTCTCAGGTGGTTAGCCAAGCTTAGGCCTTACTGGTACATTATTTAAACTGTTATGTTTATTCAAGTTTCATGATCTGAATCATCATGCTCATTATTATCCCACATTAATGGGGCCCCCCCCGAACCAAACTCAGCCCTCCCCCCCCCCCCAATCAAAATCCTGGCTACGGCCCTGCCCCTTGATGTTCTGGGTTATATGGCTGTGTAGAAGGGCCCCCAGTATATGAAAGCTTGTGCTACCAACTTCTTTCTCTCAAATGTGCCACAGCATCACTTTATACATAATTAATTACACTACGTAACACTTTTAAAAAAAATTCCTGGGTTATAAATGCCATTTCCTAATTGTTTCTTCTATCATGAAAACATTGGAAACATGTATTAAACTACAAAAACTTTGTTTTGCAGGACATCCTGCAGCACATTTTGCTATAGTTTTTCATCTAGTCTCAATCAAATCAACATAGTTTGTGTCAGCCACAAAAACAAAATATCCAGAGTATAACAACTACTTTTGAAATACACACCACACAATTAAATAGGAAATAGGACTTTCAAACCAGGAACAAAAAGAAAATTCAAATTTTGTTACATAGTGTTACCTGGTCATTCTTACTTTTTATGAGAGTTTTATACTATAGCATTTGGGCTTTAAAAACCAAGAAATATTGACAGTGCCTCGTACAATCACAACGGATCAGGCAAGACATTCAAGGCCCTTCCAGACAGACCCTATATCCCAGGATCTCATCCCAGGTTTTCTGTTTATCCCAGGTTTTCTGGTAGTGCGGACTCATATAATCCAGGTTAAACTAGAAAACCTGGGAACACATTCTGGGATACAGGGCCCCTCTGAAAACAAATATTGTGCCCAAGCAGTAAAGATGGAAGGTTTACAGTCCTTATACTCCCATCTTTATAGACTAAGATATAGGTCAGGGCTGTCCAACTGGCGGCCCAGGGGCCGTACACTGCCCCCCAGCCTGTTGGACACGGCCCCCGCTATGCCCCCGGCCGCCATTTTTAATTTTTTAAAAAAAAATTCTAATTTTTTTTTAAAAAAATGGCGGCCGGGGGGGGTGAGGGGGAGGCGGGGCAGGGAGGAGGAAGAGAGCTAGCTCCTCCTCCCTGCACTGCCCCTTCCGTCCCTCTCTCCGGCGCCGCCGCTGCGGGATCGCAGTGACGGCGGGAGGAGGAGGAGGAGGCGGGGCAGGGAGAAGGAAGGGAGCCAGCTCCCTCCGTCCCTCTCTCCGCCCCGCCGCTGCGATCCGGTTCACAGCGATGGGCGGGAGGGAGGGGAGGAGGAGGAGGCGGGGCAGGGAGAAGGAAGGGGCCAGCTCCTCCTCCTCCTTGCCTTGCCCCCTCCGTCCCTCTCTCTGCCCCGCCGCTGCGATCCGGTTCGTGTCCCGATCCGCTGGTGTCCCGATCGCCGTGGCGCCGGGGAAGGAGGAGGAATCCTCCTCCCTCCTTCCCCGGAGCCGCGATTGGGACACCGGCGCATCGGGAAGAGCGGAAGGAGCGAGGGGCAGGCCTTCCAGGGAGGCCTGCGGGAGAGTTTTAAGCCCGGCTCTCGCGTCCCTCTGACCAGGTCAGAGGGACGCGAGCCGGGCGAACCCCTCCCGCAAGCCTGGATGGCTCGCGGGGAAGCTAGAACCGGCGTCGCTTCCCCCAGAGCCATCCAGGCCCTGCGGGCAAGGGGCGGAGCCACGGAAGCTTCCTCGCGACTTCGCCCTCCCCCAGGTCACAACAGGTGTTGTGATGCTTTGGGGGCGAGAGCCGTGCAGGCGAGCTCCCGTGGCTCCTCCTTCTCTCCCAAAGCCTCCCCTAAGCAATCTCCATAGGGTCAGAATCAGGATTCCTGTCACAATTCCTGCTCACATCAAAGTTGTGAAAATCAGTGTCCCAACTGACACCTGTTGCTCACAGCAAGTGCTGCCTGATAAGTCAAGCCTGATGATATCATGATCCCTCTGTATTCCCTTCACTATTGAATATCTAGGGAACAAGAATATGAATGGGGGAGGGAGGG
The DNA here is from genome assembly GCA_030556195.1 of Anolis apletophallus. Classification (NCBI taxonomy): domain Eukaryota; kingdom Metazoa; phylum Chordata; class Lepidosauria; order Squamata; family Anolidae; genus Anolis; species Anolis apletophallus. The sequence continues at coordinate 135,334,790 of JARBWK010000005.1, forward strand.
AGGTGGAAGTGACGGCTGCTCGGCCGGCATTGAGGTCCAGCAACTCTTCTGCTCCCAGAGTGTGGCCATCCCTGAGCAAAATCGCCCGCTTCCAAGGCTATTGTGACGCTTTGGGAGAGGGGGCGGAGCCGCGTGGCCGGGGGTGTGGCCGGGGGCGTGGCCACTCGGCCCCCAGGTGATCGGCCCCCAGAAAGTCCGGCCCTTGGGTTGGTACAGCACTGATATAGGTGATATTATATACCCTGAGTCCAACAAGGTTATCAATAATATACTCATTGCTACTTTAATGAGCAAAGTTAGTCCTGGTTAATACTTGGATGGGTGGCCACCAACAGAGACCAGGTGCTGCTGGCTACATAGGAGAGAAAGAAATTGGCAGAACCACCTCAGAGTATCCCGTCCACAAAAGACGGAATTCATGGGGTTGCCATAAATCTACCAGCCATTGGATGATGCGCATGTGCAGTTGCGCGCACACATTTTCCCTACCTCCCCCTCTTCAACCAAGTTGGTGAAATAGATCAGTTGGGATCTAAAAGTGGTACTAAATGCTCGCAATTCATTCAGAAATATCTACAGCCTAGTCCAGCCCACATCTTTTTGAATATAAATCCCCAATAAGGTATTTATTTCCTAAGAGTTCTACAGGGAGAATGATTCTTGGAGAGAACTCCCTAAAAGGAATAGGACCAAACCATGTAGCGAAAGTAAAACAGGCTACTAGGGCTGTTCTACCATTTTGGATATGCCCGAATTTCGGAAGTTTTTCGGATACTTCCAACTTTTTAAACAATTTCGAGGCAGCCCTCCCAACAGGAAATCCGAAATTCCAAATTTCAGAATCCCGAATTTCGGATGTCATTTCCGAATTTTCTTGCTGATTGCTCATTGGCTGATGGCTGACTCTCCCTTCTGCTTCTTTTTTTTTTGCCCATTTTTGAAAGCGGACGCCATTTTTGAAGACTTCCGGATTTCGGAAATACTTCCGAATCAATTCCGAAATTTTCCGAAAATTTTTCGGAAGTCCGTGTAATCTGAAACGGCAGCTACAATTAGATCCGAAACATTTTTTTTCTTGAATCAACCAGCCCTACAGGCTACTAGGCAATGATGGATTTATTTACAATCAAGTCCCATCCGAAAACTGCTTCTACTCTAAGCGAGAGAAAGAAATGATGCCTCTCCTAAGCAAGCCATGCTCTCCCCTTATTGGTCTAGATAGAAAACCAATTGATGTCCGTAGAGATTTATGGGAAGTGGCTCCATAAAAACGTTTGCCAGTCGTAAATTATTTTTTTTCCTCGAGCCAAATTAATCTCTGTCACTTTCCCCTCTGTGTTCGTGTGTGGGGCTTCTTGGGCATCCTTGACCCATTTATTTTCAGTTCCATCCGCTGCAAGGAAAAATATCCAAAGGCCACTTTCACTCAATGAAGGTCTTCATTTGGAAGCAAGACTAGAAACTGGAAGTATTTCCTTTTTAAAAAAATTTCACCCTTAAGTGACAAGGATGTGTGAGGACAGGAGAGAGGAAGATATTTGTTTCGAGGGAAAGGTGCTTTGGGCGCCTTCTTAACTGCCAAATAAAATCCAGATTATCTCCGTTGAACTGGATTATATGGCAGTGTAGATTTATATAATCCGGTTCAAAGCAGGTAATGTGGATTTTTTTGATTTGATAATCTGGATTATACGTCTGTGTAGAAAGGCCCTTCCACACGGAATATCAAGTCAAAAAATCGCACAATTGAACTGGGTTATCGGAGTCCACACTGCCATATATTCCAGTTCAAAACAGAAAATGTGGGGTTTTATTCAACTGTATGGAAAGAGGCCCAAGCGGTCAGAGTCTCCCTCGGTTCTTTTTGTACCAAAATTCAAATAGTTTACTATTTACTATTTAAACTATTTGAATTTTGGTACAAAAAGAATCGAGGGTGATTATATTAAACACAGACCTTAAATGTATGTTTCTTTGCTTTGTAATGTATTCACAAAACATTATCAAACGTCAAAACAGGACTGCTTTATTCCTCTTACGCCTCACCTACACTACCATATAAAATCTAGATTAATCGCTTTGACTCAGTGTATATGGCAGTGTGGACTCATATAATCCAGTTCAAAGCGGTTAATGCGGATTATCCGCTTTGATAATTATATGGCAGTGTTGATCCAATCTGATCCATTTCTCATTCCTAACCTGGCTCACTTCCTTTGCCATACTAAAACATTTTTTTATTTACAACATTTATATATCATAAATAAATAATTAATAATAAAATAAATAATTTTATATATTATAAATTAATATAATTATATTATAAAAATTTATAACATTTATATACAACATTATAGTGATTTGATACCGATTGATCTCCCATGGTGCCATTGCAATAAAATCCTGGGATGTGTAGTTTGGTAAGGAATGTTTAGAAGTCCCTGCTCCAAAGCCCTAGCATTGTAGTTTAGGGGAAGTAGCTGCACCAAGCTATAAAGCCTAGAATTCCATAGAACAGAGCAGTGGGAGTTAAAGCGGTATCAAACTGCGGTAAATTTTATGGTGCGGGTGCACCTGAAATCTCACTGAACTCCCTGGGACTTGTCTTGAGGCAGCTCTTCTCGACTTGATTGCAGCTGGAAACATAGGCCTGGATCGTGGCCTATGGATGCATCTATACTATAGAATGAATGCAGTTTGACGCCACTTCAACTACCATAACTCCATGCTATGGGATTCCGGGAGCTACCGTTTGGTGGGAAGCTAGCATGCATGTGTGTATATAGATATACAGATTAGAAGGGGGCGGGGGACAGAGAGAGATTTTCAGGAGCGACTAGGAGCCCCCGGGTTAAACCCTTGTGCCGGCAGGACTGAAGACCAACAGGTCGGAAGTTCGAATCCGGGGGAGCGCGGATGAGCTCCCTCTGTCAGCTCCAGCTTCCCATGCAGGGACATGCGAGAAGCCTCCCATAAGGATGGTAAAACATCAAAACATCCGGCCGTCCCCTCGGCAACGTCCTTGCAGACGGCCAATTCTCTCCTGCTATTCGAATCCTCAAGACGGGTGAGCTCCCGCCTGTCAGCTCCAGCTTCCCATGGCAGGACATGAGAGACCTCCCACAGGATGGTAACACATCCCGGCAAAGGCCAATTCATTAACAACAGAAGTGACTTGCAGTTTCGCAAGTCGCTCCTGTTGCAAGTCACTTCTGTTGTGAATGAATTGGCCTTTGCCGGGATGTGTTACCATCCTGTGCAGGGCCGTAGCCAGGATTTCACCCTACTCTGAGATCTATAGAATTGAAGAGGGTCTACCTAGTTCAAACCTTTTGGCGGGGTGATCCCAATAACCTCATTAATGGCAGGATAATGAGCATGCCTCAGATCATGATGGAATAAACATAACAGTTTAAATAATGGACCAGTAAAGGCCTTTTCGCAAGTCACCCTGACACTTTCGGGGGCTGAAGTCACTTGCCCCCATGAATTGCCTGATCCTGTGGATCATCCTTTGGAAGGTCTTCACCCTACTCTGTCCATATCTCTATCTATAGAATTGCTGACCCGAACTTCTGCTGTTCGAATCCTCAAGGCGGGTGAGCTCCCGCCTGTCAGCTCCAGCTTCCCATGCCAGGACATGAGAGAAGCCTCCCACAGGATGGTAACACATCCCGGCAAAGGCCAATTCATTCACAACAGAAGTGACTTGCAGCCCTCCCCCAGTGTCAGGAGCGACTTGCGAAACTGCAAGTCACTTCTGTTGTGAATGAATTGGCCTTTGCCGGGATGTGTTACCATCCTGTGGGAGGCTTCTCTCATGTCCTGGCATGGGAAGCTGGAGCTGACAGGCGGGAGCTCACCCGCCTTGAGGATTCGAATAGCAGAAGTTCGGGTCAGCAATTCTATAGAGAGAGAGATGGAGTGAGTAGGGCGAAGACCTTGTACAACGAGGCCATAGCACGGAGCCGCAGCAGGCCATGCGGAGTCAAACTGCATTCATTCGACAATGTAGATACCACTTTCCGAAATAATCCGAAAGGAGCCAGCAGAGGTGTCTTTTGCGGAGACAATGATCACCCGACTTTTCGTTGTAACATTTTAGACAAACGACTACTTGCACTTTCAGCGCCAACGTTGTGAATCTCCGCTGTGTCAATCATCGCTCCTGATTTTCCCCGGCGCTCAATGAAGCTGCGAAAGGGACCACACACCGCCAGCACCACGCAGGAGAAGGCAAAGGAAGCCCACGGCGGTAGAGAAGGCCGAGGAGGAGCGGGTGCGGAGGGGAAAAGAAAATATTTGCCCAAGATGGGGTTTTCTTTTCCTTCCCGGAAAGCCCCCTCGATGTTCTCACTCCCGGGGAAGCTTGCCTGGGGTGTACCGCCTCAGTCAGGGCAGGAAATCCTGCGGGGTGCGTCTCCACTGTCGAATTAACGCAGTTTGACAGCACTTGAACTGCCATGGCTCAATGCTATGGTGTCATGGGGCTTGGAGAGCGACGAGACACTTATACCCTTTGGGAGAGAAGGCTAGTGACCTTGTAAAAGGACAGGGTTTTTATTATTATTAAAATATTAATAATTAATAATAATAATTAATAATTAATAATAATTATTAATAATTATTAGTAATTAATAATAATAATAATAGATCTCCCCACGATTCCCTAGCATTGAGCCTTGCCAGTTAGTGCTGTCGCTGCATTGATTCTACGTAGGAGAAATATCTCATTTCCTCGCTTTCATCACTCTACACACAAAAAATCCGGTTTCTGCCTCCTGCAGAATTCTGGAGTTTGTAGTTGAGTGAGGCTGTTAAAGGTTCCTCGCTAAATAACAAACCCCAGAATTCTGCAGGAGGCAGAAACCGTATTTAAAGTGGATTTTTTTCACTAGTGTGATTTTTTTTCCCCGTGTCAGGAGCGATTTGAGAAAATGCAAGTCGCTTCTGGTGTGAGAGAATTGGCCGTCTGCAAGGACGTTGCCTCATACTAGTGTGATGAGGGAGGCCCCTTCCACACAGCTGAAGAGTACAATCCCACATTATCTGCTTTGAACTTGGATATATGGCAGTGTGGGCTCAGCTAACCCAGTTCAAAGCAGATATTGTGGGATTTTCTGCCTTGATATCTAGGTTTATATGACTGTGTGGATGGTCACTGAGGCTCTCCCAGTGACATGTTTTAGTCCTGCCTCGCTTATTGCGGACTCGCTGTTTCGCGGATTTAAAAAAATATTAATGCACTTTTATTTCAGAGAAATATTTTCATTTATTTATTTATTATTTCGATTTATATACCACCCTTCCCAAAAAGGCTCAGGGTGGTTCACAACAATGAATAACACAAACACAACATAATAAGACCAGAGTGGAAATTATAGCTTTAGAGATTCAACGCCTCTGTCTTGAAAATCAAGAAAATCTGGTTACCAGTATTTTTTTTAAAAAAACTCCAAAATCAGAACAGTAAATAAAGACGAACACTCAAAAAACAGAGGAATTCCAGACAAGAATCAACCAGGGTGAACTAATCACCTCCCAACAAAGGATTCCCCCAGGTAGTAAGCAGCCAACGCTAATCAAGATGGCCAATTACAACATTCACACTTGCCTTTAAAAAAAAACAAGAGTTCTTTCTCCCAATCTGGAAATTCCACATATATATAAATCTCATTTTCCTAGTTTTCAACAGACCTCACAACCTCTGAGGATGTATGCCATAGATGCAGGCGAAACGTCAGGAGAGAATGCTTCTGTAACATGGCCATACAGCCCGGAAAACTCACAGCAACCTTCTTTTCTTTTGCAGTTTAATACATTTTGTCCCTGTTTTTAATGATAGTCCCAATTAGGAAATAGCATTTATAACCCAGGAATAGTGGGGTCTTTAGTTTTTAACTCAATATGGGTCCCCGGTTGTTATTGAAGGACAACTCCCATCACTATCAAATAATCAAATCAGATGTTATTGAAGGACAACACCCTCCACTTTTGATTATAAAGTCCACCGACCACTATGTTGCCTGATAGAAATTGTTTGTGTATACAGTGTTCCCTCGCTACTTCGCGGTTCGCTTATTGCGAATTTCAAAAAAATATTAATTTAAAATATGTATCGTGGTATTTTTTGCTGTTTTGTGGGGTTTTGCCACAGCCGCTCTCCAAGGCCCTTTCCCTCCTCAGTCCTCCCTCCCTCCAGCCTTGAAGGACCATTCCTTCCTTTCCTTCACTTTATTTTAAGTTTTAAAAGACTTAAATTAGTGTATAACTACTAAAATAATGTATGAATATTAAAATAAATAGCGTAACTCTATATCGCGGTTTTTCACTTATTGCGGGAGGTCCTGGAACCTAACCCCAGCGATAAGTGAGGGAACACTTTTTATTAATAATTTATTAATAATTTAATAATTAATAATTAATAATTATTAATAAATTATTAATATTTTATTAATAATTTATTGATAATTTATTAATAATTTATTAATTATTTTAATAGATCATTGTCTGGTCCTTTGAAGGCAACCATACAGCTGGCCTAGCCTTTGCTGAAAGTGAGATTGACAGCCTGCTCTAAGTTTTGAAATCAGGCATGTAGCCAGGGGGCTAGGGGGCTTCAGCCCCTCAGGGTTCTCAGGGTGGTCCGGTACATTAAAACTGTTATGCCTTCACTGGTACATTATTTAAACTGTTATGTTTATTCATATCATGACCTGATCACCATGCTCATTATATCCCACATTAATGGGGTTATTGGGATAACAATACAAAAGGTTTGCTAGGGTCAGGCCCTCTTCCAGCCAGGCCCCCATTTTGTTTCGAGGGGCTGAGTTTGGTTGGGGGGCTGAGACTGGGTGGAAGAGGGTCTACCCTGATGGGGGTATTGGGATAACAATAGCAAATCTTTTGTATTGTTATCCCAATAACCCCATTAATGTGGGATATAATGAGCATGGTGATCAGATCATGATATGAATAAACGTAACAGTTTAAATAATGTACCAGTAAGGCCTTTTCGCGGACCACCCTGAGAATTTCAATGGGGCTGAAGCCCACCCAGTCTAGCCCCCCCTGGCTACATGCCTGGCTAGGGTAAACCCTTTGCTTCCACCCAGTCTCAGCCCCCCCCAACCAAACTCACCCCCCCCCCCCCCAATCAAAATCCTGGCTACGGCCCTGTTTGGAATCCTGGGACTTGGAGGTTTGAGTTGGCCTTTTGTGCCCAAGACAGCTGATGCCTTCGCTGCGGCGCCTTACCTTCTCGGGCGGGGTGCTTGAAAGCCCCGGGCAGCTCTCCTCCTCCGCCGTGGAGCCCCACGCCGCCGGGCCCGTGGTGGTGGGCCTGCGCCTGCCAGTGGTGGTGGTGGTGGTGGGCCGGGCCCAGGTAGCTGCCCCCGCCGCCGCCGGGCCCCGCGTAGACCCCGGCCTGGTTGGCGGAGGGGTAGGCGCAGGGAGAGAGGAAGGGGCTCACCGCCGAGAGACCGGGGGCAGGCTGCCGGGGGTGGGAGGAAAAAGACACACAGAGAAGGTTGGTGGCCGCACAGGAAGGCAGAGCAACGCCTGCGGTTTAAGCGACCCTGCCAACACTAACCTAAACGGACAAAGCACCCGAGAGAGTAAGCCCATTGAATCCCATTCGTGGTGTATCTCTATCTCATTGACCCGGCCACTGCTCTTAAAGAGACAGCGGAGTTAATTAGGATTGTTGTTGCCTGCCTTCGAGATGTTTCAGATTGAAAGGGTCTTCCTCAGTCAGGGGCCCCTTCCACACAGCGGAATAAAATCCCATATGATCTGGAATATATGGCAGTGTGGACTCAGATAACCCAGTTCAATGCAATTACTGCGGGATTTTCTGCCTTAATATTCTGTGGGCCTTTCCACACAGCTCTATAGCCCAAAATATCAAGGCAGTAAATCCCACATTATCTGAGTGTGGATTCAGATAACCCAGTTCAAAACAGATATTGTGGGATTGTCATCCTTGATATTCTGGAATATAAAGCTTTGAGGAAAGGCCCTAGGTTAGCTGAATCCACACAGCCATATATTCCAGTTCAAAGCAGATAATGTAGGATTGGGGATAGGGCTGTGTGGAAGGGTCCCCAGATAACCCAGTTCAAAACAGAAAATGTGGGATGTTCTGCTTTGGTATTCTGGGGTATAGGGCTGCGTGAAAGAGCCTACAGAATATCAAGGCAGAAAATCCCGCAATAACTGCTTTGAACTTGGTCATCCACACAGCCCTATATCCCAGAATATCCGGGCAGAAAATCCCACCTTTTCTGTTTTGAACTGGAATATATGGCTCTGTGGACTCGGATAACACAGGGCCCTTCCACACAGCCCTATATCCCTAATCCCACATTATCTGCTTTGAACTGGAATATATGGCTCTGTGGACTCAGATAACACAGGACCCTTCCACACAGCCTTATATCCCAGAATATCAAGGCCCAAAAAATCCCACATTGTCCGCTTTGAACTGGAATATATGGCAGTGTGGAAGGGCCCACAGAATATCAAGGCAGGAAATCCCGCAATAACTTCTTTGAACTTGGTTATCTGAGTCCACACTGCCATATATTCAAGTTCAAAGCAGATAATGTGGGATTTTTTGCCTTGATATTCTGCGATATTGGGCTGTGTGGAAGGGCCCTGGGTTACATGACTGTGTGGAAGCACCCTGAAAGGATTAGAGAGTTAAAAGGCAGAAGAAGAACAACCTTCCTCATTAACTCGACTGTCTCATCAACCAAAAGCAGGTCCACACTTCCCATTGAAATCCCAATAGATTTATACTGGTCCAAACTGTGCTTCATTTTCAATATTCTATTATTCTTTCATGGATTTCCCCCCACTACAAATAAAATATGTGCAGTATACATAAAGGTTTTTTCTGGCTCCACAGCAGTCTACACTGCCATATAACCCAGATTATCGAATCAGAAATCAGATTATCTGGATTATCTGATTTGATAATCTGGATTATATGGCAGTGTAAACTGCTGTGGAACCAGAAAAAAACCGGAAATCAGATAATCTGGAAATCAGATAATCCAGATTTCCAGTTTATTTGATTTTAGGGTTTTTTTCTGCCTCTGCAGCAGTCTACACTGCCAAATAATCCAGATTAACACATCACATAATCCAGATTATCAGATTTCCAGATTATCTGATTTGAACTCTATTATATGACTCTACAGGTCCTTCCACACAGCCACATAACCCAGAATATCAAGGCAGATCATCCACAATAACTGCTTTGAACTGGGTTATATGAGTTCACACTGCCATTATATTCCAGTTCAAAGCAGAAAATGTCATATTTCATTCAGATGCGTGAAAGGGGCCTGAGTCCACACTGCTATATAATCCAGTTCAATGTGGATTTTATACAGCTGTATGGAAGGGGCCTACACTGCCATATAATCCAGTTCAAAACCAATAATCTGGATTTGATATGGCAGTGTAGATAGATCTTGAGGGACTGGCCCTTGGCTTTACAAAGTTTGAGGACCCTACATTGGGAAATTAATGCAGCTTGAAGTCAGGGCTCAATGTTATGGACGTTGTAGTTTGGTGAGGCACAGCTACAACTCCCATACCTCCATACCCTTGAGCCCTGGCAGGGAAAGTCGTGTCCAACTGCATTAATTCGACCCTGTAAAGGATATCCATAATTTGTCACTGAGACTAGATTCTACCACATAGGGAAAATTTCAGAACTGTACCGTTTACGAATGGTTTGCTTGGTTAGCGAAATTATCAAAAGTGGAAAGGGTAAATAGCTCTTCTACCCACCTCACCCACCCCCCCCCCCCACCCTGCCACGCACCAGCCTGTCCCATATTTCGCGGTTCTCCCGGTGAAGCCTGGTTTTACCTGCGGGTATTTCATCTCTGTATCCGCGGCCGCTTTCTCCAGAGCGCTGACCGCTTGCCCGGCGGCAGGGAAGGCGGTTCTGTTCGCACTGGGCCAGTCTTCCAGTTTAGGAGGGTAGGCAGGCCCCTCCGCCCCAGCCAGAGCCCCTGCGGAGAGAGGGAGCGAGAAGGCCTTAGCAGCCGCTCGGAGCAGCCCTTCCCTGGGCAGCCTGGCCCATCTTCCCAGCCCAGGGGTCGGACTCGCATTTGCCTTCGGGTTTCAGGGTTGTGTGTGTGTGTGGGGGGGGGGGGTTCCCAGACTGCAGGGAAAAGCGAAGAAAGCGACAGAGACACGCTAAAGACCCGGAGGGACCTTTTCCCATTGTTATTCTGCTCAGTGAAACGTTTGAGAAGGGGTTGCATTTCCTTCCCCCTTACTAATAAAAGCAGATCACAGCACAAATATATGTAGCCTATGTATAAACACACACTCACTTACACAAGGGTGGGTCAAAAAGCTATTATAGAAGGATACTTTTGTGTAGAACAGACATGGGCAAACTTCGCCCCCTCCGGGTGTTTGGACTTCAACTCCCACCATTCCTAACAGCCTACCAGCAACTGTGGGAGTCGGAGTCCAACACACCTAGAAGGCCGAAGTTTGCCCATACCTGGCGAAGAGGATATGATCTGTAGCAACTTCTGCTGTTATATGTTCATTCATAGCATTTGTAAGGCACAGGAGGCAAAACTTTTTGACCCACCGGTGTGTAGAGAGGGAGAGAGAGAGAATTGTACCGTATACAGGGCCGTAGCCAGGATTTTGATTGGTGGGGGGCTGAGTTTGGTGGGGGCTGAGTTTGGGGGGGGGCTGAGACTGGGTGGAAGAGGGTCTACCCTAGCAAACCTTTTGTATTGTTATCCCAATAACCCTATTAACGTGGGATATAATGAGCATAGTGATCAGATCATGATATGAATAAACATAACAGTTTAAATAATGTACCAGTAAGGCCTTTTCACGGACCACCCTGAGAATTTCGGGGGCTGAAGCCCCCCTTAGCCCCCCCCCTGGCTACATGCCTGACCGTATATATAAATATATACAACTAGCTGTCCCCTGCCACACCTTGTTGTGGCCCAGTCTGTGTATATGTGTTTTGTGTGTGTATATGTGTGTATATATATTGGTGTATATATGTGTTTACACACACATGGTTTAGCGCATGCGCTGTAATGTAATTTTTGTTGTTTTTTGGGCTTTTAAGTCTCTTCTGTAGTGTTTTTCAGTATTTTTATGAGTGATTATCATAAAAATTGGGCGTAAATTCGTCCTGTGGTTTTTGAGTTATGTTAATCCCACAAACGAACATTACATTTTTATTTATATGGATGCCTCAAATATATACAGACCAGGGCCGTAGCCAGGATTTTGATTCGGGGAGGGCTGAGTTTGATTCTTGATTCGGGAGGGGCTGAGTCTGAGTAAGAGAGGGACTACCCTACCAAACCTTTTGTATTGTTATCCCAATAACCCCATGAATGTGGGATATAATGAGCATGGTGATCAGATCATGATATGAATAAACATAACAGTTTAAATAATGTACCAGTAAGGCCTTCTCGAGGACCACCCTGAGAATTTCAGGGGGGGCCAAACCCCCTAAGCGCCCACCCCCATGCTTGATACAGGCGATCCCCCGAGTTAAAACATTCGCCTTACAAAGGACTCATAGTTAAGATCTGAAGGGAAATTCACTCCTGGAAGAGTTATCATGGGGAAAAGGTGTTTCTGCTTAAGCTTTCTCACCAATCCTTGTTTCCACAACAAGCCATTTTTCCCCCAAAATCCGATTCTCATAGGAAAGTGCAGTAAAATCTTCTAAACAGGAGTACAGACAGCAAAACAAACAACACAGGGGTATGAACGCTATGCTATCCACAGATATAGATTATTTAGAGGTAGAGGTAGAGATATAAAAGTGGAGTTACACTTAAGAAATGTACCTCTTTCTAAAAAAATAAATTCAAGAACAAACTTACAGAACATAGCTTGTTGGTAACTTGGGGACTGCCTGTATACACACACGCATACATACATATACATACACAAGTGGGTCAAAAAGTAACGCCTCCATCGCTCTAACTTTTATTTCTTTCACAGCTACTGGACCATCTAGGCATGATCTGATAGAGAGTGATTCTCAACCTTCCTAATGCCTCGACCCCTTAATACAATTCCTCATGTTGTGGTGCCCCCCCCCCCCCAAATAAAATTATTTTCTTTGGTACTTCATAACAGTAATTTTGCTACTGTTATGAATCGTCGTAGTGTAAATATCTGATATGCTAGATGTATTTTCAGTCGCTGGACCAAATTTGGCACACATACCCTATAAGCCCAAATTTGAATACTGGTGGGGTTTGGGGGGCGGGATTGATTTTGTCATTTGGGAGTTGTAGTTGCCGGGATTTATAGTTCACCTGCAATCAAAGAGCATTCTGAACTCCAGTAACTATTGAATTGAACCAAACTTAGCACACAGAACTCCCATGGCCAACAGAAAATACCGGAAGGGTTTAATGGGCATTGACCTTGAATTTTTGGAGTTGTAGTTCACCTGGATCCAGAGAGCATTGCGGACTCAAACAATAATGGATCTAGACCAAACTTGGCACAATACTCAATATGCCCAAAGGTGAACACTGGTGGGGTTTGGGGAAAATAGACCTTGACATTTGGGAGTTTTAGTTGCCGGGATTTATATTTCACCTATAATCAAAGAGCATTCTGAACTCCAGTAACTATTGAATTGAACCAAACTTAGCATACAGAACTCCCATGGCCAACAGAAAATACCGGAAGGGTTTGGTCGACATTGACCTTGGGTTTTTGGAGTAGTACTTCACCTGGATCCAGAGAGCACTGTGGACTCAAACAATGATGGATCTAGATCAAACTTGGGACAAATACTCAATATGCCCAAATGTGAACACTGGTGGGGTTTGGGGGAAAATAGACCTTGACATTTGGGAGTTTTAGTTGCTGGGATTTATAGTTCACCTATAATCAAAGAGCATGCTGAACACCACCAACGATAGAATTGGGCCAAACTTCCCACACAGAACCCCATGACCAACATAAAATACTGTGTTTTCTGATGATCTTTGGCACAACTCTGACACCCACTTTGCGACCCCCCCCCAAGGGCTTCCGACCCCCATATTGAGAAGCAAGTGGAAATTCGTCAAGAGTTCCTTCATCAGGATAATGCACGCCCACACGGGGCTATGATCTGTAGTAGTAACTATTGCTGTTATATGTTCATTCATAACGACCTCTAGGAGGCAAAACTTTTTGACCCACCGCTATAAGTGTGTGTGTATTCTATCAATCTATCAATCTATCTATCTATCTATTAATCTATCTATCTATCTATCAATCTATCAATCTATCTATCTTGGTTTTTAGGCCTGCTCCTGAGGTTATTTGGAGCTGCTGATTCAGAAAATTGCATTGGATAGACCGCATCAGCTCTAGCTTCGTAGATGTGGTTATGTTCTGTATCTCAAAAACTAGCAATTTTTGGAAGGAACAAGTCACACAGGTCCAGAAAAGACATCAAAATGTTTGTTTCTCGGCGTAATGAAAGCAATGCGGATTTATTTCTGAAACGCCTGCTTTCTAGCCGCTCCAGACTGTGTTTGGGTGGGAACTAGTCGCCATGGCGAAGGGTGGGATCCAGCCCAAGCCCACCAAACCCGGACTACCACGCCGGCTCCCATATCGCGAGGTCTTACATTCAGTGCATATAAATGCAAACAGCTTTTGCCAAGAATTCATTTGAAACATATTCTCCCATTTCCACGCCTGTTTCCTTTGAAGGGGCCAGTTTTGCGGGACTTCATCCCACTCCCACACCATTTCTAAGGGGAACCGCTGTATCAAATTGGGAAGGGAGAGGAGGGGGAGATCCATTGCTCAGCCAAACCCAATTGGATCCAAACTAATTTGGGGGGGGCGACATCGATCGGTGGAGAGTTCATGAGTTACTGCCACAGACAACTTTGGGCCCTACCAGACATGCCCTATATCCCAGGATCGGATCACAGATTTTCTGTTTATCCCGGATTATCTGACAGTGCGGACTCATATAATCCAGTCTAAAGCAGAACACCTGGGATAGGATCCTGGCAGGGCCGTAGCCAGGATTTTGATTTGGGAGGGGTTGAGTTTGATTGGGGGGGGGGGGGTAAATCTGAGTGAGAGAGGATCTACCCGAGCAAACCTTTTTATTGTTACCACAATACCCCCATGCATATGGGATATATTGAGCATGGTGATCAGATCATGATATGAATACACATAACATGTTTTTTCATATATATATATATATAGAGAGAGAGAGAGAGAGAGAGAGAGAGAGATACATATATATATATATATATATATATATATCAGTAAGGCCTTCTCGCGGACCACCCTCAAGCCCCCCCAAGCCCCCCCCCCCCTGGCTACATGCCTGGATCCTGGGATAAAGAACCTGCCTGGAAGGGCCCTGAGTTACTGCCACCCACAACATGGGAAGGGAGACGTAAGCAGAGAGCTGGACTTCTATAACGATAATAATAATAATAGATAAAATCTTTATTTATAACTCGCCACCATCTCCTCAAAGGGGACTCGAGGTGGCTAACATGAGGCCAAGCCCAAAAGCAGTACAACACAATAAAAGACAAAACAGCAAGGAAAAAAAATATATAAACAAACATAACAAAATATATAAAATAAAAGAACTATGAATTGTTCAATTAAACAATTTATAATTTTCGTAATAAAAGTTTATGAATTGTTCAACTAAACAACAAAGAACCCCCTCGGCACAATGGGCTAAACCCTTTCGCCAGCAGGACTGCTGACTGGAAGTTGGGGAGCAGGGAAGACCGACAGGTCGGAGGTTCAAATCCGAGGAGAGTGTGGAAGAGCTCCCTCTGTCAGCTCCAGCTTCCCAGGTTGGCAGTTCCAATGGGGAGTGGGGTGAGCTCAACTCAGAGTTAAGATAGTAGAATTCTTGCTGAGTTTTTCCCTTTCTGTGTTCAAAATCCACCCTAATAAATAAATAAATGAACAGTAGGAAGCCCCCCCCCCCCCCATGCAACGGGTTAGACCCTTGTTCCGGCAGAACTGAAGACCGACAGGTCGGAGGTTCAAATCCGCGCAGAGTGCGGATGAGCTCCCTCTGTCAGCTCCAGCTTCCCATGCGGGGTCATGAAAGAAGAGGGTAAAACATCCGAGTGTCCCCTGGGTTAACGTCCTTGCAGACAGCCAATTCTCTCATACAGGAAGCGACTTGCTGTGTCTCAAGTTCTCCTGACAAGGGGGGGGGGGACTATTAAATAGCAGGGATTGTTTAGGGCAGTGTTTCCCAACCTTTTTTGAGCCACGGCACACTTTTTACATTTGCAAAATCCTGGGGCACACCACCAACCAAAATGATACAAAATGACACTCTAACACAGTAATACATATAATTATATTTATACACTCAGTTTGAAATCTGGGCCTGTTACGATGAACTCAACATAGATATCCTGACAGGAATGGCAGAAAGACACAAACTTCCCACACAGAACTCCCAGAACCAAGAGAAAATGCTATAAGAGTTTGGTGGGCATTGACCTTGGGTTTTGGAGTTGTACTTCACCTATATCCAGAGAGCACTGTGGACTCAAACAATGTTGGATCAGGACCAAACTTGGCATGAATACGCAATATGCCCAAATATGAACGCAGATGGAATTCAGGGGAAATGGACCTTGACATTTGGGAGTTGTAGTTGCTGGGATTTATAGTTCCCCTACAATCAAAGAGCATACTGAACCCCACCAATGATAGATCTGGGCCAAACTTCCCACAGGGAACCCCCAGGAGGCAAGAGGAGGTCTCTACTTGGGGAATGCATGGAGAAGGAGAGACCAAGTAGACAAGGGGGGGGGGGGTGTTTGTATTTTGTGCTTTTATCGAGGTAGGTTTCTTAGGGTTTTTATACTTCAACACACTAGACTCTCCCCCCTCTCCTCCTGGAGATTCCAATTTCCCATGATCGCTCGGGACCAGGCATGTAGGGGGGGCGCGCGCTAAGGGGGCTTCAGCCCCCCCCGAAATTCTCAGGGTGGCCCGAGAAAAGGCCTTACTGGTACATTATTTAAACTGTTATGTTTATTCATATCATGATCTGATCACCATGCTCATTATATCCCACACTAATGGGGTTATTGGGATAACAATACAAAAGGTTTGCTAGGGTAGACCCTCTTCCACCCAGTCTCAGCCCCCCGAACCAAACTCACCCCCCAAATCAAAATCCTGGCTACGGCCCTGCTCGCGACACACTAGTGTGCCCCGGCACACTGGTTGGGAAACACTGGTTTAGGGTTTAAAAACCAAAAGGCGACAGATTCCCTTTCCAATTCCTACCAAACAAAATAAAGGAAAGGGAAGTTAAATTTAATTACCAAAAAAATTCTGAAACCGGAACACATTTTTTTCTAGTTTTCTAGGAACAACCCGAAGTCTTAAAATATATTATCCCTGTGTAATCTGGAGCCGTCTCAAGGAGTTTGTGGGTCTCTCGCATTTAACGTAATAGTAGCTAATCGGCAAGAAGGAAATCAAGGACGGAGTCTCTTTCTCTAAAGCCGGAAGGAGGGTATTTGGGGAGGTTGTGATCCTGCAAAACGACGGGATGAACTTTCTCTCCCCCCCCCCCAAACCCCCAAACTCCCGCTTTCTTTTCAAGGGGAGGCAGGCGGGCTCCGGCTTTTGCGGTTGGCAATCTATCATCGCTTCGAAAATATTTTCCACATTTTTTCATAAGACGTTCAAGATGTCGGGGCCTTTCCTCCAGCAAGAGACGGAGTTCTGTCTGTAGCCGAGCCGTGGCCTTCGAGGTTCAGAGCCCCAGAGCAGTGATTCTCGGCCTTCGAGTCCCTATTCCTTCCTCACACAGGCTCTGGGATTTAGGGGGACACCCTTAAGACCCAAATCTTTGGACTTCGAAGAGAAACTAAACCAAAACCGTTGATAAAGAAACAGATTTTGTGTCGTTCCAGATTCCTAAATATCCTAAAAGCATCAGCTTCTATGCCAGTGTTTCTCAACGTTCCTAGTGCCATGACCCCTTAATACAGTTCCTCATGTTGTGGTGACCCCCAACCATAAAATTATTTTGGTTGCTACTTCATCACTGTAATTTTGCTACTGTTATGAATCGTAACGTAAATACCTGATTGGATACATTTTCATTCAGTGGTCCAAATTTGGCACAAATACCCAATAAGCCCAAATTTGAATACTGGTATGGGGGGGGTGCGCGTTGGGGTGTGTGTGGATTGATTTAGTTATTTGGGGATTGTAGTTGCTGGGATTTACCATTAACCTACAATCAAAAAAGCATTCAGAACTCCACCAGCAATGGAATTGACCCAAAACTTGGCACACAGAACTCCCATGACCAACAGAAAATACTGGAAGGATTTGGTGGGCATTGACCTTGAGTTTGGGAGTTGTAGTTCGCCTACATCCAGAGAGCACTGTGGATTCAAACAATGATGGATCTGGACCAAACTTTGCACGAAGACTCAATATGCCCTAATGTGAACACTGGTGGGAGTTTGGGGAAAATAGACTTGACACTTGGGAGTTGTAGTTGCTGAGATTTATAGTTCACCTACAACCAAAGAGCATTCTGAACCCCACCAAAGATGGAATTGGGCCTAACTTCCCACACAGAACCCCCATAACCAACAGAAAATAATGGGTTTTCTGATGGTCTTTGGCTACCCCTCTGACACCCTCTCGTGACCCCCCCAGGGGTCCCGACCCCCAGGTTGAGAAACACTGTTCTATGCCATCTTGGAAGCTTAGCAGGTCAATCCCCGGTTAGTGCTTGGATAGCAGACAAGTACGGGATGCCATGGGCAAACTTGGGCCCTCCAGGTGCTTTGGACTTCAACTCCCATCATTCCGATTGGTTGCCACTGTGGTATAATTTGCATATGGTTTCTGATTGGCCAGCCTCAACATTCTAACACTCTTAAGCAGTTGGGGGGGGGAGGGCCTGAGGCTGTTAGGAATGATGGGAGTTGAAGTCCAAAACACTTGGAGGGCCCAAGTTTACCCATGGCTGCTTTAGGCGATATAATAGGGGAACTCAAGAAAAACCTATTCATAAGGTGGCCATAAGTCCCTGCCTTATCATTACACTGGCCAACCCATATTTTGGTGCCTCAAAAGTTAGCCCTGTTTCTGGGGTATATTTCACCTGCTCATTACAAAAATAGCACCAGTTTCTCCCCATCAGCTCTTGTTTTTGAGATACAGAACATAGTGGTTTCTGAGATATACAGTAGAACATAGTGGATTCTGAGATACAGAACATAGTGGTTTCTGAGATATAGAACATAGTGGATTCTGAGATACAGAACATAGTGGTTTCTGAGATACAGAACATAGTGGTTTCTGAGATACAGAACATAGTGGTTTCTGAGATACAGAACATAGTGGTTTCTGAGATACAGAACATAGTGGTTTCTGAGATATAGACCATAGTGGTTTCTGAGATACAGAACATAGTGGTTTCTGAGATACAGAACATAGTGGTTTCTGAGATACAGAACATAGTGGTTTCTGAGATACAGAACATAGTGGTTTCTGAGATACAGAACATAGTGGTTTCTGAGATACAGAACTTAGTGGTTTCTGAGATACAGAACATAGTGGTTTCTGAGAGACAGAACATAGTGGTTTCTGAGATACAGAACATAGTGGTTTCTGAGAGACAGAACATAGTGGTTTCTGAGATACAGAACATAGTGGTTTCTGAGATACAGAACATAGTGGTTTCTGAGATACAGAACATAGTGGTTTCTGAGATACAGAACATAGTGGTTTCTGAGATACAGAACATAGTGGTTTCTGAGATACAGAACATAGTGGTTTCTTCTAGTCAGAGGAAAAGTGATAACCATATCTATGGCCCCTTCCACACATCTGAATAAAATCCCACATTATCTGCTTTGAACTGGAATATATGCCAGTGTGGACTCGAATAACCCTGTTCAAAGCAGACATTGAGGGCTGTTCTTCCTTGACAGGGCTGGATTATAGGGCCGAGGTAATGCTGCAGGTCCAGCGCCTCAAACAACCCCTGGAACAGGCCTAAAACAAAGACACTGGGATGTTTTTTGTTTTTGGGTTCTGCTACCATTACTATTACTATTGTTACTGCAACACTCCTGGCTTTGGCATACACGGGAAATGGCTTTTCACCGTCCCAAATCGAAATAATAATCTGCAAAGTCGTTGTAGAGAGCGACATAAATGCTCACGGTGCCAGTTTGTTTAATTCATCCATATTCATTCGGACTCCCGGAAACATTATTATTTGAGGAAGCGCAGTAAGCTCTAAAAAACCCTTTTCCTGGTAAGCGATTTTGTGACTTTCTTCCCTCTTCCTCGAATGAATTAATACTCTTTGTTTCTGGTTTAACTACATGCAAATCCACAAAAAAAAAAAACAAATTCGAAATTCGAGGGAAACTATTTTTGTTTGCATGTACCTCAATACCACTTATTCTCATGACATTTAAACACAGCGACTTAATCTCGGAGCTAAGTCACACTCTCTCAGTCTCAGAGGAAAGCAAAGGTAAACCCCTTCTGAACAAACATTGCCTGAGGTCCCTATGGTCAGTATAGACTCATATAATATAATGCATTTTAGCTGCATTGAAGTGATTTATATAAATCTATACTGACCATATAATGCAGTTTGCAACTGCATGATAGGGAAGTGTAAATGGGGTTTAAATCTGGATTAATTTGCCATGTAATGCAATTTCAGAATGCAGATTTAGGCCCCTTCTGCACTGCCATACAAAATCCAAATTATCTGCTTTGAATTGGTTTACATGGCAGTGTTGATTTATGTAATCCAATTCAAACCAGATAGTGTGGATCATCTGATTTGATAATCTGGATTATACGGCAGTGTAGAAGGGGGCTGAGTCTGGATCTACATTGCCATATAATGCAATTCCAGAAAGTAGATTGACTGCATTGTATACATATCAAAGGGCCCCATCTACTCTGCTATATAAAATCCAGATTATCTGTTTTGAATGGGATTATATGGCAGTGTAGATTTACAAAATCCGGTTCAAAGCAAATAGGCGACTGCTTTGATAATCCGGATTATATGGCAGTGTATCAGGGGGCTGAGTCTGGATCTACATTGCCATATAATGCAATTCCAGAAAGTAGATTGACTGCATTGTATATATATCTACGGCTCCATCTACTCTGCTATATAAAATCCAAATTATCTGCCTTGAACGGGATTATATGGCAGTGTAGATTTACATGATCCAGTTCAAAGCAAATACTGCTTTGATAATCTGGATTATATGGCTGTATAGAAGGGACCCACTTTGCCATATAATCCAGTTCAATACAGTTGATTCTTGAAACTGCATTATTTGGAAGTGTAGATGGGGCTCTTTGAATAAGGGTGAACTACAACTCCCAGATTCCCAGGGCAATCACCCCCAAACCCTCCCAGTATGCACAGTTGCCCATGTTTAATTATCTGTGTGCCAAGCTTGGTCCAAATCCGTTCTTGACTGTTCAGTGCTCTCTGGATAAGGGTGAGCTACAACTCCCAGACAGGCATGTAGCCGGGCTAAGGGGCTTCAGCCCCCGAAATGCCCCCCAAAACTCAGCCCCCTCCGAAACAAAATCCTGGCTACGGCCCTGCTCCCAGATGTTCTGCCAGTAGCTACACACAGTTGCCCATGTTGGGTCTGTGTTGGCTGAGTTCAGTGCTCTCTGGATAAGGGTGAACTACAACTCAGATGCCTTGGGCAATCACCCCCAAACCCTGCCGGTGTGCAGTTCCCGCCGCAGCGCCCTCTTTCGTGGGGGGAGGGTGCCTGGTTGGATCCACTTCCGGGATGGGACCCCCTTTCTCTCCCCCGCCCCGTTTACTCACCGCTCTGTTCCATGAAGGCGCGGATGCCCAGGATGTTGCTGACGGAGTGGGCCGAGGGCCAGGAGCGGGGCAGGCCGACGTGGGCGGCCGAGAGCGGGACCCCCGGGTGGCTGCCCAGCTTGGCGGCGGCGGGGTAAGGGTACTGGTAGATGTGGTTGTAGGGCAGGGCGGGCTGCGGAGGGCCAGGGTGCTTGCAGCTGCCCCCTCCCTCGTAGGGCCCCCCTCCTCCGCCGCCGCCTCCGCCCGACGGGGCTGCTCCGGGCTGCGAGAGGCTGCCGATCTTGTTGCGGAGGATCCTGCTGATGGAGCTGACGGAAGGCACGTTGTACTTGTCGCAGACGCCGTCGGCCAAGAGCCGGTCGCGGATCTCCCAGGCGAAGATGCCCGGGTCGCCCTGCTTGTAGTCCCGGATGTGCTTGACCACGTTGGGGGTGGTGACGCGGGGCTTGCTGCCCCCGATGGCCCCCGGCAGGATGGAGCCGGTCTCGTGGTAGCGGGCCAGGATCTTGCTGACGCAGCCGTGCGAGACCCGCAGCTGGCGGCTGATGTCGCAGGGGCGGATGCCCAGCTGGGCCAGCTCCACGATGCGCAGCCGGATGGCGTTGGGCAAGGGGCGCCCGTTCACGAAGACGCCGCCCAGCTGGTTCACCTCGCCGTAGCTCTGCTCTGGAGCGGGGAGGGGGGGAGGAAGGAAGAAGGGTCAAGGCAAAGAGTTAGCAAACGGCCCGGCGCTTCCAGCGGCACCGAGGCTGAGAAGGAACGCGCTGGGGTACAATTGACGCCCACCAAGGAAGGCCAACGAAGGGATGCCGCCCACCTCTGCCCCTTCCGCCGCGTTGCCCCCCTCGCCCTTACCCATAGTAGCCACTGCCAGCCCGGAGGCGCCGCCGGAGCCCGGCCTCTCTCCCCGCCGCCCTCAGGCAGCAGCAGCGGCGGGCGCATAAGGCAGCAGCGAGCCGGGACCCTTCCGAAAGCCGAGTAGGAAGCGAGCGAGCGAGCGATCTCCCGGGAAAGCTCGCGGATCCCTTTCGGAGGAGGCGCCGGCGCCGCTTGACGTGTCCCGCGCGTCACCCTCGAGGAGGCTCGCGATGGAGGTGCCGCGCGGACCAGATTGGCTCCGAGGGGTGTCTACGGCCCCAGAGAAGCCCCTAAGGGGGCGGGACTTGATGTGGAACCGCCTCCTCCGGAGCCCGCCCCGCCCCCATCCCCGAAGCCCCCTCCTCCCGCGAAAGAGTCCAAGGGAGGCGTGAATGGGTCGCATTGGCGTGGCCATGCTTGGCCTCTATACGCTCGCCGCCCTTTCCCGTTTCCCAAGAGAAGGAAGCCCGTTCCCCTGAGTGTCAGCAAGGTCAGCGACCCGAAACACCTGCCACCGTTGACCTCCCTTCCCGAGTGTCAGTTGGAGCCGCGGGCTCTCTCTGGTTCGTTTGCACTGGAACCAAGGGAAGAAAGCGGTGCTGGGCGAACTTGCCTCAAATGAGCAGCACCTATTTCCGAAGACTTTTGGAAGGCCCCTTAAAATCCGAGTTTGGGCCTATTAAGCCGCCGGAGTTTCTGGGTCTTGACAAGCACAGAACTGCTGCCTGTTTGTCTGTAAGCAGTCCCCTGAAGACACCCTCCTCTCTTCCTTATTTCTGTGGCTTCCTTCCTTCCCTTCCTTCTTCCCTTCCTTTCTTCGTCCCTTCCTTCTTTCTTCCCTTTCTTTCTTTCTCCCTGCCTCCCTCCCTTCTTCCCTTTGTTCTTCCTTCCTTTCTCCCTCCTTACCTCCTTCCCTTCCTTTCTTCTTCCCTTCCTTCCTTCCTTCCCCCCTCCGTCTTTCCCTCCCTTCCTTCTTCCCTTCCTTTCTTCTTCTCTTCCTTCCTTCTTCCCTTCCTTCCTTCCTTCCCTCCCTTCTTCCTTTTTTTTTTCCTCCCTTCCTTTCTTATTCTCTTCCTCCCTTCTTCCCTTCTTCCCTTCCTTCTCTCCCCCTCCGTCCTTCCCTCCTTTTCTTCTTCCCTTCCTTCTCTCCCCCTCCGTCCTTCCCTCCTTTTCTTCTTCCCTTCCTTCCTTCCTTCCTTCCTTCCTTCCTTCCTTCCTCCTTCCCTTCCTTCCTTCCCTCCCTTCTTCCTTTTTTCTTCCTCATTTGGGAGTTACAGTTTCTTATTCTCTTATTCTCTTCCTCCCTTCTTCCCTTCTTCCCTTCCTTCTCTCCCCCTCCGTCCTTCCCTCCTTTTCTTCTTCCCTTCCTTCCTTCCTTCCTTTCTCCTTCCCTTCCTTCCTTCCCTCCCTTCTTCCTTTTTTCTTCCTCCCTTTCTTCTTCTCTTCCTTCCTTCTTCCCTTCCTTCTCTCTCCCTCCGTCCTTCCCTCCTTTTCTTCTTCCTTTCCTTCCTTCTTCCTTCCTTCTTCCCTTCCTTCCTTCCTTCCCTCCCTTCTTCCTTTTTTTTTTTCTCCCTTCCTTTCTTCTTCTCTTCCTTCTTCCCTTCATTCCTTCCCCCTCCGTTCTTCTCTCCCTCCCTCCCTCCCTCCCTCCCTCCCTCCCTCCTTCCTTCCTTCCTTCCTTCCTTCCTTCCTTCCTTCCTTCCTTCCTTCCTTCCTTCTCAATATTTGCTGGGGATAAAGAACCACCGTTTGTCCTCGGGGAATGTTTTACCGACGGCATACTATCCGAAGAAAAAGGGTTGATTCCTTGCGCAGGAAGATCGCAATCGATCGCGAGGAGCCTTCAAGGACACCACCCAACCCACTTGAGCTCTAGTTTCCCTCGAAACGAATTGCTCCCAGAAATATAAGCGATAGGGCTTCCTTTGCATCCTCTGTAAAGAGAGGAGTCGGGCCGGGAGAAGACGTTCCTAAGGAAGAAATGACGTAAATAATAATAATGATCGCTCCCGATCCTACTCAGTTACTCAACTGGGTCACAAACGCGTAGGGAGATCAGTCAGTCCTACCGATGACGACGAGACCTGCATCCGAATAATAACGTTTTTGATCTCAAAAGAGGGAGAAGGCATTTTAGAACAAGCCAAGAATGTAGCTTTTTAAACGTACCTTGATCATGGGAAAGAGTTTCTTTTGAAAAGCGAGCACTTCCCTTTCTCGAAATGCCACCCTCAGATTTATGTTGCGGGGAGGGTCAAAAAGTTTTGCCTCCTGTGTCATAAAAAACGTTATGAATGAACGATAACAGCAGAAGTTGCTACAGATCATAGCCTGAACCATCATCTACACATACGCCATCGTTTAACCCAGGCATCAGAACCATTTTGGAGAAATTCTGGGTTTTGCTTCGTGACCCAAGCTGTTTTAAGGTCATTGACTCTGAAACCACCGAGCTTGTCCTTCAGAGGTCCAAACAGATGAAAGTCCATTACAGGTCCCCATAAGCATCCTTCAAGCGATGATGGTGCACCACCTTTGGCCAGAAATTCAGTGAGGACTCTTTCTTTTAGCTTCCGATTCATGGTATTAATCAGTCAATCTGAAAAAAGACAAAACTATATCAGTAGAGTAAGGTTACCTCTATCAGATCATGTATAGATAGGCCAGTACATGTGAAAGAAAGAAAAGTTAGAGTGATGGAGGCATTACTTTTTGACCCACCCCACACACATGCATATATACCATAATACAGTGTTTCCCAACCTTTTTTGAGCCTCGGCACACTGTGTTAGAGTGTCATTTTGTGTCATTTTAGTTGGTGGTGTGCCCCAGGATTTTGCAAATGTAAACAGTGTTTCCCAACCTTTTTTGAGCCTCGGCACACTTTTTACATTTGCAAAATCCTGGGACACACCACCAACTAAAATGACACAAAATGACACTCTAACACAGTAATACATATAGTTAATATGTTTTTAAATGTATTTATACACTCAGTGTGAAACCTGGATCTGTTTCGATGAACACAACATAGATATCCTGGCAGGAATGGCAGAAAGACACAAACTTCCCACACAGAACTCCCATAACCACGAGAAAATGCTATAAGAGTTTGGTGGGCATTGACCTTGAGTTTTGGAGTTGTAGTTCACCTATATGGCTATGTTTTTGTATGATCGTTTATAAGATGTAATTTTATGCGTTTTAATCTTAGATGTTTTGTATGCTGATTTTATATGCTGTTTTTATATGTTGTAAACCGCCCTGAGCCTCGGGAAGGGAGGTTTATCAAGTCTAAATAAATAAATAAATAAATAAATAAATAAATAAATAAATAAATAAATAAATAAATAATATCCAGAGAGCACTGTGGACTCAAACAATGTTGGATCAGGACCAAACTTGGCATGAATACTCAATATGCCCAAATGTGAACACAGATGGAGTTTGGGGAAAATAGACCTTGACATTTGGGAGTTACAGTTTCTGGGATTTATAGTTAACACACAAAGAGCATCCTGAACTCTTGCAACAATGGAATTGAACCAAACTTGGCATATTGAACTCTCAGTACCAACAGAAAGTACTGAAAGGGTTTGCTTGGGAATTGACCTTGAGTTTGGAAGTTGTAGTTCACCTACACCCAGAGAGCACTGTGGACTCAAATAATGATGGATCTGGACCACACTTGGCATGAATATTCAATAATACCAACTATGAACACACACGGAGTGCCTTTATCGGAGGTAGGTTTCTTAGGGTTTTTATACTTCAACACACTAGACTCTCCCCCTCCCCCCTGGAGGTTCCAATTTCCCACGGCCAGGCATGTAGGGGGGGGGGCTAAGGGGGCTTCAGCCCCCCCGAAATTCTCAGAAGGCCTTACTGGTACATTATTTAAACTGTTATGTTTATTCATATCATGATCTGATCACCATGCTCATTATATCCCACCTTCATGGGGTTATTGGGATAACAATACAAAAGGTTTGCTAGGGTAAACCTCTTCCACCCAGTCTCAGCCCCCCCCCGAACCAAACTCAGCCCCCCCCCCCAACCAAAATCCTGGCTACGGTCCTGCCCACGGCACACCTGATGATCACTCACGGCACACTAGTGTGCCCCGACACACTGGTTGGAAAACACTGCCATAATAGACTCACAAAACCGGAGTTGAAAATAATTTTAAAAGCATTCTCTCCTGACGTTTCGCCTCCATCTACGGCAGAGACCTCACAACCTCTGAGGATGCCTGCCATAGATGCAGGCGAAAGATCAGGAGAGAATGCTTCTAAAACATGGCCATATAGCCCGACAAACCTACAACAACCCAGTCATTCCGGCCATGAAAGCCTTCCACGATACATTATTTGGATCCCCAAACTAATGTTCATGGGATCCCCTTAAACATATCTGAAATTAACCAAGCTCGATGTGTTTGTGTCATTTCTACCCAACTTCTTGCTTTTTCAATCTCGTTTTCGTATTATTTCTCTCCCACTGCGCTTGGATTGGCATCGGAATTAAGGTCGGAAAGGGTGGCATCTCTGTACTTGCTCGGTGGGTGTCGTTAAACCCTTCCACGCGTGTCGGAACCCAACCTTTTCGAGAAGCACCTTACAGGGACGCGCGGGGGTCGTGCCTCGCCTGGCCAACTCTCTCACCGTGGCCTCTGATGTCGTGTCAATGTTTGTGTTCTGGACTTGGGTCCGCTTCAATCGCCCAAGGCCGTACCCAGCCCCGTTGGGAGCCCACCCGTTTCGATGAGAGAGACGAAGCCCCTCAGGGTGCGTGAACTGAACTCGGAGTTTATGGGCAAACAAACGCCAAACGATCTGGAATCAAATTGCCCACGAAGGGGGTTAAACCCAGGGTACAGACTCACAGCGATGGTTCTATGGACGTGAATGAGAAAACGCCGATCCAGAAGGAAAGAGGCAACCAGGCGAAACTGCACAAACCTCTATCTGTGTGAACAGGAAAGATTGAAGCAAACAATCACTTGAAAGTCCGAAAGTTAAGCTAGGGCGGCCCGCTACCTACGCATTGCTTTGTGTTTCTAAGGCTGCCAAATGAGTTAAATTAAATGGGTAGCCCCAGGGCCGTAGCCAGGATTTTGTTTCGGAGGGGCTGAGTTTGGTTGGGGGGCTGAGACTGGGTGGAAGAGGGTCTACCCTAGCAAATCTTTTAAATTGTTATCCCAATTCACCCCATTAATGTGGGATATAATGATCATTATGATCACCTCATGATATGAATAAACATAACAGTTTAAATAATGTACCAGTAAGGCCTTTTCCACCCACCCTGAGAATTTCGGGGCTCAAGCCCCCAGCCCCCTGGCTACATGCCCGTAGCCCCATAACTGTTAGCATAATCACGCTGGATCTACACAGCCCATAAATTATTATTTTATTTATTTGCATCATTTATTTATTTAAAATTTTTGTACCCCCAACCTTCTCACTGCCAGGCTTACAGCAAAATTCAATGCCATACAAATTTAAAACACCTTAAAACAGCATATTAAAATACATTAAAACAGAGATACATAAAAAAACACATTGCCATTAAAACCACATTCAACTCAGTCTATAAAAGTGGTCACCCATTTCTGATTGAAATCAATCTCAGTTTATTCTGGGAAGGCCCTTTGCAATTCCGCAATGTAAGCGGCCGCGTAGGGCGCGACCGGCTGGGCGGGGCGTCACTGGCTGGGAAGGGCGCCGCCACGCCACCCTGCCTCCCCCACCACCGCCCCTCCGCCTCCGCTGCCGCTGCACAGCTGGCCCCACGCACCGGCTGCGGCGCGCCTCCCAAAGCACGGACAGTTCTGCACATGCGCGAATGTCCGCTGGGTCCCGAGCGCGCCTGCGCGCTGGCTCCAACGCCGCAGGCGCGCTCGGGACCCAGCGGACATTCGCGCATGCGCAGAAATGTCCGTGCTTTGAGAGGCGCCGCGCAGCCGGCGCATGGGGCCAGCTGTGCAGCGGCGGCGGCGGAGGCGGGACCGAGTGACATGGCGGCCGGGGGGGGGGGCACCAAAATTTTCTTTGCCTACCCCCCTGGAAAAGGTCAGGCCGGCCCTGCGAGTCGTTCCACATCCAAGTCTTCACTCGCCTCCTGAAGGACAACAGGAAGGGGGCAGATTTAACATTGCTTGGGAGGGAGTTCCACAGCCAAGGGGCCACAACAGAGAAGGCCCTGTCTCTCGTCCCCACCAGACACGCTTGCGAAGATGGCGGGATCGAGAGCAGGGCCTCTCCAGGGGATCTTAATGTCCTTGATGGTTCATAGGGGAGAATCCAGGGAGAATTTATATTCCACCCTTCTCACCCTGCAGGGGGCTCGGGGCTGATTACAATATACATATACAAGCAAACATTCAATGCCATAGACACACAACATATAGATAGACAGAGGCAATTTAACATTCCAGTTTCTGGCCACCAGGGGGAGCTGTTGCATTCCTTCATTCTTTTTGCTCCTCATTCTTTGCATACTTCCTGGATATTTTTATGGCCTCGTAAATCAGTTAAATTAGCCTCCCTACTGAAGTGGTGCCTTAATTTTCTACCTGACAGATGCAACTGTCTTTCCGATTGCAAAGGTAAACAAAGAGCTACACAATTGGTTGAGAGCTCACCCCGACTCAAGCTTCGAACTCATGACCTTCTGGTCAGTAGAGATCTTATGCAGCTGACTCCCAGCCAGCTGCACCACAGTCCCTGTGCAATGATCCAGATTATCAAAGCAAATAATCCGGACTATGTATTTGAACCGGATTATATGAGTCTACAGTGCCATATAATTCATATATATATATATATATATATATATATATATAACACACAATAATAATTATAACATATAAAATAATAAATAAAATAATAAAAAATACTAATTGAAAATATTAAAAACATAAAAAACATATAATAAGTTCAAAGCAGATAATCTGGATTTTATATGACAATGTAGACCGGGCTTCAGAGAAACGATGACCCCTTCCACACTGCCATATAACTGTTGGGAATCCAGAGCTGTTAGGCTCAAAAATAACCCTCCTTGGAGGTGATTCCACCAAAAATAAAGCAGAGTGCAGAATGCAAGATTCATATGCAACAGAAACTTACATGCAGTGAGCCAGGATTGAGTTCTATTCAAGAGGATTGAACAGGATTGCAGATCCACAAGTCATAGGATCAAAACAAAAGTATTTATTGTAAATAGAGAAATCCAGTCAGGATAGGAAAGGTTACTTGGAGCTAACTAGCTTTGCTAAGCTATCAACTAAGGGAAAAGGAAAAGGAAAAATAACGAAAGTTACTATTACATCTTGCCTCAGAGAGTGCAAGATGCTTCCTTTCTCTAAAGAAGCAGAAGTATACAAAAATGGAGATTGCAGCATGGCCTAGCCCAGTGCTGTCCAACTTCTTCCGGCCTGAGGCTGTTCGCAATGGTGGAAGTCCAAAACACCTGGAGGGCCCAAGTTGGCCCATGGCTGCTCTAGGCGATATGTATCAGGGGAACCCAAGGAATACCTATGAACTTCATAGGGTGGCCACAAGTCCCTGCCTTATCATGATACTGCCCAACCCATATTTTGGTGCCTCAAATGTTAGCCCTGTTTCTGGGTACATTTGACCTGCTCATTCCTAAAAATGGCACCAGTTTCTCCCCATCAGAACATAGGGCATCTATTAGTCTTGGAAAAGTGATAACTGTATCTATGGCCCCTTCCACACAGCTGAATAAAATCCCACAATATCTGCTTTGAACTGGAATACATGGCAGCGTGGACTCAAATCACCCAATTCAAAGCAGAACATGCGGATTATTCTGAGTTATATGGCTTTGTGGAAGGGCTCTATGAGATACCACACTTAAGATGTCAAAACCAGCAGCTCAAGTGATAAAAAAGCTCTATGGGGAGAACAACATAGTTAATAGGAAAGGATCGAGATCCTGTTCTCTAGGACCACTTATAAAATCCAGATTATTCGCTTTGAATTGGATTATTTGGCGGTGTACACTCATATAACTCTGTTCAAAGCAGATAATGTGCGTTATCTGATTTTTCTGGGTTTATCCCTGGACTGCACAAGTCTCTTGAGTCCCCAAGTTTCCAGACCATAATGAGTAGCTAGACCAGAGATAGGCACACATTTTACCTCTATCTAGAAGGTGAGATTTAGTAAGATTAGTTAGCTCCAAGACCCTTCTGATCAAGAATATATTTCTTTTACTTCAATAAATAGTTTTGAACCTAAAGTTCTGACTCTGCAATCCTGTGCCATTCTAGGATATAGAAGCTTATCCAAGCTCATCACATGGAACTTACTGCTGGAGATGAAGTTTGCTATATTTATAGTGCGATTAATCACCCCAAACGAGGGTTATTTTTGAGCCTAACAGCTCAGATTCCCCCAACAGATTTGATAATCTGGATTATATGGCGGTGTAGAAGGGGACTAGGTTAAACTCATTCTGGGGAGAATAAAGGAATGAACAATTCCAGGAAGGAGGCTGGAAACTTGAGAAGAGGTGGGATCCTGAGAGGTATCAGTCTGAACATCAAAGATGCCCCCTTGTTGGGTTTCATCCCTGACTGCACAAGTCTCCAGTCCTCAATGAAGAGAAGTTAGCCTAGATAGGTTAGAGTGAGGGATTCCTTCCCTTTACCTTTAGCAGCTTACCTCAAGAAGGGGTTTAGAAGGGGGGTTGTTTCTATTCACCTTGCATGCCAAACTCCACCCCTTTGACTGCTATGAATGTAAACCTTTAGAAAAGGTAACTTCCTGTTTCGCAAGGCCTTTTGTTCTATTTTTTCGGCTGGCCATGCGGACATCTCCATTTTGGAGAGTCCTGCTTCTGCTTCTTTAGAGAGAGGAAGCATCTTGCACTCTCTGAGGCAAGATGTAGTAGTTAGTAACTTTTGTTATTTTCCCTTTTTCTTTTCCCTTAGTGCAGGGCTGTCCAACTGGCGGCCCGGGGGCCGTATGCGGCCCCCAGCCCCTTCCCTCCGCCCCGCTAAGCTTTTAAATAAAAAAAAATTGAAAAATAAAATAAATAATAGAAATTTTTTTAAAAAATACCTACTTCTGGGTTCGGAGCAAATATCGTGAGAATACGCAATCCACACGGGATTTAGCTGTCAACGCGAGATCACACTGGCGTTGACAGCAAAATTCCGTGTGGATTGCGTATTCTCGCGATACTCTTCAGCTACTCTACTACTGGATCGCTGAGGCCCACAGACGCGATTAGGACCTTCTTCGACTCAGTCGGTCATCGCCTCTCTCGTCGTCCGGGTACTCCTGGATCCTGCGCGTTTGGAAAAGGTAGGCGAAGCAGGGGGCTCCTCAGGGGCTCCCATTCCCCCCATCTCCCCTCATGTATTAAATATAAAATTAAATTTATTTAAAGATGAAATAAGGGGAGATGGGATACATTAAGGGGGGAGGGGAGGATAGAATTAAATATATTTAATATTAAATTAAAATAAGGGGAGAGGGGAGGATGGAATTAAATATATTTAATATTAAATTAAAATATGGGGAGAGGGGGAGGATGGAATTAAATATATTTAATATTAAATTAAATTATTTTAATATCTTATCCCTGCATTTTATCTCAGTAAAAGAGATAATGCAGGGGCGGGGCTGGGGGAGAGGGCGGGGAGGGGGCAGGGAGGGGGCGGAGCTGGGGCGGAGCCGGAGGCGGGGGCAGACCCTACGGCCCCCCAGGTCATCAGTGACCAGAATTCAGGCCCCTGGGCCGGTAGATGTTGGACAGCCCTGCCTTAGTGGATAGCTCAGGAAAGCTAGTTAGCTCCAAGCAACCTTTCCTATCCTGATTGGATTTCTCTATTTACAATAAATACTTTTGTTTTGATCCCATGACTTGTGGATCTGCAATCCTGTTCAATCCTCTTGAATGGAACTCAATCCTGGCTCACTGCATGTAAGTTTCTGTTGCATATGAATCTTGCATTCTGCACTCTGCTTTATTTTTGGTGGAATCACCTCCAAGGAGGGTTATTTTTGAGCCTAACAGCTCTTGATTCCCAACACCCCTCTCCAGAGATAAGTGAGTAATCCTCATCACACTAGAGAATGAATCTACTTTTAATCTGCCTCCTGCAGAATTATGGGGCTTGTAGTTTAGGGAGGAGCCTTTAACAGCCTCACTAAACTACACACCCCAGAATTCTGCAGGAGGTAGAAACTGGATAAAGTGGTTTCCTTCTCTAGTGTGATAAGATCCTTATAGAAAAGCTTCCCTAGAATTTTTCTAAATCCTGTCTACCAGGGATTTTGATTTGGGGGTGGGGGTGGTGTGTGTGAATTTGATTGCGGCTGAGTGAGTGAGAGAGGGTCTACCCTAGCAAACCTTTTGTATCATTATCTCAATACCCCCATGCATATGGGATATATTGAGCATGGTGATCAGATCATGATATGAATTAAAAAATAACAGTTTAAATAATGTACCAGTAAGGCCTTCTCGCGGACCACCCTGATAATGGGGGGGGGGGCTTTGGGGCGCATGCCTGCTGTCTACTGATCTATCCATTTCCCAGCATGCGGAGAACATGTCTAAGGAGTTGCTGAGTCCCCACAGCATCTACTGCAGGCATCCTCAAGATGTGGCCCTCCAGCTGTTTGGGCCTCCAACTCCAAGAAGCCCTAACGAGCTTGTTCAATTGTCAGGAATTCTGGGAGTTGAGGGCCGAGAAAGCAGGTATCTTGCGTGGCCCCCGTCCCATGCATCCTTTCCTGTCCTCTCCAGGCGTCCACCCGAGGTCCTTGAGACTGCTGTTTCTCCCCGCAAAGGTTCACAGATGGAAAAGATCAGGACCCAGGCAGATCCTAGCCTTGCCCTGACCCTGCTCTTTTACCTTGACTGGCCAGCCCCCAAAACAGCACCGTTAGCTAGCAAGCGACATACAGTATATTTATATGTCAATTAGCAAATAAAAGTGTAATAAATAACTAGACAGGTGAGTGGGAGCTACTTTTGCATTATATAATCAACTTTAAATTATCAACATCACCATTACACAAATGTCCCAGGCAGGGCCATAGCCAGGATTTTGATTTGGAGGGGGCTGAGTTTGGTGGGGGGGCTGAGACTGGGTGGAAGAGGGTCTACTCTAGCAAACCTTTTGTATTGTTATCCCAATAACCCCATTAATGTGGGATATAATGAGCATGATGATCAGATCATGATATGAATAAACATAACAGCTTAAATAATGTACCAGTAAGGCCTTCTCGTGGACCACCCTGAAAATTTCGGGGGGGGGGCTGAAGCCCCCTTAGGCCCCCCCTGGCTACATGCCTGGTCCCAGGATGTCTAAGCTACTTCTCCTATTTAGTCACAGGTAACACCTAAGGAACACACCTGGCCTGAATTTGCAGGTGGGTTCATCGAACAGATTATGTGTCTATGTAAAGAAATTAGGTCCCAATTCATGCTAAACAATCACAGCACTGAGAGAGGGCTTTTGCACTGTAGAATTAATGCAGTTTGGCACCACTGTAACTGCCATGGCTCAATGCTATGGAATTCTTGGAGTTGTGGTTTTACAAGGTCTTCTCTGCCCAAGAGTCCTTCTCCAGAGGGCTCAGAGACTAGAATGTCAGCTTTTTGTCTCCCTCTGTTGGAAATCTGTGTTTCCACATCACAGGAGACTTCCCAAAAAAATTAATTCTTTAACTGACCTGGCTGAAATGTGACCCCACATTTTAATAAAGATCTTTTCCCTTTCTTTTGGCTTACCTGAGTTCAGGTGTTCATTAAAGTCAAGTGTAAATGCCATATAATGCCAGAGGTTTACCTGGGCTATATAGTGGCAATTCCACAGATGGAGGGGACGACGGCAACATTTTCCCAACATAAGCCACAAACCTAATTTTCCCAAGGTTTCCCACTCCGCAGAACTTGGGGATTTCATATTGTCATCAAATTTTAAAGTTGGACGGGACCACAAAGGCCATGTAGTCCAACCCCCTGCCATGCAGGAATATACAACTACAAAGCGAGGGTTTAGAGATCCGGCTGTTTAATCTGTTTATTTGAGTACAAGTGTGTTAGGGGAAAATAACCCTTTACATTAGAAGCAGAACTGTTTTAATAATAAACGTGTGCGAGAAGTTTTATGAGACAGAGTTTTAATGGGAACATGAGGAGACTGAATCAAGAAAATGAATGGAAACTTGCATTTTATGCTTTTGGGTATACACTGGGCTCTCAACCCATTCCTTTTGTATCTGACTTTAGTCTCCGTCATTCTACTTTGTTGACCAAATCCACCTCTTAATATTTCAGCACCAGTAGCTTTTGAACTCCTTGGTCTCGCAGCTTGATGGAGTGTATCTAGAGACGTGAGGTTACCCCACTGTTCCATTATAGATGGAAGGGGGGAATAAACTGCTTTTGTGAAAAGAGTTATTTTTTATCTACATATTTTAAAAATAATAATAAAATATTTCATTTTTTGCATTTAACAGATATTGAAGTACTGCAGAGTAGGAGAAGATAAGACATTGGTCAGCCATGTGTTACGAGGGCGGGTCAATAAGTCTGTGACTTTTTGAATTTCCCGCCTCTTAACTGAAAGGGCAACACTGCTCCTGTCAACAGGTAGCTGTCAGTTGACTCCTGTCAAAATTTGAACAAGCTGCGTCATTTAGTTTGTGTTTGACAGCCATTGATAGCAGACTACCACATGATTTGAGGAGAAAATGGAAAAAGTGGTTTTCATGTGCTCATTAAGCATTATTTTTTGTGGGGAAAAAACCATCACTCAAACCAAGGCTAAGCTTGATAAATACTATGGGGACTCTGCACCATCAATTTCAATGGTAAAAAAAAGTGGTTTACTGAATTTTGCTGTGGCCGTACAAGTATGGAAGATGCCAAACGTTCTGGACGCCCAGTTGAGTTCTCTACACCCGAAACAATTGAAAAAATTCACGATACGGTGTTGGTGATCAGAGATTGAAAGTGCGAGAGATTGTGGAAGCCATAGGCATCTCACATGGCTCAGCGGTTTCAATTTTAAATGATCACTTGGGTATGAGAAAGCTTTCCGCAAGTTGGGTGCCACGTTTGCTCAAAATCGACCATAAACGCAATCGTGTGACAATTTTCAAGGAGTGCTTGGCATTGTTCAACCGCAATATGGACGAGTTTTGCGCCGTTTCGTAACCGTGGACAAAGCGTGAATCCACCACAACACACCAGAGACCAAACAGCAGTCAAAATAGTGGGTTTCTCGGGGTGAATCGGCACCAAAGAAGGCCAAGGTGGGTTTGTCAGCCATTAAAGTCATGGTGACCGCTTTTTGGGATGCACGTGGTATAATCCACATTGACTACCTTCAAAAGGGTAAAACAATCAATGGCGATTATTATGCCAACTTATTGGGTCGATTTAATGAGGATTTGGGGGGGGGGATGACCACATTTGGCCAAGAAAAAGGTTCTTTTGCACCAGGACAATGCAAGGGTGCACATATGTGCAGTTGCCATGGCAACAATCCATGATTTGGGATACTAATTGCTCCCTCTTCCACCCTATTCTCCGGATTTAGCCCCGAGTGACTATTTCTTGTTTCCAAACCTGAAGAAATGGCTCGGCGGAAAGAGATTTGACTCCAACGATGAAATCATCTCACAAATACCTATTTTGATGACCTCGACAAATCTTATTTTTTGGAAGGGATAAAAAATGGAGAAATGTTAGACAAAGCGTATAGAGCTCAAAAGAGACTACGTTGGAAAATAAAATGATTTTTTAAATCCAAAGACCTGGGTTTCATTTTTAAAAGTCACGGACTTATTGACCCGCCCTCGTACCTTGGGCCCTAGCTCTACACTATAGCCTTGTGAACAGCCTCCAAGTATACATCTAACTTTGTAGAATTGATGCAGTTTGACCCCCACTTTAAGTATCATGCTCAATGCTCTAGAACGTATTTTTGTGTGTGTGTGTCAGGAGTGACTTGAAAAACGGCAAGTTGCTTCTTCTGATGTGAACGAATTGGCCGTCTGCAAGGACATTGCCCAGGGGATGCCCAGATGTTTGATGTTTTACCATCCTCATGGGAGACTTCTCTCATGTCCCCCTATGGGGAGCTGGAGCTGACAGAGGGAGCTCAACTCACTGTCCCCGGATTCAAAAAACTGACCTGTTGGTCAGCAGTCCAGCCAGCACAATAGTTTAACCCATTGTGCCACCATAATCATGGGTGTAATTTAGTCTTCTCTGCCAAAAACTGCGGATGCCTCACTAGACTACAATGTATTGAGCCATGACAGTTAAAGTGGAGTCAAACTGCATTAATTTTACATTATAGATGTATAATCCACATTGACTACCTTCAAAAGGGTAAAACAATTGCCCTTGCTTCTGCGGCTGGATCTACACAATGCCAAATAATCCAGATTATCAAAATGGATAATCCACTATCTGTTTTGAATAGGATCATCTGAGTCTACACTGCCATATAATCCAGTTCAAAGCAGATAATCTGGATTTTATATGGCAGTGTAGAAGGGGGCCTGAGAATGAACAGGCTACGGGTGCCAAGCGCAACTTATTTATTTATTTATTTATTTACAGTATTTATATTCCACCCTTCTCACCCCGCAGAGGGCTCAGGGCAGATTACAATGTACATGGCAAACATTCAATGCCATAGACACACAACATATATAGACAGACACTCAGATTGTTGTAAAAAAAGAAGGTGGATGGGATGACAAGCCATTCTACCAAATGCAAAGATAACTAACTTCTCAGTGAGCCATATCAGAAATGCCCAATTTCAGATGATAGATGTGGGGCTCAGATGACTGAATGGCTCTTCCAGCTCCCAGGTCTTCACATAAAGAAAGTTAGCTTTCTCCCACACACCCTAGCTTTCTCTAGGAAGCAATGAAAAGGAAGAAGGAAATGCAAATATCACACTTGTGGTGTAAAAAGATACAGGCAAGAACCAGTAAACTAGCCAAAATATATGGATATCCTAAAAAGAAATAAATGGACTATTAAATTAGAAAAATACTAGTGTGTTATGATATATTACGATATATCCCATATTTTCAAAGTCACCTAAAATATCATGAAAAAACATGCACTTCTTGTTTGGGAATGAAAGAGAAACTCAAATTTGAAAAAGTCACAGAATATTTTTTTATGTACATTGGTTCTTTCCAATATACAGAATTAGCACAATTTGCAAGTCTATTGTTGTGATTGAGCCTTCAGCTACTACTACTACTAGTATTGGGGAAGATGTTGGGTCAATAGCATCAAGCAATAGTATGG
This sequence comes from Anolis apletophallus, assembly GCA_030556195.1. NCBI lineage: Eukaryota > Metazoa > Chordata > Lepidosauria > Squamata > Anolidae > Anolis > Anolis apletophallus. The sequence goes on from JARBWK010000005.1 coordinate 135,371,904, forward strand.
AATGGGGTGAGGCTTTGGGTGATGAAGAGTCTGCAGCTGGAAGGGAATGGGCTGCTAGGGATTCGAGTGTGGACGGTTTGGATCAGAGAAAAAGGATCCGGCAGATACTTAGAGCACCTTCTGATTCAGACACCTTCCAAGGTTTTCATGGGGAAGAAGAAATGGGGTCAGAGGAAAGTGATACGGATTTAGACTCAACATTGGTTCAGGAAGTAAGGGATGTGTGTAACAAAGAGTCTAATTCTGACACAGGGGCGGTCCTACAAGATAGGCCAAGTAGGCGGCCGCCTAGGGCGCCATCTGGGAAGGGGGCGCCATCCTGGCTGCATGGGGCACCATCCTGGCCCTGCCGATGTTCCTCAGGCAGCACCGCAGCTGCCTGCTTTTGGGCCCCGGCCTTGTGTGTTCCGGGACGCCGCTTCTGGGCATGCGCGGAGGTTTTCGCAGGGGCAGTTGCTCCAGAGCTGAAGTTGAGCGCAGGAGCAACTGCACATCCGCGAAAAACCTCCACACATGCCCAGTAGCCCACTTGCGCAGAAGCCTGTAAGCAAAGCACTCCCTATCGGGCAGGCAGGGAGTGCTTCCCTCCTTTTTGTCTCCGCCCGCACGCGCTTATGGGAAGGAGAAAAGAATCAGTGAAGGAAGTGTAAGTGAAGGAATGAATGAAGGGCTTTCCTCCTCCTCCTCCTCCTCCTCTGCGACCTCTTCTCTCCCTCCTTCCTTTCTTCGGCTCTATTTCTGTCTAGACCTGAGGGGCCTGAGGCTACGAGGAGTTGTGGGAGTTGGAGTCCAAAACACCTAGAGGGAGGGAGGGCCCAAGTTTGCCCAGGCCGCGCTGCCTGTATTCGACCTCATTTGAACATTTTGGCTGTTTTTCTATTTACATTTACATTGGGATCCTAATTTTGGAGTTATGGGAGACTCCTATGAATTATGAGATGGGTGGTAGGTAATATATTCTGATTTTGATGCATTTACATTGCATTCCTTGTTGATTATTATACAGTTCTGCTTAATATTGTCATACAATATAATAAAAATACAATATAACAATAGAATAACGACATATTTTATATTACATGTAATATTACAAACAATATTGCAGTATAGTGGTATTGTACAAAATAGTAATATACAATATTTTATTTTACTTTATTTTGGGTTATTTGAGTTTTATAGGAGTCATGAAAATATTTAGTAGAGGATAATTTTATTGAAATACATAATTTTATTTATTATTTTATAATAATAATATAATAGAATGTTATATTGTATTATAATGTCAATATATAATATAATTATATTGTAATGTAGTATAGTATAATTAAGATATAATATAGTATGAGTATGGTATAATATATTGTATATACATTGATACAATATAATACTACTAATGGTATTGTGATATTATAATTGTATATTTGTTTTACATGGGGGATAATACTTTTTTGGGGCACCAAAATAATGTTCACCTACCATTTAAAATTACTTTAGACCGCCCCTGTTCTGACACCTTCTGTGGCTTTGACAGTGACTTAGACTGGCCTTCTGGGGGTTCAGAAACAGATTGGGACACTAAGTTTTCAACAGCATTGGCAAGATTGGAGGTCTGCACAGAGCACTGCAGCTGTAGGAGATAACCTTGGGTTTTGGAGTTGTAAACAAACCTGTTGTACCTCAGCTGAACGTGTGGCTTATCAAGGGATGTTTCCAAGTGTCCTGGAGGGCGACATTCGCAAATGGACGTCTGGTGTTTGTTTTGGGCTGTTTTGCTGCTTTATTTTGTGGGACTCTTTCCTGGGATTTTTGAGGGTTTTTGGGCCAAGTTGGCTATTTTTTTTGTTCTTTTTCCAGTTATTGTTCAATAAACCTTTTGTTATCCCCTTTTACTCCTGGGTCTGGCTTCCTTGGTCTCTGCACTGCGACATCTATAGTGACTAATTGAATGTATTTGTGCAAGTATTTAGGTGCAGTGAAACAGACTGGGTTCTGATTTGTGGTTATATTTTGCAAAACGTTAAGTTCCTAAAGTTTGTCTGGTTAAAGTATAAAAAGGGATTGTTTGTGTGTTAGATGCAGGCATGGGCTAGTTCCAGGCATGAAGCCAATCTATCTCAAAACAAAATGATTAGCCTGAGGGAGAACATAAACAAATGACTGACTTATATTGAACCAAAGAAAGGTATTGCATTTGTATGGGCGAGATACTAATAACTGATGGCTGATGTAATCTGGTGGAAATAGGACCAGATGGATCAACAAGATATCATCTCAGATTTGATGAGAATACTTTTTCATTAGTAAAACTGGCTCTGACCAAAAGTCACTCACCTCCATGACAAGACAGTTGTTTATAATAGCTTCAGTATTCCTGGCTGCCAACTACCAAGATCATATTAGAAAGAGAGAACCCCCACTCTCAAATAGTCTATAATAGTAATGCAGTTCTTATCTAAATAGATATATGCCCATTATGAATATAATGGATGCCCAACATGGAGAGAAGGGATAGATATAGGTATCTCCAAAAAATTTCTTTACAATCTCAATTGTATATAGAATTGAAATTATAAAGATAATTTTAAACATTTGTACATAAGTCAGATACTGCTAGGTATTGACTCAGGGAGTGTTATCGCTCCTAGATGCATCTATCTATCTATCTATCTATCTATCTATCTATCTATCTATCTATCTATCTATCTATCAGGCATGGTTTAGAACCCAAAAATAGGGAATCAAAAATCTAATGGGGGGGGGGGGATTTTTTTTGGATTAGTAATAGAAAGACTTACAAAAAATTCCAAAAATTTCTAAAATGTAACGTAATTACTAACGGAATTCGTTAGTAGTTCTAAAGTAGGCAAAGCAGGGAAACAGGACTGACACTGTTTTAAGCACAGGCAAACCAAGGGGCAATATTTCCCTTGGTTTCCTTGCAGGGAGATATAATGCATTAATATATTATTATTAATATTATTATTAATATTATTAAAGGACAGGGTTTCTTTGCAGGGACATATAATGCATTAATATATTATTATTATTATTAATATTATAAAAGGACAGGGTTTCTTTGCAGGGACATATAATGCATTAATATATTATTATTAATATTATTAAATAAAATAGTTGCCAATGCCCACCTCTGGTGCAGGCCTTGCTAATCTGTAGAGTTCTCCTCACTCCAGCTTTTTCCCATTCAGTTTTACCATAGCAGTCTAGGACCTCCGTTTGAACTCTATGGCTTTTCTTGATTCTGAACTCTTCCTTCTCCTCTCCGTGCTCTTTTCACTCCTGCTGCCCTTCTCTCAGCAGTTCTTATGTCCTTCTACTCTGTCCTTCTATCTAAACCCCCTTCCTGGGTGTTTAAATCGCTTTTTTCGTCAGTCCTCCAGCCCCTCTAGGAGTCCCGATCTGGATCTCTCTATCGTTTCCGGCTCCTTTTTCACTTCCTGGAGGAGGCCTTTCACTCTAATTAGGCTCCAAGCATGGAAAGGCCCCGGATTTGACTGTGAGTTATGTCTGCAAAGCTATTTTGGAGGGGAAATTTTCCTATTGGGTGGGCATCCAAAATAGTTACTAATCTAACGAAAATTTGGGCCCAGGGGGTGCGGAAAAGAAAGTCCACTTCCGGGATTGGCCCTGCGATGCGTATAAACTTGAAAGTCCCATACATACGAATGCCTTCCGATTTCTTTTCATTTTCATAACTTTTTTCTCATGCCTACTATCTATCTATCTATCTATCTATCTATCTATCGGCTTTCACTCATGGCCAAGTATTACTGTCTTCCAAGAGTAGAGTCTTGGTAATGGGTCTGTAAGTGACTGTAGAGACCAATTCTGGATCTGCATGGTCTATTCCTAAGTTGAGAATAGAGTAACTGCTTTGAGAGTTCATCGACAGATGACATGTTTACATTCCTGCAAAAAACTCTCATTCCTTCTGTCTATAGCATAGGGTCCCAACCTGTAGTCTGTGAACCATCAGTGGTCCACAAGAACTAAAATATGGTCAGTGGCCTCACCATTACTATACGGTTGCAACCAGAGCGATTGCTCTCGCAAAACTCTCTTATAGTGCAAAGATCTCAGAATGGTCCCCAGCTCCAGAGCATGTTATCCAGGATAGAAACAAGATATGCCTTTCAGCCCTTAAAACCAGCAGGGCAGAGCAGGTCCTCTCCCCCTAAGGGTAGTATACGGATACCAGCAAGGGACTTCAGTTACACTCCGGCCCCACAGCTGGAGTGTAAGCGGCCTTTCTGAGAACTATAGGCCATCGGATCTCTCCCAGTAGATCTCTATGTGGTGGATTAAGTTCTCAGATTGTTTAATTGTTTTAATTGTTTAATTTGTCTCCTGTATTAGTACTGTATGTTCTCTGTTTTTATATGTTATGCTTGTAAACCGCTCCAAGCCTCCAGGGAGTGGTGGTATAGAAGTTGAAATAATAAATAAATAAATAAATAAGTTTTCTGTGTGCGAGCAAATGACAACTGCTAGATTGCATATGATCTGTATCAGAAACTAGAGCTGATGTGGTCTATCCAATGCAGTTTTCTGAATCATCACCCCCAAATAACCAAACCAAATCGAAACTTGACCAAAAACTGATTCGTAACCCTTTTGGTACTAATGTTGGAGAGTGGTCCGGGGGGGAGGAGGGTTGGGAACCACTGGTCTATAGTGATGGGGTGCACATAGGAAATCTAGTTTGTAGGGAAAGAGTTTAAGGCTTGTTTTCCCCCTGGAAAGGTGTGCCAGATTGGTTTTCCTTACAGGAAAGTATTCAGCTATAAAATCTACCAATTTGTACTAACTCCCAGAAACAATTTAACCCAATGATGGGAGTACTCGCTATTATTAGCCTACATCACACATTCCCAAAGGAGTTCAAAATGCACACAGCCACATTGATTCACAAATCGATAGCAGTAGTTTTCAAGTCTACTTTTGTAAAGCTACCGAGTTTTAATTGTCAATTCAAGACTAAAGCCACACCAGGGCCGTAGCCAGGATTTTGATTCGGGGGGGGGGGGTGAGTTTGGTTCGGGGGGCTGAGACTGGGTGGAAGAGGGTCTACCCTAGCAAACCTTTTGTATTGTTATCCCAATAACCTCATTAATGTGGGATATAGTGAGCATGGTGATCAGATCATGATATGAATAAACATAACAGTTTAAATAATGTACTAGTAAGGCCTTCTCGCGGACCACTCTGAGAATTTCGGGGGGACTGAAGCCCCTTAGCCCCCCGGCTACATGCTTGAGCCACACTAAAAGACTTTCTAATACAACAAGGATGTCTCAGTATATTGTTGTTAAGATAATTAATTTTTCCTATATCTTATTTAAGAATTGCAGCTAAGCTCAAATGTAACCGTAGGTGAAAATAGCAAATGATCCGATTGCTCTTAATGGTAAAAAGTATACTGGTGTTCTAACCCTATAAATCCTGTTTCCGTGACACCATTGCTTTGACCACTTCATTTGGAATTTGAATTAAAAACACAAGACTCATCCTATTGCAGTTTTAAGAATCAGCAGCTTATCTAGCTATCAGTAACAAATGTGTTGTTTCTCAAATTATCTGTATATACACTTTAAACTCCACATTTATAAATCCAGTAAAATGGCCAAAAATAAGCAATCTATATTTAATTTGTATCATTTGAGTAACTCCTTCAACACCTTAAATGTGTGCTTGCCCAAATACTTCATAAGATATCGCATTTATAATAATATTTCCCCCCTTACTTCTGAATAACAAACAATAAATGACAAACATGGTAAATACTGGAACTGATTCACTACTATAATTGCATACTGTGTTTGCACACCTGTATGGATATGTCTTTAAAGTTTGAAAAGTGAAATACTAAGTAAGCATGTAGTTATTCAGAATATGCAATTTTTCTGCAAAACAGAGTTTCCAGTTTCTTTCAGTCATCCCTCTCTTCAGCTTTGCAAATCCCGAAGATGTCCAGGAGGGAAATGCACAGTGGAGATCCTATTCTTCTCACAAGAACTTGCATTATTGTCATTATTTTCCCTTAGCTGGAGGAGATGTAAATATTTCCACAATCCTTTTCACAAGCCTATATACTTAGCCATACTTTTAAAACAATGTACATGTTTCTTAGTGGGCAAACTTCTTTCACAGAAAATTTGGTACTAAGGGTAGAAATAACATGGAAAGAATAGGGATGGGTCCCCACACCACAAAAAAGAGCAGTTCAATGGGTTGCAATAAACATTTAATCCGAAACAAATAGTTCACACATGTGAAAGGAAACCACCAGGATAGTTAAGCCATGCAGAAGTAAACAAAAATATGCTGAACCACTTGAAAGCAGTTTCCATAATGCTTCCATGGATGATATCCCCACCCCACACACCATTTTTCCAGCCTCTACTTCTCTTATGTTTTCCACTTGAATGTCCAAACTTACAGATTTTAGTTTCCTTAATGAGTAGGGAGTAGCTAATGTGGCAAACATATCTGCTTTCCCCTTTTCTTTTTGTTTTGATGTTCACACATGCTTAGATTCTGGAGGCAGCTGCTATCTATTTTGCACATTGTAGGAAGACATGCCCAGAAACAGTAGAATCAGCTAGAACAGAACCCCCTTTTTCTTAGCTAAAGCTTTATTGCGTTGTTTATTGCAGATATGTTCCTGCAAAATGATATGAAACCCCTATTTTTCTCCATCTCTCCTTCACCATCCCGCAAAATCTGATGCTGCTCTTAAAGAAAACCAACCTTTGGATTTACAGAAGGCAAGGAAGAAAAGGAGGTATAATAAGACTGTGTACAAAGGAGCCTCTTTGTCTAAGGCAGTGTTTCCCAACCAGTGTGCCATGACACACTAGTGTGCCGTGAGTGATCATCAGGTGTGCCATGGGAAATTGGAACCTCAAATACCCTTTCTCCCCCCCCCCCTGCCGAACACTTTTTCTTCTCCACTCGGGCTCGCTTTGCCTTGCTTTGCTCTGGGGTGAGTCTGCGCAGTAGCACCCGCATGGGTCACATCTTCCTCCCTCCCTCCCCCTCCCCTCCTGAACACGCTCACGCTGCCCCAGAAGCGGCAGTGTAGAAGAAAAAGTAAGTGTTCGGCAAGAGGGGGAAGAAAGGGCTTGAAGGGGGAGGAAGAGGTCTCTGTCGAAAGCTGGCATGGGCAAACTTGGACCTTCCAGGTGATTTGGACTCCAACTCCCACCATTCCTAGCAGCCTCAGGCTCTTTTCCTTTTCTCTCCTCAGACATTTAAGCAGGAAAGGGCCTCAGGCTGTTAGGAATGGTGGGAATTGAAGTCCAAAGCACCCAGAGGGCCGAAGTTTTCCCATGCCTGTTTTAGGGACCTTAAAGTGGTGAGCCTCCTTCCAACATTCTGATTCTGGATAGAAAACAAACAACAACATAACATAACATTGTTTGAGTCCACAGTGCTCTCTGGGTGTAGGTGAACTACAACTTCCAAACTCAAGGTCAATTCCCAAGCACACCCTTTCAGTACTTTCTGTTGCTAATGAGAGTTCAATATGCCAAGTTTGGTTCAATTCCATTGTTGCAAGAGTTCAGGATGCTCTTTGATTGTGGTTAACTATAAATCCCAGAAACTGTAACTGCCAAATGTCAAGGTCTATTTTCCCCAAACTCCATCTGTGTTCACATTTGGGCATCTTGAGTATTCATGCCAAGTTTGGTCCTGATCCAGCATTGTTTCAGTCCACAGGGCTCTCTGGATATAGGTGAACTACAACTCCAAAACCCAAGGTCAATGCCCACCAAACTCTTACAGTATTTTCTCTTGGTTATGGGAGTTCTGTGTGGGAAGTTTGTGTCTTTCTGCCATTCCTGCCATGATATCTATGTTGTGTTCATCGAAATAGATCCAGGTTTCACACTGAGTGTATAAATACATATAAAAGCATATTAACTATATGTATTACTGTGTTAGAGTGTCATTTTGGTTGGTGGTGTGCCCCAGGATTTTGGAAATGTAAAAAATGTGCCGTGGCTCAAAAAAGGTTGAAAAACACTGGTCTAAGGTATGGCTGTACGTTTGACATCAGATGAGAACATCTTCAGACACAACAGCACACCTCTTTCACACCTGAGGTCAAATCTGATGCCCCATCAACTTTCAGAGGAACCTTCTCTATCTCCTTGAAGACCAACTATCTCTTTCATCAATGGATGACCAGCCTTCCCTCCCTTAGATGGCTGAACCTGGTGCAACCTAAAGACTACTTTTCTACTGAAGGAAAGTTGGCAGACTTTATCCTCATCCTAATCCCATCTAAGGGTTGGCTGTTTGACCTGTGTAATGATTTGATACCAATAAATATTTATAAAATATAATTCTTGTGTGTGCTTCACTAGCAATGGAGGGGCCTGAAGGTTTCACACTAGTAGAAAACCTTGTGGGTTGATTTGTGGACAAGTTAGCAAAGTTAGTGCCCTTGTTATCAAAACCCGGGGACCATGCCCGGATTATCCATAAAGCCAATGAGGCCATGGCCTAGGGGTGCAAGCCGGGGGGGGGGGGCGCAGATCACGGACCAAAAAAACCCAAAACTGGTCTGCGTCCCTCTTTCCTCCTTTCTCATGCACCTCTTCGCTCCTTCTCCCGACAAAGTCTATGCTCTGTCCCCTCTCTCTCTCTCTCTCTCTCTCTCTCTCTTTCTCGTGCACGCCTTTGGAGCGAGTTTGCACCTGCTGCGGTCTCTCCAAGCCTCCCGACTCCCGAGGAGACCTTCAGAGCACAGCGGAGCTTTCCAGCCGGTGGGAATGGGGACCTTGGAGGTGGTGGGAGGTTGGCTTAAAGGGGGCGTAATTTAAAACTGTGGCCTAGGGTGCCAAAAAGTGTTAATCCAGGCCTGCCAGGGACCCCAAGGAGGACCCCAAAACCCACAGCCATGGAAAGATCTTGACAACCAAGTCACAGGTGACCTTCTACCAAAAAACCTTTACAGACAACCCTTAATGCTGCACATACAAGTTTCACAAACATTTACCAGGGGAATCATAGAAAAACCTCATCATCCCTTCTGGTAGTAAGCATAATCCCCTAAGAATATCTCCACACATTGCAATGGAGTCAAATCAAAGGTCATTGAAGTAGCTCTGCTGACAACGTCTTTTGGTCAAAAGAGAATAAAGCCTCTGATCTTTTCCTTCATTCTGCCTGTGCCTCATTCGATCCTTTGGATGCTTGACATGCCAGGCTCTGAACCTGCAGCTCTTGCAAAAACTGAAATCGCTCAGCACCTTTTCAACAGGCTCCCATATTTTCATATTTCATTTCATTCATTTAATAAAAACAAAAAATACCACATTATAAGGATGGTTAGTACAAAAAACCAGACTAATTTGCAATTTGTCAAGGTAAGTCCTCTCTGTGTAGGGATTGTTAAGTGAGAAGCTGTCTTTCGTTGAGTGTTCCCATTGAATAAGAGAAGGTCCTGTTTCCTCTGCCAGTTGTCCTCTATCTTCTTTCCACTGGCAGTATCCATAAGAATGGCTCCTCCTCTTTTCTTTTGATTTCACGGACCAATAAGAACATTAAGAGAACCTAAGGAATTTACATGAGAGAGAATGAAAAGAAATTTACATGAAAGAGAATGATCTACCATTCACTGCTCTGGTCAGCCCTGAGATAAGTGATAATAATAATAATAATAATACTTTGGTTTTCTTTAATAGCAGCATTAGCTTTTGTGAGACAGTGAAGGAAATGCCTAGAATTATTTATAGTTTTTCTGCATGTTGTCTGTTTTGGTTAAAAAGATTGGATAATGTTGAAAAATAAGAAGTTAGTAGACTTGGCATGATCTCATATTTGTAATAATAATAATAAGAAGAAGAAGGAGTGGTGGTGGTGGTGGTAATAATAATAAATTGGTTTTCTTTAATAGCAGCACTAGCTTTTGTGGGACGGTGAAGGAAATGTTACTTGGTAGTCTGTTATGTGACTTCATATTACAGGTATTATTTTCATTATCTATATATATAAAGGAAGACCCATCATCGAACGACTGCCAGAGGCAGAGAAACCTTCCAAGGCAGAGACACCAAACTTGCCAACAAAAATAGGCCTCAGGCAAGGAAGGTTTTTAGCAAAGAAACTCCCCCAAAAAAACCTAGAAGGCCCCCAAAACAACAATTAAAAAACTACATTTTCCAGCGTCCTCTGTGGCCGCCAGCAAATTCCATTGGCCAACATCGGCCCACACAAAATGCAGGGATGTTGAGTTCCCATAGTAATGGTGGGCGGAGCCAGCCAAGGCTAGGTTAGAATGCTGAGTGATTTGAGTTTAGTCAGTTGGCGTTTGTGGGTTAAACTGTCAAGGCCAAGCTCTAGGGAGGGAGCAGGTTCCCACACTCGAGAAACACAATCCAAAAGACCAAGCCAGCACAGAATACCACACATGACAGCCACACAACTCGCGATGCCTAGCTCTACAGACCCACAACACAACAGACACACAACACACACAATGCATACATACCACTGCTAAACAGAAACCTACACAGTACAACCAACTAACACAGGAGGACATAACAACTACCAGGAGGACATAACACTAACACAAATAGGGCACCAGGGACACAGGCACCACTGACAAACACATACCGCCGGAATAACACAAACTTGCAACCACCCCCCAAAAAACAATACTGCAACACAAAAACCCACCCCAACCAAATTTCACAACAAACACCACTGGCAAAAGCAACACCCCCTCCACATCACAACCAGCACAAAGCCAGTCTGAGACAACTATGTCACCGCAACACACACAAAATACACCCCACAAATACCTGACAACTTCCCCAACACAAAACCCAGGACTGCACTCACTACTCACCACCACACACACCTCCAAATACATACATGTACCAGGCACAATACTCCAGCAATTCCTACCCACACAACACAACACAACTTCCTATCACAACCCATCTCCCCAACCTTATGGGACCCTGCACACACAACACCTACCACCACCACAAACAAAAACCAACTCCACCTATACTCCAACCACAACACAACACTGCACTGAAACTCTACAAACACACACAAATACCCAAAATACCCCACCCACACAAGCATTCCACAACATACTACCACCCACAATGCCACCACACACCCACTAACTCATCAAAAAAGTAATACCTACACACAACACAATACGCACATAACACAACCTTGTGTCTACTGCTCAACCCATTTGTATGCCATTCCTTCCTTCAACACCACACACCGACAACTCCACAGGACTTCAACATCCCACCCACCAGAACAACCCACAACGGCATAGCCATGACCCCACCAAGACCATCAATTCCAACCCTTACATACTCAGACTTTCTCGCATCTCTTAAATAGGGCACAGCAACGCGTGCCGGGAACAGCTAGTTGTATATAAGTTTCCGCTAATAAAAACTGTGTAGTAGGGGGACAGCATTGTGTATTGGCTTGACTATTAGGACTTTATTTATGACAAGCAAAAATGATCTCATATTTGGGTGTCATGGTCATTTATGGTATGATAATGTGAAAGTAAGTGTGGATTTTATTAATGACTAGCTTTACCCGGCCACGCGTTGCTGTGGCATTGGGAGACATCTGCCCATAGACACCTCCAAGGCCATTCGTAAGCCAAAGAGCCGGCGCTGCCCATAGACACCTCCAAGGCCATTTGGCCTGCTTGCCTGCACAGCTCACCTCTATTTGTAAGCGAAAGAGCCAGACACCCTCCAAGGCCATTCGTAAGCCAAAGAGCCGGTGCTGCCCATAGACACCTCCAAGGCCATTTGGCCTGCTTGCCTGCACAGCTCACCTCTATTTGTAAGCCAAAGAGCCAGACACCTCCAAGGCCATTCGTATAATAATAGTAGTAGAGGAATCCTAAGGTAGGAAGAGACCTCCAAGGGCCATCTAATCCAGCTCCTTCTGGCAAATGGGAGAAGAGACCCAGCGATTCCAAGGGCCATCTAATCCAGCTCCTTCTGGCAAATGGCGCAGGTGAGACACACAATCTTCGGGAGGCTGCAGCACGCCTCCCGAAGCACAGACCACTCCATGCGCGAAATGTCCGCGCTTCGGAGGTGAAAGATGGCCCTGCACACAATCTAACCACTCCTGAAAGATGGCCATTCAGCCTCAGCATTCAGCCTTTGCTCCCATCCTTCCTTCTGGCTCACTTTCCTTGCCTATCTCTTTCTCTCCTTTCCCTCCTCCTTGTGCTCCCTCTGTCCTTCCAGTTTTTTTCCTCTGTCTCTCTTTATTCCCCCCTCTCTCTGGAGGAGGAGGGGCCGAGGAGGGACGCTGCTGCACGCTGCTGAGGTGGCCTCAGCAGCAGCAGCAGCGTCAGCCAGCGCTATTTTGGCTGTAGAAGAGGTTTGGCGTGAGGCTAGCCCCTTCCTGGGACTGGCATTGGCATGCGCCGCTTATTAGAGCCTGATGAGGGCTGGCTGGGTGGTAGGAGCTGTGCTGCACTGCGTGGCTCCTGACTGGAGGTTGGAGCAGGTGAAGTGCCTCATGGAAGGTACTGTTTTTGTTTGGGAGGGGGGAGAATAGGAGCTGTTTCGTGTGCCTGGGCCATGGGTGGTTTTTTTCCCCTGATGCAGGGGTTTCTGGGACTTATAGTCACATTTTTTAGGGTTTTCGGCCATTGGCTAGAATTTTTGGGGTTTTTTAAAGTGGCAAACTTACCTCATTGGGCTGTGAGTGTATGTGGCCTGGCTTTGTGTGCCTGTGTTGTGTGGTTTTGCTGCCTATAAGCTTATAACCACAGATGTTACATTTTTATATATATAGATATATGACCCCCTTATATATTTTTTGCACAAGAATGCTTTTTCAGAATTGACCATAGTGCAAAGAAAAAATGGGTAATATATCAAGATCTGCTATTGATAAGGAAAAATATATAATTCAAAGAAGAAGAAAAAAGAGAAGAACACAATTTTTGTATAGACACATTTTGATAGGTTTAAAATAAAAAAACACATGGTTTTGATCAGAATAAATTAGTCTTTGAAATGTACAGAAAATGAACATTTGATTAGCAAGAGGTATACATTGCTATAGAAAATTGCTATGAAAGAGGAACAATTTAAATACCATATGGTAAAATGGGCACAGAATGTTGGATATAATAACCAGATGGAATATTGGGGGGAAATGTGGTCAAAGGGGTAAATATTTATTTTGTTTTATCATCTTAAGGAGGATTTTATGAAATGATGTACTGGTGGTATTTAACTCCAGAAAAATGGGCTAAAATGTGTAAAGGGGTCACTCATGTGTGCCAGAAATGCAAACAGAAAGAAGGTGGGCTTGTCACATATAGAATATGTGGAAACAGATGCATTGACTGATTTAGAATATGGTGGTAAACTTGTCACATATGGAATATAGGGAAATAGATAAATAGTCTGATTTAGAACATATTTAAAGGTAAAAACAGAATTGTTTCTATTGGATGAACAAATAGAGAGACAACATAAGACTGTAATAACACACGATCACAGTGGTAAGATAGTTGTAAGTGAAAAGTGGAAGAATATGGAAAGTTTGTCACAAGAAGTTTTTCAACCTTTTTTGAGCCGCGGAACATTTTTTACATTTACAAAATCCTGGGGCACACCACCAACCAAAATAATAATAATAATAATAACTTTATTATTTGTGAGTCGCCCTCCACCACTGGTGCTCCGGGCGACTTACATCATTTAAAAACCCAAAAATACAACAGTTTAAAAACATAGGTACACACGCTCAGAAAGGCTCAGTCTCAGGCGTCCGATCAAACCCCCAAATGCCTGGCAGAAGAGCCAGGTTTTCAGGTCCGATAGGAATCTGATTTGGGCGATGTGGCCCTGAGGGCAGGCGGAGGGTGTTCCAGATCATGGGAGCCACCACGGAGAAGGCTCTCCGTCGGGTCTCCATCAGCCGAGCCTCTCACCCCAGGGATGGCTATACGATCACCATTTATGGCACGCGCTGGCCTCTCGGTGCGTTGGACTGTCAGCCGATTGCCCAGATAGGCTGGCCCAATATTATGCCGTGCTTTAAAGGTGAGCGCCATAAGTTTGTAAATCACTCTGAACTCTGTGGGCAGCCAATGAAGATCTTTTAAAATTGGAGAGATATGGTTTCTGACAGATGCCCCAGAGATGAGTCTGGCCGCTGCGTTCTGAATGAGCCTCAGCCTCCGAGTTGTAGACAGAGGTAGGCCCGCATATAGGGCATTGCAATAATCAAGGCGAGCGACGGTGGCATGTATCACAGTTCTCAATGCCTCTGATGGTAAATAGGGGGCCAACCGTCGGGCCCTGCGAAGATGGAAAAGGCGCCCTTAGCTGCGGCCTGGATCTGGGCTTCCATCGACAGTCTCGTCCAGAATCACTCTAAGCTCTTCACCGCCGGAGCCGGGGATAGGGCTCGCCTTCCGAAGAGTGGTAGTGGTGAGTGAGGGTCGGGTCGGCCAGGCCAGAGAATCTCCGTTTTAGCCGGGTTGATTTTGAGTCTGTATGCTCTGCGCCCGCTTGTCACAGCTCTCCGCACGTGACTGAAACTGTCCGGCACCGATGATGTCCCTGGGTCGAGCTTCAGCAGCAGCTGTGTGTCGTCGGCGACAGGTAGCAGCAAAACCATGGCTCCTAGCAATACTGGCCAGGGCTGGACATAGATGTTGAAGAGTGGGGAGACAAGATGGCACCCTGGGGAACTCCACACTCCAACCCGCATTTCCTAGAGACCTGGCCCTGCCACTCGACCCGCTGCGAGCGGCCCCGACACAAAATGACACTCTAAACACGGTAATACATATAGTTAATATGTTTTAAAATGTATTTATACCCTCAGTGTGAAACCTGGGCCTTTTTCAATGAACACAACATAGATATCCTTGAACCAAACTTGGCACACTGAACTCTCATGAGACCAACAGAAAGTACTGAAAGGGTTTGGTGGGCATTGACCGTGAGTTTGGGAGTTGTAGTTTACCAGTCCCTCCTCTTCTTTCCAAAGGTTGTCACAATCACCGACTTAATACTGCCCCTTTAACACACACACGGAGACGTAGTAAAGGCTAACTAGTTTTATTGAATATAAAAAGTCCAAAAGGCAATTCTCTTGAAGAGATCAAAGAATAACGCAAAACAGCAAAGCTGTAGTCCAATTAAGAAAAAAGTTCCAAAGGATAGTTCCAAAAGCAAACGTGGCAATAAACTTGGCAAGTTCCCGGATTGCCTCGAACAAAGCAGGGTATCCGCAACAATGCGAATCAATAACAAGGCAAGGTCTTGGTCCCAGGCGAGCCAAACTAGGCTCCGTGGTTCACTCCGCTTTCACGCCCTTCAGATCAGACGTGGCCGGAGAACTGAGGATCAGTTCCCACGGGGCCGTTCTTAATCCTTCGCCGGGCCCACGACGATCTAGGGCCCGAACGTCTCCAGTCTCTACTTTCCGAACGGTGACGGTCTAGGGACAGATGCCAGCTCCTCCTGCCCTGCTCTATGTCCCTGCGTCTGTTATGGAACGGCCCCGCTCTTCCAGTTCAGTATCGCTATCTCCTTGAGAAGCAGCCTCCCGAACTTTCCCAGCCGCTGGCCTCCATCTGCTGCTCGGCCAGGTCCTGGGAACCTCGGCCGTTTGGGGGAATTCATAACTATCTCCGCTATCTGCTTCGCTGCCTCCCATCTCCACCTGGTCCGCTCCTTCCCCGGGAGAATGCTCCCACTCGAGATCCCATGCTAAACTCTCTACAGGTGAACTGGGCAAAGGCACTGCTGACCAATCTTGCTCTGGGCCTTCCAACTCGTCCTCCGAGTCCCCTTCAGCCTGTGCGGGTCCCAATGGCATCGGGACCCCCGGCGCCTCACCCCCTCCCAGTGGCACGAACGAACCCATGGGTGCTACAAAGGTGCAAACTTTTCTTTTTCCTCAGAGCAGGGGTTGCTCTGGCACCTGCTCTGGTTTCCTCCTCACCTCTCCCTCCCAGCCAGAGTTCGCAGGTGCAGGGGGCTCCTCCCAGCCCATCCCTGCCAAAGGCAGCCTATCCCACGCGCCCAGGGCCGGCCCCGTGCTCTTAAAGGGACACGTGCCTCCAAGCCAGGCCCAAGAGCTACACGTCCCCGAGCAGTAACAAATGCCCCCTGGCCATCACCAGCCCTCCCCCCTCCCACACACACAAGCAATAGAAGGGGGAGCGCAAGGTAGGGGGGCGCGTGAGGCGGAAGGGAAGGGAGGAGGAGGAGAGCGAAGGCATGCTCTGTGTCGGCGCTTGCTCCTGGCCTCCTCCTCTTCTCTCCACTCCCTTCCCCTCTGTTGGCTGTTCTGCCTGCCTGCCTCTGCCTGCCTGCCTGGGCCCTTATGTGGGATGGTTAGAATCGGCCGGTAGGCCGTGAAATGCCCAGGTCTGGTATTGGGGATTCCAATTTCCCACGGCACACCTGATGTTTGCTCATGGCACACTAGTGTGCCATGGCACACTGGTTGGGAAACACTGGTTTAAATAATGCAAGTGTTTGAACTGAGAGAAATGTATAAATTACCTATGTTGATAAGAGAGAAACATGGGCAGTTTTATGAAAAATAGGCAATGATTGTCTATTTTGTAGAAAAAAGAGATACTATTTTTAGTGTGGGATTTGAGAGTTAGTAGTTAATATAAAAGAAATGTGAACTAGCGTGAGTGTAGGCAAAGAGGATTTAGTATTATATACACCATTGATAGGAAAGGTCGAAGTCAATATTTACTTTATTTATTATTTTGCTTTCTGTAATCTATTCTAATTAAGGATGTATTTTTTAAAAAATGTTTTAGTAGTTTATAGTTTGTAGTTTAATGCTAGTTGGTAGTGTATTATGTGACGTCCTATTACAGGTATTATTTTCAATATTGTATATAGGTTTCAGCTCACCAAAGTTCAAGAATAATCCAAATCTGAATGCAACACATGTAGTTCAAAGTACAAAACACAGAGTCCACCAACAAAGTACTGACTGCAGCTCTTTTCACCAATGTTGCAATTGTAACCACCAGCTATTTATGCTGCTCAATAAAGCCCTTGCCCGTAAGACTGAACTTTCTCAGCTGGATGGCATCAACCCTTAGTTTGAGGCAGGCGGGATAAGTCAACTTCTGCTCCTTCCCCTGAAGATTCTGATCCTGACCTGTTTCTTCCAAGCCTAGAGCGGCCTGCTCCTGAACAGCATTAGAGAGCTCTAAAGTCTCAGGTATGAGAAACTCTGCTCTACCCCATCATCCCCATCCTCTGCCAAGATCGTGACAGTCCCCAAACTGTGCTGAAACCATTCTAAGATGGAGCAACAAGATCACAGGAGACTTGCTGTTGGTGCTCGCCTTGTTTCTAGCAACAAGGTGAGTATGAAGGGAAGCCAGGCAGTGATGCTTTCCCCCGTGTGATGGGGCAGGCAATGCTGTGGGCGATGTGAGGTGTGGAGTGATGGATTCCCCTGATGCCACATGGGTTCTCTGTAATGCCTGGCAAATCCCCCTGCTGTCACCCACGTTAGGACAACTAATGTGATGAGCTCCTTAGACTCTGAAGACAAGGATTCAGCCTGGAAAGCAGTGAGTAAACTTGGGTCTCTCAAACTCAGTGGAAGGTAAATGCAAATCCCCTCTGAACAAATAGTGCCCAGAAAACTCTGTGATTGATTTGACTTTGGGTCACCATAAGTCAGAAATGACTTGAAGTCATACAATAGCAAAGTATGTGGAACAGAAATGCTAGGGGTCTATCTGGTAAATCTCTTTGAGAACAGTGCCAGTAAGCACTCCAAGCCTGTGAGCACTGCATGGGAACCTCCCTATGACTGATGCTATTAGCACTATCTCCAATAGTAACAATTTTACTATGTTTCCATTGGGCTAGGACATTTTTTCATTAGTTCATTTTTTATCTTCCTAAATCTGTGAAGTTCACATTAGTGGGGCTTTGTATTTTTGTATCATTGAAATAGATAGATAGATAGATAGATAGATAGATAGATAGATAGAACCAGGAAACTACCTAGGACAGTTTGTGTAGTCAAGGCTTAGAGTCATCTTCATATACTGGAGAAATGAGGAAACAGTGTTGCACATGCACATTTCTAACTGTTCATGTTCATGATCAGCTGCAAAGTCAGAACTTCATTTCGCCTTCTCATGCTTCTTTATCTTTAAGCCAGGGCAGAATAGCCCTTCATATATACATTGTATGTAGAACTTCTGGAGACTGTGTTTCCCTTTCCTTTCTTCAAATTGGTACCTGCTGTCTAAATTAAGCCTTCTGTTCTAAATATGACTAATGTTTGACTGCTGCATCTATGGGAAAATCTACACTTACCACGTATCTCAGGGCTGACCAGAGCAGTGAATGGTAGATCACCACCTAGAAAGGTTTAGGCCACCAGCCCCCAGCCTTTAAAGAGACAGAACAGAGTCTTGACCACCCAGTGGCACCAAATCAAGATCAAGTTTTGCTAGATAATGAGCCATGCCACCACCACCATTTCCTTTTCATAGCAGCCAATGGGTGCAACATGGTTCATCATCATTGAAATGACATTGGCCAAGGTGCTAAAGGAATGCGGGGTGGGGGGATGATTCCTTCTCCCCCCCTTCTCTGATTGCTTCATCACCACTGTCACACTAGTGTCACTGATATTGACCAACGCAGGCCATGTCACATCTACTGGCCTCTGAGATGTGTTCCTGGGCCACCTGTGCCCAAGGAATATGGCATGGTTATATAAACAGATGTGGCTGGTTCCACCTTTAATAGGGTCAAAAGCCACTTTGTTTTACATGATTCAAGGTCATGTTAAGGTGGTCTTGCCCAATGTCAACCTATATTAGTCACCATGGAGCTGATTCACCCATCCTTTAGAACAGTGCTTCCCAACCAGTGTGCCGTGGCACACTAGTGTGCCGTGAGAAATCATCAGGTGTGCCGTGGGAAATTACAGTGGAGAGAGAGAGAGAGAGAGAGAGAGAGAGAGAGAGAGAGAGAGAGAGAGGTTGCAACGCCTTGGTCTTTTCAGCCTTGAAAGACGGCGTTTAAGAGGTGACTTGATCGAAGTGTATAAAATCATGCATGGGATAGAAAAGGTGAATAAAGAAAAAATATTTTCTTTGTCACAAAACACTAGGACTAGAGGGCACTCCCTGAAGCTCCAAGGTAGGAAAATTAGGACTAATAAAGGGAAATATTTCTTCACCCAGAGGGTCATTGGGTTATGGAATTTACTTCCAGAAGAGGTTGTGACAGCTGTCAGCCTGAACAACTTCAAGGCAGGATTAGACAGATTCATGGACACCAAGTGTATCAGTAGTAACTGAAAAGGACATTCAAGTGCCACCTCGGAGTTGGTTGAGGTAGGCAGGATTTCCCTGGGTACTGGTTGTGGGGGGTCGGGAGCAGGTCAGGGTTTTGCCCTCCCTTCTGCTCGAGATCCCCGTGTACAACTGGTGGGCCACTGTGTGATACAGAATGCTGGACTAGATGGGCTGAGGTCCGATTCAGCATGGCTCTTCTTATGTTCTTATGTTCTTATGAGCGAGCGAGCCTAGCAGGAAACTTCAGGCAGTGGAAATGAGGCTTTCCTGGCCGAAGCAGCAATGCCAGCCAGCCTGGCTGCAGTCAGGAAGAGCCCTCTGTGTCCAGAACTTTCCTCCCTTCCTCCTCTCTCTCTCCTTCCCTTCCTTCCTTCCCTCCCTCTGCCCGCCAAGGGCTACCTGGCCGGGCTGCAGCTCCTCCTGCTTCCTGGCTTTTGGGCGCTCTTCTACTCTCCTCCAATCCAGCAGCAAGGAGGAGGAGAGGGAGGAGGAGTCCACGGGAGCTGCCCTCATCCGACCCCGCTCCCGAAGGCTCGAGGCGAGGCTTTCTGCCCTCTAGCCCCTCTGCACCGGGGAAAGGGAGCAACCCCTCATCTCCTGGCCTCTCCTGGCTGGGCTCCGGGTTCGCTGCAGAGCAGAGCAAAGGCTGGGATGCGGAGCTCCACAGCTGAGCTCGGTTCCTTCCCGATCTGGCCCAAGGCGACATTAGGGAAGCCGAAGGGACGCAGAGGAAGGGAGGCACTCCTGGGAGGGGGGGCTGAACCCCTTCAGGAAGGAGAGCTGGGGGTGGCAACGGCTGCGAGCCTCCGCCGCAGTTTGTTCCGAGGCTCGGAGCCACCCCGTGTGCTCAATTCCTATTCGTCCTGTTCAGCCAAGCCCTCGTGCGCTTTGGCCACTCAGCGCAGCCCTCCCCCCGCAGGATGGTGACGGGCCTCCTGGTTGGGGGCCTCCCGAGGAGGGAAGGAGGTTTGGCGGAAGCAGCGGCGTCACAAGGGGGGAGGGTGACAGTTAGTAAAATGACAGTTAGAGTGTCATTTTGTGTCATTTTGGTTGGTAATGTACCCCAGGATTTTGTAAATGTTAAAAATGTGCCACGGCTCAAAAAAGGTTGAAAATCACTGCTTTAGAATAAGCGGTCAGTGTAAATGTGCCCCAGGTTGTAACCCCGGGAGCCTAATACTGGAGACTATACCTTTGAGGTCTAGCCTTTGCCCCGACACTCTCTATGTGATGGTAAATTCTGTAACATGTACTTCACCCTTCAGAATATTTGTCTGAAGTGGTTCATTTCAATGGGAACTAAAATGCAATGATTTTAAATTGCTGATAATAACTGCTTCCTCTT
Source organism: Anolis apletophallus (assembly GCA_030556195.1). Lineage (NCBI taxonomy): Eukaryota > Metazoa > Chordata > Lepidosauria > Squamata > Anolidae > Anolis > Anolis apletophallus. Next base: position 135,392,621 of record JARBWK010000005.1, read on the forward strand.
TTAGACATGGCATAACATTTGATATGATTTATTTTCTATGCTCTAATGGGTTTGTATCAGCAGGTCTAATTACTGTTTCTATTTAGTGTTCAGATGTTTAATTGCAATGAAACACTTCAACACCATTAGCTGGAAACAAGCTACCGGCGTCTCCTTGACTGTAGTCTGGCAAGGCTCCAAACGGCATTTAAAGCAATTTCATATGTTTAATTCTTGCCACACAGCTTGCTTACTGCCCTGGGGAGAGAAGCTAAGCAATCCAATGTGGCCATTTGAAATATTTTTAATAAAACGGATAGAAATTTCTGATTAAAAATGTATTGTGTCAAATCACAGGAGTTTTAGCATTGTTGCAAAATGAAATAATTGTTGGTTTTGCTTTAGATAACCCACAAAAGTTACTCTAATTGGTGTGTAATCTGATATGAATTTATTTCACCCATAAGTATTTAACATCTGCAACAGAAAATGCTTCTGAAACAGGGATGGAGAACAGACTGTAACTCCCATTATCCTTCACCATTATATATGCTAGCGAAAGCTGTTGCTGTTGGTACTCAGCCCCACACTGCCCAATCTCAAGTATTTTTTCTCTCTTTGCTTCTGCTCTCATTCTGACTGGTTGTGTAGAATGGATACTTTTTCTACTGCAAGCCTTTTAAAATCTCACTTCTGCTTCTTACACCGGGAATGTGGCGCAGCTGGCTAAGTGTCAGCTGCATAAGATCTCTCTGACCAATAGGTCATGAGTTCGAGGCCTGCCCGGGTTGAGGTGGGTGCTCGACCTTTAAGTGTATTCTGCTGCTGACCTTTGCAGCCCAAAAGACAGTTGCATTTGTCAAGTAGGAGATTAAGGTACCACATTAAGTGGGGAGGCAAATTTTGACTGAATTATGAGGCCATTAAAGAACTCCAGGAACGCTGAGAATGCGGAAGGAACAACAAGGGACACTGAGAACGCTGAGAGATGAGGAGTGTGTTAGCTCCCCCTGGTGGCCAGAGTTTGTCTCTCTTCGTATATATGTGTGTATGTGGAAACTGCAGGGATTGTCTGCTAAGTATGTGTACCTGTAATCCACTCTGAGTCCCCTTCGGGGTGAGAAGCGCGGAATATAAATAAAGTGTATTATTATTATGTATTATTACATCTTTCTATGTGCTGTGTGCTTTAAGATCTCTCTCTGCGTGTGTGCCAGAGAGATGAAATGATGGCGTTTTTACTCTCTCTTTGAAATCTTAGAAGAGATGGGTGTTAGAGTAACTCAGACCCAGTTCTTAACTACAAAGAAATGCAGTTCTTATTATCTGTATATATAACAAAGCGGAATGTTTGTTTGTATGTATGTTTATTCTGTAACTTCTAAATAAGCCCAGTAACCTGTGGGAATACCCACCCCCTCCCCCAAGCCCCCAGACCCTTTTGAAAAGTTAAAAAAACTTACCAGGTGTGAAGAAACGAAAGATCGTAAAACGCCGCCGAAGGCTAGCGTCGATCTTTGTTTATTCGCACCCCAAACTGAGTGAACCGTGTAGTACTGTGGCAGGGCAGGCTATCCTACAATCCCACCGCTGCCACCAAATGTGGTAAAGGAATGAAACTTCACCCCGTTTACTCTTTTTGAACGTGGCAGGGCAGGCTATCCTTTAATCCCACCGCTGCCACCAAATGTGAACAGGTTCCAAACCTAGTACTGGATTCACTGTGGACGACTGACCACTGCCACCAATATTCAAGGTTTTCTTTCTTTATTAATATTATTAACTTGCTGCCACCATTTGTCAAGGCTTGACCACTAGATGTGAGGGTCTTTGTGAATAAACGACTTCCACATATGTTTTTGTTGAAAGTGTTTAACAGTTTATTATACACAAATGGGCTCAAAGCTTAGGTGGTTTCAAAACTCCGAAGAGGTACAAACTTGCAATATTAAACAATATAACACTGGGGTTTTAACTTCCCCTTACACAGTTACTATCACAAGTAACTACTTAATACTGGGTTACTCTCAACCCTGGGACTAACTCTGTCCCACACTCCTGGGTTTCCCTCAACCCACACACAGAACTGAACTGCACACTGCAGCTCCTACAGACAGCTTGCAGCTTCAGCAACTGATAATTCCCAACTAACTCTGCTCACAGCTGCTGGCCAACTGACTTTCTCCAACTGTCAGATTCAAACTGAACATTCTAAAGCTAGAGTGGCCTCTGTTGTCATGGCAACAGCCTCTGCTTACAGCTTGCTGCTGCGAACATTCTACTACTCACTCTTTGCAGCTTCTAAAGAATGTCCCTTCTAAATACATAAACAAACATGTGATTAACATATACTGTAAATAACCACCTCATCACACCAGGCCTGCAGTATACCCTCAGAGCAGCCCCCCAGCATATACAAATGACATGCCAGGAAGGGAGGGGGAGAAAAATCGCTTCCCCCCCCCCCCTATGGGAGAGCTGCAGTTCTGGTAAATTTTTAAAAAACTTTTCTAAGGCATCTGGGAGCTTGGGGGGGGGACGCTTTCTGGGGTGGGTATGGACAGGCCCCAGAAACATCTGTGTTATTTTAATGTGGGTGCTTCTGGGATAAAGGCCTGTCTGGATCCGGCCTTTGTCTGCACTTAGATAATGTGGGATTTTCTGCCTTGATACTCTGGGATATAAGAGTTGTGCTGTAAAACCTGGAGATTCCTAGGCAGAATACTTGTCTAGGCATTTGTAGGTTCTTCAGCATGATTCTATGGTTAGTGTCAGGCAGAGGTTAACCACAAAGGACCTAGAGATTCCTAGAGAGGTGTTATCTTATTTTTTTAAAAAAATTAGTGTTTTAAAATTTGCATTTATCCACTTTTGTAGGAGTCCTAGCCTCAATGAATGCAGGGGCTGACTAGTTACACTTTAAAAAAATCCCGTTGGCATCCCATTTCTTAAAAATAACTAAAATTGCTGTTGTCAGTTCAAAATGAGAATCTGAATGCTATAAGTCTTGCTTTTTGTACATTGCACACTCCTCCCATCCACATCTTTGTTATCTTAACAGAGACAACAGAACATGAAGTAATTCCATAAAACAAAGCATGAACCAAAACTTGAATCATAGTATATTCTTCCACATTTCTGCATTTAATGAGACTTCTAGTCTTACCCTAAAAGTAACCAGGGTAAGAAATGACGTGTAGGATTTGGTGGAGAAGGCATGGAGAAACAGCCCAGATGGAAAAGGAAGCCCACGCCTATGGAAATACCGCTGTGCTGACCCGTTTCCGACCTCTTGGGTCCTTCCTCAGGGCAGGAAATCTCACAGTGAGTAGCATAATCAATGGCATCAAAGATAGGTATGACTGTATGTTGGTCATACCTATCTTTGATGCCATTGATTATGCTACTCAGATATATATTGATTCAATTGATTCAAGATTAGAAGCCACAGATGTCACTGTGAGATTTCCCGCCCTGAGGAAAGACCCAAGAGGTCCGAAACAGGTCGGCATGGCGGTATTCCCGTAGGCGTGGGCTTCCTTTTCCATCTGGGCTCCACCTTCCTACAGCAGCCTCCATTGAGGATCTTATTGTTGATTGCAGGCTGCCTGCCTATTTTCATCTGGAAACTACAGTGTTCCTTTTCTATTTTTGTATTCACCGCACAGCCATACGGCTCTTTGCATGCTGTGTTTACTTCCGGCATTGAATTGCCAGCGACCAATTGGCTTCCGCGGCTTGCTTTCCCCACCTACTTTCGAGTTGGATTACAAGAGTCCCAGCGGCTTGGGATACATTTCCGAAGGTTCTTTACTTTAAAGATTACAATATATTATCCTTTTTGGGATTTAAACAATATTTATTATGAACCCCCGGGAAACTCGGCACGGGAGGACGTATTGACGTCAGAAGCATGAGGAATGCCCCCCCGGCTGCCCAAGCTCCACTTCTCCATAGAGAACATAGACTGCACTGTACTGTGAGTTGTGACTCTTGACTTTACTATCTACTCAGAGCCTTTCAATGCTTTTTTCTACTTGGATATTTTTGGCTCTGACCAAGACTTGTTGATTCACCACTCGGATGCTTTCCTATTGTTTTCTATCATTGCTTTGTATGTATATGGACTTGCTTATTAATGCTGTTATGGGACGAACCTAGAATACTATTGCTTAATTGAGACTTTATTAACAACCTTATATTGTGTTTTCTACACATTTGTGTCTTATTACATAGATCTTTGTAGTTTTCTACACTCAGTGTGTTTGTCTATGGAGAAACAGCCACCGCAACTTGCATCTCTCTGGTTGTCCTGTGCTTTTGCATGTATTCATGCACAACTACAAGATGTTCATTCTCTCCCTTGGACATACTTATAGCTTACACAGCACTTGACTACAAGTAATTTGCTCATTATAAGCCTAATAAAAGGGCACTATCTTACTTTCAAGTGGCACCATCCAATATTTTGTGTAGCATGCTCTCCAGAAAAGTGGGCCACTTCACTGATTTAATATAAAACAAAAGGAAATAACTGAACATCCCACTTAAACTGTCATAAAGCTTAAAGCGCTGGATTATTTTGACTGAAAATTGTGAATGTTTTTATTACACTACAAAAGCAAGATTTGAATGTTGAAATGCTTCCATCTAGTAGTTAATGTTGGGCCAGAAGTGGAGAACAGGAGGTGGGGGGCGGAAAGGGATAGTCTCATTCCTTTCTAAGCTGGCAGTGGATGTTTAGCATTAGCCCCGTTGCCTTTTCAACATCATTCACTGCAAGGGCTGTGTTCATCTGACAGATTATCTTTCAAGATGGATATGCTTATAAAAACCTTGTGCCTCGCTTGAGGAGGCCAGCTTGAGATCTGTCAGCATTCGCCATCCTTGTGACACAATGCTGGAAAGGCAAACACAATGGTAAACAGAGCTAGCTTGGCAAAGGACAGTGCTTGTTGGAAAGGAATTATCTTCAGCCAAATTTGGACCCATCCCAAAGACTCTTACTACTTGTCTCATTAATCTTCAGGGAGTGGGGGTGGAAACAGGAAGAGAGATTGAGAGACGGGATGGAGAGAGGGAGGGAGGTACAAGGAAACAATAAGAAATTGCTTGTGTGTTTCCAATTGCTGTTTTTGCCTTCCTATGTTCACCTTACTTTTGGAAAGCATGTGGTTAAATAGGGGATAAAGCATTCAAGGCTAGAGCCATCATCATGACATAAGGCCACTGGAACCAAGGATATACAAGTGTTTTATATCATTTTAATTTCAGGGAAAACATACATCAAGGCCCTTTTCTTAAGGAATTATAATAGAAAGCCTGCAGTCAGTAATGTATTTCACCCAGTTTGCTCACCAAGGTTCATGTCTGCTCCCAAACTTATATTAGATATGGTGCAATGTTGTACAGGAAACAATGGCAACCTCTGCTGTCCCTAGAATCTTACAATCGTGGAGTTGAAAGAAGCCACAAGGGCCATTTGGTCCAACCTCCTGCCATGTACACAACCAAAACATCCCTGACAGATGGCCATTCAGCCTTGATTTAAAGCAGTAGTTCTCAACCTGTGGGTCCTCAGGTGTTTTGGCCTGAGACATCTCAGCCAGTTTACTAGCTGTTAAGATTTCTGGGAGTTGAAGGCCAAAACATCTGGGGACCCACAGGTTGAGAACCACTAGTTTATAGACTTTACAGTGGATTATATGAGTGTGCACTGTCAGATAATCTGGGATAAACAGAAAATCTGGGGTCAGATCCTGGGATATAGAGCCTGTCTGGAAGGGCCCTGTTGGTAAAGTAACTTGCAGATTTCTCAGTCATAGTATCACCATAAGTTGAAGCCAACTTGATAGCAGTTACCAACAAGAAATATCACATTATTGGTTATTATTATACTTCCTTTACCAGAACAGCCAGATAAAATAAAGATCTTCATTTGGTGATAACCACAGCAGGAGAACAGCAATTGGAAGCTGTTAGCTAGCTTGCTTGTGTCTCCTCATTTTCCCTGTGATACTGAAAAAGAGAGCTTAATAGAGAATTAGGAATGTGATTAATTATTAGGACTGGGGGGGGGGGCTCCTGGAAATCCCCAAAACACACATGCAGTCACCCTCAGATTCTGAGAATAATAGACTGGGGGAAGGGGGTAACAGTAAGGGGAAATGGGAAATTTTACAAAGAAATAAAAAACATACCTGTGCTAACCTGGAATATCAGTATGCAAGGAGGTCTGCAGAAGTAGATATAGGCCCCTTTCACACAGCTGTAGAAAATCCACATTGAACTGGATTATATGGCAGTGTGGACTCAGGAAGCTCAGTTCAAAGCAGTTCAAAGCAGATATTGTGGATTATCTGCCTTGATATTCCAAGTTATATGGTTGTGTGCAAGGGCCCATAGTCTACAGAAATGCTGCTTATGCTACTAACTTTGCTTTCTCAGTCTCTGAGATACTACAAAATCCCTTTTCATAATTTACAAAGAAAAAGAGAGAAAGGAAAAATGGGAGAAACTAACAGGTTGAAGGCTCTGATAACTTTCCCTCCCACTTCCTGCACTATCATTTCTAGATCTTTAGAATACCAACTTTTCAAAAGGAAAGGAAAAGATAGATTAATCAAAAAGGAACAAGAAGGGAAAAGAGGCCAAGAAGGGGCGATCCTTCTAGAAACTCTTTCCGCTACTCTTGTCATCACGTTTAAGTCTCTTGGATACCAAAAACAAAACAAATCAGAATTATGGGAAATACATCTTAAACACAGCAGGAGTTTGGGAAGGGGGGGGGGGAGCAATAAAAATAGAAATGCAGGATTTTGCTTCCATAGTCTTTTAAAAGAAACACACCGTATGATTTTGGCAGGGCTGTCTGTCTCTTTTATTGTTTTATAGTGTGAAGTGCATTGACAGCACTATATAAATAATTTATGATAATAGTCTGGTCTGTGACCAAAAAAAACCCTCATTCTATGATAATTATAACAACATGGAGTGAGATGGGGAATGCAGGGGAAAGGAATTAATCTCTCTCTCTCTCTCTCTCTCTCTCTGTCTCATACACACACACACACACACACACATATAGATAAGGCATGGTTAGGTTCGTTTGGAATCCTTGTAATTTGGAATAAATTCAAAAAGATTTCCTTTTTGAAGCGATTTTGAAGTTTTTAAGGAAACCGGAAGTCCCTTTGCCTTTCCAAAGCTTTTTCCGCCATTTCTCTTATGAATCAGTAAGTGAGTTGGAAATGATCCAGCTTTTCCCCTGCTTCTATTCCCTGGCCTCGGTTCAGGCCAGAGAAGCCTTCTAAACCAGTGTGGATGGATTCCCTTTCTTTCCTTTCCCTCCCATGTCAGCGAGAGAAGCGGTTTTAACCAGTGTGGATGGGATGGATCCATCTCAGTTTAAACCAGTGTGGATGGATTCCTTTCCTTTTTTCCCCCTCCCGCCTCCCGAGTCAGTCTTAAGCGAAAGAAGGGGTTTTAACCAGTGTGGATGGGATGGATCCGTGTTAGTTTAAACAAGTGTGTATGGGTTCATTTCCTTTCCTTTCCCTCCCGTTTCAGTCTTAAGCGAGAGAAGCGATTTTTTTAAAAAAATATCATCTTTATTGATTTTTACACAGAGTTAGACAAAAACAACATAAATGAACAACTAACATGGCACATTAAGGCCACACACTAACATTACACTCCACAGCAGGGGTGCTCAGAATGGTGATCGGGATCACCAGGGTGATCTTTGGGCCTCATCCTGGTGATCTTCAGGCCCCTGACCAGGTTTTTTGCTGTTGGTCCTCTTCACGCGTCCCTGCACGCTGCAAAGAAGTCCTCCGTCGTTGCTCCTCCCTGCTCCCTGCTCGCGTGCCGCCTCCAAAAGCTGCAGAGTCCAAGAGGCAGAATGGGCCCCCTCTTTTGGATTCCTCCTCCTCCCTCCATCCTTCTCCAGCCACTCAAGAGTCGTAGGAGACCAAAGGGGGCGGGCCTGGATGACGCGATGCATGGCTGGCCCCGTGCGCATGCGCAGAAGCACCCATTCTGCCTCTTGGACTTCTCATGAGCTCTTGGAGGCAGCACGCATGCTGGCGGCATGGAAATAGAAGCAATGACGGAGGAGGAGGAGAAGGACGCTTTGGGGTCATTTCCTTACCGCATCTCAAAGGTCGGTCTTTTTACTTTGGGGTGGGTGCTTGATTGTTCTGTGGCATGTCTCTTTGTTTATTTTTAATGTTTAAAAATGGCCTTTTAGCTCCAAAGCCTCTCTGCTTGCTTTGTTCCTTGAGAAATATATGTTGGGGAATATGGAAATGTGGGAGAAATGGGGTGGTTGGATGTATTTTTGCATGCCCCTTTGTTTACCTTGCTGAGTGTTAAATGGCCTTGCAGTTCAAAAGCCTCTCTTCTTACTTTCTGGCTGATAATATGTGTGGTAATATGGCAGTGTGGGTCAAATGGGGTGGTTGGATGTATTTTAATGCTCTGTTTTAGATTGTTGTTATTAAATTGAAATGTTGATGTTTTATAACTTCATTTTATGTAAACTGCCCCGAGCCTGCTGGAAGGAGTGGTACATAAAAATGAATAATAAATATAAATAAATAAATAAGAAAATAGTTATACGTTTTACATTTCTGGGTAGGTGATCTTTGGGACTTGGTTTTTTAATCAGTAGCTCCCATGCTGAAAAAGTGTGAGCACCCCTGCTCTACAGAAACAAGCAATACAACATTACAAGAGTACTTCCAACCCGCAGATCCACCTCCTGTAACACCCTATGTTGTGTTACCTATGTTGACTTTTACATATCTATATTTTACATAGCCGGTGCACTATAGCCAAGCATCCTTACATTCTAAGAAGAAACTTCATTAATTGTCATATAACTCGACTTCCACCCACACTTCCTGATTTTTCTGTTTTAGAAACATCACCACCTTGGACCAATCTGTTCTCTTGTGAGTATTTCCTTGAGATAGCTCCTGCGTTAAGATGTCCATTTTCATGATTTCAAAGAGTTTTGCTGACTAATCTTCTATTTTCGGAGAGTTGTCTTCTTTCCAAATCTTAGCCACTGTCAGCCTAGCTGCTGCGATACAATACACAAAGATTTTTTCTAGGTTTCTGTCAATATCAAAATCCAGTAAGCCCAGTAAAAAGTATTCAGGCTTAAATTGGAACTTTAACCCTAACATATTTGTCATAACCTTATGTAGTTTAAGCCAAAAATTTCGTACTTTTCTGCAGTTCCACCACAAATGCATAAAGGTTCCAACCTCTGCCTTACATTTCCAACATGGAAATGAGAGAAGCGGTTTTAACCAGTGTGGATGGGATGGATCTGTGTCAGTTTAAACAAATGTGGATGGGTTCATTTCCTTTCCTTTCCCTCCCGCTTCAGTCTTAAGTGAGAGAACCGGTTTCAACCAGTGTGGATGGGATGGATCCATTTCAGTTTAAACCAGTGTGGATGGATTCCTTTCCTTTCCCTCCTGCGTCAGTCTTAAGCGAGGGAAGCGGTTTTAACCATAGTGGATGGAGTTCTTCCTTTTGCTTCCTCCCCCCTTCTGGAGTAAAACAACTACTTTCAAAGTAAAGACCACCCAATGAAACAGAAAATAAAACTTTGAAACCATTAACAAAGGATTCAGAAGTCTCAGAAGTTTTGAAAAGTTTTGAACTTTTATTTCTGTGAAAATCGGAATTGACTTTAGATCCGAACCACTGGTTCCCCCTACAACCAAAACGAGTTTTGAACCATTTTTAAAACCAAACAAGCCATATATATGCACACACACACACACACAAGCTGATGTTGCACTAGTCCCACTGAATTCTGCTAAATATAGGTACCAAATAATCTGATACTCTGTACCCACACCTTCAGGGAGGACAATGTCATAGATTGGTCTCTAATTAACTCCCCTTTCATATATAGCTGCATGCAAGTAATCAGTACACAGTGCTCCTAGAGGTATTTTACTAACGCAGAGGTGCCCAAAACTTAGGGAGAAATCTTCAGACCCCTTCTACCCTGCTATATAATATTATATTATATTATAATATCAGGTTATCAGAGCCGATAATCAACATTATCTACTTTGAAATGGATTATATGAGTCTATACTGCCATATAATCCAGTTCAAAACAGATTACCTGGATTTTATATGGCAGTGTCACTTCACTTAAGCAAACCCTCATAGCTTGAGGATGATGGTCCTCCAAGTGTAGTGTCTTGGCAGTGGGTCTGTATGTGACTGTGGAGCTCTATTCTTGATCCGGGCATTGGTTTCCAGGTGGAAGGCGGTCCCGGTCAGGGTTCGCTTGACATGCCTTCCTCTTAGCACATTTCTCCCTTTCTCCCTCCATTCGTGCCTCTTCGAATTCTACAGCACTGCTGATCACAGCTGGCCTCCAGTTAGAGTGCTCAAGGGCCAGGGTTTCTCAGTTCTTGTGTCTGTGCCACTGTTTTTAAGGTTGGCTTTAAGCCCATCTTTAAATCTCTTTTCCTGTCCACCAACATTATGTTTCCCACTCTTAAATTGGGAGTATAGTAGCTGATTTGGGAGGTGGTGATCGGCCATTTGAACAACGTGGCCAGTCCAGCAGAGTTGATGGCGTAGAAGCATCACTTTAATGCTGGTGGTCTTTGCTTCTTCCATCATCCTGACATTTGTCCATGTGTCTTCCCAAGAGATTTGCAGAATTTTTCAGAAACAACACTGATTAAATCATTCCAGGAGTTCAGTGTGACGTCTGTAGACAGTCCATGTTTTGCAGCCATATAGCAGGGTTGAGAGGGCAATCTATATATATAAAGGAACAGTCGTCATGTGAAGACTACCTGAAACAGAGAAACCTTACAACGCAGAAACACAAAACTTGCCAACAGAAATAGGCCTCAAGCAAGGTACGTTTGTAGCAAAGAAACTTCCCCCCCAAAAAACCTAAAAGGCCCCCAAAACAACAAGTAAAAAACCTACATTTCCCAGCATCCTCCAGGGCTGCCAAAGACTCCCCCAGCCTCTACATTCTGACAACATGATTGGCTGCCAATAAGGGCGGATTTGCATAACTGCTGTACTGGCCAGCCAACATGAACATTCCGACCCATAACAAACTGTCAGCCAGAGCATCCTCCAACACTTTCAAATCAGAAGACCATGATGGAGATCAACACCATTCAAGGGGAGCTCTTCTTCCTTTCCCAAAAGATCTCCAGTGGCTTGGAATTCCACATTAATAAGACACAGAGCAGGACATCTTGAAAAAGAGAGGAGCAGAAAGTAAGCTAGACATGAAGATCTTGAGAAAGGTGGCTAAAAGGATACGGAAAGGATTTTTAACAGTCCCCCAACAGATGCTGGACGCACCTGTGAAGATAGAGATCCCCTGACAGAACAAGCCCTCCCCAAGCTGATCCGTCCTGGCCATGGTACAAGTCAAACCCGAAGGACTGCAGGCAAAGAGCTGAGTCACAAACATAAAACACCCAATTCACTAACAACAATTCCAACCCTTACATACTCAGACTTTCTCGCATCTCCTAAATAGGGCACAGCAACGCGTGCCGGGTACAGCTAGTAGCTTTATAAACAAGCACTTTGGTCTCCCTCATCACACTGAACTCCTGGAATGATGTCCTGGTCCTCAAACACTCTCTGCTTCATTCAGAAAAATGCTGCACTTGCAGAGCTCAGGTGGTGTTGTATTTCAGTGTCAATGTTGACTTTTGTGGAAAGAAGGGGCCTCAATGAAAATAGACGCAGGTAGTGTTTTTGGATCTTGGACGCTGGGCTTTTAGCTCCTCAATTTCATCACACTCTACTCTGAAGTAGCAGCCCCATTCCCTCACTCTTATCTATACATTCTGCTCTCAAAACATAAAATGTACTTAACAAAAAACTAGACCTGTCTTAATGAAAGGGGAGTTAATTAGAGACCAATCTATGTCATTGTCCTCCTTGAAGATGTTGGTACAGAGTATCAGAATATCTGGTACCTATATTTAGCAGAATCCAGTGGGACTAGTGCAACATCACCTTGTGATAGAACCAGGAGAAATTGTTTTTTTTAAATTAAAAAGTGAGTATTGTCTGGGGAAATCCATTTTAGAAGAGAAAAGAAAATAGACCAAAGACATTGATCTAAATTTGGTTAGAAAAGCCCCCGAAAGGTGGCTCTGGTGTGTGTGTAAACAAGCATCTGTACTTGGAAGAGGAGACAGGAATGGTAGGGCAGATAGGACAGGAATCTGTTGGCCAAAACTCTGTGGTTTTTAAAAAAATAAATATTTAATGAGTTAGGATACAAGGGTTGAATGAAAAGTAATGCCTCCGCCTTCGTAACACCTCAACAAACGGCAGTACTGGTATGCAGCAGGTTCTGGCTTGTTCAGTAGACTCTCGTCTACAGTTCCATTTTGGCGGGAAGCCTTAGCATTGAACGGTTGTGTTGTTAAAATGTGAAGTATGAAACCCTGTGCAGACGGTCGGTCAATGCGACTTGAGCAATGTGCAGTCATTGAATTATTGACAGCAGAAGGAGTCACCCCAAAGGAGATTCATCATAGAATGCAAGCTATTTGTGGTGATTGTGTTGATGTGAGTACTGTGCATCATTGGGCAAGTAAGTTTAAAGATGTTGAGGTGGGAACATCTGACTTGCATGACAAACAAAGAGATGGACATCCTGTGACAGCAACCACCGAGTTTCACAAGCAAAAGTTTGACAGATTGATTCAGGATGATCGTCGTATCACTCAGAGAGAAATTTCAAGCATAATCGGCATTTCACAAGAACATGTGGGTCACTTGGCTATCTGAAGATCTGTGCATGATGAGTACACAGCACATTTTCAGAGACTGGATCTCACCACCATACGCATCCTCCATACAGTCCAGATTTAGCACCCTCTGACTTCCATCTGTTCCCGATAATGAAAGAAGATCTGCGGGGACAACATTATGCTTCTGATGAAGACATTAAGAGAACTGTGAGACGCTGGTTGCAGAAACAGAGTGTTGACTTCTTCCATGACGGCTTCAGAAAACATGTTCATCTTTGGCAGAAATGTATCCAATTGTCTGGTGATTATGTGGAAAAGTTAATAGTGGTAGTTAAAGAGCACATTCGAAGGATTATTTCTGCATTTGATTTATTAAAATATTCCCATCCAAACCCAAGTAACAAAGGTGGAGGCATTACTTTTCATTTAACCCTCATAACAATGTGTGGTCTCTAAGTTTTGGGAGTGCTTTTAGCTGCTGGGGATCAACTCAAACTTAGCTACAAAAAGCTTAATCTTACAGGAGAAAAACATACGGTTAGTAATTCTTATGAAAACCCAGAGACCCATCTAATTAATCTTGTGTCCACTAATAGTACACATATTGCTTATTGGTAACTACTCTGCAACTTTCTCTCATCTCCATTACTTTTTTCGGCTTCCACTGCTAAATATTATCTGCCTGAACACTAAACTACAGCCCTTTGATACGGCTTTAACTGTCATTGCATCCAATAGAATGCTGGGATTTATAGTTCAGTGAGGGACTACAGTTCTCAACTAGAGAATTCAAACTACTTCAGGATACTACAAATCCCAGGAGACGGCCACTGGTATCAAAGTGCAATGATTAAAAATGATAAAATACACCTCTGCTTGCTTGCCAGCTTCACTTACATTCAAAACTTGGAAGAAATGGCACTATGGTAGACCCTTAGTATCCATTGGGGTATGGTTTCAGGACACACACACACCAAAATTAGCAGATCATCAAGTCCCATTGCATACTATGGTTTGTAAAATGACATTCTTTATATAAAGTAAGTAAACAGGAGGAGGGAGGGTGAAAATGTGTGTGTGTGTGTGTGTGTTTCAAGCTAAAAATCTTTGGATATGGAGAGCTTTTATGTTTTTTAAGCAATTGTGGTTATTATTAATTTTTAATATTGTAATGATAAAAATTTAAGCATTACAATGTTTACATAATGACTTTTCCTCATTATAAAATGTTGATTTCCAGGGATTTGGGTATTTTTTTTAAAGTAGCTAAATTAAGTAACAGAGTTCAGCACCGTAGACAGCTCCTTTGAATCAAGACGTGAAGCAGATTTGCTGCACCACTCACAAGGAAACCACCATTTTTCACTGGCTGAAGCACCAATTTTGCTCCAGAGGATACATCAGCCAATGATTTAATGGCAGCCACACACACAAGATTTCTGATGACAATGTGTGAAATCATAGAACCCAATGCTCATGACCCTTTTGAGTTTTACTATAATTCATGTAAATAACTGTCGTCCTCATGTGAATAATCAAAAAATGGGAAGTCTGTATGCTTGTGTGGAATTATTCTTTTTATTCGTAGATTAAACCTAACATTTCTGGCTTACAGATCCACTGACTATCAAATCCTCCCTTTAGGATTATCAGCCATTGAACCCTTACTAATGGCTCTGAACATAGCATAGTATACAGGAAAAAGTATGTTATTGTTATTATAAAAACATCAAATGTGCTGTAATGTAATCAGTTTTTTATATATACAACATTCAAATACAAATCTTAATCTTATCTCTATTGCAGGTAAATATATGTATTTACATAAATGGGAGACATAAATCTCCTCTTAGTAAAGGCAATTTAAAAGTCCATTGTATTGACAGGATCTGTCTAGTACAAAAATACAATCAGAAATTTCTTAGAGGACTCTTTGTTACATGAAGAGTTGTCATAGTGTCAGAGAAGAGTACTAAAAGGTTACTACAAGGTATCCTGGGTAGTATTTCCTTGTTTCGGCATTACCTGCAATAGAGATAAGATTAAGATTTGTACTTGAATGTTGTATATAAAAATACCGATTACATTACAGCACATTTCATGTTTCTATAATAACAATAACATGCTGTACTTGGTTATATAGATATCTGTGTTCTAAGTATATATCTGAACATAGCATCTCATTTTGAGAGAGAAAATGGGATGAGGAAAAGGCGAGTAAAAAGTAGATTCAGTCATGGATCCAGGTTTCTGTGGCAAACTCATCTTTGCCCAAGGAGTCAAGCCATTGAATATTTTATTTGACCCCAAGCTGAACAAAATTACTATTTCCTTTATGTTCTTAGACTGTTCCCAATAATTAGCCTTGAGGCAATACTCTTAGTGTAATTGCAGGACCTAATGTATGCAAACCTTCTGTTCCATGAATTTGTTGAATCTTCTAGTATTCACCTACCAATGTATTTATTTATTTGTGGCATCTCGTATATCCGACCTTTCTCACCCTGAAGGGGACTCAGAGAGGCTTTTATAGTATAGTCAGAGCCTGCATTCTGATTCCAGAGAGGAATATCTTCCCTCAGGCTCAACACACATTTCCAGGTCTAAAGCCTTTTTCTTTGCTTATACTACTGCATCACCTCATTTTTCCAGATAGTTTCTCTTTCCTGGTATACTCACTGCCCAAACCATGCCTAAATCAGAAACATACAGTTCAAAACATAGGGGGATAACAGTGACACTTGACATGAAATACATTACATTGCTCAAGTCATGCATCCACAATGAGTTGCCATAATTTAAGAAGAAAATAAATTTGAGATATTCAGAGGAAAGCTATAATAGTAATAATAATTATTATTATTACCTGACTCTCCCTGTGGCTCAAGGCAGGATACAACATCATTAAAACATTCTTAAAACACATACAACAAGATACAAAAAGTTAAAATACAAGGAAAAATCAACTTATTATTAAAATGCAGATTAAAAATCACAACTTAAAATTGACTGGTTAAGCCTGCCAGAAAAGACGAGTCTTAAATTATGCCTTAAATTCCCAACAGCTGATTTACTTGTCAAATCTTTTCCAGTAGGTCATTCCAAAGGAAGTTAAGAAGGAAGTCTGGTGATAGGAAAACACTGGTGATAGGGGGGGAAAGTGCAACGTGATTAGCTTCACTGACCTAGGTATTCTTCTAATACCAGTTAGCCATGGTAGATCAGGTGTCTAGCAATTTTTAATCATTTTTTTATTTTAAAAAACCATATTTTTATTATGCTATAAAGACAAATCAACAAGCCAAATTCCAAGTGTTAGATGTATAACACTTATAAATATTAAATACATTGTGGTAATTTACACTGGTGTAGATTATATTTTCCCCACCCTCCCTTCCTCCTCAACCACAGTATATTTCTACTAATCTTGCAGATCCAGCCACTGGTAAAGTCTTTGTATTTTTTCTTTGATGTGATTATTGGTTTCTCCATTTTTCACCCAGTTGAAGTAGACCTTCCATTTATTTGTAATGTCATTTTGTTTGTCTGTTCTTGTTGCTTGCTTAGTCATAATTCCCGTAATGTTTAACAGCACTTGATCATACATATAATCATTCCAATTACTTAATGTCCATTTCGATTTGTCTTTCCATCCTCTAGCAATCATCACATGGGCTGCTCTTATTGTTACCTTAAATAACTCCTGGCATTTGGTTTTTATACTCGGATGATCCAACACTCCCCATAGTAGCAAATCATTATTAATTTGAATTTTTACCTGGAATATCTCCTGCATTTTTCCTTCTATCATTTGTCAGATTTTTTAAAATTTCAGAACACTCCCACCACATATGTGAATAAGTACCTTTTTCTTTATTACAATGCCAACACTTCGAATTCTTTCCCTTTACCATATAAGCCAGTTGTTCAGGAATTCTATACTATCTTAATATCATCTTTTTTCTAATTCATTATATTTTTCTGTTTTTATTTTATTTGTGTTCCTAATTATTTCCTCTATTTCTTGTGTCCGTAATGATTTAACCCCATTCAATTTGTTACATATTGCTCTAATCATAAACTCTTTATCTTCTACCATTAAATTGTATATTTTGCCACTGTTCCTTTACTTGTTTTTTCTCTTGCATTTAGCAATTTATCTACTTTTAGTTCTTCAGTGGGCTGTGCACCTTTTTTTTTTACTTTTTCCCAAATCCCTCTTAATTTTAACCAATTCCCCCCCCCCCTTTTCCAATTAATAATCTCTCTATCTTGTTTCTACATATCTTTTACTTTTAATATTACACCCCTTTATTGGCCTACAACAGTAAAATCACAGCACAGGCATATACAACAAGAGAAAGTCACAGATATAAAGGAAAACATATTTAAAAGTTACTAATCTCAAGAATAAAATTTGCAACAGACTCAGAAAAAATGCATCGGAGTTATTCAGAAGATATGGAATTTTATAACACTCTTGCCGTTGGGAACATTGTGAAAAAATTGAATTCCTGTATTTCATCTGTATATTATATTTGTGTGGCAAACAACAGAGTGTTTCAACGGAGATCAAGTCACAAGAACAGACCCTTATGAAAGATTCCACGTTTTTATATCTCCCATCCCAAAGAACTGATGGCAATACATTACATCTTGCAGTCATCAAAGCTCTTCTCTCAGTGGGATTAATCAAAATGCAAAGATATGTTGCCATGACTCCTCACTCACATGGAATTAATGGTGTGGTAGGGCAGTGCTGTCCAACTTCTGGCGGGTCCAGGGCCGGATAAGAGGTCACTGATGACCTGCGGGGCCACTCGGCCCCGCCCCAGTCCCCACCCCCAGCCCAGGCCCTGCCCTCCTAAAGCCACCGAAAAAGAGGAGTAGGCGGCGCCAAGAGCAGCGCGTCACAGGCCTGGCGTGACGCGCTGCCCCTTGGCACCGCCTACTCCCCCTTTTCGGCGTCCCCCCTAGGCTTTCCTGGCGTGACGCGCTGCCCCTTGGCACCGCCTACTCCTCCTTTTCGGCGCCCCCCCCCTCCTAGGCCGGGGGAGCCGCCGAAAGGGAGTGAGCGGTGCCAAGGCAGCGTGTCACGCCAGGCCTGTGACGCGCTGCCCCTTGGCACCGCCTACACCTCCTTTCGGCACCCCCTCCCTTCCTAGGCCGGGGAGCCGCCAGGAGGCGTGGCGGTGCCAAGCTGCGTCAGGCAGGCCTGTGACGCGCTGCCCCTTGGCACCACCTACGCCTCCTTTTTCGCGCCCCCCCTTCCTTCTAGGCTGGGGGAGCCGCGGCAGGGAGTAGGCGGTGCCAAGGCAGCAGCGTCACGCCAGGCCTGTGACGCGCTGCTCTTGGCGCCGCCTTCTGCCCTTTTTCGGCGGCTCCCCCGCCCTAGGTAGGGAGGGGGGGCACCGAAAAGGAGGAGCTAGCTCTCTTCCTCCTCCCTGCCCCGCCTCCCCCTCCCCCCCGGCCGCCATTTTTTAAAAAAATTGATTTTTTTTTAAAAAAAAAAATTAAAAATGGCGGCTGAGGGCAGAGGTGGGGCCGTGTCCAACAGGCTACGGGGCCGGATCCGGCCCCGGGGCCGCCAGTTGGACAGCCCTGTGGTAGGGGAACAAGTTGTCTTTGCTGCAGGAGTCAAGATCCAAAAGTCTGCTCTAGACTGACGAAAAGGCTTCCACATTTATAAGCATTAAGAGCCTTTTGCTTCAATCTTTCTGTGAACCAAACAATGCCATTATGAAATAAAATGAAATAAAATGATCTGATAACAGAGATAAAACATAACTATCAGGGTCTGCTTGAAAATGTATATGCAGCCATAATTTTATAGCTTTCATCCATGCCAAGGTTTCAAGAGTGGTTTGACCAATCTCAATGCATAGAATGGCATAAGGCACACATCTAGGGAGCTCCAATACTTTATGGAGAAACTTGGAATTTAGGGCAGGGATGCCCACACTTTTTCAGCCTGAGAGCTACTTTTAAGAAAACCAAGTCACAATGATCTACCTGCCGGAGGCCCTGCCTCTCTCACCGCAGCTTCCGGGGGAGAGGCAGGGCGAAGGTCCTGCGCGCTCTCCCGCCACCGCCTTCCTCCGCCCGCGTGGCTTCTTTCTTCTTTGCCGGCTGTCAATCATGACACCCCTCAGGAGGCCGAGCCCTCAGAGGCCGGGCCGGGCTCTTTTCCCCCATCGAGGCGGACTCCCAAACTCCTGCTTCTTCCTCCTCGGGCAGCTTCGGCCTCCTCCGTCGCCGCCCTGCCCTTCCCAGCCCGCACCTTAAGGGCTCTGCACTCTGCCTCCATCCGCCTCTCTTCCTTGGCCAAGCTGAACGTCTCTCGCCTCCGTTTCCACCCAGCGCGCATGCGCCGACACTCGAAGCGCTCTCCAAAGTGGCGCCGGGAGAGCGTGCGCAGCTGTGGGAGCGTGTGCACAGCGGTGGGAGTGCATGCACGGTGGCGGGAGCAGAAGATCAACCTCAAATGGTCTCGCAATCGACGAGTCGATCGCGATCGACTTCCTGAGCAGCCCTGATTTAGGGTATTAAATGCTTTATTGATTGTGGAAATCCAAATAGGGGAGCCACACAGTAACAGGGGACCAATCCTAGCCTCAAAAACTTTGAGGGCAGCAGGGATATATTAGTTATAGTTACCCTTTCTGTAGAAAACACAATATATTGCTGCAGTGTTGGTATGTGCAGAACTGTTTGTCACTATGAGAGCCATCACACATATCTGTAGCTAATACCAAGGTATTGGAAAATATTTGATGTCAATATTATGTATGAACTTAGGACTCTGGATATTATTCTAAACTTTGTAGCTATCACTCTTTACATGCTATAAAAAGTTATGGATTATATTTGCTAGCAGATCTGAATAGCAAAAGAGCCTCTTTTTTCTGGTCGCATGCCTCATCATTCAATGTTTTGAAAGCTAGGTTTGACAGAGTGGTTCTCAGCCATGACTCTAACAGCTGGTAAACTGTTTCTCAACCTGTGCTCCTCCAGATGTTTCGGACTCCAGATCCCACAACTCCTAACAGTTGATAAACTGACTGGGATTTCTGGGAGCTGAAGTCCAAAACACCTGGAGGAGCACAGTTTGAGAAACACTTCTCTAGTGTAACACCATTGAGACACACTGGTGCAAATCAAAATGCTGAGTATGATTCCAGCTTCACTTTGTGTTTTCTCTGAATTCTAAGTTTAATGGGTAAGGGAAGCAGATAGTTGCTGCTAACTGTTTATGGAAAAGAGAGCAGGAGGAAGAGTGTGGGGTAGGAATTGGGAAAGAGCCCTGGACTGGTAGTGGGGGGTGGGAAGCGGAGACAGAAAGAGATAGAAAAGGAAACAGAAAGGAGAGAAATAAGAAAACAAAAGAC
Organism: Anolis apletophallus; assembly: GCA_030556195.1. Taxonomy (NCBI): domain Eukaryota; kingdom Metazoa; phylum Chordata; class Lepidosauria; order Squamata; family Anolidae; genus Anolis; species Anolis apletophallus. Next base: position 135,412,776 of record JARBWK010000005.1, read on the forward strand.
AAAGAAACAATCTAGGAACAAGGGAAGTAGGGAGCAAAATAACCAGTCAACAGTTGAATTAAGGGCACACAAAGGTACATAGTCCAGGAGTGTGTATGTGTGTGTGTTGCTTCCTGAAGGAGGCATCTTGCCTAGGATCCTTTCAACACTGGCAGTACCACCGGGCAATGAAATAACCCGAGAATGATAATGTATTCATAGCCTCTCCCTCTGATCATTATCTTGAGAGTAGGCACAATGTGCCATTATTATTTTCTTTGTTACCGTCTTAAGTTGCCCATTGAAAATTAATTTGATTCTCATGAATTGCTTCTTGAATGAATGAGATTGCATAGAATTTGAAAACTTGATACTGGAGATGCCTGTCACAAATGGAGCTCCTTTCATTGATAACACCCAAAACACATGAAAGGGATGAGTGTGGATAGACGTTTTTTAATAAAATGGAGACTGTTTCACTTCCGACAAAATTACAATAAAGACATAAAGTCGAACCAAGGCTTTTTTCTCAATACAGACTCTAGGCTTATGGGTGCCTTCTTTGCTTTGTATTTCAATTATTATTGCTAATCCCTATTCTGTGCGGAAGGCAAGTTGGGCAGTGCAGAATTTGGGGGGGGGGGGGCAGGAGGCTGGGCTCCAAACCTGAAGACAGAAAATGGGATAGAGAGAACACTTTATGAATGGTGACAGGGTACATACAGTGTGTGGGGGGAAGAAACCAGAAGTTCTGAACATAAGATTTACTCAATCAATTAGAAGCATGAAAGTCCCTTCATCAATCTCAATTGCCATTGCCCTGATGTCAGAATGAGAAAAGAAGAGGCAGGCACTGTTCCAAGATGCCGGGCTTGCGCGCCAGGGCGGGATCGGCGAGCCGTGTCCCTGGCTCTTGCAGGGGCCGCGCCTGAAGGAAGGTAAACTTACCTTCCTTCAGGCGCAGCCGCTGCAAGAGCTAGGGAGACGGCGGAGGGCAGCTCGCCGATCCCGCCCTGGCGCGCAAGCCCGTGAGCGGCCCTGCGTGAGCGAGGAACAGGCGGGGGGAAGACCCGCCCTTAGGGCATCAGGCGGGGCGTCCTCCGCCTCCTCCTAACTCACGTCGGCCCCGCCCTCCTCGCGCCGCCCCCGAGATCGATTTTTTTTATTTTTTTTCCGATTTTTAAAAAAACCTGATGTCTTGCAGGGGGTTAGGGGGCCATAGGGAAGGGGCTCGGGGGCCGTGTATGGCCCCCCCGGCCGCCAGTTGGACAGCCCTGATCTAGTTCAAAGCAGATAAAAGAGATTATTTGCTTTGATAATCTGGATTATATGGTAGTGTAAAAGGAGCTTTAGAAAAAGTTCCCCAACTTTCATGGTGTGGTTCTGATCCATAACAGCCTTTCTCCAAGACTATTTGTTGGGGAGAGCTTTAAAGTCACAAGCAAAACCCCAAAATAACCCCAAAATACCCTGTTTTCCCCAAAACAAGACATACCCATAAAATAAGCTGTAGGTCCTGATTGTTCTGTGTGTGCTGCAAGCTGAGGCATAGAGACAGAGAAAGGGAAAGTAAAAGTCTCCTCAGTGAAGTGAGGAGCAGGATGTTCTGCTTTTGGTATTGCGTGTCCTCGGGTGGGGGGGGGGAGTAAAACTGTGGCTGCCATTTCACTCAGCACTGTGGGTCTCTCTCCTTTGCACCAACCAGCAACAGTTTGTGGGTATCTCTCACCCCGCCCCAAGCACCAGTGAAGCTGCTGCTCCCCAGCATTGACCAGCTGTGGGTCTCTCTCACCCCACACAAACACCAGGGGATAGGGGAAAAGCTTCAGCAAGCAGTCTACTACTGAGTTCAGGGAGATCATTCCATAAATGCAGATTATTGTACCATACTTAATCAAAATAAGACATCCCCTGAAAATAAGCAATAGTGTGTCTTCTTGAGGAAAAATAAATATGTATAAGACAGTGTCTTATTTTCGGGGAAACACAGTAAGCTCATATGTGCTTCAAAAGTTGCTGAAAGTATTTTCTATTGTTATCATTTCTCCAGTGGGTAAATTCCAGGATGCTATGAGCATTGCTTACTCATTTGTCAAAACCTTCTGCTTTTCAACACAGAAAGGGTAGATTTGGTATTGATTCTGATTTAGCATGGTGTTTTATATATTATGCTTTAAAGACTCAAATTTTAAATTGTTGTGTATTATTATTGTTCTTATTTAAAACTATCCTAATAACCATTCATTTATGCGGTTAAATTTTTTGGTAAAAATAGTCTGTACAGCAGAGTTGAAATCATGTGGCTTTCCCGCCTTTATTGGATGATAAGTCCCAATAAATCTCATTATTGGTTTTGTTGGAAGTTGCAGTCCAACAATATCTGGAGGGCCACATGTTGCAAAATTTCAGGGGGAAAGTTTCAAGGACTTTCCGATTCTTTTTGCCCTAACATGATACAATATTTGCATTCGAGAAACATCAGGTCAGGTGACTTATGAAATACTTCAGCTGACAAGAAAAAGAGAATGGGTCACTCTTTCATTGGTGGAAGGCTTCCAGGCTTGTTTTTCCTCAGACCAGTCCTGGAAGCCTTCCACCAATGAAAGAGTGACCCATGCTCCTTTTCTTGTCAGCTGAAGTATTTCAAAAGTTTGTAAACATGCCATAGGCAGCATACAGTTGAGTTGCTGAACAGATGTTTTCATTTCTTTTGTCACCGCTTTGGGTTTCCTTCATTCTGCTATACCATTTAAATCAAACAGTTCCTTTAAATTTACATTCTGAAATCAGTTATTTCTTAGCCTAGTTGCAGTATTTTGTCTCCAGTCTCTACACTGCCTGGGCAACTTGTAACTAGAGAGATGGTGCTGGTCTGCTACTCTAATAATATCATGGTGACAGTGTGCTAAAATGGTTTGAATCTTGGACTGGGATTTAGGCGGTCCAGATTTTATTCCATATATAGTCATTAAATTAGAACCAATTACATCTTCATCGTACAAGCTCAGCTGGTGGGAACGAGAAAGAGGGCCTTCTTGGTGGCAGGCCCGGATTAACACCTTTTTGCACCCTAGGCCACACTTTGGAATTACGCCCCTTTTAAGCCAACCTCTACTGCACCCCCCCCCCACATCCTTTCATCCGCTCATCCCCCCTAGGGCCCCACATCCAGCTCTCCCGGTGTGGCCTCACTAGGTCCGCCACAGGAGTTTCCCTCTTGGCAGGCACTATGGATGCAGGCATGTGGGGAGGAGCCTCCTCCCCGATGCCGGGGCTTGAGGCACTTGGCTCCTACCCAGTATCGTGGATTGCGCATGCGTTGTAGTCAGTAGCTGTACCGATGCCGCGCTTCTCCCTGATACCGGGGCTTGTCGCGTTGGGCTTCTCTCCTGTACTGGGGTTTGTGCATGTGCTGTAGCCGGCAGTTGCGCTTCTCTCTCCAGTAAGGAGGAGTCTCCTTTTGTTGGAGGAGGAATACCAGCTTTTATGGTGTTACGGCATGCGCAGACTGCGCAATGGAGTTTCCTGTACTTGCACTGAAGGAGCCAGCAAGTGGATGCTGTCGGCATCGAGGGAGTTAATTGTTTCTCCTGTCGACATCAGTGTCGGGAGCCCCTGCGCATATGCCGTTCACGCAACAATAGCAGAGGCAGGAGCTGGTATTCAGGAAGGGGCAGGGGCGCCGCCAAAAAGGAGGACCTCTGGTATCCTTCCTTCCTCATCTCCATGCCCGTTGCGTTTTTATTTGTTTCAACATTTTTTTAAAAAAATTGGTCTGTGATCTGCGCCCTCCCTCAGCTTGCACCCCTAGGCCATGGCCTAGGTTGGCCTTATGGGTAATCCTGGCCTGCTCGGTGGCTGCCCCATGACTTTGGAACTTCCTGCTCAGGGAAACCAGAATGGCCTCTTCCCTGCTGTCCTTCTGGTGGCAGACTAAAACCTTTCTATTCAGGCAGGCTTTTAAAGATGAAGGTTTGTAAAATCTATTCAGGGGGTGCCGTGGTTTTAGCTTTGAATATGCATCAAATGTGTTTGAACGGCTTTAACTGTGAATCTTTTAATACTGTTTCTATTTAATTCTGTTTTAATATTTGTATATGGTATAAATAATAATAATTATTATAATTATTATATTATAGCAGAAAATGTACAGCCTCTGTGAATAGTATTGGAAGCAGCATAAACATTCGCCTTGACTGATACAAAGAATATATTTCAAATAAAGTTAAACCATAGTCACTTAAAACTGATTTAAAGAAAGTAATAATATTTTTGGTATGTAGGAAGACCTAAAGGAGTGGGCCTGATAATCCATTTTGCCCCGGGGCCCAAGAGCTGTTCTAGCATCCCTGTTAACAGGGCTTATGCTAGAAAACATCCATATGGATAGTTTATCTGGTTTTATCAGTAAACGTTTTCAAATAATAATAACAACCATGTGATGGGTGTATTTATTCCATAGAGAATTAATCTCCGCCTGATGTTGTTCACCTTATTATGACTTCTTTTGCAAATATGCCATCCTTCAACATCTTTTCCTCCAGGAAATCTTACTCAATGCAGTTATAAGTTTGAACTTGAATATATCATCTTCAAGCCTAAAGAAAACTTGCTGAGCCTGAAATGTGTGGAGTAAACTGATCTGTTTGAACTGGGATTGGAGTGACCCTCTACCCGAGATTCAATTTGTTGATTTTTTTAAACTCTTGGGCAGCTATCTGCAGAATGCATGCCACTGCCTGTTAAGTTGGCTAATGCAGCATCACCAGGGCCTTCAGAACCAAGCAAACTTTTTTCATGACCAAGTGCTTAATGTGGGTGTGCTCCCATGCATTTCGGAGGAGCTTTTGCAAGACTGCTACCCAGTGGTTTGTCCCTCTCTGACTCCAGGATAACATTAATTCAGCAAATTTCTGTGGGCAGAGGTATAGTACTTGAATGTGATTATTTCTCTTATCAAAAAATTCCCAGTGTAAGATACTCTTACACTGATCCAGACAGCAAAATCTAATAGCCAGATACATAAATCTCTCTATGCTTATCCAAGTATACGGTCTGCTGTGTAATATGACATTTACACACTAGTAAATATATTTTTCATTGCTGCCTATACTGAAGATTGTAGATTTAGCCCGAAACTGTATACAGTGTTCCCTCACTTATTGTTAGGTTCCAGGACCTCCCGCAATAAGTGAAAAACCGCGATGTAGGGAGGTTCTACTTATTTTAATATTTATACATTATGTTAGTAGTTATACACCATTTTAAGTTATTATAAACTTAAAATAAAGTGAAAGGAAGGAAGCAAAGGCCTTTCAAGGCTGGAGGGATGGAGGGAGAACTGAGAAGGGAAAACGCCTTGGAGAGCAGCGGCGGCAAAACCACACAAAACAGCAAAAATACCATGATATATATTTTAAATTAATATTTTTTTATTACCACAAAGTAGCGAGGAAACACTGTATATACTTACATAGTCAAAATCCTCATTGTATTCAGCAGGAATTGCTTTTGAGTAGGAAGAGGGGCCGACCAAGGGCAAGATGGATGGATGGAATCCTTGAAGTAACTGGCTTGACCTTGAAGGAGCTGGGGGTGGTGACGGGCAATACACTGGTCCTATATACTGCAGAAAAGTAGTAGCATAACTACACAGGAAACGACAAGATATATGAAAATATAAAATACAATCTTAGATGAAGAGTGTGAGACTCGGAACATACATATAGTAAATATTATCATACATAAAGTGTACAATACACGATTAGGCACAAGTGAATTCAAAGCACCGCCTATAGTACCTCATGCATGGTCACATGGATGTCCAGAATGAGGGCAAAAGGAAAGGGGAGAAATCCACAGGGTTGAAGGTAAGTCCGTGAAGATAAGTTAGTATCTAGACCGTAGTCGCGCCAATGCGCGTTTAACCAGGTACCCGATCCCGTATCCCTTTTGCAGCGGAAGTGCGCCAATACGCTAATATCCATCCTGAAATAGCGCCAATGCACTTTGGACAAATTGTAATCCAATGCGGGTACTGCGGCAAAGATGGAGAGATGTTCTGGCAGCGATATAGAAGGACGCTGGGGCACACGCGGGGTGACAGCGACAGGGAGCTCTGCCGTGGGCTGTTCCACGAGGTCACGGAAGAGTCGGAAGTGACTGAATGAATAAACAACACCAGAAACTCAAAAGATTTGGAGCTCAGGAAATACACCCATAAAACCTTCTGTTAATGAAACACTCCACTGAATGTTCTTAAAAACTTAGCATAAATCATTACAATTTATTACTTTACACAGCATCTAAAGTGCATTGCAATCTGCTGAGAAATTGCAGCACAAAAACCTGATAGAACCAATAGCACTATGTAGGAAAATTTTAAAAAATCAGTTCTAGGTTTGAAAGTGTTATTTCCTGTTTACATAATAGTGTGGTACTGATTCTGAAAGCAGTTGTTATATTCCAGAAACTTTGTTTTTGTGGCTACCACAAACTATATTGAATCAGTTGAGACTCTACGAGATTGTCATTGAAAAACTAGAGCAGAAGGTGCTGAAGGATGTCCTGCAAAAGCAACATTTTTGCAGTTTAATAAATTTTTTGGTACTGTTCCATTATTGGTGTAGACTCCAAAGAGGTCTAGACCAGGGGTGCTCACACTTTTTCAGCATGGGAGCTACTGATTAAAAAACCAAGTCCCAAAGATCACCTACCCAGAAATGTAAAACGTATAACTATTTTCTTATTTATTTATTTATATTTATTATTCATTTTTATGTACCGCTCCTTCCAGCAGGCTCGGGGCAGTTTACATAAAATGAAGTTATAAAACACCAACATTTCAATTTAATAACAACAATATAAAACAGAGCATAAAAATACATCCAACCACCCCATTTCTCCCACACTGCCATATTACCACATATATTATCAGCCAGAAAGTAAGAAGAGAGGCTTTTGAACTGCAAGGCCATTTAATACTCAGCAAGGTAAACAAAGGGGCATGCAAAAATACACCCAACCACCCCATTTCTCCCACATTTCCATAAGAACATAAGAAGAGCCATGCTGAATCGGACCTCAGCCCATCTAGTCCAGCATTCTGTATCACACAGTGGCCCCCAGTTGTACACGGGGATCTCGAGCAGAAGGGAGGGCAAAACCCTAACCTGCTCCCGACCCCCCACAACCAGTACCCAGGGAAATCCTGCCTACCTCAACCAACTCCGAGGTGGCACTTGAATGTCCTTTTCAGTAACTACCGATACACTTGGTATCCATGAATCTGTCTAATCCTGCCTTGAAGTTGTTCAGGCTGACAGCTGTCACAACCTCTTCTGGAAGTGAGTTCCATAACCCAATGACCCTCTGGGTGAAGAAATATTTCCCTTTATTAGTCCTAATTTTCCTACCTTGGAGCTTCAGGAGTGCCCTCTAGTCCTAGTGTTTTGTGACAAAGAAAATATTTTTTCTTTATTCACCTTTTCCATATTCCCCAACATATATTTCTCAAGGAACAAAGCAAGCAGAGAGGCTTTGGAGCTAAAAGGCCATTTTTAAACATTAAAAATAAACAAAGAGACATGCCACAGAACAATCAAGCACCCACCCCAAAGTAAAAAGACCGACCTTTGAGATGCGGTAAGGAAATGACCCCAAAGCGTCCTTCTTCTCCTCCGCCGTTGCTCCTATTTCCACGCCTCCAGCATGCGTGCTGCCTCCAAGAGCTCACGAGAAGTCCGAGGGGCAGAATGGGCGCTTCTGCACATGCGCGCGGGGCCAGCCATGCATCGCGTCATCCAGCCCCCCCCCCCCCTTTTGTCTCCTACGACTCTGAGTGGCTGGAGAAGGACGGAGGGAGGAGGAGGAATCCAAAAGAGGGGGCCCATTCTGCCTCTTGGACTCTGGAGCCTTTGGAGGCGGCGTGCGAGCAGGGAGCGAGGAGGAGCAACGACGGAGGACTTCTTTGCAGTGTGCAGGGGCGTGTGAAGAGGACCAACAGCAAAAAACCTGGTCAGGGGCCTGAAGATCACCAGGATGAGGCCTGAAGATCACCCTGGTGATCCCGATCACCATTCTGAGCACCCCTGGTCTAGACAGAGAGGAATAGTCCATTTAATGGGGGGGGGGGAGGGTAGCCATGTTGTCGTGAAAACAACACAGAATTGCACCGTTTGAGGAAGCAAAATCTTTTAGAGATTCCACTCCACCTTATTAAATGAAAAGGAACACAGGGCTCCTGAAAGCAGTGCTAATATTGTATAATTATCTCCATGGAGAGATCTATTGAGCAAGCTCTCATCTCTGTCAGCCTCACATCCTTTTCTCTTTTCAAGTACTTTAGAGAGAATCAGGTTCTAAGAATCTGTACCCGATAATTTCCATCGTTGCCTTGAGGCCGTCACTGGATGGCTGCGAGCCAGTAGGTTGAAGGTGAATCCGGCAAAGACGGAGATCCTGTGGCTGGGTCCTCCGGGCTGTAGGGATGTTCAGCTTCCAACCCTGGATGGCGTGACATTATGTCCGTCGCCCTCTGTTAAGAGCTTAGGAGTAACCCTGGACCCCCTGTTGTCGATGGAGGCCCACGTCTCCAGCGTCAGCAGGGTAGCATTTTTCCATCTTCGCCAGGCGAGGAAGCTGGCCCCCTATTTGTCCCGGCGCGACTTAGCCACAGTGATCCAAGCCACGGTCATCTCGAGGCTGGACTACTGTAACGCTCTTTACATTGGCCTTCCTCTGTCGGTGATCTGGAGACTCAAGCTGGTGCAGAACGCTGCAGCGCGACTCCTGGCAGGGGTCCCGATTGGCCACAACATCACGCCAATCCTGCGCGAACTGCACTGGCTCCCAATTGAATGCCGGATTGCCTTCAAAGTGTTAGTCCTGACTTTTAAGGCCTTACATGGTCTGGGGCCAGTGTACCTGCGGGACCGCCTTGTCCCATATCATCCCACCAGATCACTGCGCTCCGAAGAGCTAAACCTCCTGGTCATCCCAAATGTGAGGACCTACTATCTGTCCACAACCCGCCGCCAGGCTTTCTCTGTTGCAGCCCCTACCATGTGGAACACACTGCCCGCCGGCATCCGTGCCACCCAGGGCCTCCTCCCGTTCAGGAGAGCAGTTAAGACATTGCTGTTCCAACAAGCCTTCGGAGTTAGCTAAACTTTAGCTCACACCGCCTAGCTGTCAGCCCACTACGACTCCATTTGTTGCTTCCACTGTTCTAATTGTAATTCCATCTTAATGGTATTACTGTGGTTTATGAGTTATCTGACAATTGTATTTTACGAACTGTTGTAAGTCGCCCCGAGCCATTGGGGGGGACGACGACAGACAAATGCGAAATAATAATAATAAGAATGGATTTCCTTAATAAAATACTCTTCCAGCAATAAGATTCTATGATGCCTACTATGTTTGTATCAGTTGAGAAATTATTTCCTCACCTCCTAGTAACCACCTTAAAAGCGGCACATGACATAATACATTAGAAAATCTTCAGTGTCAGATGGTCATCACCATAGTCTATCACTCATGGCCAAGTATGATTATCTTCCAAGGATAGAGTCTTGGTGGTGGGTCCGTAAATAACTGTATAGACCTTTTTCCAGATCTGCACAGTCTTTTGAAGTGAGGACATACATATCCAGAGGTCCTGCTCTTGGTCCCACCACCCTCACAGACACGAGTGGTGGGAACAAGAGACAGGGCCTTCTTGGTGGTGGCCCTCGGCTGTGGCACTTCCTCCCTAGCAAGATCAAACCGACCCCCTCCCTCCTGATGTTTAGGAAACGACTTAAGACATGGCTTTTTCAAGCAAGCATTTGGGGAGTGAGATGAAGTAGTCAAGGCAACTTTGGGATTGGTACAATGTCGAATATTTTATATTTTATGTTTGTCCATGTCCAATGTTTTATAGTGTTGATTTTATAGTTGATTTTATTGTGTTGTTATGTTGATGGGCTTGGCCTCATGTAAGCTGCCCTGAGTCCCTGTTGCGGAGATGGTGGTGGGGTACAAATAAAGTTTTTTTATTATTATTATCATAGTTCATTGATTTTAATCTATTGTTATATGTTATTTTAGTTATGTGATGCTTTTTATATTTTGTGAGGCATTGAATTTTGCCATTTACTTTGTTGTGAACCGCTTTGAGTCCCCCTAGGGGTTGAAAGAAGCAATATATAAATGAAATAAATAAATAAAGGTACTGAATTTTATCCCCCAAATTCTAACTGCTTGTGCTCTTAATTGAGAGTGTTTTCTGAATTACCATTTTTAATGGCAGCCAAAATATACTATGGACTAGAGCCGGGAAGTGTCAGCTGTATAAGATCTCTCTGACCAGTAGGTTATGAGTTCGAGGCCTGCCTGGGTCGAGGTGGATGCTCGACCTTAAGTGTAGCCTGCTGTCGACCTTTGCAGCCTGAAAGATAGTTCATTTGTCAAGTAGGAGATAAAGGTACCACATTAAGTGGGGAGGCAAATTTTGAGTGATTCATGAGGCCATAAAGAACTCCAGGAATCGCTGAGGAATGCGGAAGAGATGCTGGGAAACACTGAGAGAGATGAGGTGTTGTGGTACAGAGACGGCCGTGGCTGAGTCCAGGAGTTAAAAGATAACAAAAGTTTATTTAACATCAAATGGGTGTTGGAATAACAAAAAATAGCCTATCTTCGGCTGTACAAAAAACCCCAAAACCGAAAATGCTGAGAAGAAAAGAACTCAAAAACAAACAGCAGACGTCCTTCTGTGGCGTTCAGTCAAAGGGATGTCCATAAGGCGTAGTCAAACTTCAATCCAGGGATCATAGGACAGGAGACAAACACACAGGAAAGGAGGAGACGTTCCAGAGTCGACAGGAGCTAAGTATACAGAAAACACATAATTCACAGCCCCCCATAAAACACAGCATCTTCCTCCCTCCATGTAATACTATACCAAACACTCTGTAGCAGGAAACTCACAGCAGTCACAGTGAAGGTCAAGAGGTACACGGCAGCAGGAGTAATCTGGAAACCAGGAACCAAGACACAGGAACACAGGATACACGAACCAGAATAACAACTCCTTGACCACCGTGAGGGTCAAGCCAAATACTCACTTCTTATATAGCACTATCAATCAGAGTCATCAGAGAACCCGCCCTGCTCCAAAGCAGCAGCATTCCCATTCCCTGCAGCTGTTTTACCATGTCCAGATCTCCAGGCCAGCCAAACTTCTTCTTGACTTAAAGGGCCCCACTCAGTTTCTGAATGAGAGGATGGCCAGTCCTGATCTGTCTGGAACCCCAGAAATGTACTGTCCCCCGAGTCCGCATTGCATACATCTCTCACTTCCTGCACCAATGCTGAATCTAGGTCTGTATCACTTTCTTCTGACTCAAATGTATCAGACTCAGAAGGTTCCCTAAGTAGATGCTGAATCTTTCTCCTCTGTTCTCTGTCTGAGTCAAGGCTTGAGGCACTAGCCACTCTCTTGACCCCAGCTGTAGGAGCCTGATCATCCAGAGCCGCGCCCCAAACTGAGCTACTGCTTGCTGTTACTGCCTCAGCACCTTCCTCCATGCTACTACCTGTAGTAACTGGAGGCTCATTTACAACATGAGGAGTGCGTCAGCTCCCCCTGGTGGCCATAAATTTGCCTCTGTTCATCTATATATGTCTAAATATGTCTACATATGTCATATATGTTTTCTATATATGTTGAACTGCAGGGATTGTCTGCAAGTATGTGTACTGTAATCCGCTCTGAGTCCCCTTCAGGGTGAGAAGAGCGGAATGTAAATAAAAGTAAATAAATAAATACTTTTGAAATGGTGGGAAATAATTTAAAGGTTTCTTTGGGGGTTTGTCTCTGAGTATATCTACACTGGTCCAAAACCCTGTGCTCACCAAAAATGGACTACTGGCTGTGCTCGTGATGCACAGCCGCTTCTGGGCGAGTATCAGACTTTTTTCTTCTTTAAACCCATTGTGCTCTACATTAGGCAAAGTCAGGGGAGGCTCCAGAGTTTTCTGGAAACATCAGAGTAAATCAGGACTTTGGAGCATACTGGAGAGTGGGACTGGGTACAATTTAACCTGATCCACTGTCAGGTTAAACTTTTTCTCTGCACAGATTGAGCATTTTTGGCCAGCTAGGGGTGGCAACATGAAGGCAAGTGATGGATATGATACAACAGAGGTGACAGCTGAGCGGGGCAGATTTGCCAGATGCAGTCCTGCACTGACCAGACTCCAGAGCTGCTCTGAGGGCAATTTTAAACTGCGCTAACTTTCCTGGTGCAGACACACCCTCCCTCTGAAATGGCTTCTTCATGCATGGAAGTGCAATTACGATAATTAAACAACAAATCTACTGTATATGTGCGAGCCAATCCTTTTCCTGAATTTAATGATTTGGCATTTTGCGACAATAGGTTGTGCAATATGATACTGATAAATTGTTTCTTTAATTGTTTTCCTTTTGCCTTCATGCTCTGCTTAATTTGTACAAGGAACTAAGTGTGTGAGTCTTGTTTTGCTTCCAGCAAGTAGAGCTAAAATGGGTTAGGCAGTAACTGAAGCATTTTTTATGATTTCCCCACTGTTTCCATGTCAGCATGAGGTGAAATTCCTCAATCATTTTTGTGTCCATTTTTGCCAGATGTGAAAACTGAGCACTAAATTTATTTCATTTATTTATTTATTTATTAATCATTCTTGTATGCCGCCACTCCCCGAGGGCTCGGAGCGGCTCACAATCACAAGCATAAAACAGATAAAAACATCAGATAAACTATTCTAAAGTTAAACTAAAACTAACTCTGCAGGATTATAAAAATCAGCAACTAAATGCCAGTTTGAAGAGATAGGTTTTACAGACCCTGCGAAAGGCAAGGAGGTCTTGCAGGGCACGCACCTCAGCTGGCAGAGTATTCCAGATAGTTGGAGCCACCACAGAGAAGGCCCTATGCCAGGTCAAGGCCAGATGGATGGTCTTGACACCAGGCACCTCGAGGAGATTCAGATCTTCAGAGCGGAGTGATCTCTGGGGTTGATAGGGGGTGAGACGGTTCCTCAGATACATCGGCCCCAGACCATATAAGGCCTTGAAGGTTAACACCATCACCTTGAAAGTCATCCGGTGCTCGACCGGGAGCCAATGAAGCTGCTGTAAGATGGGAGTTATGTGGCTCCTCGCTGGCACTCCAGAGAGGAGTCGAGCAGCGGCGTTCTGGACAAGCTTAAGCTTCCAGATCACGGACAAGAGCAGGCCAATGTAAAGGGCATTACAGTAGTCTATCCTTGAGATGATTGTGAATAGGTCATCTCTAGATAAGTAGGGGGCCAGCTGCCTAGCCTGTCCCAGGTGGGAAAAGGCAGTTTTGCTGACAGTGGAGACCTGGGCCTCCATAGACAGCAAAGGGTTGATAAGAGATGTAGGTAAACAAAGACTATTTCAGGGCCTTCCTCAGCCAGATCTTTGGAGAAATGTTTGTTTGTTTTTGAAAAATACAAAGGAAACATATCAATTCTTTTCCAAACTATATCATCCATGGTGTCTGTGTTTCTGAGTACTTTAGGCAAAAGAGGAATTTTCCCAAGCTTAATCCTGTCTGTTCCCTTCTGGGGGAGACAGAACTGCCCAACTTCACTATGGGCAATCCTAGTGACTTGTTATAAAATTATTTTTATTGTGATTTTTAAATATATGTATGTTTATTACTTTTGGAAGCCACGTTGGAAAGGTAGGGATTGAGAAAAGCAAATAAAAATATTTCTAAGAACAAAATAATAGTTCATTCTCCTCCAACCAATAGGTAACATTTTTAATTTGTTCTTAAATTACTGCTTCTGTCTCATATACAGTTTTATGTTTCCTGCTAATTCTGCAAGTTTTCCTGTTGCAAGTTTTCATCCAACACAAGTGGCACATGCTCTGAATAAGGCCAATAGACAATCCATTGAATTACTATCAATACAAAAGTTGTATTAGCATCTGAAATGCTGGAATGAAATCCCATATCAACACATTTCAATATGACGTCTTCAGATCTGCAGAGTCCATCTTGAATTCTGGTGCTAGTTCCTAGCAGAGTGGACAAATTGAGTCAGTGTAACTTACCTATGTGTAAATGTACCACTCAGTAGTTGATTTATTTATTTATTATTTCGATTTCTTAGTCGCCCCTTCTGACTGGCTCGGGGTGACTTACAAATCATTAAAACACAGATCATTAAAAACACAGTAAAAACACAATAATTTAATAGGTCTGTTTTATTTCAGGCTTATCAACAACTATTCAAGTCGCCATCTTGTGTCACAGTATTAATATAGGTACTATGGCTTCAACATCTGGCCATGATTATTTTGAAACTGTTTTGCCCCAGATACCCCGCCATCACCATGACAAGCCTTTTGAAGTCTTCTGGAAACCCGACTTTTAAAATGTATTCCAATTATGTGCCATTTTCAATTGGTTTTACTCGTGATTATCTGTGTTTCTGTTTTGTTCAACTGAAGAGAGTGTCTGTAAACAGTTGCCGCTAAATTATGTATCTACAAATTATTCCATCCTTCACACACAAATACTGCAAGTATAATTTAATACAGTATCCCAGAGTATCCTGCAGATATGACGGACTAAAATTCCCATTACTTCAAACTAGCACAGACAATGGCCATGATGGATATTGTAGTCTAGTGACTCCCTAGAATAGTGGTTCTCAATGTGTGGGTCCCCTGATGTTTTGGCCTTCAACTCCCAGAAATCCTATTGCCTGGGATTTCTGGGAGTTGTAGGCCAAAACACCTCGGGACCCACACATTGAAAACTACTGCCCTAGAGCACTGGGCTGTGCAAGGCTGGCTTAGTTGAATGTCAGAGCAATCGCTCCAGGTTAAGTATACATGCCTCAGATCAAGATTGGTTCAGCTTGTTCTGCCTCTTGTGATTTGTTGTACATTTTTCAACACTTTTATATCAGGATGTTGTGCCTTTTTGTTCTTCGTTTTCTACCCTTCAGTCCAAAATATCTGTTGAAGCAAGAAAGGGAAGCCAAACAAGTTACACAAGTCAAACCCTATGTTTGTGATAGACGTGTTAAAGAATACCTGTCAAGGTACAAGATGCTTGGCACACTGGAGACGGCAATTGAGTAAATATAATATGATACCTCCTGTCAGTTTTGTTTGCAGAGTGGCAAGCCTGGGAAAAGTCCTGCTTTCCATGATACCTGTCTTCATTTGGAATGAAACTAAGTCAACAGTAGCAAGAGCATGACTAAGGGCTGAACTAGACATATAGTAGCAGATAAACTTGTTATCTACTCTGGACCTGCATCAATTTCAAAGAAATGGGGTGGGAAATTAGAAGCAAAGTTGTTGCCTAGTTAAGGGGTATTAATTTAAGTCTTTGGTCCCCACAGTTTACCTGCAGGAGATTCAGAACAGCAATTATTTGTTAAAGTATGGATCTCACTGCCAATAAGTGTGGCAACCAATAGTAACACAATAGCAAACATCTTTAGTCTTAAAACTTCACAGAACACCCCTCCCCCATTTGTGAAAACACACAAAAATACTGCCACCAATAGAATCTGCCACTGTCCCCAAACATCATCATTTTCATTCCAGTTCTTCTGAGTGGTGACAGAAAATATGGTCTTCTAGTCACCATTTTGAGAAGAGCTACCAAACAAATTGAGGTGTTTGGGCTTGCTGTGGGAATGCCAAGATCCTATTTGACAGTGAAGAGCTGAAACAATAAGATCTCCATCTTCCCTGGCTGTGCTATGACATCCAAACAGTGTCAGAGTGCAATTCCTAGCTGCAGACTACCCAAGGAAGTACGCACTACTGTGCAGCTGTGGAAAAGGGTTGTACAGTGAAGTACTCAGTGTTTCCTTGTGCCATGCTACACAAAAGCACTAGTGCTGCCATAACAAAGGGTCAGCCTGATTTTTCTCTATACTAGACATAGGTAAGAGCCGCTGTGGTGAAGTGATTTGTATGTTGGACTAAGGACCTCATCACATTGAGATCAGACTTGTGGCAGGCCCAGATTACCCATAAGGCCAACCTAGGACATGGATTAGGGGCGCAAGCCGAGAAGGGCGCAGATCACTGACAAAAAAAAAGTTGAAACAAATAAAAACTTCCGTAGCCTTCTCCCTTCTCAGTCTCCTCCTTCCGGAAAGGGGTGGATTCCCTTTAGCAGCACGCCGTCCAGCCTGCAATCTCCTTTCCCCCCGAACTCAAGAGGGATGGGGGGGAGTGGCAGAGGAGCCCTGCATGGCTATATTGTGAGCTGCTTGGGGTGGTTTCCCTTTAGCAGCACGCCGTCCAGCCTGCAATCTCCTCCCCCCCCCCGAACTCGGGAGGGACGGGGTGGGGAGAGTGGCAGAGGCGCCCTGCATGGCTATAGCCATGAGGAGCCCCTTTGCCGATCACCTCCCCCCCCCGAACTCGGGGGGGCGAGTGGCAGAGGCGCCCTGTATGGCTATAGCCATGAGGAGCCGCTTTGCCAATCACCCCCCCCCCCCGCAAACTTGGAAGGGTTGGGGGGGGGGAGAGTGGCAGAGGCGCCCTGCATGGCTATAGCCATGAGGAGCCCCTTTGCCAATCTCCTTCCCTCGGAAGGAATGGGGGGAGAGAGGCTTCCTCGCCGTGGAGCCCACCCCCCTGCCTGCCTGACTTCCTGCCTGCCTGATTTCCTGGCCAGCTGGTAAGAAACATTATTATTATTATCATCATCATCATTATTAAGCATGGGTGGCCATCTGTCAGGGGTGCTTTGATTGTGCTTTCCCTGAATTGCTTTTCTTTTTTGTGTCATAGGAATCTATACATATTCTTTCTACATTGGCTTCCTGTGAGTTTTCCAGGCTGTACGGCCATGTTCCAGAAACATTATCTCCTGATGTTTTGCCCACATTTATGGCAGGCATCCTCAGAGGTTGTGAAGTCTGTAGGAAACTAGGCGTATATATATATGGAATGTCCAGGGGGGGAGAAAGAACTATTGTCTGTTTGATGCAAGTGTAAATGTTGCAATTGACCACCTTGATTAGCATTTAATGGCCTTGTAGCTTCAAAGCCCAGTTTTTTGCTGCCTGGCAGATCCTTTATTGGGAGGTGTTAGCTACATTGTTAACCCCTCTCTTTCTACATTGTTTCTGTGTTTGATACCCAAATCTTCTGTTAAAGAAGTAATATTTAGGAACACATCTATTCCATTAACCGAGGTATACCTTTTTTCTCTAAAACAGGAAAGATACCACGTTTCTGACATGCTATAGCTGCCTGCAGAGTGGCATTACTTTTTCTCCAGTGACCTCTTATGCAGCATCCTAAATGTTATCATGTTTAATTAATTTGGAAGTAAGGAACTGTCAATTATTCATCATGCTTCCTTATTGTAGCACACCGGCATAAACTGAAGTTTGCCTCCGCCTTTTCTGGCTTCTCATGTGCAAGATGTAACTTTAACAGCAATGGCACAAAATATGCAGTGCAGATAAATCCAGCACAAAGGATTAGGCTGCCAGTTAATAGGGCAGAGGAATATATTTCTCAGCTGAGGATTAACAGGAAAGACAAGGAATAAATTGACAATGTGAGTAATTGTAAGTTAATGTCAAATTTGGGCAGATGCAGTTGACATTTAGGACATCTCCATTATGCCTCCAATATGAAGCAAACAGCAGAAAATGTGGATTGACAGAAATATTTTCACACATAGCATCCAGGTGGTGGTTCCACTTCCATGTTCCCAATGCAATCATAACATTTGCCAGAAGATGGCACCCTGTCCTTTCATTTGTTAAAAATAGCTTTAATTTTGAAAATGAAGCCAGTAACCAGTGGCTTCTGTTTAATTCAATTTTTCAAATTAATGGTTACATTCTGATTTTTCATGCACGTCAAGAGTCTTGACTTCACTATCTAGTATTTCAATCAGAAGTATAAAGGAAAATAAAACACTCAGACCATAGCCTTGGAAGCTGATGTCTAGGTGAAAAGAAGTCAGCCTCAGCACTTAGGAAATAGCTGTGAACTCGGCAAATGCCAACCATCAACATACCACTGTGGGCAGAGATCAGAGGATGGCATTCTGGGAAACATCAAAAGCCAGAAGAGCATCTCAATACAGCTCAGCTTCAATAGCAGAATAAAATGTAATGTTTTCTCAAGAAAGGACTGTGAATCGGATGTATCCAGCCTGGTAAATTATACAAAGGGTTGTTTATTGTGCAGTAAGGTCACTTTTTAGAAAACATTTTAAAAATGTAAAAATGCTAAGCCAACATAGGTCAAGATCTGCTTCAAAAAAAAGAGGAGAAAGTATCGACACTGTCATTCATTCCCTTATTTTGTCTGAAAGTTAGATTTTGAATGAGAGACCTTCATTCCCATTTCAAGGCACCATTTACTTTGTCATATAATGTGTGCGGTAATGTAAAAATAGACCACGTGCAGTTCACATTTGACTGCTTTGCCAGAGAAAGAAAATATGCCACGCAGATGAATGAATTTGTTGATTTGTTTTATCATTGTAATGGCACCAAATGGTGCTTGTTGTGAGTCCACCCTCGAGGGTGAGAAGGGCAGGGTACAGGTGTATGAAATAAATAAATAATAAATAAACAGTAAAGAACAAGTAGTTTACTCTTCTTAATTCAGAACAACCTATGTACAATATGATCAGTTGCATCAACTCACTTAATGTCCTTTTATGAGGGATTTAAAATGGTCCTTTCTGTGTCCACATAAGAGACCTTCTTTCAGCAGCCAAGAAACAAATCTGTTTCTCTCTTCTTCTCTCTGTGCACCTGCATAGCTCAAGCCTGGACAAAAACACAAAAGTATCCAAGAGTCCCAGACTCAGCCATCACCCCAGGCATTGCGCAACCAATCAGTTTCATACATTTTACTTTACAGTTGACACATACACACTCACTGATTCCTTGCATACTCCAAGATAATGCAGTTCTATAATGCAGTTTAACTGCATTATATGAGTCTACACCAGGGGCGGATTTTGACGGTATGTTAAGTAAGCGGCCGCTTACGGGCGCCACGTGCCCAGGGGTGCATCCGGCTGCGGCCGCCAGGTTCAGCACATGCTGTTGCCATTGCTGTGGGCTGGCGCACGGGTGCAACTCCAGGTGGATGGTGACGCAAAATACACTCCACAAGACCAAAAAGGAGGATTTTTGCAGCCAAGGCGGAGCCTCCCGCCTCCGGCTGCAAAACGTCCTCCTTTTCAACCTTGTGGTGTGCGTTTTGCATCACCATCAACTTGTTGTCGCGCCACAGCAATGGAGCATGCGCAGAGCTAGTTGATTCCTGAGACTGGCTGTGCAAATTGTTTGTATTTTTATCCCAATAACCCCATTAATGCACATATAATGCACACCGGTGCATAAACATGTTTAAATAATGCACCTTTTTCCAGCGCATGCGTGGAACTTCAGCCCCCTGGCCCTGTGCATACACACACCGGTGTGCCACCGGCATGCATGCACACCCGGCACAAGGCCGGAGAGCGAGGGGGTGCCAAAAGAATGTTGGCGTACCATTTGAAATTACCTTCATCTGCTCCTGGTCTACACTGCCATATAATCCAGTCCAGTGCAGTTAAACTGCATTTTGAAACTGCATTATATGGCAGTATAAATGGGGCCTGAGTGCTTTAGATCTGCAACTGGCTTCTCATTGATCTCACATAAATCTCACAAGTTATCCAAAATTATTTTATTATATATTTAAAACAATTGAGACACCAGGAATGTGGCGTAGCTGGCTAAGTGTCCGCTGCATAAGATCTCTCTGACTAATAGGTCATGAGTTTGAGGCCTGCCCGGGTCGAGGTGGGTGCTCGACCTTTAAGTGTAGCCTGCTGCCGACCTTTGCAGCCTGAAAGACAGTTGCATCTGTCAAGTAGGAGATAAAGGTACCACATTAAGTGGGGAGGCAAATTTTGACTGAATTATGAGGTCATTAAAAGAACTCCAGGAACACTGAGGAATGCGGAAGGAACAACAAGGGATGCTAGGAGTGCTGAGAGATGAGGAGTGCGTCAGGTCTTCCTGGTGGCCAGAGTTTGCCTCTGTTCGTCTATATGTTGTATGTGAAATGGCAGGGATTGTCTGCTAAGTGTGTGTACTTGTAATCCGCTCTGAGTCCCCTTTGGGGTGAGAAGAGCAGAATATAAATAAAGTGTAATAATCTATAAATTTAAAA
Organism: Anolis apletophallus; assembly: GCA_030556195.1. NCBI lineage: Eukaryota > Metazoa > Chordata > Lepidosauria > Squamata > Anolidae > Anolis > Anolis apletophallus. Next base: position 135,432,994 of record JARBWK010000005.1, read on the forward strand.
TTTGTTTAAAAATAGATTTTTTTAAAAAAAATCAGCAAAACAGTATACCTTAAAACCCCCTCACAGCCTGATGGGATAGAAAAGTTTCACTTGCTGGCAGAAGGAGAACAAGGAAGTCTGGTAGCATCCAGCAAGAAAGCCCTCTCCCTGTGCCCACTGAAGAAGACTAGCAAGGTGATAAGATGAAGAAAAGGCCCTCTCCTGAGGATTGTAGAGCTCAAACAGGCTCATACTTGTTTATGACTTCAGAAAATGTCAGTTACTGAAGCCATAAAGACTCAAATCCTATTGGCTAATGTCAGTTAGAGTCAGCCCATTGACTCAGTTACTGAATGGTAGATCAATATATAGCTAGTAGGCATGTTTTAGAATCCCAAAATGGCGATTCGTATATCAAATGGGGGGATTTTTTTGTTTAGTAAAAGAAAGACTTACAAAAAAATTCCAAAAATTTCTGAAATGTAACAGTACTTACGAAATTCGTTAGTAGTTCTAAAGTAGGCAAAGCAGGAAAACAGGACTGATACTGTTTTAAACACAGGCAAATCAAGGGGCAACATTTCCCTTGGTTTCCTTGCAGGGAGATATAAAGCATTAATATATTATTATTATTATTAATATTATTAAAGGACAGGGTTCCTTTGCAGGGACACATATAATGCATTAATATATTATTATTATTAATATTATTAAATAAATGCCTAGGCCTACCTCTGGTGCAGGCCTTGCTAATCTGTAGAGTTCTCCTCACTCAATCTTTTTCCCCCATTCAGTTTTACCAGAGAAGTCTAGGACCTCCGTTGTAAATCTATGGCTTTGATGGATTCTGAAATCTTCCTTCTCCTCTCCGTGCTCTTTTCACTCCTGCTGCCCTTCTCAGCAGTTCTTATGTCCTCCTACTCTGTCCTTCTATCTAAACCCCCTTCCTGGGTGTTTAAATCGCTTTTTCATCAGTCCTCCAGCCCCTCTAGGAGTCCCGATTTCGCTCTCTATCGTTTCCGGCTCCTTTTCACTTCCTGGAAGAGGCCTTCCACTCTAATTAGGCTGCAAGCATGGAAAGGCCCCGATTTCACTGTGAGTTATGTCTGCAAAGCTATTTTGGAGGGGGAAATTTTCCTGTTGAGGGGACATCCGAAATATTTAATAATCTAATGAAATTTTGGGCCCAGAGGGTGCGTAAAAGAAAGTCCACTTCCGGGATTTGCCTTGCGATCCGTATAAACTTGAAAGGCCCATTACATACGAATCACTTACGATTTCTTTTAATTTCCGTTTCATTTTTCTCATGCCTAATAGCTAGCTATGCAAATCCCAGTTTTAATAAATGTACTCTAGAGTGGACTAGCAATTGGATTTAGGCCCAGGTTTACTTTAGAAGACTCTGGGCCGCTTTCTCCTTCCAAACAAAAAGTTCACGCTGATTTATAGTAAATTAAAATGCCATTTAAAACCAAAAAGGTTTATGTGATCATAGGTGATCACTCATAGCCAAGTATGATTGTCTTTCATAGGTAGAATCTTGACAGTGGGCCCGTAAGTGACTGTGAAGACCTGTTCAGAATCCACATAGTCTTTCACAATTTCCAGATGGAAGGCAATCATAACAAGAGTATGCTTGATGCGCCTTCTTCTTGGCATGTTTCTTCTCTTTTCCCTGTTTTTGTGCCTCTTCAAAATCCATAGCACCATTGGTAACAGCTGACTTCCAGATACAATGCTCGAGCTTAGCTTGAAACCCATCTTTAAATCTCTTTTGATGTCCAGCAACATTCCATTTTCCATTCTCGAATTGAGAATAACATAGTAGCTTTGGGAGATTGTGACAGGCATTCAAACAACATGGCCAGTCCAGCAAAGTGGATGGCAGAAAAAGATTAAGATGAAGGCAAAGATGAATGGGAAAAAATAGAAATGGAAACAGCTAGAGGCAATCACTAGGCAGAAAAATCAGCAAAGTGGAAAGTGTAAGAAATGTGTTAATATATGTAAATAGTGGACCCAGAAAAGCATTGCTCCATCTCAAAAGGTAGAACATTATTGGGTGCCTAGAGGGCTACAAATGCCCTGCACTCAACCATAACAGTTCAAACTCAACATGAGGATATTGTACAGATTTATTCTTACATTTATTCTCAGATGAGAAATAATGGTTCAAAAATTGGTTATGGATTATGCTTGGCATAACAGATCTGGGCCTGTTATTTTTAAGCATAATCCATATCCAATTTGTATACAATTATTTCTCATCTGAGAATAAATAAATACATAAATAAATAAATAGGCTGGCATCTCATAAGTGAGTTATGGTAGTGCATGCTATCACAACTCATACTTTTGGTTGTTACATCGGTTGGAATTCTGTTTCAAAGGATTAATGGTATTTTTCCAGCTATTTTCTTGTAGCTAGGCACACTGCAAGGGTGTCCTCTTCGGAGAGCTTGCAAGTCAACTCCTCATCCCAAATGCCTATCATAGCATGTCCAGTTACAGGAAAATAGCTAGGCACATCCTCATTTATGCCCAACTGTCAAACAATATGGGTAACAACTGAATGGGGGGGGGGTACACTGTTTACAATGTGAATTTTTGGGAAGCAGCCTCAAGAGATGATAGACTGGATCTATACATATCTACATGTCCAATGTAGCTTGGGAGCATCCCTAGGGTCTATTTGGCATCTAGATTATATTGGGGCTGGGGCTGGTTCCCGGCCACAAGAAGCTCTCTTGTAGAGCTTGCTGGTCACATGGGATGATCCAATTGTCCGAACCCCCAAAAGAAAATCCCAATACCCCTTTCCCTTTGTGTTGGATTCATAGCCGGATGCAACACTTCTGCTGTGAATTGAAGCAAGCATAATGTGGATTCCCTGCAGTAGTTAAAAAGTAAGTCTAGTAGAGTCCAACTCCAGGGGTTGGTGCTCATCTCCATTTCTAAGCCAAAAAGCTGGCGTTGTCCGTAGACACCTCCTAGGTCATGTGGCCAGCATGACTGCATGGAGCTCCATTACCTTCCCATAGAATCGGTCCCTATTGATCTATTCACACTTGCATGTTTTTGAACCGCAAGGCTGGCAGGAGCTGGGCTAAGAGCAGGAACTCACCCACTCCCCGGATTCGAACCACCAACCTTTCGGTCAGCAAGTTTAGCAGCTCAGTGGTTTAACCCACTGTGCCACCAGGGGGCCCAGTTAAAAGGTAGGTCCACTTTATTTGTTCAGTGTAGACGTAACTGCATGCATGAATAATGGGCAATAGTGTCAAATATCCAACATAGCAATCATTCACCATGAAATATGAAATATTCAGTTAATAATTGGGTAATATTAACTATTAATATTAAGTAGCTAATGTAACAGAAGAGACTTTTGAAGGAAGGTTCAGTAGGAATCCGGTTCATCCCAATACACAAGTCACTGCTTATTATTCCAAACATTATACTGTGTTATGAACAACTATGGAGACCAAACGCACTCTCTCTAAGCATTTCACTATTGTCTTTTTAAACTGACAATACAGTAAATGCCAATCCAAAGGCTTGATGCATTTAAAATTTAAAATTATAGATAGATTGGGAATTAAATATTGTCCGTTTCTTGTTATCGCTCAAAATAAGTGGCCAAAACCTATTCTGAGATCTTTAACACACTATGGGTTTTTATACATAGTATATTCATTATGCTAATTTCCTTGACTTGCCTCGGAGTTGGTTGAGGTAGGCAGGATTTCCCCGGGTACTGGTTGTGGGGGGTCGGGAGCAGGTCAGGGTTTTGCCCTCCCTTCTGCTCGAGATCCCTGTGTACAACTGGTGGGCCACTGTGTGATACAGAATGCTGGACTAGATGGGCTGAGGTCCGATTCAGCATGGCTCTTCTTATGTTCTTATGTTCTTCTAGGTTTTTTTTATTTCATTACAGAAATATTTGGTTTTGAGAAATAATTCTCCCAGCATCTAGGTTTGGTACATTATTTAACCATTAATTTATTTCATTACAAAAGAAATACAGCATTTGGTGGTCAAAATCCTGGCTACGTTTTGTCATTTTAAAATGGCTGCTTTCTTATTAAACATAGTCTTGGGCTTGCCGTCCATCGCGTGTATTAAATTGCTCACTGTATCCTCAGATGTAGAGAAAATGTGATTGTATTATCTGTTTGCTATCTGTGGAGGGATTAGAGTCATCATTGAGCCCCTCTAAGCTTTGAATAAACAATGCTTTATTGGTTCATGTCACTGAAGGCTGAGCACAAATGAGCTGAGTAAGACATCAAGTCATCCTCTTCGCTAAAAGCTTTGAGGGACTCCTCTGCTGTACTGTATAAGTTGTGGGCACACATGGCCTTGCTCATTCAAAATTTTGAGCAGGTACTTAACGGAATCTGCTTAGAAGAGCATTTCAGTTCAGGGAGCTTCCATTTTTCACAACACAGTTGCATAAAATCCTGTTAGCAATGGGCAAGAGAGGCTCAGTTTGGGATGTGATTCAACAAACCAGTATAATTTGCCTGGACTGGAGAAATGTCATTTTTTTTCTTACACTCAAATTAACATTTAGGAATCTCATTGGAGTCCAGAGTGTATGAAATTCCTGACCTTATGAGCTGTTCAACAGTGGAACTCTCTTCCTTGGAGTGTGGTGGAAGCCACTTCATTGGAAACTTTTAAACAATGGATGGATGGCCATCTGTCAGGCATACTTCGATCGTGCTTTCCTGCATGGCAGGGGGTTGGACTAGCTGGCCCATGTAGTCTCTTCGATCCCCCCCAGCACCAACCGCTGCTCTGAGATCAGAGTGAAGGGAGGGGCCAGGAAGGCTGTTCCATCTTGCCTCCTGCATTGTGCATATCTATCTATCTATCTATCTATCTATCTATCTATCTATGTATATAATAAAAGTCAGTGTTTGCGGGCAGTGGGTGGGTGGTGCGACCGAGCAAATATGTGCCAGCGTTTCGATTGGCTGCAACTGTTGGATTATTTGCATAAATGGCTGTGATTGGCCAGCCTCCCAACATTCCAACACAGCACAGAGAGGAAAGGGAAGGGCCTGAGGCAGGCATACATGGCTGGAGTTGAAGTTAGCCAGTTGACAGTTTTTTCTGTTGGAAATGGAATGTTCAGTACCTTCACCCAATGCACTTCTAAGGTGACTCAGAGGGAAAGCAAAAGGCCTCAGGCAGTCAGCCACTGCGGCCCACAGCAATGACGGATCAGGACCAAACATGGCAAACAAGGGACCAATGGCCCACTTCACAACCTGGTGTGGTTTAGGGCAGGATGGGCCACGAATGATGGGATTTGCAGTACATTCACATCATTCACTTCCCAAACAACACTGCAGCCCCTATAAATCACAGACCAGGCCCAAAATTGACAACAAGGCTTCCTTAACTTGATTTTCCTGACTAGGCCTCAGCTCATGGGATATTGTTAGGCTTCCTCAACTTGATTTTCCTGACTAGGCCCCCAACAATGACAGAACAAGACCAAACTTGGCACACAGACCCCCCCCCCCCCAAGATGCACCCTACATCCTGGTGCAGTTTGAGGGAGGATGGACCATGGCTGATGGGACTTGCAGTACTTTAATTCACTTCCTTAGAGCACTGTGGCCCACACCAATGACGAACTATGGCACACAATGCCTTCCTCAAATAACCCGGGCAGCGCCGGGTCCCCAAGCTAGTAATATAATATATTGTATATACATATAATATTGATAATATTATAATGTAATACAATATAATACTACTAATAATAATATGATATTATAATTATATATTTTATATCACATGTAATATTACTAATAATATTACAGTATAGTGTTATAGTACAATGTAATATATAATATTAGTATTGTGCTATGGCAATAATATAATATATTGTATTTACATTTTACTTTCCCAAAACGCGCAGGGGTAGGAGCTGAGCAGAGGCGACGACCGACCAAGGCAGCAGCCGAGAAGGTCTGAGTCCCATTTAAGTAGCCAAGATTTCGAGTGAGAAGGGGGATTTCGGCTCTCATAGAAATGTCATAAATAAATAAATAAATATTTTTTTATTATTATTTTTATTAAAAAGCATTCTATGATACTGATGATTCTTGTAAGCTGCAATGGTGGGTTGGCATGATTTAAATAAATAAATAAATAAATAAATAAATAAATATCATTCATGTTGATTCTTGCCTGATAGCTTCCCCTGGCTGGTTCAATGGGTTAAACCCTTGTGCCGGCAGGACTGAAGATGGACAGGTCACAGATTCGAATCTGGGGAGAGTGCGGATAAGCCCCCTCTGTTAGCTCTGGCTCCCTATGCAGGGACATGGGAGAAGTTAGCTCTGCATCTCGTGGTGCCAGAGCACAATATGTTCAGTGCTTACCAAGTCATCCAGTCTTCTGTGTGCCCAGGAGCGAGTCTCTCATTCGGTATCAGTCATGGTTTGAGGTTCCGGGTTTTAGTCTGCCACTTTTGGACTCTTGCTTCCTGAGGTGTTCCTGCAAGTATCTCTGTAGATAACAACATGGAGATCCCAAACAAAGCAAGGTAGCTATAGGCTTGAAGTGTTGGGAAGCAATCCACTTACCATTAATATATCAACCAAGAACATCAATAATGGTATCGACCGTAGATACAGTGATGAAAGGAGTGTTCTACTTGATTAAATAGTCTCTCTAATTAAGAGTCTGTGTTAACAATCTGTATGTTCCTCACCTAGAACGTGACCACTTAGCAATCTAAATTTGTTTGGGATCTCTATGTTGCTGTCATGTTAATATATTGTAGATGCATTTATTGTGAAGCCTCTGATTCCATTACTTGATACCGCCCTGAGGAAGTTCAGTTTGGACGACATGGGCTGGATCCATCAACTTGCACCCGTAGGCGGTGGCTTGGGCTTCTACAAGGTGTTGTGGATGATTGTTGGATTCACCCCTGGGATTCCTTTACATGTACAAGAATATAGAGTGGATTCACGCTGGAAACACGTCCACACTGATGCCGGGTCTTTGAATGACTATATCCTTTGGATTACACTGTCTTATATTTGCCACAGTTTGTCAGACTTTTGTTCATTGGATTATTCTACAGTGTGGATATATCTTATGATCCGGATTTATTACATCCATTGCTTCTCCTATGATTAGAATGGGACGTTACATTGGAGCATGAGTAAACTGTACTGACATTCTTTATGGACTATGAACTTATGGAATCTGCTTAGGGGAGTCCACTCTCCAACACTATGTAATATGGTGATTGATATGTATGTGAATGATTTTGATAAATTGTTATGGAATGTTCTCATTTGAGATATTATTGATATATTTTTGTGATTTTTCGAGACTGAAACACTGCCTTTCAGGACCTTTTCCCTACCTGTTGGTATATGCATAGTATAGCCTAGCAGATTTTCTTGTTGTTCATATAGTATGTCTCATTAAGACAGTGTTTCTCAACCAGTGTGCCGTAGCACACTAGTGTGCCGTGAGTGATCATCAGGTGTGCCGCGAGAAAAGCTTTCTGCCCCCCTTCCTTCCCCCCCTCCTGTCGAACTCCTGCTGCTTGGGGGAGGAGGAGGAAGGGCCAGTCGGCGGTGAAGAAAAAGAAGGGACCGGGGCACCGCCTCCTTCGGTGTCACGATGCAAGGACTCGGCCGGCCCCTTAATCACACACACAGAGACGGTAATCAGCTAACTATTTTATTGAAGAATAAAGAACCAAAGTAAAGAGTCCGTAGCAAAATCCAAAGGCAAAGGTCTTGGCAAAAGACTTGGCAAAGCTCCGCAAATCAAGCGGATCAAAGAACAAGGTAAAGTTCAATCAAGGCCCCAAGAAACTTCTTGGCAAGGTACGAGCCGCAACTTGGCTCCGTGGTCCTTTGCTCGCTACACTTCGCTAGGTTAGAAGTGGCCGATCTACTGAGGATCCGTTCCCACGGATCCTATACTTAAACCTCACGGCGGGACCCCCGACGCTCTAGGCTTCTGCGGTAGTCTGTGCTACGGGATCTCGCGCTTCTCTGGCGCTCTAGGCTGCGGTGCCAATCCCTCCTGCTGGAGTCGATGCTCCATCTCCTATCAAAGCTCCGACCTTGCCTCCCAGCACCTGGCTCACTATCTTCATGAGAGTCTAACTCCCCGTCAGCTTCCATGGCCTCATCGCCCATGTTTTCCCAAATTCTCTCCTGTGATCCATACCCACCCGGTTTCTCATAACAATCATCGCTATCAGCACTTTCAGGATCAGCCTGACCTTCCCAGTTCTCATAGCCATCCGGCCATCCTTCATCCCAGGCCAAGCTCTCTGTGGGAGAGGAAGGTCCAGCTAGCTCATTAACCCCTTCCTCCATTTCATCCTCATCTGCGGCTGGCTCTAATGCAAGTAGGACCCCCGGTGCTGCCCCCTGCCCCCCAGGCACGAAAGAGAACTGGGTTGCTACACTATCCCCCCCCTCAGGGCCCCTCCGAGGCCTCCCTCGAGGCTTGGGCTTGTCAGGGTACTTGCGGTGAAACCGGGCAACAATGTCCGGGGCATGGACGTCTCGAGCTGGTGTCCAAGAGCGCTCTTCCGGTCCAAAACCCTTCCAGTCAATCAGATACTCCAGCTTCCGGTATCGGGTGCGTGCATCCAGGATGTCCTGCACCTCGAACTCCTCCTCCCCGTCCCGCATCACGGGGGGGCGGCTGCGTCACATCAGGCCGCGCCCCCTTCGCAGGGCGCAACAAGGAACGATGAAAGACAGGGTGGAGCTTCATGTCCGCTGGAAGCTGTAGTTTGAAAGCAACAGGGCCCACACTCTCCAAAACCCTGTAGGGACCCAAAAATCTCGCATCCAGTTTGTGGCTAGGTCTCTGCGTAGGCAAGTTCTTGGTAGACAGCCAAACTTTGTCGCCGACCTGGATCTCAGGACCCTCCTGGCGCCGCTGATCAGCCATCCGCTTGTAATCTGCTTTAGCCTGGTCCAGTTGAGTACGCAGCATCTCCTGCATCGCAGTCAGCTCCTGCAGCCAATCCTCTGCTGCCGGCACATCTCCAGACTGGTCTACAGGAGGGTAGAACCTGGGATGGTGGCCATAGTTGGCAAAGAAAGGAGTCTCTTTGATGGATTCCTGCATCACATTGTTGTAGGCAAACTCTGCCAAAGACAACAAGGACACCCAGTTGTTCTGCTGATAGTTTACATAGCACCGCAGATACTGTTCCAACGTGGCATTAACCCTTTCGGTCTGCCCGTCAGTCTGGGGGTGATGAGCCGTAGACATCCGTGCCTCAATTCCCAGCAACTTCTGAACAGCCCGCCAGAACTGGGAAGTGAATTGGGTGCCTCGATCCGTCACCAAATTCTGTGGCAGTCCATGCAAGCGAAACACATGTTGCACAAACATATCAGCAGTCTCTTTAGCAGTAGGGACCCCCACACAGGGGATGAAGTGGCCCATCTTGGTGAGACAGTCCACCACGACCAGGATCGTGGTGAACCCTTTGGACTTTGGCAGGTCGGTGATGAAATCGGCCGAAATCATCTTCCAAGGAGCGGAAGGGGTCGGGAGCGGCTGGAGCAACCCGGCCGGCTTGCCCCCCGCCTTCTTGGCCCGTTGGCACACAGGGCAAGTGCTGACGTACTCCTCCACGTCCCTCCGCACTTTGAGCCACCAGAAATCCCGCAGCACCAACTGCAGAGTCTTGAACAGTCCAAAGTGTCCCGCGGCCCGGCTATCATGGCACAGTTTGAGAATGTCCTCTCTCTCGGGCCCGGGAGAAACGTAAACACCCTCGCGGTGGTAGAGTACCCCATTCTTGACTTGGAAAGGGGATTGCACCCCTTTGGTCAACTGTTCTTGCACCCAAGGGTCTCCCTTTTGATGAGCGTGGATCCGGTCACTCAGAGGTCTCTTGTCCCCCGGGGCTGGGGTGACCACCGGGGGCTGCGCAGGGGCTGCGCCAGTGGCGGCAAAGTTCTCCGCTTTCAGCAGCCATGCCTCAGGAAGCCCTTCTCCACCGCTGACATACTCCGGCTTCCGAGACAACGCATCGGCCTGTTTGGTCTGCTTGGGGGTCACATAGTGAATGCGGAAATTGAATCTCTCAAAGAACAGGGACCATCTCTGTTGCCTCTGGTTCAATTTGCGCTGGGTCTTCAAGTGCTCAAGTTCCGGTGGTCGGTGTGCACTTCCACCGGAAACTTGGCCCCTGCAAGCAGATGTCTCCAAACTTCAAAAGCTACCTTAATGGCCAGGAGCTCCTTCTCCCAAATGGTATAGTTCTTTTCCGGCGCCGTCAGCTGCCGGGAGTAGTAGGCACAGGGCAAAAGGTCTGTCCCCTGCGGCTGTAGCAGGATCGCTCCCACTGCTACATCCGAGGCATCAGCTTGCACGATGAAAGGGGTGCGGGGGTTGGGATGCTGCAGAAGCGGCTGCGTGGTGAACAGCTGCTTCAACTTCCGGAACCCCACGTCCGCCTCCGGTGTCCACCGGAACGGTACCTTTCCCCGCAAACACTGAGTGATGGGGTCAGCCCACTTGGCAAAGTCAGGAATGAACTTTCTGTAGTAGTTAGCAAGGCCCAGGAATCTTTGAATGTCTTTTTTGCTGGCAGGAGCCGCCCAGTCTGCCACAGCTTGGACCTTGGTATCATCCATGGCTATGCCCGTGGGAGAGATGCGGTAGCCCAGGAAATCGACCTCGCATAGATCAAATGCGCATTTCTCCAGCTTGGCATAGAGACCGTGGTCTCTCAGTCTCTGAAGCACTTCCTTCACATGGCGGTCATGGGTTGCCTGATCCGGAGAAAAACTTAGCAGGTCATCCAGGTACACTGCCAGATAACGATCCAGCAGATCTCGAAAAATGTCATTCATGAAATGTTGGAAACAGGCGGGAGCGTTGCACAAACCGAATCCCATTACGAGGTATTCGAAACTTCCCCACTTGGTCTGAAATGCGGTTTTCAATTCGTCTCCTTGCCGAATCCGCACCAGATTATAGGCCCCCCTCAGGTCCAGTTTGGTGAACACCTTGGCACCCCGCATCCGCTCCAACAGTTCAGGGACAAAGGCAGGGGGTAGCGGTTCCGAATTGTGATCTTGTTGAGCTCCCGATAGTCATTACAGAGCCGCAATTCCCCCAATTTCTTCTTGACAAACAGGATGGGCGCTCCGGCCGGGGACTGAGAAGGCCGGATGAAGCCCTTTCACAGATTTTCATCCAAAAACTCTTGGAGAGCCTGCTGCTCTGGTTCCGAGAGAGGGTAGAGTCTTCCATGGGGGATAGAGGCTCCGGCTCCAACTCAATGGCACAATCGTAGGGTCGGGGGGGGGGGGGGGTAGACAGTCCGCCTCCTTCTCGCTGAAAACATCCCAAAACCCTGCGTACTTTTTGGGCAGCGTGGCGGCTTGTTCTACCTCTTGGGCCTGGCATGCTCGGGCCGTCATGCAATGTTCCTGGCAATGTTTAGATGAAAACGACAACTGTCTCTTGGCCCATGAGATCTGTGGATCATGAAGAGTCAGCCAGACAATTCCCAGAATTACCGGGAAATCTGACAACTTGGTGACAAGAAAAGAAATGTCCTCTTTGTGGGAGCTTGTCCACATCTTGGTAGGGGCAGTGTATTGGGTCACGGCCCCTGCTTTCAGGGTTCTCCCATCAATGGTCTGTACGCCCTTGGGCTCTTTAAGATCATGGAACTGTAATCCAGCAGACTTGGCGTAGTCTGCATCGATGAAATTGTTGGTGGCCCCCGAGTCGATCATGGCATGAACCATCATCGGTCCCTTCTCTTGCGACCAGAGGGAGACCATCACTAGGAACAATTGTCCAGTCTGGGGTTCTGGAGGAAGGGCAGTGACTGCGGCCGAGTTAGCGAACCCTCTTAAACTCGGCCGACCCCTTCCCCACCATCTGGATCGCGTCTGCAGCCCCTGGGACCCCTCGAACGCAGCAGAGGCCCGGGGGGTCTTGCCGCGTGGCTTCTGGGGGCATTCTCTAGAAAAGTGTCCAGCTCCCCCACAGTACCAACACAGATTTAAACGCTGGCGCCGGGCCTTCTCGGCAGCATCCACTTTTGGCCTCACATGCCCAAGCTGCATGGGTTCCGGTTCATCCAAGGACTGGGGAGCCGGCGTGAACTGCCGAAACGAGAACTGGCTGGCGCCCGTCTCCTTCCACACCCCCGGTCGCTCCCCGGGCCCCTCTTCCCATCGCTTTCGGGTCTGCATTCCAGCTTCCACCTGTATGCTCACGGTGATCGCCTCCTCCAGGTCTGCGGGCCGCGTAGCCCCTCTCAGGATCTCCTGCTACATCTCCGGCGACAGGCCTTTCATGTACTGGTAACGCAAGGCGGAGGGATTCCACTCTACTTGGGCGGCCAGCACACAGAATCGGGAGATGTATTGAGCCAAAGACATGTCCCTCATAGACAACCGATCCAACTTCCTTTCCGCCAACTCGGTATTCACTGGGTCTCCCCAAGTGATCTTGATAGCCTCCAGGAACGCCGCCACTGTGGCCACTTGTGGGGACGCTGCCTGGAGCTGCGTGGTCGCCCATGCCGCCGCTGTGCCTTCCAGCAGCATGTAGACGAAGCCCACCTTGGCTCGTTCAGTGGCGAACTCCGTGGGCCGAAGTTCCAGATACATTTCACATTGTCCAATGAACACGTTGACTTAAGAACATAAGAACATAAGAAGAGCCATGCTGAATCGGGCCTCGGCCCATCTAGTCCAGCATTCTGTGTCACACAGTGGCCCACTAGTTGTACACAGGGATCTCTAGCAGAAAGGAGGGCAAAACCCTCACCTGCTCCCGACCCCCCACAACCAGTACCCGGGGAAAATCCTGCCTGCCTCCATCAACACAGAGGTGGCACTTGGATGTCCATTTCAGTAGCTACTGATTCCCTTGGTATCCATGAATCTGTCTAATCCTGCCTTGAAGCTGTCAGGCTGACAGCTGTCACAACCTCCTCTGGAAGTGAGTTCCATAACCCAATGACCCTCTGGGTGAAGAAATATTTCCCTTTATTAGTCCTGACTTTCCTACCTTGGAGCTTTAGGGAGTGCCCCTAGTCCTAGTATTGTGTGACAGAGAAAATATTTTTCTTTGTTCACCTTTTCTATCCCATGCATGATTTTATACACTTCGATCAAGTCACCTCTTAAACGCCGTCTTTCAAGGCTGAAAAGACCAAGGCGTTGCAACCTGATTTCATAAGGGAGCTGCTCCATCCCTTGGATCATATTTTGTTGCCCTTCTTTGTACCTTTTCCAGTTCCGTTATATCCTTTTTGAGGTGCGGTGACCAGAATTGTACACAGTACTCCAGATGTGGCCTCACCATAGATTTGTAGAGGCAATACAACATTTGCCGACCTATTTTCGATTCCCTTCCTGATCATGCCAAGCATAGAATTTGCTTTTTCACTGCTGCAGCGCATTGGGTTGACATCTTCATTGAGCTGTCCACCAAAACCCCAAGATCCCTTTCCTGGTTTGTCTCAGAAAGCTTTGATCCCATCAGTTGATAAGTGTATTTGGGGTTCTTTTCCCGATGTGCATGACTTTACACTTGTTTAGGTTAAAATGCATTTGCCACTTTGTTGCCCATTCACTCAATTTTGAGAGATCTTTCTGGAGCTCTTTACAGTCAGTTTCATTTTTAACTACCCTGAACAGTTTAGTGTCATCTGCAAACTTTGCTACCTCACAATTTACATCTACATCCAGATCGTTTATGAATAAATTAAAAAGTAACGGTCCTAAAACTGAACCTTGGGGTACGCCACTTCTCACCTCTTTCCACCCAGAGAAGTGTCCATTTATTACCACCCTTTGTTTCCTACAGTTTAGCCAGGTTCCAATCCGGACAAGACCTGTCCCCTGATTCCATGGCTGAAGAGCTTATTTAGGAGCCTTTGGTGAGGGACTTTGTCAAAAGCCTTTTGAAAGTCAAGGTAAACAATATCGACTGGGTCCCCTTTATCTATGTGTTTATTTACACCCTCAAAGAATTCTATCAAGTTAGTAAGACATGATTTGCCTTTGCAGAAACCATGTTGATTTTCCTTCAGCAATGCCTGTTCTTCTATGTGCTTAGTAATTTTTTTCTTTAATAATGGTTTCCATCACTTTGCCTGGAACTGAGGTTAGACTAACTGGCCTATAATTTCCTGGATCACCCCTGGATCCTTTCTTGAAGATCGGAGTTACATTTGCCTCCCTCAGTCCTCGGGTACAGTGCCTGATCTTAGAGAAAGGTTATATATTTTGGCTAGAATTTCAGCAATTTCACACTTGAGTTCCTTAAGAACTCTGGGGTGGATGCCATCTGGCCCTGGTGATTTGTTGACATTTAGTTTAGTAAGGCATGTGAGAACATCTTCCTTGTTTATCTCTATCTGGTTTAATTCATTTAATTCCCTCCCTGAAAAAACTGACTCAGCTGTAGGCATATGTTGTCTGTCCTCCTGTGTGAAAACGGAGGCAAAGAAGTCATTTAGCCGCTCAGCAATCTCCTTGTCTTCACTTATCGTCCCTTTCTTACCATTTTAGTCAAGTGCCCAACTGCTTTTCTGGTTGGGTTCCTGCTTCTGATGTACTTAAAGAAGTTTTTGCTATTTTTTTAATGTTCTTAGCTATATGTGCCTCAAAATCTCTCTTGGCTTTCCTGACGGTTGCTTTGCATTTAGTTTGCCAGAGCTTGTGTTCCTTTCTGTTCTCCTCGGTAGGAAGAGCCTTCCATTTCTTAAATGAGTTTTCTTCTTTCCAATCACATCTTTTACTTCATTTGTAAGCCATACTGATGTCCTCTTGGACTTTCCGGCCTCTTTCTTATTTTAGGAATGCATTTTAGTTCGGCTTGTTTTATAGTATTTTTTAAACAGTTTCCAAGCATTTTGGAGGGATTTGATTTTTTTACTGTTCCTTTTAGTTTGTTCTTTACTATTTTTCTCATTTTGGTGAAATTCCCTTTGTGAAAATTTAAGGTCTCTGTGTTAGTTTTCACTGACAGTTTGCTATCCAAACTTAAGTTGAAGGTTATTGTGTTGTGGTCACTGGTACCTATGGGCTCAGTTACAAGGACATCTTGAACGAGATCTTGTTCATTAGTTAGCACCAAGTCCAGGATCCCCTTTCCCTGGTTGGTTCCATGACCATCTGCTCAAGGGAATAATCAGCTAGCATGTCGAGGAACCTTGTCTCTCTTTCATGCGTAGAACAAGAATTTAGCCAATCTATTCGGGGATAGTTGAAGTCCCCCATTATGACTAATCCGGGTTGCCTCCAAACCGAGCCGGTGCAGCCACGGAAGGGTGCCGGCCAGCCCTGGCCCATAGTTCTCCCAGTTCCTGCTGCATCGCTGCCACTTGAGCATCGGTCAATTGAGCCATGGTCCCGGCCCGCCGTCCGCATTTCTTGGAGCGTCCCGTGATGTGAAAAAGGGGTTCGTGGAGTGCTCGGCCAACTGTCACGATGCAAGGACTCAGCCGGCCGCTTAATCACACACACAGAGACGGTAATCAGCTAACTATTTTATTGAAGAATAAAGAACAAATAATAAGGCAATTGTCCAAAAGATATTGAAAGTTCAGTTCAAAAGTAAAGAGTCCGTAGCAAAATCCAAAGGCAAAGGTCTTGGCAAAAGACTTGGCAAAGCTCCATAAATCCAAGCGGATCAAAGAACAAGGTAAAAGTTCAATCAAGGCCCCAAGAAACTTCTTGGCAAGGTACGAGCCGCAACTTGGCTCCGTGGTCCTTTGCTCGCACACTTCGCTAGGTTAGAAGTGGCCGATCTACTGAGGATCCGTTCCCACGGATCCTATACTTAAACCTCACGGCGGGACCCCGACTCTGGAGGCTTCTGCGGTAGTCCTGTGCTACGGGATCTCGCGCTTCTCTGGCGCTCTAGGCTGCGGTGCCAATCCCTCTCCTGCTGGAGTCGATGCTCCATCTCCTATCAAAGCTCCAATCTTGCCTCCCAGCACCTGGCTCACTATCTTCATGAGAGTCTAACTCCCCTTCAGCTTCCATGGCCTCATCGCCCATGTTTTCCCCCAATTCTCTCCTGTGATCCTGGCTCACAATCATCTTCAGCACTTTCAGGATCAGCCTGACCTTCCCAGTTCTCATAGCCATCCGGCCATCCTTCATCCCAGGCCAAGCTCTCTGTGGGAGAGGAAGGTCCAGCTAGGCCCCTTCCTCCATTTCTCATCCTCATCTGCGGCTGGCTCTAATGCAAGTGGGACCCCGGGTGCTGCCCCCTGCCCCTCCAGGCACGAAAGAGAACTGGCTGCTACATTCGGCCATTTCCCAACTAGCCTCAAATCTGCCATGACTCCCGCCATGACTCTGCCCCTTGCTTGTTGAAGTCATGCGGAGGGAGCCCTGAACTGAAACCCATCCACGGCTAATGCTCCTCCTCTGTGGAGAGCTGGCGAGGGGAGGGGGGCATGGTGCGGCCTGGCTCCACCCTCCCCCAGCTCAGCGTCCCACAGCTTCGCCAGCCTTGAGGGGCTGTGCCAAGCCAGCGGTGGCAGAGCCAGCACAATGCTGGCTTGGCACTGCCCTCTCAAAGCTGGTGAAGCTGTGGGAGAACTGAAGCCGGGGGGGAGGGGGCAGGGCATGGCGTGGCCTGGCTCCGCCCCCTCCCCGGCTTCAGCGCTGCCACAGCTTCGCCAGCCTTGAGGGGGCAGTGCCAAGGCAGCGGTGGCAGAGCCAGCACAATGCTGCCTTGGCACTGCCCCCTCAAGGCTGGCGGTTATGGGAGAACTGAAGCCGGGGGGGGTGGGCATGGCGTGGCCTGGCTCCTCCCCTTCCTGGCTTTGGCACTCCCAGAAGGTCACCATCCCCCAGCCATTCTTTACTGTGTTAGCGTGTCATTTTGTGTCATTTTGGTTGGTGGTGTGCCCTGGATTTTTTAATGTTAAAAGTGTGCCACGGCTCAAAAAAGGTTGGGAAACACTGCATTAAGAGACATTCACTGTTTTAATGTGGTGAGGTGTGTTCCACACTGGGAATACGTACTCAGCAGCAAAGTAGCAAAGCTTTGTTGTTGTGGTTCAATGGAATGTAGAGAGTGCAGCAGAAAGGGTTTTTTGTGCTCACTTCGGCAGCACATATACTAAAATTGGGGTTGTTTTTTTACTATTTCTATTTCTATAAATACAAAAAGAAATTATCACTTTTTTTAAAAAAAGGTTGCCAGATCAATCTTTCCATACATTGGAAATGTACATTGAGGAAAAACATGCCTTCCATACATTGTTAGTTTGGTCAGATTTGTTGAGTTAATACTCAGATGAGGATGTGTGAATATTTTCAAATTAGAAGTTTCACTACATCAAAATTACAAGTGGCGCAGATTGGGTACTCTGCCTGTCAATATTTTAGAAACAGAACAAAAATAGAAAAAAATCCTAGTTATATCAAAATGTTAATTCACTGACCGATTCAGTGAACATTAGAAAAAACATTTGTTCAACAGAGCGTATTTTCAATAAGCAGAATGGTTTTATGTTGTATGGGGAAAAATAATTTTTATTCATTAGAAGGGCTAATTTTTTTCCAATAAAAGCTTTATTTTCCAATAAATATATATATAAATGAAGAAGAAGAGCCAGGTCAATTATGAACAGAATAATATTAAAAGCGTTCCCATTGTCTACACCTTGCATTCCAAAAGACTTTATGGATTTCACCTTGAAAACGAAGACACACAGAGCAGCTTTAATTCTTAATAAATGGGAGGCATTGAAAAGTATTTAATTAAATAATGTGTCTAATACATGCAGAAAATATGTAGGAATGTCAACCAAAAAAAGCAAGACATTTCATTTTGTGAACCTCACTATGAAGAATTGAAAATGTTACATAAATTCGAGTTTTAAAAGCCTTTCTAATTCTTCCAGGTGGAAGGCAGTCCTGGTCTGGGTTGGCTTGACATGCCTTCCTCTTGGCACATTTCTCTCTTTCGCCCTCCATTCGTGCCTCTTCAAATTCTACAGCACTACTGGTCACAGCTGACCTCCAGCTAGAGCGCACAAGGGCCAGGGCTTCCCAGTTCTCTATATCTATACCACATTTTTTAAGGTTGGCTTTAAGCCCAACTTTAAATATCTTTTCCTTCCCTCCAACATTCTGGTTTCCATTCTTGAGTTCAAAGTAGAGTAACTGCTTTGGGAGACGGTGATCAGGCATTTGGACAATGTGACTGGTCCAGTGGAATTGATGGTGGAGGACCATCACTTTAATGCTGGTGGTCTTTGCTTCTTTGCTTATTGGTGATTTTAAACTCAAATCCAGATGGATCACTACATATGGCATGACATCTTCAAACTCTTCTTCACCATCTTCATAATTTAGAGTAGCACATTTATGGAGCTTAAGTCATTTTACCCAATTTGCTATTATTTTAGCAACAACCCAACATGTAGGATGTTGTAATTATTCCAATATTTTCTATGCAATTCTGTGAGGTTTTTTGAAAAATGTATTGCTCCCAGATCATGAGATTCAGTGCCTGTTGGAAAGTACTATATTAGATGATGATGACATTAGAATGGAATGGAAGCAGAGTCAGATCATCCCCTACAAGTAAACCCATAGAAAATTCTTTTTGCATCAATATCTACAATTTCTTTAGATTTAAAACTTTGGTTCCACAAAAATGTTTTTTTTCAGGTATGCTGGACATGACTGCACCTATTTAAGAAGGAATTAAATTGATAGTGCTTGCCTGGTTTGTGTGGTATTTTCAATGATGGCCCCTTTTTGGTATGATCGTAGCACAATGCATTGATTTTGTGCTGGAAAAAATATTTGACACTTGTAGACACAGATATACTATGTGTGCGCGCACACACACACACATCCCCGAGACACAGAAATTGACAAATAGTTAATATGTTTAGATTGTACATTCTCTTGTTGTTTGCAAAAGACATGTACTCCAACTCTGCTCTCTGATGGAGCAGAGAAGATTTTGGAACATTTACTTGCTGAGACTACAATCCATATACCACCTCTTTCTGCCAACATGTATATCTAGCACAGTGTTTCTCAACCAGTGTGCCGTGGCACACTAGTGTGCCGTGAGCGATCATCAGGTGTGCCGCGAGAACAGCTCTCTGCCCCAATTCCTTCCCCCCTCCTCCTGCCAAAATCCTGCTGCTTGGGAGAGGAGGAGGAAGGGCCGGGCTGCGGCAAAGAAAAAGAAGAAGGGCGCCACCTCCTTCGGCCGTTTCCCCAACCAGCCTCCAATCCGCCATGACTCCCGCCCCTTGCTTGTTGAAGCCGCGCGGAGGAGGAGCCCCGCCTACTGAAGCCCATCCATCGCTCATGCTCCTTCTCTGTGAGAGAGCTGAAGCCGGGAAAGGGGGGATGACACAGCCTGGTTCTGCGCCCTCAGCACTCCCACAGCCGCCAGCCTTAAGGGGCAGTGCCAAGCCAGCAGTGGCAGAACCAGCACAATGCTGGCTTGGCACTGCCCCCTCAAGACTGGCGAAGCTGTGGGAGTGCTGAAGCCGGGGGGAGGGGGCTGGGGCATGGAGCGGCCTGGCTCCACCCTCTCGCCCAGCTTCAGTGCTCCCACAGCTTCACCAGCCTTGAGGGGCAGTGCCAAACCAGCGGTGGCAGAGCCAACACAATGCTGGCTTGTCACTGCCCCCTCAAGGCTGGCGAAGCTGTGGGAGTGCTGAAGCCGGGGGAGGGGCGGGGCATGGAGCGGCCTGGCTCTGCCCCCTCCCCAGCTTCAGTGCTCCCACAGCTTCGCCAGCCTTGAGGGGGCAGTGCCAAACCAGCGGTGGCAGAGCCAACACAATGCTGGCTTGTCACTGCCCCCTCAAGGCTGGCGAAGCTGTGGGAGTGCTGAAGCCGGGGGGAGGGCGCGGGGCATGGCGTGGCCTGGCTCCTCCCCCAGCTTCGACACTCCCAGTAGCTGCTCCCAGCAGGTCACCATCCCCAGCCATTCTTTACTGTCTTACAGTGTCATTTTGTGTCATTTTGGTTGGTGGTGTGCCCCCGGATTTTTTAATGTTAAAAGTGTGTCACGGCTCAAAAAAGGTTGGGAAACACTGATCTAGCACATCTCTCCCCTCTAAAATCCTGATTCCCATCAACTGTTGCCTGAGGCAGTCATTTCTGTCTAAACTTACTAAGGCAAGTTTTGGTAGGATGAGAACTGAACTTGGTCCCACTTCCTAGAACCATCAAAAGGATACAGATGATGTTAAGTATAATTGGGATTAATTTATAGAGTACGAACCAATCAGTTCTGCTTGGGACTAAATTAGATTCTCCAGATGCCTCCGCTGAAGAAAACACAATCACAAGTGATTTTCATAATTCACTACCCTAAGTCTGTTTCCAGTTTCATGAAAATACTGATAAAGTGGTTGACCATCTTTATTAGATAAGTATGAGATTGTATATGGAGGCCCCTCCCCCCCCCCCTAACCCACATTTTCATATACTTGAATTTAAGGTAGGAGAAGTGGAGCATGGAGCAGCTGAGAAAGATCTTAGCACATGTAACCTCCTACCAGAGGCATAAGTCTTTCCTTGAAATGGAAATGTGTTGAGCAGCCGCATCAAAACTCCTAAGAACATAAGAAGAGCCATGCTGAATCGGGCCTCAGCCCATCTAGTCCAGCATTCTGTATCACACAGTGGCCCACCAGTTGTACACGGGGATCTCGAGCAGAAGGGAGGGCAAAACCCTGACCTGCTCCCGACCCCCCACAACCAGTACCCAGGGAAATCCTGCCTACCTCAACCAACTCCGAGGTGGCACTTGAATGTCCTTTTCAGTAACTACCGATACACTTGGTATCCATGAATCTGTCTAATCCTGCCTTTAAGTTGTTCAGGCTGACAGCTGTCACAACCTCTTCTGGAAGTGAGTTCCATAACCCAATGAACCTCTGGGTGAAGAAATATTTCCCTTATTAGTCCTAATTTTCCTACCTTGGAGCTTCAGGGAGTGCCCTCTAGTCTTAGTGTTTTGTGACAAGGAAAATAATTTTTCTTTATTCACCTTTTCTATCCCATGCATGATTTTATACACTTCGATCAAGTCACCTCTTAGCAGGGGCGGTCTAAGGTAATTTTTAATGGTAGGCGAAAATTATTTTGGCGCCCCCCCAAACATAATTCCCCCAACATTATTTTGGTGCCCCCCCCCCCCCAAATCAGGCGGTACCTTGTGTGCGCTCTTCCTCTCCTCGTGCCTCCTGGTTCCCCTGCCCGCCCCACCCACGGGGCGTTGCAGAGGGCAGGGCCGTGCTCTCCTTTGCCCTCTGCAACGCCCATGGGAGGGGCCAGCAGCAGGAACCAGGAAGCGTGAAAAGGAGCCTTCAAGGCTCCTCGCTCAATGCCCCGCGGAAACGGTGGCGCGCGGGAGCGGCTGCGCCCGGCGGGCGGGAATTCGCCCCACGATGCCCCCTTCCAAGATGGCGCCCTACGCAGCCACATAGGTCGCTTATATGGTGGGGCCGCCCCTGCCTCTTAGACGCCGTCTTTCAAGGCTGAAAAGACCAAGGCGTTGCAACCTGATTTCATAAGGGAGCCGCTCCATCCCTTGGATCATTCTTGTTGCCCTTTTCTGTACCTTTTCCAGTTTCGTTATATCCTTCTTAAGGTGCGGAGACCAGAATTGTACACAGTACTCCAAATGTGGCCTTACCATAGATTTGTAGAGAGGTAATACAACATTTGCTGACCTATTTTCGATTCCCTTTCTGATCATGCCTAGCATAGAATTTGCTTTTTTCACTGCTGCTGTGCACTGGGTTGACATCTTCATTGAGCTGTCCACCAAGACCCCAAGATCCCTTTCCTGGTTTGTCTCGGAAAGCTTTGACCCCATCAATTGGTAGGTGTTGTTGGGGTTCTTTGCCCCAATGTGCATGACTTTACACTTGTTTAGGTTAAAATGCATTTGCCACTTTGTTGCCCATTCACTCAATTTCGAGAGATCTTTCTGGAGCTCTTTGCAATCAGTTTCATTTTTAACTACCCTGAACAATTTAGTGTCGTCTGCAAACTTTGCTACCTCAGAATTCACTCCTACATCCAGATCATTAATGAATAAATTAAAAAGTAACGGACCCAAAACTGAACCTTGGGGTACGCCACTTCTCACCTCTTTCCACCCAGAGAAATGTCCGTTTATTACCACCCTTTGTTTCCTACAGTTTAGCCAGGTTCCAATCCAGGACAAGACCTGTCCCCTGATTCCATGGCTGAAGAGCTTATTTAGGAGCCTTTGGTGAGGGACTTTGTCAAAAGCCTTTAGAAAGTCAAGGTAAACAATATCAATTGGGTCCCCTTTATCTATGTGTTTATTTACACCCTCAACGAATTCTAACAAGTTAGTAAGACATGATTTGCCTTTGCAGAAACCATGTTGATTTTCTTTCGGCAATGCCTGTTCTTCTATGTGCCTAGTAATATTTTCTTTGATAATGGTTTCCATCACTTTGCCTGGAACTGAGGTTAAACTGACTGGTCTATAATTTCCTGGATCACCTCTGGATCCTTTCTTGAAGATCGGTGTTACATTTGCCTCCCTCCAGTCCTCGGGTACAGTGCCTGATCTTAGAGAAAGGTTATATATCTTAGCTAGAAGTTCAGCAATTTCACACTTGAGTTCCTTAAGAACTCTGGGGTGGATGCCGTCTGGACCTGGTGAACTCTGGAGTGGATGCCGTCTGGACTCCTGTCCTACTTCACCTATGGATGTACCTTCCTACAACTTCTGGAGGGATATACATTCCCCAGTCCTGATGTTGATATGCTGCATTTCGATAAAGGTTCTGTTGCATGTGTTAGAGTTTGGCATTTCTGTGTCAAGGCTTATTAGAGAAATATATAGGCATGTGAGAGCATTTATGGAATACAGTCAAAAATCTATCAGATGAAAGAACACAGTTGCATTATAGAAAGACCTTGATGCCTTGTTTTGAAAATGTTCACATACTGTATCATGGAACTGCTTCCAATGAAGCGGATGTCGATTCAATGTACAGCAAGGATTGTGTAGCTAGCTAGAGCATGAAAAAAAATACAAAAGGAGCCATCCAGACAAGAGTGAAAATGCCAGAATGTGGAAATTGCTGGATTACACACACACACACACACACACACACCGCCCCTTAGTTGTTTACTGGCCAAGATATCTGTTGGTTGGTGGATCTGTCAGGCCACCTTAATTCCTGAAGAATTACCACACGGCAGACAGTACGGTAAATCCAACTTCTTTATTAAAGGATCCAAAACACTCAAAGCCAAGAGTACTTCCCATCACCGACACCACACATTTATACCCCATCCACAACGCCACCCTCTGGGTCAGTGCCCACATCACCCTGTGAAGTTACTGGCCGCCGCTTCTCATGCTGCCAGCTGTTTTTGGTTTTGTTTAGACTAAGTCGGAATCTGGATCCCACCGGCCATAGCCAAGGCCGCGGGTATCGGCTTCTGACAGGATCATCAATATATTATCTCATTAGCTGTGCCTCCTCAGTAGGAGGAGAAACTGGGGTCCCTTCGACACAACTGAATAAAATCCCATGTTATCTGCTTTGAACTGGGATATACGGCAGTGTGGACTCAGATATTACGGTTCAAAGCAGATATTGTGGGCTTTTCTGCCTTGATATTCTGGATATATGGCTGTGTGGAAGGGCCCTGGGACTTTTCTAGCTGTGGTGCATGTGAGGGATTCATAAATATCACTAAGGGACCTTCCACACAGCAATATAACCCAGAATAACAAGGCAGAAAATCCACAATATCTATGTGGAACTGGGTTATCTTAGTCCACACTGCCATATATTCCAGTTCAAAGCAGATAATGTGGTATTTTATTCAGCTGTGTATCAGTACCATATGTGATCCCAATGAGCTTTTCATTTTCCCCTGCTGCTATGTCCATATTTTCTGTGGCTCTTAAGTGAGATGAAGGCCTTAGGTCCCTTACACTGCACTATATCCCAGGATCTGATCCCATATTATCTGCTTATCCTAGATAATCTGGCAGTGGAGATTTATATAAACAGATAATCTGGGATCAGATCCTGGAATATATGGACGGTGTAGTAAGCGGTCTTAGATTCCTTACTAACCTGGAATGGGATCAGGGGAGATCTCATCCTAGATGACCAAGGCATCTTCAGTTTGAGGGTTTGGCTTTACCTTCTGAGAATTAGAGAATGTCATTTGCCCAAGGAGACACCCAGTGGGTTTCAATTGTAGAGTGGGGATTCAACCCCTGCTTTTCAGAGTTGTAGTCCAATACTCAAACCACTACAGTATGCTGTAATGGTTGGAATGATATACAGGAGAAATAAGAATTCAAAAGCATAACCATCTTGGCCTGGATCAGTATGCAAAGAGATCTTGCAACCCCTTTGTAAGGGCATAAGCTTTCCTATACTCTAGTCCAGGGGTGCTCACACTTTTTCAGCATGCGAGCTATTCTTAAAGCAACCAAGTCCAAAAGATCTACCTGCCCAATCGCTGCCGGTGCCTCCACGCAAGACTCCCGCCACGCGCGTCTGAGACACCAAGTGCATGCTCCTGCTGCTGTTTTTGCCACGCAGCACTTCCACCTGCGGGCATTGCAGGAAGGGAGAAAGCACGAGGCGGGGCATCCAGAGGGGCAGCGCTCCGCCCTGCCTGTCTCGCCGGCAACGGAGGCTGCACAACTGCTTCTGGACGAGAGAGGGGCAGGGCGCTCCCTCCAGAGGCTCCGCCTCGTGCTTCCTTCTTCCTGCAATGCCCCGCAGGCAAAAGAAGCACTGCAAGAGCGGAAGCCAGCAGCAGGAGCGCGTGTGCGTGCAGGGTGTACGCGCATATGACAGGAGCACCCCATCCGGCTGGTGAGGCACGAAGATCACCTGGAAGAGGGCTGAAGATCTACTAGTAGCCCCCGAGCTACCTAATGAGCACCCCTGCTCTAGTCAAACCCCTCAGGTGCATAGAGTGTAATAAACAGAAATAAGATATCAGCATTGATCCTGAAAAGTGATGGTATTGTTGTGTAAACAATAATTGAAAAGACAATGAAAAACACTATTTTCTAAGCATTGAGGAACCCTGCAGACATGGTACAAAAGGGGCAGAGGATGCAGCGCATGAGGCCTATGACATCGGATCCAAAGCATCTCATCACATTCTCATGCCTATATGCTTCTTGGCCACAGAAGGCACAGTTAGGTACATAGGTGGCCCCAATAATATTCCACTTCAGGCTATGGTGGCCATTTTCATCATTTTTGTATTTGCATTTTTCTCATCTGTTTCAGTAATAACACTGTTTCTGATTAAAGCCCATATGAAAACCTACAGTCAACCCTTCTCATTTCCAGGTTTAATTTCTATGCAACTGAATAATCAAATCCATACCCTCCACTGGAGGTTGATCATAGGGATGCCCTGGGGGACCAAAACAGTAGTTTTGTAGAGAGTGTGGTCTCAAGTAAAGGAAATGCTATTTTTTATTTGCATTTCCCCACTTTCACAGGGGTCCTATACAGTAGTCAGGGCTGTACCCAGGATTTTGATTGCGGGGGGCTGAGTTTGATTGGGGGGGGGGCTGAGTCTGGGCAATGGAGGGTCTACCCTGGCAAACCTTTTGTATTGTTATCCCAATACCCCCATGCATATGGGATATATTGAGCATGGTGAACAGATCATGATATGAATACACATAACAGTTTAAATAATGTACCAGTAAGGCCTTCTCACGGACCACCCCCCGGGTACATGCCTGACAGTAGTCATTTGCTACTTCGCGATTCGCTTTTCGTGGACTGGCTGTTTTGCGGGTTCTTTGCTTCCCAGTTTATGAATGGTTGCTGTTGCTCAATCCCGCCTCCTGGCAATGATGGAGTGTGGAAGGGGGTTTTACCTTCCCCCTCAGCAGGCCCGGATTACCCATAAGGCCACCCTAGGCCAAGGCCTAGGGCGGCACCTTTGGGGGGCAGGCAGCAAGTCGCCCCCCCAAAACAAGTTTTTAAAAGTTAAAAAAAAATTTAATCCCAAAAAAGGGCGCATGCGCGCGGTGGCGTAAGCGCCATCCACGGCCACCCCCCTCCTCTGCTCTGCTCCCCTAGGCTCTG
This sequence comes from Anolis apletophallus, assembly GCA_030556195.1. Lineage (NCBI taxonomy): Eukaryota > Metazoa > Chordata > Lepidosauria > Squamata > Anolidae > Anolis > Anolis apletophallus. The sequence continues at coordinate 135,459,116 of JARBWK010000005.1, forward strand.
CCCCCGACCTCAGCTCTGCCCCGCCTCCTCGCCGGTGTGAGGAGGAGGAAGGAAAGCCCCACCCCCGGAGCCGATGCGGGCCCTCCCCACGGCTCCTCCCTCCCTCCTAAAGCCGCGATTTTGGCCACTTCTCAGGCCAGCATAGTGGCTTTAGGAGGGAGGGAGGGAGGGAGGGAGGAGCCGGCGAGGAGCCGGGGGTGGGGTGGGGCCCGGGCTGGGGCAGAGCAGGGAGGACCCGGGATGGGGCGGGGTGGGGCATAGCCAGGGGTGGGGCGTAGCCAGGGGCGGGGGCAGAGCCTTTGGCCTAGGGCACCAAAAGGGCCTGATCCGGGCCTGCCCCTCGGGATAGAGGCAGCCAATCAAGAGAGATTGCAAAGCAAAGCAGAGATAGCTAGCAAAAAAAGTGTGCAATGCCTTTAAATCTCTCCTCGCTTCTGCCTCACCCTCGGAACTCGATATACATATATAGCATCCCTACTTCGCAGATTTTCACTTTTCGTGTAAGGTCCTGGAATGTAACACCCACAATAACTGCGGGAACACTGTACTCCTAAACCTTGAGAAACTGCAGAGCCTACTGTGTTGATGTAAGTTTTCCGGGCTGTCTGGCCATGTTCCAGAAGCATTCTCTCCTGATGTTTCGCCCACATCTATGGCAGGCATCCTCAGAGGTTGTGAGGTATGTTGTAAACTAAGCAAGTGGGGTTTATATATGTGTGGAATGTTCAAGGTGGGAGAAAGAACTCTCGTCTGTATTTCCTAATGCAGATTTTATTTTCCCAGTGCACCAAATAGGTCTAACGCCTGTTTCGCCTACAAAAATATGTGGGGATTTGGGGAGGCACAAAGATCCATAAATTCTATATAGTATTCAAAATCCGGCTATGAGCCTCACAATTTTGTCGATAGCGTGCTTGGAGGAGCTAGGATGCCTATTCAAGGCAAGTGTTGCCTTTCCACACATTCTCTTCCCAGCTTCTCATTCTCACCTGTCCTCCAAATGATCCCTCATTTGGAAACACAACGAGAGGCAGCAGCACATGCTGACAGAAAGAGAGCCCTTCCCCCCAACTGTGAGCATACCAAGCCATGCCCACAATATGCAAGGAGAGGGAGTGATAAAATTGCTTGTTTGTTTTTCGCCTCTGTTTGAACAGCAGGGATGTTTGGCTGAGAATCTCTGTCACCTGCTGACTGGTGTATTTTCAATTAAAAAGGGAAATCTTTGAGCTGTTTCAATGCTGTGTGTTGCTTTTTAATACATTGGAATCTAGTTTTACTCTTCATCTCCCCTGAAGCTGAATTCAATCCATTTAAAATATCTGTTTAAAATATAACATGCGAAATTATATTTAAAATGATCCATTTGCTCATCATTTTCCATCCTTGTTTTAAAAAAAACACAAGGATGAACATTTGCTAAGATAATATCTTTAATTGGATTAACTTAGTGTTCGTCTAGCAGTGGATAAGTCTTCATAAGGTAGAATGTCTTCAGTTTTGTCCAGATATTTCGACAATCTTTTTTTAATACACTCAGTACTATGCACTGTACCATTAGCCCTATCTTTTAAGTCAGTGTTTTAACATTTAAAAATCTGGGGCACACCACCAACCAAAATGACGCAAAATGACACTCTAACACAGTAAAGAACGGCTGGGGATGGTGGCCTGCTGGGAGCAGCTGCTGGGAGTGCCGAAGCCGTGAGAGGGGGAGGAGCCCGGCCGCACCATGCCCCGCCCCCTCCCCCTGGGTTCCGCTCTCCCACAGCTTCTCCAGCCTTGAGAGGGCAATGCCAATCCAACAGTGGCAGAGCCAGCACAATGCTGGCTTGGGACTGTCCCCTCAAGGCTGGAGAAGCTGTGGGAGAGCAGAAGCTCGGGGAGGGGGTGGAGCCAGGCTGCACTATGCCCCGCCCCCTCCCCGGCTTCCTCCTCCGCGCGGCTTCAGCGAGTGAGGGGTGAGAGTCATGGCGGATTGGAGGCTGGCTGGGGAAACGGCCAAAAGAGGCAGCGCCCCGGCCCCTTCTTCTTTTTCTTCGCCACTGCCCGGCCCTTCCTCCCCCTCCCCCAAGCAGCAGGAGTTCGGTGGGAGGAAGGGGGAAGGAAGGGAGGCAGAGAGCTTTTCTCGCAACACAGCAGGAGGTCCTTCACGGTACACTACTGTGCCTCGTCACAGCAGTTGGGAAACACTGCTTTAAGTTATTGTTGCACCAGTCCACACACTCGTGACGATAAATTGAATTTTGTTATTGGTTGTTGTTTTTATGCCTGTTTAATACTCTTATAATGTTGTTGTTTTACTTTGTTTTATATTATATAATATTTTAATTGTATTACTTTCTTGATCGAGCTTGGCCCCATGTAAGCTGCCCCGAGTCCTTTCGGGGAGATGGAGGCAGGGTACAAAAATAAAGTTGGTGATGTTATTATTATCAATATTATTATTAAATACAATAACTATACGGTTTGCCGTATAGTTATTGTATTCAAATTAAAATGTTACAATCATAATACAACTATATTTTAATTTTATATTATATTTTCAATTTCAATCATGCTTGTGCTAAATAATGTATGGTTCAGGTAACTACCTGTGTCACATCTCCAGGTATCCTTATTTATATTAGATTAGAATAGGCTGGACTAGAATTCCCCTTTCTATAACCATGTACTGAAAATGTTGGCTATAACCAAAAGTGGAAGCAGTGATTGTCATTCCAAATCATTCCTTGGAATAACAGTGGTCAGTAGCGATGTGTGAGCCATTAAAAATGGTTTAATCATCATTACAAAACTGCGAGGGGAGGGGGTTTGCTGGCATTCCACTTCTAAAGTCTTTCTAAAGTATATAAGTTTGTGAAAAATATAACGAGAGTAATGGAATTTCATTACTATTTTGTTACAATAATTGCACATAATTACTATAATTGGGGAAATTTCGGGGGGCTTCTTTCTCCCTCATCTTTAAAGCTATTGGAGTGAAACTTGCTACAATGATAGAACACTTTTACCACTGTTAGCCCACCAAATGTCAGAACCTTTCACTTGTCCATGGATTTTTTGGGAAATTTTCAATTTTTTTATAAACAACATTTAAAAAATGACAAGAGCCAACTACTTGAATTTTATATACAATGCACAAGATAACCAGGGCATCAGTCCTCAGAGGTTTCAGAAAGAACACATCTACAGACTTTGGAGGATTTTTAAAAGTTTAGACAAAAACAATTTATCCCCCCAAAATGTGATAGCAGCAATTCCCTTGAATGGATGTGTCTTTATGACACACAGCCACAGAACTTCACCTTAGCACAGATTTATACTATTACTTACTTACTTTAGTCCTCTTTGCAGTTTCAATACTTTCATTTATTATTATTATTAGACTGACTCTAAACAGCTGACTGCTGCAGTCTGTAGGCCTTTTGCATTCTCTGCCACAGGGGGCCTCGCCTTCCCAAACTATATTTCAAAGAATACTGTGTTCTCAGTCTCCTTCCAATTAACTTTGCTAGTTTTGCCCCAGTGCCTTGGCGATTGGGCCAAAGAAAAAGGATGGTTTGTAAAACACTTTATGTTCTCCTGGCTTTACCAAAGTTGCTTAATGCCTATACTGAACATTATACTGTCCTTGGGAGGCATCTGAATATTACAGGATCTTAAGGAAAATGATTGGTGAGAGTTGCGATTCTTAAATTCCTCCCTCCCAACACATTTTTCCTGCATGTTTCTAATATTGCTTTGTGACAGCTGTCAGCCTGAACAACTTCAAGGCAGGATTAGACAGATTCATGGATACCAAGTGTATCGGTAGTTACTGAAAAGGACATTCAAGTGCCACCTCGGAGTTGGTTGAGGTAGGCAGGATTTCCCTGGGTACTGGTTGTGGGGGTCGGGAATTTTGCCCTCCCTTCTGCTCGAGATCCCCGTAAACTGGTGGGCCACTGTGTGATACAGAATGCTGGACTAGATGGGCTGAGGTCCGATTCAGCATGGCTCTTCTTATGTTCTTATGTATGCACGAATCTAACAAATGTGATACAAATAATGAATTAAAAAAGAAATTATGCACACCCCTAGTGGTCAGATATCTAGATTGATTCCATGGTTGAGTTATCCTTGGCTATAACCGATAGCCTACAAATAATCTTATACACAAAATGTTAATAATTTTGTGTGTGAGACAATTTGCGTACATCAAATCATGAGAAAGCAAAAGGGTCACTATCTGAGCCACCCATGAGGACAATTCAGGAGTATTGTAGATTCCAGATAAAGGATGCTCAACCTGTACTCCATCTAGACATGTGTAGGCCCCTTGAACTTTCCAAATTCCCAGAAAAAGTCTAGGATCTGCTAACAAAATATTCTTTCAATATTCTGTAATCACAGTTTACCGTATCTACTTTTTCTTAGAAGACAGGCCATAAATAATATGGATGTCTCCAAACCCACATTCCCTAAACAAGTATCCCCTAGATGTGCTGAACTGTATCTCTAATCTATTTTGCTTCATCTGTTTGCTGTGTTTTTTTAAATAGTCTTTATTCAATTTTTTCACAAGAGTTAAGTACACACAAAACACAACATCACTTAAAACTGAGTAGACATCATTACATCAGGGGGGGGGGGTCAAGAAGGAATTAGAAATGCCTCGAGCATTTCTACACAATAAAAGAAAAGAGTGTCGGAAAAGGGTTGAACACTTAACAAAGTTCTGGGTAGGTGGATTTTAACATTTCTGTTTCTCTATCAATTATCCCGTTTCCGTTGGTCCCTATATTTTCCTCCTGAGTTTTCGTGAGTTGCCTATGATACATAAGAGAGAGAAGACAAATCTGATTTAACACATAGTAACATTTGTAGTAACTTTGGCTATCCCACCACCTGGCTAGATTTATTACATCTCCTTACCATCCATTTCTATTGGATGATTATTTTGTTTAAACCTGATGATTTATCCATTACTTAACCCTGTCTTCACTCCCAATTTAACTGCATCTGGATATTGTACTCCTTTTTACAATACTCCTGCATACATTTCCAGTCCTGCTTTTTGTCAAAGCCTGTTTCTATGTTACTCTCCTTGATTGCTTCGGAGAGCCATTCCATTTGAATGGTCTCTATCGAGTTTAGGATCCATTCGTCCTTTGTTGGGGATTTGTTCGATTTCCAGTATTTGGCAAATGTTATTTTTGCCGCCGTGGTGAGAATCAAGTATATCCTTTTATCATTTTCGTTTATCTTTGTTTTGGGGTCTAATAGGCCTAATAGTAAGCTATCTGGTTTTACTTCTAGATGGATTTTGAATATTTTTTCTAGTTCTCCATTCACCATATTCCAAAACCTCCTTGCCTTTCTGCAGTGCCACCATAGATGAAAAAAAGGTGCCATTTTTTTCCCCACAGTTCCAGCAATTTGGTTTGGCTGACCTGTACATTCTTGCTATTTTTTCCGGGTCTAAGTACCACCTATATATAAGTTTTACCCAATTCTCCTTGTATCTCGCACAGATCGAAGCACTTATATTTCTCCTCCAGATACCCCTCCATGTTTCGGTGTTAATTTTATAGCCAATATTCCTAGACCATAGCTTCATGTAATCTTTTATTCTACTATCCTCTCCCTCCCTAGATACTAATTTTCTATATATTTTACCGACCATATTTTTATTATTGCCCAGTAGAATCTCACCTAATTTGTTCTCATTTTCATTGATGCCCACTATCTGGTCTTCCTTAAACTTTTGTGCTAGTTGCCTGTAGGAGAACCAATTTAACTCCTTTTGCTCTTCCATTAATTGTAGCCTGGTCTTCAAAAAGTATTTTTGGCCATCCCATCCCAGCACCTCTTTATAGGTTAGCCATTTCATGTTGTCCAGTTGTCTAATTCTGAAAGCCTCCAGAGGTGAGGTCCACATTGGCATTTTCTTATAGTATTCTTTGTAGTATTTCAGCCAGGTCTTAATAAGTGCGCTTCTAAGAAAGTGGTCCTTAAACCCCCGGTCTACTTTCACCTTATCATAACATAAATAGCCATGAAACCCAAAACATAAATCATACCCTTCTAGATTTAGTATCTTATCATTTTCTATCCTGCACCATTCACTCACCCACGCTAGGCAATTTGCTTCATAATATAGTCTCAAATTTGGAACTGCTAACCCCCCCTTTCTTTGGAATCCTGGAGTATCTTCATTTTCACTCTTGGTCTTTTACCTCCCCATATAAATCTGGAGATATCTGCCATCCATTTTTTGAATATATCTACTTTCTTTATCACCGGCAGTGTAGCAAACAAAAAATTTATCTTTGGGAGTGTCATCATTTTTATAGTCGCTATCCTACCTAGCATTGAAAGTTTTAATTTAGACCATTTATCTAACTCCTTAGCTATTTCTTTCCATTTTTAACATAATTAATCTTAAAGAGCTGAGAATTGTTGGTCGTGAGATGCACTCCAAGATATTTCACCATTGTTGTAACCCGTATACCTGATATATGGGTTAAGTTCTTCTTTTCACTTTCTTTCATATTCATAACCATCATTTGGGTTTTTACCTTGTTTATTTTTAACCCTGCTATCTCACCATATTTTTCGATTTTCTCCTACCACTTCAACCAGTTTTCTTCGGGGTTTTCAATAATGAGAGCCAGATCGTCTGCAAACGCCTGAATCTTGTATACTTCATTTTTTATTCTTGGTCCCTTCAGATTGGTGTCGTTTCTAATCTCCTCTAATAGAACTTCGAGCAACCAAATGTATAGAAGGGGTGACAGGGGGCAACCTTGTCTAACCCCTTTCTGTATCTGAATCCTGTTTGATTTGTTTTGATTGACAATGATTCTGGCCGTTTGGTTATCGTATATTGCTTGCAATACATTTTTAAATTTGAAACCCATGTCTACTTCATTTGCTAGTGTTTTAAAATAATGCCAATTTACGTTATCAAACGCTTTTTCAGCGTCTAGAAAGACTAGCGCTACTTTTTTGTTTATATTTTTTTTGTAATACTCGATTAAATTAATCATTGTCCTAATGTTATTTTTTAAGTATCTCTTTGGTAGAAACCCATTTTGGTCTGATTTTATCCTAGCATTTAAAAAGGGTTTCAATCTCTCTGCTAGTATGGAAGCAAAAATTTTATAATCTACATTTAACAGCGCTATGGGTCTATAACTTGCCGGATTAGATAGATCTTTATCTGGTTTCCCTATGAGAGTTATATTAGATTCGGACCATGTTTGAGGTATTCTCCCTGTGTCAAGGATATCGTTAAATACTTTTTCTAAGATATCCCCTATCTCCTCCGCGTGTTCCTTATAATATTCTGCGGAATAGCCATCTGGGCCCGCAGCTTTCCCTACTTTAGCCTTTTTTATTGCCAGTTGGATTTCTTCTCTAGTTATTTTTCTATTTAGGGATTCCCTCTCCTCATCTTTAATTTTCTCTAGCTTCTTGTCGTCTATGTACTTCTGTACTTTTTCGGGGTCAATCTTGTCATTCTTATATAGTTTTGAAAAAAAGTCCTCAAAGGTTTTCCTTATATCTTCCTCTGAGGTTATCTCTTTTTGGCCTATTTTTAATTTCGGGATGACGTTCCTTTTTCTTTTCTCTTTCAGTTGCCATGCTAGATATCTCCCCGGTTTATTTGCTTGCTCGAAGAATTTTTGATTTGCAAATCTTATCTTTTTTTGCATTTCCTCTAACTCGAAAAAATCCAATTGTTTTAGTAGTAGGTTTATTTCCTTTCTTTTGCTGGCGTTAGTGGGGTCCTTCTTTAATTCTTTCTCAGCTTTTTCTAGTCTATTTTGTACCTCTTGTAGTTCTCTCTTCTTATTTTTTTTTCCAAGTGGCCTGACTTTTCATTAAAAAAACCCCTCATATAGGCTTTGCTGGTGTCCCATATAATCCTCCAATTTTCATTGTCTTTACAGTTTATTTCCAAAAATTCTTTTAACTCTTTCTTGCTCTCGTCTAGTATGTTTCTCTTTCTAGTCAACCACCCTGGATATTTCCAACAAAATTCCATTCTTTTAGCATAGAACTCTATTTCTACTGGGCAGTGGTCGGAGATATATTTAGACAGAATTTTTGTTTGTTTAACTCTTGGCAACAGGCTTTTTGAGGTAAAGATATAGTCTATTCTCGACCATGACTGATGTCGGTTCGAGAAAAAGGTGTAGTCCCTCTCCCTGGGGTGCATCTCCCTCCAGACATCAATAAATTCCATATTTTCTTTGAAATCCATAAACTTCTTAGGTAGTTTTCCCCTTAATTGTATGTATGTATTCTTTCCATTCCCACTCTTATCGATTCTAGGATCCAATACCCCGTTGAAGTCCCCCAAAAGAATGAGATTATTATACACTTGGTCTAAAATTTTCTCTTCCACCTCTCTAAAGAAATTGGATTTTGAATCATTAGGGGCGTATACATTGCAAATTAAAGATATTTCTTTCTCGTACTCAATTAGGATTCCCACATATCTTCCTTCCTTATCTTGGAAGGCCAATTTCGGGTTGAATTTTGGGTCCGCATATATTACCACTCCCCTTTTTTTTTTGTCGAGGCCGAAAATGCTTCATCTAATAAATCACATTTAAGAAATTTTTCATCTGTATTTTTTATGTGGGTTTCTTGTAGGGCTGTCACCCCTGCCCTACTATTCCTTATTTTTTGAAAGATTCTCCTCCTCTTAGACCCACTATTCAACCCGTTTACATTCCAGGTTAAATATTTTAAGGACATTTACAACTCCTTGGTGTTTTCTTCTTCCTGGGTTTCTTCTTCTTCTTCTAGCTCCTCCCCTTCGTCCTCGTCCTCATCTCCGGATCCCGCATCCTTGTTCTCAATGGGTGGGTCTATGTGTTTTTTCGGGGTCACTGGATGGTCTCTATTTCTAGGTCTGTATTGTCCTTCTCTGTCTTCCTTTAAGTCGTCACCAAATTTTCTGAGAAATTCTTTTGCTTTATCTACAGAGGTGAGCCAGTACTTCCTTCCCCTGAATGTGGTCATGACTCCCTCTATCTTCTCCCATCTATATCTAATGTTATTTCTTTTAAGAATATCTGTCAGAAAGTAATAGTTCTTTCTCCATTCCAACAGTTCCTTTGGTATTTCTTTGAGTATTGTTACTTTTTTTCCTTTATAGGCTCCACGTCTTTTAAATTGCCATGCGAGTATGTCATCTCGCATGGATTTGAGTGAATAGTTCATGATCACGTCCCTTGGAAGGTTGTTCCTCCTCGTGAACCCCGAACTCACTCGATAAACTCTGTCAATCATACTTGCCACCCATAGTTCTGGTTTGTCCAGGATACTTGCCGAGATTGCTGTAATAATGTCCTTAATTCTTTCACCTTCCTCCTCGTCAATCCCTCTATATCTCAATTGATACTCTTTAAGAGCTATCTCCGTATGTATTTGCCTTTCTTCCAAGACTATGTTCTTAATTTCCAGTTCCTTTTTTCTTTCCAGATTCATTTTTTGTTTTAATTTCATTTCTGAATTTTCCTTCTTTAGCTCTTTCACTTCCTCCTTCACTTCACTCATCCCTTTATTTAATGTTGTCATTTCCCTTTTCATTTCTTTAAGATCATCTTTTAGTTCACCTTTCATATCATGTAACTCGCCTTTCAAGTCACCCTTTAATTCTCTTATATCCTCCTTCATCTTCCTTCTGTCATCTTCGCCTCTCTCTAATAGCCTTCTAATATCCTGCATCTCCGCCAGCAACTCTCTGAAGCCGAACTCCCCTGCATTGGAAGCTCTTCTCTGTATCTCTCCTTTCTTCTCTCCTTTATCTGGTTTAGCTCTGGTAGTCATTATTGTTAGTTCATGCATGGGATTTAACCACTGTAGTGTCTCTGGGTGCCTCTAGATGGCTCTCTACTCTTATTTGCTTAGCTCCGATTGTCTGTTTCTGTTGGTGTTGGGAACCCTCTGTTCTCTGTTCTCTGTTCCACTACTGTCACTCCCCTGTCTACTCCAATCAGCTTGTTCCTGGTTAGTCGGATCCCACCTCTTCCTGTGATGAACTTCCTTCTTCTTACTCTGTATCTTCCATGTGTTCCTTATCTCCTTATCAGGTCTTTCTCTCACCTCTCTGCCTCCCCCTCACGGAGCCATGTTTCTCCGAGAATCAAGGTAAGTTCCGTCTCTTATCTTTCCACTCTCCTCTTTCCTCTTGCTTCCCAGGAGATGTAGCTCGCCACTTCACCTTCCCTTATCTCGCCTTGTCTTTGCCGCCAGCCTCCTCCTCCTCCTCTCTCTCTCTCTCTCTCTCTGGTCTTGCCGCTGCCTCCGCCGCCGGTACGGTTGCCGCTCTCCTCCTCGCCGCACGTCTCCTCACTTCCCTTTCATGTAGCTTGATCCCCACCTACCCTTGTGTGGTGGTTGGCTCACGGAAAGTTTGGGTTGCTTTGCCGCACCCTCGCCCAGCAGGGATCCCTCAGGTCTCTTCTGCCCCGAGCGGACTCGTCCGGGTCCTTGAGGGGCCCGGATTTCCGTCCGTCAGGACTATTGGTGACCCTGGACCTGGTACCTTTAGGGCTCGACACCGGCGGGCTTCTTCTCACGCCCGATCCCTTGCCTGCTTCGTCGCTAGGGCAGCGGGCACCTAGGACGCGTCCCTTCTCGCCATTCTGTTTGCTGTGTATTTTATTGTGTTTTAATGTATTTCTAGTGTTTTATTGTGTTTTTAAACTTTTAGCCTATTGTTGTAAGTCGCCCTGAGCCACGCCGGATGTGGCGATTCACAAATACGAATAATAAATAAAATAAATAAATAAATTTCCACTAGCCAACACCACTATCAACCTTATCACCTGACAGTGTTGGAAAGTGGTTTAATCTGTCTGAATAGTTTGTCGTTGTGTTGGTGTTGTTATTGTTGTTGTGTGCCTTCAAGTCATTTTCAACTTATGGCAATTCTTAAGACAAACTTATTACAGAGTATTATTGGTAAGGTTTGTTGAGAAGGGGTTTGGGTTTGCCTTTCTCTGAAGCTGAAAAAATGTTACTTGCCCAATATTATTATTATTATTATTGTTCGGACTCTAAACCACTGCACCACACTGAAACCACTCAAACCACTGCACCACACTGACTTTCACCCGAAGGCCACTAGGTGTGGAAATGACTACATTAAACTGTTCTCATTTCAAGTGTCTGGATCATTTTCCAGAAAAAGTTAAACGTCTAGTTAAAACATTTGCTTTCTTTGCTGCTCAGCAGGGATAGTCATACTCTCCAAACCTTGTATGTGTGCCTTCAAGTCACATGTTGTCTTATGTGACCCCCATGAATTTCATAGTTTTCCTAGGTAATGAATATTCAGAGGTGGTTCACTTTCATTAGAAATATAGTTTGCAGAATCTAGTATTTGTTGGTAGTCTCCCATAAAAGAACTAACCAGGGTTGATCTTGCTTAACTTCCAAGATCAGATGAAATCTTCGATCTTTTGGGGGTATACAGACAGTTTGCTTAGCTTTATAGAAAGGCAAGGTGAAAGGGGAAGCAGAAAGGAAAATGCTACAATATACTTGAAGATAAACAACAACAACAACAGCTAAATAAATAGTTAACACAATCACCAATGCTGAAAATACTGGCCTCTAATGAACTTTTGTGTGTCCGGTCTACCTTTATGTATTTTGTGGATATTTATTTATTTGTTTGTTTATTTATTGTCTTGTTAGGAGCCAAATCGCTTCTGGTGTGAGAGAATTGGTGACGTTGCCCAGTGGATGCCTGGATGTTTTGATGTTTTAACCACCCTTGTGGAGGCTTCTCCCATGTCCCCACATGAGGAGATGGAGCTGATAGATGGAGCTCATCCACGCTCTCCCCGGATTCGAACCTGCAACCTGTCAGTCTTCAGTCCTGCCAGCACAGGGGTTTAACCCACTGTGGATAATACAATGGCATACAGGTACTCCATATTATCCTTAAAGAAAATGGTTTTAGGTCAATATATGGTGATTTGGTCTGTGTCCACATGATAGGGTTGCTAGCATTTGACTTTCTCAATGGAATCTTGAAAACTATAGATCTGTATAAACCCTCAACATCCTCGTCAGACCATAATGTTCTTTTCTTTTTCAGAGGCCATCATAAGTAAATGGAGATAAAAAAATATAACCATTTGTAGGATAAGTAGGATTTCAACCTGGGCTTCATCAGGCCTAGCTTAATCATTTACATAATTGCTTTCTCCTTCCTGCTTTCTATAGAAATCCTTCAAGAGAGAAGAGACCTCATAAAGTAACTGAGAAGTGGGTCCTAAATATGTATGAAATGCTGTCATCTCCCCACTCCCTGTTTTGCTTTTAATTGTACATTTTATGTGACACAATAACCCTCTCTGGAGTACAAAGCCAATTGAACCTTGACAGTCATGCATAAGGAGTAGAGTACTAATGTTTAGATATTTGCGCTGAGAATGTCTCATTAAGTAGGAGAGGGGTTTTTCCTTCACATTAAATAACCTTTCGGTTCATGCATATGAGAAATCCAGCACGGCTGTTTCCTCAATAAGATGTTCTTACTTAGTTTTTCTATTACAGTTATCAGGGAGGATCAAAACAGACAGATGCATTTACTGTTTTCCATCAAAAGATAATAAAAAGAAACAGTTTATAAAATCAGATTATATGAAAAATTGCCTAATGATTATAATTTCCAAACCCATTGCTGAATAATGATGCATTCAAGAGTTGTCATCGAATGATGAAAGGAACCTAATATGAAAGATTTTCTCTATGAAGAATGACTACAGATGAATTGCAGGGAGATACAATCCTTCGATAAAGAACAATAAGAGCCCCTAGAACACTTAATAATAGACTACTCAGGATGAATCGAGGATTGCAATAAAAGCCCATAAATTAAAAAGTTTCAGGATGATTTCTGATAAAAAGGCATGCCAAGGTGATTTGTTGGGTTTTTTATATATATATATATAAAATATTAATCCTTAAATCAACAGATACACTGGCTGTAGCACACTTCATTATATATTTTTAAATTTTGTTCTATACACTCTAATTTTAGAACTCCAAGAAATTGCTTTAGAAAACAGCCATATCACATTTGCTGTGTATATATATATATATATATATATATATATATCTCAGCCTAATCTTTTGAACGACTCAAATTACAGTATCTTAATACATGAACCAAATACTTATGTGCCTGAAGAGCCTTTTTGGAATCATAATTCTCTCCCTGAATGAATAACTATGGGGAAAGAAGACAAAGACTTCATAAAAAAGAAAGGATATAAAGTCGTACTTGATTTATACATGGAGCAAATAAGATGCTAAAATTCTAAGGCAGACCAAGTTACCTGAGATTGTAATTTATGTGCCATCAGTTAACAATCAGCTATAATTTACAAATGCATGCACGAAGGAAACTAGCACTTCAGGGAGTTAGTTCAACCTACCACTTCCTATCCCAATTGGAATGGGGGTGATCTCTTTTGTTTTACATAGTGGGGTTCTGGAAAATATGATCCCATCATCCTCTAGAACAGGGGTTCTCAAACTTTTTCAACCATGGAGCCCTTTTTGATGCAAAGGTTTCTCATGGAGCCCCAAAAAATGTATATATATATATATATATATATATATATAGAGAGAGAGAGAGAGAGAGAGAGAGAGAGAGAGAATGTATTATTAGTTGTTTAGATTATTAGATTATTAGGGCACATCTCTAGGATGGAAGACCACCGCCTCCCAAAGATACTACTCTATGGTGAACTTGCCATGGGTCAGCGCAAGAGAGGCACCCCCCAAAAAAGATACAAGGACTCCCTAAAACAACATCTCAGGCTCGGCCAGGTTGATCACCAAAAATGGTCCACCCTGGCCTCACATTGGGAGGCATGGAGACGCACTATCCACAATGCTGCGGCCTCTTTCGAGAAGACACGCCGAATGGGTCTCGAAGGGAAACGACAACGCAGAAAGAACCGCAACTAGGAAACAACATCACCCAAGGAGACTTTCTGTTGTGCTTTCTGCCACTGAACTTGCCTATCTCAGATTGGCCTTTTTAGTCATCAACACGCTTGCAAAAAGCGTGGGATGAGTCCTTCCTGAATCTTCATTCGCGAAGTAATGCCGAGAGAGAGAGAGCGGTAATAGTTATTATTATTATTATTATATTATATTCCACCTATCTCCCTGGAGGAACTCAGGGCAAATTCCAAACATAAAAGGCAAACATTCAATGCCCGAACACAACAACAAGATGAAGTACTCTTAAGAAACTTTGGGGCCTGGCCCAGACAGATCAAAATCCACCCATCTTACTTCTGTGGGCAGAAGGAGCAAAAGGTTTATTCCCTGACTTGAAAGCTGTCATTATAATCTTGAGCCTTTTATTTCGCTCTCTCCTTGGTTCTGTTGAAGTGATATCAAAGTCGCCCTAAGGCTGAAGGAGCCATTTTGAAAGGACAAAACGGCAAGGCCACCCTGATTACTATGCTTAGAAATAGCCATGTTTGCTCACAGCCAAATGAAGAACCAAGATGATTTATTATAAGCCGTACCAGAATCTATTATTCATGTGAGAGGCACGGAAAGGTCTTTGATATGTATCAGGAAAAACTTCAAGCCCATAAAAGAGATAAATTGTGTATGAATTGTGTCGCTGAAAGGGGAGAAGAAACTCTCATTCACAGCATCATTCCTTGGTTATGAGGCAGGAGGCTGCGTATACTATAAGAAGGTTCTATAGGCATGCAATCTGCATACTAATTTCATCAGAAAAGGGCTTTCATAAATTGATCTGAGAATTAAAGAGCATATGTTCATCTAGTTTCTTTTTGTCCCTATTTCGGTTGCAGTACACCAGCATGCAACCAAAGGCTTGGCTGCTTGTTCTAAATCATCACACCTAACAGACCTCCTCCCTGTCCGCTGTATCTAATTCCTCCCCACATCTGGATTTTCCTATTCCTTAATCACTACAACCCCTCCCCATCTCTCTCCTGCTTTCCAACTACACAAGAATCCATTCCCTGTTTTGTGGGCTCTAGTGTTGACATTCTCACAAGGCAGTCAGTAGGCAGCATCTTTTTTCACAAGGACCACGTGTCTTGGCTGACAACACCTTGAACAGTGGCTAAGTCAGTGTTTCCCAACCTTTTTTGAGCCGTGGCACATTTTTTACATTTACAAAATCCTGGGGCACACCACCAACCAAAATGACACAAAATGACACTCTAACACAGTCATACATATAGTTGATATGTTTTAAAATGTTATACACTCAGTGTGAAACCTGGGCCTGTTTCGATGAACACAACATAGATATCCTTGCAGGAATGGCAGAAAGACACAAACTTCTGACACAGAACTCCCAAAACCAAGAAAAAATACTATAAGAGTTTGGTGGGCATCGACCTTGAGTTTTGGAGTTGTAGTTCACCTATATCCAGAGAGCACTTTGGACTCAAACAATGTTGGATCAAGACCAAACTTGGCATGAATACTCAATATGTCCAAATGTCAACACAGATGGAGTTTGGGAAAAATAGGCCTTGACATTTGGGAGTTACAGTTTCTGGGATTTATAGTTAACACACAAACAAAGAGCATCCTGAACTCTTGCAACAATGGAATTGAACCAAACTTACTGAACTCTCATTACCAACAGAAAGTACTGAAAGGGTATGCTTGAGAATTGACCTTGAGTTTGGAAGTTGTAGTTCACCTACACCCAGAGAGCACTGTGGACTGAAATAATGATGGATCTGGACCACACTTAAAATAAATACTCAATATGCCCAAATATGAACGCAGATGGAGTTCAGGGGAAATAG
Source organism: Anolis apletophallus (assembly GCA_030556195.1). Classification (NCBI taxonomy): domain Eukaryota; kingdom Metazoa; phylum Chordata; class Lepidosauria; order Squamata; family Anolidae; genus Anolis; species Anolis apletophallus. Next base: position 135,474,958 of record JARBWK010000005.1, read on the forward strand.
ACTGCCATTTTGGGAGTTGTGGTTGCTGAGATTTATAGTTCCCCTACAATCAAAGAGCATTCTGTGCCCCACCAATGATAGAACTGGGCCAAACTTCCCACACAGAACCCCCAGGTGGCTCCCTTCCTGAATGGCTCTCTCCCTCTTCCAGACCAGAAGGGAAGGCACTCACTCGGTCCGCGGTTGCCTGCTTTCCTTCCTTCTTTCCTGCGGTTCAAAAGAAGAAGCTGGTGGGCCTGCCTGTGACTGCGCTCTTCACTTCTGCTTCCGTTCCCCGCTCTCCCTCAATTGGAGGGTGGCTGGCTGGGGAAACGGCCGAAGGAGGTGGTGCCCCGGCCCCTTCTTCTTCTTCTTCACCGCTGCCCGGCCCTTCCTCTTTCTCCTCCTCCTCCCCCAAGCAGCAGCAGCAGTAGTTCGGCAGGAGGGGGAAGAAAGGGGGGAAGAGAGATTTTCCTGCCGCACACCAGGTGATCACTTACGGCACACTAGTGTGCCGCGGAACAGTGGTTGGGGAACACTGGGCTAAGTAATATGGAAAGATTGATTGATTAATGAATCAATCAATAGATAAATAAGTAATCCTTCCCAACATCTGGGGCTATTTGAACTTATCCTCTGCTCCTCCCCAGTTGCATTTTAACCATCTTCTGACCTGGGAATCGCATCTTCCGATGGAAACCAACACATCTCTGGTTGTACTGATCCATTTTGTTTTCATGGCAAGAATGCTGGGGTGGGTTGCCATTACCTTCCACAAGGAAATAGAGGGAGAAAAGGTGGAGGCAGTGACAGACCTTGTATTTCTAGGTGCAAAGATTACTGCAAATGCAGACTGCAGCCAGGAAATCAGAAGACATTTACTTATTGGGAAGACATTGATGACCAATCTCGATAAAATAGTAAAGAGTAGAGACATCACTCTACTGAAAGTTCGGAGAGTGCCTTGGACCGTGAGAAGATCCAACCAGTCCATACAGGGCCGTAGCCAGGATTTTGTTTGGGGGCTGAGTTTGGTTCGGGGGCTCAGACTAGGTGGAAGAGGATCTACCATAGCAAACCTTTTGTATTGTTATCCCAATAACCCCATGAATGTGGGATATAATGAGCATGGTGATCTGATCATGATATGAATAAACATAACAGTTTCAATAATGTACCAGTAAGGCCTTCTCGCGGACCACCCTGAGTATTTCGGGGGGCTGAAGCCCCCTTAGCCCCCTGGCTACATGCCCGAGTCCATACTTCAGGAAATAAAGCCCGCCTGCTCATTGGAGGGAAGGATGTTAGAGGCAAAGATGAAGTACCATGGTCACATCATGAGAGGACAGGAAAGCCTAGAGAAGACAATAAGGCTGGGGGGGAAAATGGAAGGAAAAAGAAAGAGGGGCCGACCAAGGGCAAGATGGATGGATGGTTCCTTGAAGTGACTGGCTTGACTCTGAAGGAGCAGGGGGTGGTGAAGGCTGACAGGGAGCTCCGGCGTGGGCTGGTCCATGAGGACATGAAGAGTCATAAGTGACTGAACGAATAAACAACAACAACAGAAACATCACACTGGCAATGAAGATAGTCATAGTTAAAGCAATGGTATTCCCCGTAGTAGCCTATGGATGCGAGAACTGGACCATAAGGAAGGATGAGTGAAGGAAGATAGACGCTTTTGTACTGTGGTGCTGGAGGAAACTTCTGAGAGTGCCTTGGACCAAAAGATGATCAAACCAATCCATGCTCCGGGAAATAATGCCCAACTGCTCACTGGAGGGAAGGATATTAGAGGCAAAGATTAAGTCTCGATTAACAATAGAAGCCCAGGTGTCCACCATCAGTAGAACAGCCTTCTTCCATCTGCGTCTTATCAGATGCCTGGCCCCCTACCTCCGTAGAGATGACCTGGCCACAGTGATCCAGGCCTTGGTCATCTCAAAACTAGACTATGGCAATGCTCTTTATATCAGCTTACCAGGGTCTACCATCCATAGACTTAAACTGGTCCAAAATGCAGCTGCTAGACTCTTGGAGGGGGCCCCTGCAAGGTGCCACATTACTCCAATTCTACAAAAACTTAACTGGCTTCCGATCAAGTATTGAGTCATCTTTAAGCAACTAGTCCTCACCTTCAAGGCATTTCACGGCCCCAGCCCATTATATCTAAAAAAATTGACTCGCTTTTTATCAACCTCAGAGACTACTTCGATCTGAAGATCAAATGCTGCTTGGAGTTCCCAGTCTCAGGATCATACGATTTACAAAGACCAGGCGCAGGGCCTTCTCTGCTGTGGCTCCGTCTCTTTGGAATATTCTTCCGCTTGAAGTCCATACACTCCAAAACTTACTAGCGTTTCGGAGAGCATGCAAGACTTATCTGTTTAGGCAGGCCTTCCCACCTGGCTAATCAGTTTATATTTTACTGTTTTTACTGTTTTATTGTATCACTCATGTCTGATGTAACTTGCTCCGAGCCCCCGGGGAGTGGCAGTCTATAAATTTGAAATAATAATAATAATAATAATAATACGTACTTTGATCACATCATGAGAAGACAGGAAAGCTTGGAGAAGGCAATGATGCTGCGGGAAAAGGAAAGAAAAAAGAAGAGGGGCCGACCAAGGGCAAGATGGATGGATGGTATCCTTGAAGTGACTGGTTTGACTTTGAAGGAACTGGGGGTGGCCATGGCCAACAGGGAGCTCTGGCATGGGCTGGTCCATGAAGTCACAAAGAGTCAAAAGCGACTGAACAAATAAACAACAACAACCTTCTCAACAGCATCACAGGCAGTACTTTCATGGAGTTTATTACATGGAGGTAGCAAACTGGCACAAGAGAGAAAAGTTACTTATGGTGATTATTCCTATCAAACCATGCAGTGCACAGCCCATTGAGTGATGCCATCTCCTCACTACAAATCCGCCCTCTGCTATTGATGGGTGATATCAACAGCCCCTGATAATGCCAAAGTGCTGCAACACTTGGTGCGATGATTCTCATAAACATTAGGGCAGTGTTTCCCAACCAGTGTGCCGGGGCACACTAGTGTACCTTGAGCGATCATCAGATGTGCCGTGGGAAATTGGAAAATCCAGGAAAGGGGGAGTCTAGTGTGTTGAAGTATAAAAACCCTAAGAAACCTACCTCTATAAAGGCACAAAATTACAAACACACACCCCTCCCCACCCGTTGTCTACTTGGTCTCTCCCTCTCCATGCATTGGGAAGGCCCGCCTCCCTTTCCCCAAGTAGAGACCTCCTCTTGCCTCCTGGGGGTTCTGTGTGGGAAGTCTCGATTAACGATAGAAGCCATTCCTGCCAGGAAATCTATGTTGTGTTCATCGAAACAGGCCCAGGTTTCACACTGAGTATATAAATATATTTTAAAAACATATTAACTATATGTATTACTGTGTTAGAGTGTCATTTTGGTTGGTGGTGTGCCCCAGGATTTTGCAAATGTAAAAAGTGTGCGCGGCTCAAAAAGGTTGGGAAACACTGCATTAGGGCAGTGTTTCCCAACCTTTTTTGAGCCGCGGCACACTTTTTACATTTACAAAATCCTTGGGCACACCACCAACCAAAATGACACAAAATGACACTCTAACACAGTAATACATATAGTTAATATGTTTTTAAATGTATTTATACACTCAGTGTGAAACCTGGGCCTGTTTCGATGAACACAACATAGATTTCCTGGCAGGAATGGCAGAAAGACACAAACTTCCCACACAGAACTCCCATAACCAAGAGAAAATGCTATAAGATTTTGGTGGGCATTGACCTTGGGTTTTGGAGTTGTAGTTCACCTATATCCAGAGAGCACTGTGGACTCAAACAATGTTATGATTTGTTGTTGTTTGTTTTCTATCCAGAATCACAATGTTGGAAGGAGGCTCACCACTTTAAGGTCCCTAAAACAGGCATGGGAAAACTTCGGCCCTCTGGGTGCTTTGGACTTCAACTCCCACCATTCCTAACAGCCTGAGGCCCTTTCCTGCTTACATGGCTGAGGCGGGGAAAGGAAAAGGGCCCGAGGCTGCTAGGAATGGTGGGAGTTGGAGTCCAAAACACCTGCAAGGTCCAAGTTTGCCCATGCCATCTTTCGACAGAGACCTCTTCCTCCCCCTTCGCGCCCTTTCTTCCCCCTCCTGCTGAACACTTACTTTTTCTTCTACACTGCCGCTTCTGCTGTCATTTTGATCTGAGGGGGCAGCATGAGCATGTTCAGGAGTGGAGGGGGGAGGGAGGAAGACGTGACCCATTCAGCCTCTACTGCGCAGACTCGCCCCAGAGCAAAGTGAGGCAAAGCGAGCAGAGCGAGGCTGGGAAGAAGGGAGCCCGAGTGAAGAAGAAAAAGTGTTCAGCAGAGGGGGAAGAAAGGGTATTGGGGGTTCCAATTTCCCACGGCACACCTGGTGATCGCTCACGGCACACTAGTGTGCCACGGCACACTGGTTGGGAAACACTGCATTAGGGGACAGAATTGTCCTCCTCTTCCACTCTCCCCTCATGGATTATTTTTTTTATTTTTTTTAAGTACTACATTTATTGTAATTGTAAAAAAATATTAAGTATTTGAAATAAAAGCTTTTAAAAACCCAGAGCAGTAAAACTGCAGTAAGGGAAAGTTATGACATTCAACTGGAAGTGTGGCCATGCAACTTCAAATCATCAAAATGTTGCAGTTGTTGCATGTGCCAATGCAATGGGATACCGGCAGTGCAGTAAAATCCTTTATCACTACCCAAAGAATGTTTTTCAAAAGAGTCATTTCTCACAATTCAGCACCAAGTCATGTAGTATCACGTGTGAATTGTGTGAACAGGCATGGGAGCATCCAGTTGTTAACTAAATGTACTTTTTTTGAGTTATTACTTCCTGTCCATTTCTCCTGCTAGCATTTGGACTACTCTGTGTTTAATTGTTGCCTTATTTGTTTTAATGACAAGACATCCAAGTGTTTAGTAATGACTGCATACAAGATAATAACAACAACAAACTCTGCTGCATAAATGACTGTAATTAGAGTATTCATTATTAATTGTATTAATTAACCTCCCACACAGACCAGCTTGGCAAGAATTCCATTGAACACATGCTACAGAGATCAGTGACTACATAGGTTTGGGTTTTCTTCTTGCTGCTATTTTAATATGTGTCACCTCCTTTTCAACCAATCAGGAACCTCCAAGTGGTTGACAACATAAAACTAAAATTAACTAGAATAACAGATACACATAAAGTACTCTATGACAGAGATTTAGAGTTTTAAATGCCATTTTAGTATATCTATTTTAATTTTGTTTTTACCACACTGCTATTATTTAATTGTATTCAATTGGTTTTCACTGTTGTATTGCAGTGTGTTAAACCACTGAGCTGCTCAGCTTGTTGACCGAAAGGTTGCAGGTTCGAATCCAGGAAGCGGTGTGAGCTTCCGCTGTGAGCCCCAGCTGACAACCTAGCAGTTCGAAAACATACATATATGAGTAGATCAATAGGTATCGCTCTGGTGGGAAGGTAACGGCATTCCATGTAGTCATGCCGGCCACATGACCTTGGAGGTGTCTACTGACAATGCTGACTCTTCAGCTTAGAAATGGAGATGAGCACCAACCCCCGGAGTTGGACTCTGTTGCTCCTGGGAGTTGTGTATGCCATGTTTGGTTCAGTTCAATTGTTAGTGGAGCTCAGAATGCTCTTTGATGGCTGGTGAACTATAAATCCACACAACTGCAATTAACATATGTCAGGGTCTGGTTTCCCCAAACCTCTCCAGTATTTTCTGTTGCTTCTGAGAGTTGTGTATGCCATGTTTGGTTCTATTTTCCCCAAACTCCACCAGTGTTCAAATTTGGGCATATTGAGTATTTGTGCCAAGTTTGGTCCAGATCCATAGCCATTTGGGTTCACTGTGCTCTCCTGATGTTGGTGAGCTACATCTCCTGTAAATCACTGTCAGTTTTTCCTAGCCCACTCCAGTATTTTTTGTTGGCCATGGGGGTTCTGTGTGCCAAGTTTGCTCCAGGTCGGTAATTCGTGGGGGGTCTCAGTGGTCTGTGGAAGTCAGAGCTGAATCGGTTGAAGGTACTGGCAATCCCATTATCAGTTGTCATATTGTTTTTATGATTAATCACTATGCTTTAAGTATGTTCAATTTCTAACAATGAAAATACATCTTGCATATCCAATATTTACATTATGATTGATAACAGTAGCAGTTATGAAGTAGCAACAAAAATATGATTGGGGGTCCCCACAACATGAGAAACTTTATTTAGGGGTCACAGCATTAGAAAGGTTGAGAACCACTGCTCAAGGGACTATAGTCAGTCCCAACAGTACTGAGAATTATTATTTTTTCCACAGTGAGGATTGAGGCAGGTGGAGGGGGAATTCATGCATATAGTTTGACCTTCTGCAATTGAGTCCATGCCTTTATAGCAGTCAGCAGATTAATGAAGTGCATATTCGTTTTTATGTCTTATCACAGGCAGGCCCGGATCAGGCTCTTTTGGCGCCCTAGGCCAAAGGGTCTGCCTCCGCCCCCCGGCCCCGACCCCGGCCCCAGCTCCGCCCCCTGGCTCCGGCCCCGGCTCCACCTCTTCCTCCTCACCAGCGCGAGGAGGAGGAAGGAAATCCCCAACCCCCGGAGCTGATGCCGCGCATGCGCAGCAGTGGCCCCAAGGGTGGGGCCTCCCCTTGGCTCCTCCCTCCCTCCTAAAGCGACATGCCGAGCGGCCTCAGAAGCAGCCGAAATCATCGCTTCTGAGGCCGGCGTGACGCTTTAGGATGGAGGGAGGAGCCAAGGGGAGCCCCCATGGCCCCGCCCTCACTCCTAAAGCGTCATGCCAGACAGCCTCAGAAGCGGCCGAAATCACCGCCTCTGAGGCCAGTGTGATGCTTTAGGAGGGAGGGAAAAGCCAAGGGGAGCCTCCCCATGGCTCTGCCCTCCCTCCTAAAGCGTCACGCCGGGCGGCCTCAGAAGCGGCGATTTTATTTATTTATTTATTTATTTATTTATTTATTATTCACTCTTATATTCCGCTCCTCCCGCTTCTGAGGCAACTTGCCCCAGCATGATGCTTTAGGAGGGGAGGGCGGAGCCATGGGGAGCAGAGCAAAGGGAGCAGCAGCCATGGATGGCGCTTGCGCCGCCGCGCACATGCGCACTTTTTTTGAATTTTTTTTGAATTTTTTTTAATTTTGGGGGGGGGTCCCGACCTGCTGCCCCCCCAATAATGCCGCCCTAGGCCATGGCCTAGGGTGGCCTTATGGGTAATCTGGGCCTGATCACAGGCAAAAATGCAGAGTCTGAAGCAGCTTTCTTCATCTTCGAGAACTAAGACCAATGTGGCTCTTTGTGTGAAGGTCTTTTCTGAATGCTTCCCTACCCACTGTATAGGCCTGGCTTGGCTCCATGCAATTTCTTTCCCAAAGCTCAAAATCTATCTCAAAAGACATCATTTTGGGCCAGTTGAAAATGTCCAGGCAGCTGTGATGATGACCTTGAACAACATCTCAAGTGAAGACTTCCTCCACTGCTATCAAGAGTGGCAGCAATGCTGGAATTTCTGTATTTGATCACAAGGAGCCTATTTTGAAAGAGATTGCATATGTATTCAATAAATAATAATAATTGTCATTACATGTGGGACGTACCATGTAACACTTGGATATGAAGCTCCCTTTCATTTCAGTGAATGGCAAACAAAATGTAAAAGTCCAGAGAACTGCATGTCATAAATTCTTTCTTCTCATTTACTAATGTGCTCTATGTAGTAGAATGAAAACCCTCAATAGCTGTATTTTTAAAAACATACATCTTATGGACATGTAAAAGTTCCATATATCAAGTCAATTTACCATGTTTAAATCTTTGGGAGGAAGGGCCAATCTGATTTCAGGGATGATGTTATGCCTCAGATTCAAAAGCAATACAATAAAATACAACTGTTTAACTATATTATGGTGTCTAGACCCTTAGTGATCATTGTGCTTTATTGGCAAACCTGGGAGTGTCACTTTTGGAAACTACAAATCCTGTAAGGCAAGCCCAGTGGAAGATTCTGGGAGCTTTTCAAAATTAGATTAATGGTACTATTCAAAGGGGGGGGGGGATTGTTGCATAGGCATGTGCATCTAATCTCTGTTACTAAAATAACTAAAAGCATATTTAATTATGAAATTTGTGATAGAAAGAGATCCTGATTTATATTCCCAATGCTCAATCAAAGACCTGTTCCATCAAATTGTTTTTCAAGGGAGGAAATCTTCTAGTTTTCTGATAACAGGGATCCTGGAACTTACTTGGGATAAGACGATTGTCTGTTTCTGGTCAAAATTCAAGATTATTATTTTGACTGTTGAAACCCTACATTGCTTGGATTCAATCTAAAAGTTTGTATCTCCACACACAAGCTGGCCCAACTTAAAAAACCTTTCAGCGAGAGCTTTTTCTTGACCCCACCACCATTACGGACACATTCGGTGAGGACATGGGGGAGAACCTTCTCAGTGTCTTCTCCCACACTGTGGAATTGCTGTCCATGGATGGTGCAGCTGCCTTTCTGGTTAGGTAGGCCTTTGATTCTTAATCATATCCAAGCCTCAGAGGAAAACAAAGGTAACCCCTCTGTGAAGAAATCTTGCCAGGAAAACCACATTATAAGTTGGCCTTAGGGTCGCCGTAAACCAGAAATATCTTGAAGGCACACAATAATAGTAAGGCAAACCTATCATGGGGTTTTCTTGGCATGATTTATTCAGAGGAGCTTTGCCATTGTTTTCCTTCTCCAAGACTGAGGCCCCATTTACACTGCCATATAAAATCCAAGTTGTCTGCTTTGAACTGGACTATATGGCATTGTAGACTCATATAATCCTATTCAAAGCAGAAAATATGGATTCTCTGTTTTGATAATTTGATTTATATGGCAGTGTAGAAGTGGCCTGAGAGAATATAACTGGCTCAAGGTCACGCACTGGATTTCCATGACCAAATGGGGATTGAACCCTCATCTCTGGTTACATCCCAAATAGATTACTACAATACACTATGTGGGGCTGCCTTTGAAGACTGTTTGGAAACTTCAATTAATCCAGCAGGCAGCAGCCAGACTACTAACTGGAGCAACATACAGGGAGCATACCACTCCTCTTTTGTGTCAGCTCCACTGGCTGCCGATCGAATTCCGAGCACAATTCAAAGTGCTGGTTTTGACCTTTAAGTCCTTTACAGTTCTGGCCCAGCTTACTTGTCCGAAAGTATCTCCCCTTATGTCCCACGTTGAAATTTAACACAAACAATGAGGGCAACACCGTAGTGTACAAAGAAGAACCGCTAGGGTTATAAGTAGGCACTATCATGTAAATATATTATCAAAGAGAATCTATTAGTAGACAATAGCCAAAGATCAGTGCAGCACAATTAGTTCAACACAATAACTAGGCTCTACACTGGAGAAGTTCTACACAAGAGGTACAGTACAGTGATCAATAACAACAATTCATACAATTATTACACATTAGATCAGCACAGTAGGTCTACACGTAGGCAAACAGGGTTTCAAAGGGAAAATACCCTTGCACTGGAGGCAGGAGGAAATGTTCGCTATTGTCCACTAATTGATAATATATTTACGTGATAGTACTTACTTATAACCCTAGCGGTTCCTTTTTCCACCTTGAAATTTACAATCTTCCAGGGAGGCCCTGCTCTCGATCCCACCTTTGTCGCAAATACATTTGTCGGGGACGAGGGACAGGGCCTTCTCGGTAGTGGTCTCTTGCCTGTGGAACTCACTCCCCAGCGAAATAAGACCAACTTCTTCCCTCCTTTCCTTTAGAAAAAACTAAAGATGTGGCTTCGGGACCAGGCGTTTGGTTGATATGGAGCAGCGGACGGACAATTGAGTAATGACAATGTTGTGGAAGCAGATTGCGGATTGGCTTGGACAGCCTATGAATGTGGAACGGGGATTATGTAATTGTTCTGATCTTTAATTGATTTTAATCTGTTGTTGTATTTGATGTGGTGTAGTTTTGTACTTATGTATACAGCATCAAATTGTTGCCTTTTGTCAGCCACCCTGAGTCCCCCTTCGGGGGTAGAGAAGGGCGGGTTATAAATAAATAAATAAATAAATAAATAAATAAATAAATAAATAAATAAATAAAAAAATCTCCAAAGTTCTAGTCCAACGTACAAATAGTCCACCATATAGGCCTAGGTTTGCTTTAGGGTTGCTGTAAGTTAGAAATGGCTTGAAGGCATACAACTGCCTTGGGTCCCATGTCAGGAGAAACGTAAATATAAACTAACTAGCAAAATAAATAAATAAATAATACATCTGGATAGGAATGAATGGAAAAAGCACCAGAAACCACACAAAAATTAATTTGCCTTGTAATGAAGAACATCTTGGTGGCCTGTAGCAAAGATCTCTTCGTCAACACCTTCATCGTCTACCACAAGGTGTCACTACAGATTGCTCTGCTTTTCCCCAAGTCAAGTAAAACCCTCATTATCCCCCACCCTACAAGAAGGGCTGTGCTGAGCATGCTATCAAAAGATACTGAGGGAATGGCCCACCAAAATAAAAGGAGTGTTGTCAGAAAATTGAGTTCTGCTTTTGTGAATATAGAAGTTGTTCTTGCCCCAAGCTATCTACAAGTTAGGTGGTCATAACCAGCTCAGGGCTACCAAATGCCAATGTTCATGTGACCCACAGCATTGTATGGAAGAGGGTATTTTAAGTAATGCCATTTTCCTACTCTCTTCTTTTTTATTGCTTCCTCCCAGACATTTGTTGGTTGTGTGTGCCTTTATGTCTTTGTTTGCATCTTATAGTGATGCTAAGGTAAATCTATCATATAGTTTAATTCACAATATTTATTTATAGGAGTTTATCTTTGCCTTCCTCTGAGAATGTGTGACTTGCCCAAAGCCACTCAATGAGTTTCTAGGGATGAGGGGAGATGCAAAACCTGGTTTCCAGAGGTGTAGTCAAATGCTTAAGTCACTATACCGTGCTGGCTCAGGTCATTTACATGGTGCCTTTCTCCTTTACTACAACCTTTCCCTCCTTCCAGCACCATCTTTCTTCATACAGTAAGGGAGCTTGAGACCCCGTGGCCCTCCGCCGGGCCCACCCTCGACCGGTTTCGGCCACTGGACGCAGATGCTGTTGATAAGATTGTGGCTGCAACCAGGCCTACCACCTGCTCCCTCGACCCGTGCCCCTCCTGGCTTGTTAGATCTTGCCTGGAGGGGTTACGTGGGCCTCTGTTGAACATCGTAAACAGCTCCCTTGAGCAAGGAGTCTTTCCAGAGTGCTTAAAAGAGGCGGTGGTAGCTCCATTACTGAAGAAACCGTCTTTAGATCCGGCGGTTCCCTCCAACTACCGACCAGTGTCGAACCTCTCGTATCTGGAGAAGGTAGTTGAGAGGGCAGTAATGGAGCAGTTGCAGTCCTTCTTAGATGATGCAACATGGCTAGACCCCTTCCAGTCCGGCTTCCGTTCGGGGCATGGGACGGAGACGGTCCTGGTCTCCATCACAGACCAACTCCGCTGCCAGCTCAACCAAGGCGGGTCTGCGCTGCTTGTGTTATTGGACCTCACGGCAGCGTTTGACACGGTCGACCACAATCTCTTGATCCACCGCCTGGCCATGGCTGGAGTGAGGGGGACAGCCCTAAAATGTCTGTCCTCCTTCCTCCACCAGCGGTCTCAGCGTGTGAGGAGGGGTGGAGTGGTCTCCGAGGGCTCCCCATTAGTATGTGGAGTCCCGCAGGGGGCCATTCTTTCCCCTCTGTTATTTAACATCTACATGCAGCCGCTTGCACAGCTGGTTCGGAGTTATGGGCTTGAGTGCCACCAGTACGCTGACGACACTCAGCTCATTCTGAGGGTGGAGGACAGGTCTGGCCCCGTCCCCGATAATTTCCAGCGCTGCCTCGAAGCCGTTACTGGATGGCTGCGAGCCAGTAGGTTGAGGGTGAATCCGGCGAAGACGGAGATCTTGTGGCCGGGTCGTCCGGGCGGTGGGGATGTCCAGCTTCCGACCCTGGACGGTGCGGCGTTATGCCCATCGTCTTCCGTGAAGAGCCTGGGGGTCCATTTGGACTCCCAGCTGACCATGGAGACCCAGGTCTCTGTGGTCAGCAAGATCGCCTTCTTTCATCTCTGACAGGCAAGGAGGCTGGCCCCTACCTGTCCCGATCGGACCTGGCCACGGTGATCCAAGCCACGGTCATCTCAAGGCTAGATTACTGTAATGCTCTTTACGTCGGCCTTCCTCTGTCGGTAACCCGGAAGCTCAGGCTGGTGCAGAACACTGCCGCCCGGCTCCTGTCTGGCTCCCCAGCAGGGTGCCATATAACACCCATTTTGCAGGTTCTGCACTGGCTGCCTATTGAGCACCGGATTACCTTCAAAGTGTTGGTTCTTACCTTTAAGGCCTTACACGGCCTGGGGCCAGCGTATTTGAGGGACCGTCTCACCCCATATTACCCTTCTAGACCACTTCGTTTGGAGGATTCTAATCTTCTAGCTGTTCCCTCCGCTAAAGTGGCCAAAAGAACTGCCACTCGCCGAAGGGCCTTCTCGGTCATAGCGCCGATCCTGTGGAATGCCCTTCCGCCAGCTACACGGGCTATCCATGACTTACTCCCGTTTAGGCGGGCATGTAAGACTCACCTCTTCCGGCTGGCTTTCCAGGTATAGGCCCTGCGGAACCCCAAGCCATACTAATGCTGCCAGACCGTCCTAACTATTCTAACTGTGTTTTTAATGCTGTTTTATTGTGTATTTTTATCTTGTATTTTATATTGCATTTTAGAGTATATGTTTATTGCATATTGTTTTGCTTTCTGGCTGTAAGCCGCCCCGAGCCTATTTGGGAGTGGCGGCATAAAAGCCGAGTAAATATATAAATACATAAATAAATACAATGTTGATGCAATTCATGTCAATGGTTCTTCAATAGTAAACATTCCTAGCCAATTACACCCCTTCAATAAACATCAAGAGGAGAGGGTTATTTGTGTGTGTGTATTGCAGGGGTTTTTTTTTCTGTCATGCTGCTTATGCTTTGACCATGATTTTTTCCAGTGGCATTCTATAAATGCAGAACAACCATTACAAAATGAGCTGGACGGGGCTCGTAGAGTAGACCTTCTGGATTCACCTTCCGGTTGAAGGTGAATCCATCAAGGACGGAGCTCCTTTGGCTGGGTTGTCCTGGTATGGGCCAGTTGTCACAACGCGGGCCCTGTCTCCACCCCATAATCACACACACACAGACAATGTCAATTAACTATTTATTAAGTCAAAAAGGTGAGCAGGTGAAAAGGATAATTGTCCAATTAAGAAAAAGCAATAGTCCAAAATAGGTAGCAATCAGCAATGTTCATAAGCACAATCCAAAAGGCAAAGTCTCTTCAAAAGGATCCAGGGAAACAACAAGGTAATCCAAAGTTCATGGAAATCAGCAAGGTCCAAGGAACGTAGTAACAAGCCAAACTATGGCTTCCAGGAGGACAGCAAACCGCAACGTCTCTCCAGTTCAGACGTGGCCACCAAACTGAGGAACTTTCCCACCGAATGTCTACTTAATTCCCCCCTTTGTGGGACCAGCATCTCTCCAGGCCCCGTTTCCAATCTCTCCTTGTAGCCACAATACTCCCCCTACGGTCGAATCTCTGCTCAGGAATGGCACCATCTGCGCCGTTATCTTCCTGGGAAAGTGGCTCAGACTCAGCTTCCATGTCCTCCGCAACATCTAGTGAAAACAACCGCTCCTGAGAACCGAAACCTCCCGGTCTCTCATATTCCGTATCAGGTCCGGAATCAGGAGAGCCTTCGTCATCAGAATAAGCCTCCGGCCAGGTGTCTTCCCATTGCAGGCTGTCCGTTGGTGATGCAGACCCATCATCCCCTGCATCACCTTCATCTGGGTCCAAAGCAAACGGAACCCCCGGGGCCGGAACCTGCCCCCCCTGCTGAGGTGGGGGCTGATTTGCACCCTGCCCCCCCCCCCGGCTCAGATGGGGGCAGAGTTGCTACACAAGTGCCAGTTGCCTACCCTGGACGGCGAGCAGTTAAGCCCGTCGTCTTTGGTAAAAAGCCTGGGGATTCAATTAGACCCTCTGCTATCGATGGAGACGCAAATCTCCACGGTTAGCAGAACAGCATTTCTCCATCTTCGACAGGCTAGGCGACTGGCTTCTTACCTATCCAGGAATGACCTAGCCACGGTGATCCAGGTGATGGTCATCTCGAGGTTAGACTACTGTAACGCCCTCTACATTGGCCTTCCCTTGTCGACAACCCGGAAACTCAAGCTGGTGCAAAATGCTGCCGCTCGACTGCTGGTGGGAGCATCGGCAAGAGAGCACATTACACCAATCCTACAACAATTGTACTGGCTGCTAATTGAGTACCGGATTGTCTTCAAGGTGCTGGTTTTGAGCTTTAAGGCCTTGTATGGTCTAGGGCCAGTGTACCTGAGGGACCGCCTCACCCCATACGTTCCTCTGAGATCTCTGTGTTCAGAAGAACAAAACCTTGCTTTCGCTGCCTTCTGAGCTAATTGTGTTATTATTTAGTGGTTTCCATGCATTGCTGTGACTGCTGTATGCTCACTGAATGCTATTCCATATTTAGAAATCTCCCGTATTGACTTTGAGTCCTAATTGTTCCACTACAACTCTGGGCAGGAGCGGTCAGAAGTTCAGAGCGCCCTGGGGAAGCGTGGTTTATGTGAAACGGCCATCTTGTCATTATCAGCTTACCTCCAGCCGTAGGCACCTGCCCATCCGGCAGCTTGCCAGCTCTTCTACCCACCAAGGCTCCCCCGTTGACTCAGTCGCTAGCCTGTGAGTTATCAGACTCCGGACTATTCACAGGGGTACTCAGATTCTGTCAGAGCATCGTTCAAGCCCAGCTTGTTGTGAGGGCTCATTTTGTTATGTCATTGTTATATCAGACTCATGATGTTGTGATTGAATTGTACTACGTTGCACTATATGTGATATTGTTTTGCTATTTAGCATGTATATTGTTCACAATAATAACATTTGTATTTTACTACATGATGACTCATTATTCATCACTCTCGTAGATCTGCCCCTTTATATTCCATGGTTTAGCTGTGTGTATCGTTATCATGGAGTTAGCCCCCTTCCGGAGGGCCTGCAAGACAACTCTTTTTAAGCAGGCCTTTAATCTAAGTTTCCCCGGATAACTCCGACCATGCCTTGTGCCTTATATAACAAAATGTTTTATCTGTTTTTACTCTTCCGTTTTATGTAAACTGCCCCGAGCCTGCAGGGAGGAGCGGTATATAAAAGTGAACAATAATAATAATAATATAACTCTGTTTTTTCGCTGGAACTAAAGGTTTTAGTCCCTTGGAGCATCTCTTTAATTCTCAAAGCATGTGATGAGATAACACCAAGCTAGAAGTATTTGCATATAACATAAAGTTTTGCCTTTATTTGTTTGTTTATTGCGAACAAGGTGCAGCCAGTGCCGGCCTTTGGCATTCCGCCATGTAAGCGGCCGCGTAGGCGGCGGGTCCTGGGAGGGGCGCCGCCTGCTGGGCGCCACCACGCTGGCCGCCCCTCCGCCGCGCCTCCTGCCCGGGAGGCAGTGCTCCCCGCCGGCGGTGCAGCCGGTGATGCAGCCGGGCGGCGCAGGCGGCGCAGGCGGCGATGTAGCGCGCAGGGACGTCACTGCGCATGCGCAGGCGTTAGACGCACTCGCGCAGCCGTGTGACATCACCACGCATGTGCAGGTGCGCGTGGCGCGCGCGCAGCCGTGTGTGGCGTCACTGCGCATGCGCAGGCGTGCGTCATGCACGCCTGCGCATGCGCGGTGACGTCGCCGTGGGCTGCCGCGTCCAGCAGCCATGGGGGCGCAGAAATGGGGCTCGCGTACCCCCAGGAGAGGTGAGACCGCCCCTGGGTGCAGCCTTTCTCACCCCTGCATGGTGAGCCAGAGTTTAGAAAAGCTACTTTAGGGGGTCCCTGCTTGCCAGAATCTCCAGCTAGCGTGGTCAATAGCCATCCTGACTGAGGGATTCTATGAAGAGAAATCCACAAATGTGTTTATTCCAAGCTTGGGTCATGCCAGCTGAAATGTGGTCCTCCAGAGGTCCCAGTGCCCATCCCATCCTTTGTATCTCATCACTGTTTCCAAAGATGCAAATACACTGTAGAATTAATGCAGTTAGACACAATGTTGTCTGCCATGCTATGGAATCCTGGGAATTGTAGATTCCTGAGGTACCAGAACTCTTTGGCAGAATTTTTATTTTGAGCAGCACTAACTTTTGCAGGGATGGTGAAAGAGAGTTGGAGAAACACAGATTTTCTGTGCTGGATTGCAGTAGTGTATACTACAACTCCCACGATTGCATAGCATTAAGCCATGGCAGTTAAAGTGATGTCAAACTGCATTAATCTTACAGTGTAAACGTACCCTAAGAGTGTTCTAGAATGAGCCACACCTCCATTGTGAATGGCAAAGACATACCCTGTGCTTAATTTTAAACACTCTGCTCATTTTCATTAAACTTCTCTTCATTATTTCAGAATGAGATTCAATGAGTTACCCTGAGGCAGTTACCAGCCATGACTTTGGCTCAAGTAGGCTTGCCACATGAATAAGGGACAGGTACCTAAAAATAGGGAATTTTTCACAAAAATAAGGAACACTTCATAAAAACCTGAAAATCATCAATTGATTTTCAAGTTTTTATTAAATGTCCCTTATTTTTGTGAAAAAAATCCTATTTTTAGGTACCTGTCCCTTATTCTTATATCAAAACTAGCTTGGGGACCCAGCAGTGCCCGGGTTATTTGAGGAAGGCATTGTGTGCCAAGGTTGGTTCCTATAAGATGTTTATGTGGCTTGCAGTGGTTTCAGGAATTTAGTGAAGGTACTGCAAGTCCTATTGGCCATGGCCCACCCCCCTCCAAACAGCACCAGGATGTAGAGTGGGTCATGGGGGCTCTGTGTGTCACATTTGGTCTTGATCGTTCTTTGGATGAGGGTTGCAGTGGTCTCAGAAGGTGAGTGAAGGTATTTCAAGACCCATCATCTGTGGTCCATCCTCCTTGAAACAACACCAGGGTGTAGAGAGGGTCATGGGGGCTCTGTATTGTAATTTGTAATTGTGGTCTGTATTGGTCCTGATCCGTCACTGCTGTGGATCGCAGTGTCTGACTGCCTGGGGCCTCCTTTAGAGCGAGTTTAGAGCGAGGCTGTGCAGACGCACATCTCCAGCCTCTGCTGTTTAGAGTCAGGCTGTAGATTCGGCATCTACGCCTGAGGCAGTCTTGAGCAAGGTTTCTGGGGGAGTATCACCAGAGCCTTGGCAACAGAGACTGACTGTCCTAAGCAATTCACCACGTAGGAATAGGCTGGACTAGTGGGAGTCACGACTCAGTTCTGACCGCCCTTAGGGCCAGTAGTTATTCTAGTGGGGACGCTTCTGGAAGAGTGCCAATTAGAACTGTTCTTGTGATAGGCAGTTGGGTTACCTGGTCATCTCTGGAGATAGAGTGACAGGTAGTTGGACTCTTAGATGTAAGGTCCTGGAGTTGTGGCTTTGATCATGCTTTGCTTAGGCCCCATCTCCAGCCCCTCCCATTCTCTAAACAAAGGAGATAAGCAAGCAGCTGGGGCCTGTGGCCTTGCCAGCAACGGCTCGGGCTTTTGGCGCGAATGCCAGCAGCCTCTTCCCGGGCTTTTCCAGCTAAGGGGAGGGACTTAGGTTCAAGTGGGAGAATGTCTATATAAGGCTGTGCCTGGGGACCCTTCCTCAGATCTGTTTTTCTCGACCTGGATTAAGGACTCAATAAACTACCTTTTCCTTCAACACCATGTGGAGTGAGCGTGGTTCGTTGGGTACCCTACTGGAGCTGACATAAAAACAGATCTCCACTTCCTTTTGCAGTCGTGACTACCTTCCAACTGCAAGGGGCTCTTCCCAGCCCTCGAGCTGGTGAGAATCCAACCCAACTATGAAGAAGGTGTGTGCCCTTCAGGCGGAGGGGCGCGCAAACCCCCTCGAGAAGAGGGGCTTTGGCCGCAAGAGAGCAGGCGGCGGAAGGGACCGGCGCAACCAGAGGCCTCCACCTGGGAGGATGGAGTCGGCGTCCCCAGACCCGAAGGATGGAAACCGTAGGTGCCTGGCGGGAACCGGTCGGAGGCCATGCCGCGGCGGGGGAGAACCCGATAAGATAGATGTGGCCGAGGAGAAGCGGCAAGCTTATGAGAATATGCGGAGATGATTCCCTGACCTGGTGCGGCGGTTGGAGGCGGAAGACTGGGATCCTGACCCCGGGGAAGAGGACTACGAGGAAGAGCCTGCTGCCACAGGCTATGTGTTGGGGGTGCCCTACATGGTGGAGGGGGACTCCTTCCCCGGGATCCCAAACTGTGCCCTGCTGTGCGAGTTCCTGAGTGATGACGATGGTGAGGATGAACCCCTTGATCCCCTTAGCCCTGATGAGAGACCGGAGGTGGGGGTGGAGGTGGAGCCCAGGCCCCTCCAGGACATAAAGGAGGCGAAGGGGCCCCAGGCTGCCGGGAAGAGAGGAAAGATCCCCCCATCCCGAAGATCCCAGCACAGAAGGGGCCAGGGGCGAAAGGGAAAGAAGAAAGCGAGCCCCCGTTGCCCAGGAGTGACGGAAGACAGTATACCGGAGGCTCGGAGTGGGGGAGAGACGGGAGAGGTGCTTCGCCCGACTCTCCTGCAGTTAAAAGCCTTAGTGGACCAAATCCACGAGCAGCTACACAAGGAAGGCCAGTCTAAAGTGGGCCCCTTAGAGCAACGGGGCCGAGGTGCATGCAGAGGAACCCTATCTCCCCGATTTGTAAAAGAATTGGCCGTAACGTCAACCTCCATCGGGGAGATGGTAAAGGGCTGCGCGACCTTGTTGGGAGTTCGAGATGGGCCAAAAGACCTGGTGGCCTGCTTAACCTCCATCGAGGGGAAGGTGAAGAGCTGTGAGGCCCTGGCGAAGAGGCTGGTGGGCGAGGGCCTGGGGAGAGAAGACCCGGCGTGCGAGGCCCCGGCCGACGATGGTGACACCGAAGAGCCCTTCGTCCCCCCCCCCCGATGAATCCGCAGCTTGGCTAGAGCTCATGGCCCTCAAGAGGAGTGAACGTTCCTGCCCTTCCCAGGAGCCAAAGCGCAAGCCCAAGACAGGAGGAGAAGCGGCTGGTGGAAAAGGTGCAGGCGAAGAAAGCGAGTAGGGCGGAGCTTCGCCATCAACAGGGACAAGGAGGCCCGGCTAAAGCCCCCCCTGTTGGCTTCGAGACCCAATCGAGAGACGCCAGGGTCAAATCCTTAAAACCCCAGCCAGCGGTTGCAGACGGGGCCCTGGCCCCGAAGGAGAAAGGAAACCCCAGCTTTACAAACGAGGTAAATCACCAAGGGATTGGCCAGGCCACCAGTGACCCTGAGGCGGCGGCAGAGGTGAGCGAACCCTTGAGGGAGAGTGAGTGTGGGCCCTTCAAGGCAAAAGCGGCTGCAAAACCCTTTCCCCAGCGGGAAGTGGCTAGCACGCCAGAGCCCCCGGGAAGCCCTACCGAGCCAGCAGACCATCCTGATTGTGGGTCGGATACAGAGGCGACAGGAGCGAGTGGGTTAGCCGGGAACGGCGAGGGAGAAGGCGGCGGCGAGTCTGTAAAACTTCCCAACCTCCAAGAGCAGCCAGGAGCCGCAGAAAAGCCTCCCTCCCTCTCTTATCAGAGGTTGCTAAGGAACCGCATTCCGATGGCAGAGAGCAAAGGGAGGGGCGGAGAGCAAGCCAAGCGCAAGGAAGAGTAAAAGGAAAAAGCTCAAAAATTGGGCCATGGAGAAACCTGTGGCTGACGTAATACAGACTGGAGAGGCGGGCCGGGAGGATGCCTTTGCCCCCCTTCCCTGGGAAGGAAAGCCGGTCAGCTCGGAAGCGGGGAAGGGTAAAGGCCAGGCCGCTTCAGAAATGAAAGAGGAGCCGGCGTCTCAGCGGTCCAGCGTGAGTGTGTTGAGAGAGTCGACACTGTTGGGAGCAGGAGGGGAGGCCCCTTTTCCCCTCACAAGAACCAGGGAGGAGGGCCAGCCGGGACGGGCGACAGCCCGAAGTGAAGATGTTACTGCAGAGGGAGGCCAGCCGGCCACCGATGGAGAGAGCCCTTTCCTCCTACAGAAAGGATTGGCGTCCCTGGCGCCAGAGGCCTGCTATATGGATAGTAACCAGACACGGGGCCTATGGGCTGAGAATAAGGTGCCACGGTGGGCCAAAGGCGCCGATGGATTCCAGCCGCTTGAGGCCACTCCAGCTTGCGGAGCAAAGAAACCAGTGGGGGAACCTCGCAGCGGAGAAAGCAACAAAGGCGCCTGGCGGAGGGCTGGAGCAGTGAGTGAAATATCCCAGCGAGAGACGGCAGGGGTGAGTAAAGACAAGCCTGAACTCCCCTGTAATGTGGCGACCGCTCAACCAGAACCAACTGAGACAAACTTAGTTTTAGCCATAAAAGGAGCCACGACGCCTAGGCCTGCTGGAGAGGAGAGAGAGTGGGCCACAAGCCCCGATAACCTGGAGACAAGTGATGTGGAGAGCTGGATCTTTTGGGTGGTGGCCCTCTTCACATGGCAAGGCGGCGGGAGCCGGGATGGAGGCCGAGCCGCACCAGAGAGCGGCAGCCCCGCAGATGGATCCCCTGGGGAAGGTGTCCCGCGTGATGTGATAAGATCCCCGGAGAACTCCCAAGGGCCTGCTGACGAACTCCTAGCTGCAGAGGGGCCTGACATGGTCCCAGAAAGGGGCCAGACGGGCCGGATTGTAGTCCAAGACAAAGAGCTGGGCCCAAGTACCAAGGTGGCAGCTGAGGAGGAAAAAGCTTTGGCCGAGCAACGGGAGCCTGCCCGCCGGGCCCCAGCGGCTACAGGTGAAGAGCGGGGAACCATGGCCGGAACCAAGGAAGGGCCAGTGGCGGTTGACGAGGTGTCAGACAGAGATGGTGCAGCGCAGGCCTGCGTCATGGGTTCGAGTGAGCCAGTTCCCGGTTCAGCCTTGGCTAACCGGGTGGGGTCTTGGCTTGGAGCCGCCAGGGAATGGGCATCTTTGGACCATCTAGCGCGGTCGGGGGAGGAGGTCCCTGTACAACAATCTTCTCGCCGGAGTGATGGAGATCCTCCCATGGTTTGGGGAGACTCCCGACCAGGACCTGCAAGGGCTGAACTCTGTTTAAACCCAGACCCTGAGCCGGAGAAAACCCTCTGGCTGGATCCAATGGCTGGATTGTTCGGACCGAGCATGGACCTACTGGCCCCCAAGACAGAGACTGTTCACGCGCCGCTTGGGTGTCAGATCTGGGTGATGGACATAAATGGGTTAGCTGTGGCAGAAGGGTGTGGGGAGATGCTACTGTTGTGTCTTCTAGTGCTTCGGCCCCTAAACGAAGAACAGCTGTTAATACAGTCGCTCTTTAAGAGTGGCAGAGATAGCTATGAACTGTTTGAGATAGGTGTTACATGAAGGGGCCGCCTCTCACATGTACCGGATTGTTATAAAAGGTATCTGCTGGACACGGAACGAGTTTAAAATGGTTACATGGATTCTTTAGATATGTTTTATTGACACCTTTGAATAATTTATTTTTATTTATTTATTTATTAACTTCGATTTAGTATACCGCTCACTCCGGAGCTCAGAGCGGTTTACAGAAGAAGCATAAACACCGTGAGTAATCAAACAGATTAAACAGTTAAAACACATTAAACATCAAAGCAGTTAAAACATATTAAAAACACTAGCCCTCAGCGAAGGCTGGGGGGACGAGATAAGAATCTGGGGGATAGGCGGCATGGCACACAGTGTGGTTGAGTTATACCAAACGCCTTCCTAAAGAGCCAAGTCTTCAAGGCCTTGCGGAAGGGCAGAAGAGCGTGGATGGCGCGGATCTCCTCCGGGAGGCCGTTCCAGAGACTTGGGGCAGCTACAGAGAATGCCCTCCGCCATGTAGTGGCCAGTCTGCAGGTTCCAAGGGAAGGCACCTCAAGGAGGTTAAGCTCCTCAGAGCGCAGTGATCTCGCGGGCACATAAGGGGTAAGTCGCTCCCTCAGGTACACTGGCCCCAAAACCATAGATGGCCTTAAAGGTGAGAACTAACACCTTGAAGAGGACCCGAATTCAATCGAAGCCAGTGCAGCTCGCGCAGGAGTGGGGTCGCGCGTCAGATCTTGCAGCACCCAGGAGGAGGTGGGCTGTGGCGTGATGCACTAGCTTAAGCTTCCGGATCATCGACAAGGAAGGCCAATGTAGAGCGCATTACAGTAATCGAGCCTCGAGATGACCGTGGCTTGGATCACCGTAGCAAGGTCGCGTTGGGAGAGGTAGGGAGCCAGGCGCTTAGCCAACCGTAGGTGGTAGAATGCTGTCCTGCAGGTGCAGCCAATCTGCTCCTCCATGGACAGGTGGGCGCCCAGCCGGACCCCCAGACTTTTACCGATGGCTGAGGGCAGAGGGCCACACCATCGAAAGTTGGCAACTGGGTCACTACCCCCGGGCGGCCCAGCCACAAGATCTCCGTCTTCGCCGGGTTCACCTTCAACTTACTGGCTCGCAGCCATCCAGTAACGGCTTCAAGGCAAAGATGGAAATTATCAGGTACAGAGACTGCCCCGGGTCCAACCTCAGAATGAGCTGGGTATCATCAGCGTACTGATGACACTCCAGCCCAAAACTCCGTACCAGTTGGGCGAGTGGTCGCATATAGATGTTAAATAACAGCGGGAGAGGATAGCCCCTGAGGCACCCCGCAACTCAGCGGGGAGCCTCCGGAGACCGCCTCCCCACTTCACTCGCTGCTGGCGGCGTTGGAGGAAGGGGGACAGCCAGTTGAGGGCTGTCCCCTCACCCCACCACCGCCAGGCGGTGTATCAAAAGTTGGTAATCGACGGTATCAAACGCTGCCGTGAGGTCCAATAACACGAGCAGCGCCGATCCACCTCGGTCCAAGTGGCAGCGGAGTAGGTCTGTGATGGAGACCAGGACAGTCTCCGTCCCATGGCCTGAATGGAAGCCGGACTGGAAGGGGTCTAGCCAGGTTGCGCATCCAAGAAGGTCTGCAGCTGGTCCATTGCTGCCCTCTCAATCACCTTGCCCAGGCACGGAAGGTTCGACACTGGGCGGTAATTGAGGGAGCCGCGGGGTCTAGTCCGGGGTTCTTCAGCAATTGACTGACCACCGCCTCTTTTAGCTCCTCTGGAAAAGCCCCTTGCTCAAGGGAGCAGTTGACTATCTTCAACAGAGGGGCCTCGAACCCCTCCACGCAAGCTCGAATCAGCGTGGAGGGGCACGGGTCGAGGGAGCAGGTGGTCGACTTAAGGGCTGTGACAATCTTGTCAACATCCTCTGCGTCCAGTGGTCGAAACCGGTCGAAGGTGGACCCAGCGGAGGGCCACGGAGTCTCCAGCTCCTGGACTGTATCAAGTGTGGAAGGAAGGTCCCGGCGGAGCAACGCAATCTTGTCTGCGAAGTGATTCTGAAAAACCTCAGCAGAAAGGGCCGAATTGTCATTGTTTGGGATGGTAGGGACCATCGTCAGCTGCCGAATTATCCTGAACAATTGAGCTGGGCGTGAATCCGCAGACACTATCAAGGAGGCATAATAAACTTTTTCGCCTCCTTGACAGCATGCTCATAAGCATCCATAAAAAGCTTAGAAGCTGATGTCGATGGCCCGTCGCGGAGCTTCTTCCACCTGCGCTCTAGCCGTCTCTTCCCCCGCTCATAGATCTTAGTGCATCTGTGTACCAAGGTGAACAGGATGCGCGGGGTTTGAGAGGGCGTTTAGGGGCGATCTCGTCGAGAGCGGAGGACAGCGCGTGGTTCCAGGTGGTAACCAGCTCACCGAGCGAATCGCTGGCAGGCTCCAAATCCCTCAAGGCATTCAGGAACCTAGTTGGTTCCATAGGTCCCCTCGGGCGAACCCAAATTGGTTCGGCACCTTTGCCGGGGGGGGCGCGGTTGCTCGACCCGGACTCCCAGAGCACAGTGGTCCGACCATGGCACCTCTGTTACAGAGATGACGGACACTTGGACACCTGCATGGAAAATCAGATCAAGGGTGACCGGCCCGGTGTGTGGGGCCTGACTCGCAGAGGAGAGAGGCCGAGTGCCGCCATGGACGACACAAGGTCCCCCGCTGCCGATGGTGAGGAGGCTGTGTCGGCGTGGGCGTTGAAGTCCCCCAGCACAACTAGGCTAGGAAACCTCAACGCCCACTCAGCCACAGTCTCCAGCAGCAGGGACAGGCTCCCGCTGGTGCGCTAGGTGCACGGTACACCAGCAAGAAGGCTGTACTCTCCGGGCACCCACATCAGGCCGACACTTTCAATCCCATCTGCCTCCAAAGCAGGGACCGCTCTGAGGTGTAATAGGTCACGGGAGAGAATTGCCACGCCTCCCCCCCGCCTCCCAGTCCTGTTCTGGTGGGTAAGCGCGAAGCCCGGGGGTGTCAATTCCTGAAGGCAGGTGATAATGCGGGTTGTCGGATATATATGAGGCACCCAAGCCTCTTTGCTGTATGAGGTATGTTTTGAAAGGGGTTACATATACGTAGGATGTATTAGACCTGATTGGGCCTTCCCACTTGGGCTGGTCACTTTAATTGCCTTTGGTTACAAGTCTGCTCTTGTGGCAGTCTCGCATATGCCTATTTTTGCTAATTATAGTTAACTAGGATGGGGACATTGTTATTACTGTTTTGATTGATATACCCATGGGTTAACTTTGGTTAAGATTCAAACTAATTATTTCTTGTTAGATAACTATGTGAGATGATGCTTTATAAGTTGGCCGGGTGTTGAGAACACTCCACCTGGTTGCGTTAGATGATGTTATAAGTTTCTTAGGATTCCTAGTTTTTAGACTGCTGGGGCGTTGAGACTACTCCGCCTCGTCAGATGAACTGTTATAGCTTAAATGAATGATATGCGTCCTCGAAACGTTGAGACTACTCCGCTTTGAGTGATATTTTGTGATGCTCTAAATTGTATTGATTGTGCTATGTATTATATTGCATTGATTATTGGTTAATTCTGTATTCTATCGTTTTCTTGGAGGGCCAGTATGTAAGGTCCTGGAGTTGTGGCTTTGATCATGCTTTGCTTAGGCCCCATCTCCAGCCCCTCCCATTCTCTAAACAAAGGAGATAAGCAAGCAGCTGGGGCCTGTGGCCTTGCCAGCAACGGCTCGGGCTTTTGGCGCGAATGCCAGCAGCCTCTTCCCGGGCTTTTCCAGCTAAGGGGAGGGACTTAGGTTCAAGTGGGAGAATGTCTATATAAGGCTGTGCCTGGGGACCCTTCCTCAGATCTGTTTTTCTCGACCTGGATTAAGGACTCAATAAACTACCTTTTCCTTCAACACCATGTGGAGTGAGCGTGGTTCGTTGGGTACCCTACTGGAGCTGACACTTAGACTGTGTGGGTTACGAGTAACCCAGTAGTAGCCAGACTCAGGGAACGATCTAGGTGATTAGATGTTCCAGAATTTTAGAACAACAACCATCTAGTGGAACTATTAGTTGGGAGTTGGGAGACAAGTCTCAGTACTGTCTGTGGAACTGAACGAAAGATCTTAAGAAGATTTAATAGCCTTTTATAGTCAGAAACCTCTACGCTCTAGCACTTATATAATCTTGTAACCATCACGCTGTCCTAAGTATATCATTGCTGTAACCATACGCTAGTTGCCTCTTAGTAGAACCAATACAATCTGTGCCTATTTAATAGCCTCGTTGTAGTTAATAAATACGTTTGTTATTAACTTTTAAAAGAAGCCTCCGTCATCTTTCGGTCTCCTCAGTTTACATTCTTGGTGGTGGGTTGTTATAAAGGCCAAACGCTACAGACACTTCATTTAATTAGAGTTTATTTAGAAGTAAATCCTAATGACCCATTAGGTTGGTGGCAGACTACCGGGAGTGTCAAATTAGTCAATTTTGGTGACCGAGATCGTCACACCTGCCATTCATAGAAAACACACAATACAACACACAATACAATGAAATATTGGATATTAGACATTAAAGATAATGAATCTTCCATATGATTTTCATTTCTCTTTATTTCTCATAAGATACATGTTCCTCAAAGACAAATGCCACAATAATCAGAAATGTTTTTGCCAGCCAATGACTAAGCAGTAAAAAAAAAACCACCCTGGATGCAAGCTATATTGTATAGGAAGAGCATGTGCTATGGCAAAAAGACAAGTGTTACCATTTGAGGGGACTCTTTAAAAATGCATTCTAAATGCATCACTGTTTATTTGTGGTTCCAAAATAATTTTTCCCTGTTAGACTAAATGCCAATGCCTTGGCATATCATTCCCTTTTTGACTGCCTGGCTAGAACATGAAAGTTCATAATAGTAACTTGTGGCTGGGTCTTGTGGCTGGGTCTTGTGGCTGGGTCGTCCGGGTGATGGGAATGTCCAGCCTCCGACCCTGGACGGTGTGGCGTTATGCCTATCGCCTTCCGTAAAGAGCCTGGGAGTTCACTTGGACTCCCAACTGATCATAGAGACCCAAATCTCCATGGTCAGTAAAACAGCTTTTTTCCATCTGAGACAGGCAAGGCGGCTGGCCCCCTATCTATCCCGGAACGACCTGGCCACGGTGATCCAAGCCACTGTCATCTCGAGACTGGACTACTGTAATGCGCTCTACGTTGGCCTTCCTCTGTCAGTGACCCGGAAGCTCAAGCTGGTGTAGAACACTGCCGCTCGACTCCTGTCTGGTTCTCGCGCAGGTTGTCACATCACACCTATTTTGCAGGATCTGCACTGGCTTCCAATTGAGCACCGGATCACCTTCAAAGTGTTGGTGCTCACCTTTAAGGCCTTATGCGGCCTGGGGGCAATGTACCTGAGGGACTGGCTTTTCCCATATTGCCCTACGAGATCACTGCAGTCAGAAAATACCAACTTGCTGGCCATTCCATCTACGAAGTCAATCCGTTTAACTGCAACCTGTAGGAGAGAGTTCTCCGTGATTGCCCCAACATTGTGGAACGCTCTCCCGGCCGAGACGCGGGCTCTCCAAGACCTCATGTCATTCAGGCGGTCTTGTAAGGCATTCCTTTTCCAGCAGGCTTTCGGCCTATAAGGTGTCCTCAGTGCCTGGTTCACCTGTTATCGCTGCGTTACATTGCATTGTGCTGTGCCTTGTATCCTCTACAGCACATCATTGTTTTAATCTTAACTTTGAGATTTTATAGTTGTATTGTTTTTTAATTGTGTTTTTATTATATCTCGCTTTACTGTGAGCCGCCCCGAGCCTCCCGGGAGTGGCGGCCTAGAAGTCCGAGAAATAAATAAATAACTTCATTAGCTTTGCTTTATGCTATTCTGCCTTCTGTAGCATCTTTCCTAATGAAGAAATCCAGAGATTTCAAATTCCTGCAAACAATCCTTTGCTCTTTTGGTTGTTGTTGTTATTAATATTTTACAGACACAAAACCACAGTATGTCACAGCAAACGAGATCTATATGCTGTATTTCGTATCAAAAAAGCACAAGTCGAACACTTCCTAAGCATCTAGGACTGTGTGATATTATTATTATTATTATTACCCCGCTTTGTCTCTCCCACAGGAGCCTCAAAATGGCTTAACATGACAACATCAGCATACAATTTAAAATATCCAAATATCCAAATATTAAAAACAGCATTAAACATCATTAGTATTGAAAACAAATAATATTCTGGATTTTCTAATATTCTAATAATATTCTGAATTTTTTGTTCTTATGATCAGCATTATATGAGTGTATGGGGGGAGAGGTACTAAGTACAGCTGTTCTGTAGTGTAGACATACTGTGGAGAAGGGGGATTTTGTACCATTTGAAGCTGAGTTCTTCTCTTCAAACATATTATGCAAAGATGACTACTTGGATTTTCTGGACATATTTTACCTTCTCTAGCATCTATTTTTTCAGATCTTTAACATAAGTTCAGGTTTTTTTCTGTTGGTAACATAGTCACTGTGCTTCACCAAAGATGAAATCAGTATGAATTTAATGTGGATTATATGTTTCTAAAAAATGGAAAATCAAAATGTCTTCCTATCTTTCTCCCAGCCTTCCTAGGTACTAGTAGGTAAAATTTACAATGACCAGATTGCTTGGCAGAGCTTCACTGATATGTCTGGAGACCTTTCCAAACTCCCAGCCCCATTTCAACTAAAGACACAAACCATGCTGCGTTGAGTCTCCTGCAGGAGAGATAAAGCAGGGTAATAATAATAATAACAACAACAACAATATCCACAATCTGCTTGCATCAGTCTACTGGTCCTTGTTCCTGCCTGATCCCTCTTTTGTAATATTTTTCCTGATGAAGAGAATAAGGCTGGATCTTCACTGCCCTATATCCCAGGATGTGAGCCCAGATTTTCTGGCAGTGTGGATTCATATAATCCAATTCAAAGCAGTTAATCTGAGATCACATCTGCGACATAGGGAAGTGTAGAAGGATCCTCAATCTCAGAATCTTATACTCATTTTTGCACCTTTGTTGTTGACATTATACTAATATTGATTTTGGAATATCTTGCAGTGTACGTATGATTTAACCAGTCTTTAAAGATGGGTTTGTTCACATTGGAAGTGAAATACAATGTAATGAGGCAGAGGATCGGCTGTGACCATGGGCAGAGCTTGAGTTACTTTTTGATCACAGGTTGAATATCCCTTATCCAAAATGCTTGGGACCAGAAATGTTTAGGCCAGGATTTTTATTTATTTACTTATTTAGATTTTGAAATGCCTATATTTGTTTATGCATACATAATGAGATATCTTGGAGATGGGTCCCAAGTCTAAATGCAAAATTCATTTAGGTTTCATATAGACATGACATACATAAGGCTGAATGCAATTTTATGCAGAACATTTTAAATAGTTTTGTGCATGAAACAACATTTGTGTACACTAAACCATCAGAAGTCAAAGGTGTCATTATCTCAGCAACCCATATAGGTTGTCCTTTGACCAGTAGCTGGCCACTTGGAGTGCCTCTGGTATTGCTATAAGAAGGTCCTCCGTTGTGTTCAAAGATTTATTGAAGACAATAAAATAGGATGGGAGCGGACAGCTCCTAAGGGAAAGTTTTGTTACAATCAAAAAATCAGTGAGTAAAATATATAAATACATACTAATAACTAATTACCAAAAAAAAATCCAATGAAGGAATATATGCAAAAATGGGCTTCTAATCTGAGGTATAATATACCATTAGAAGAATGGGAAAAGATTTGGAGAATCAAACAGAAATATACACATGCATATTGTCTAAAAGAAAACATGATGAAAATGATCTATAGATGATCTATTACCCCAGCTCAGTTAGCTAAAATATATAAAAATAATAACTCAGATTGGTGGAAATCCCAACAAGAGAAAGGCACCTTTTTCCACCAATGGTGGACAACATGTAAGACAGAGAAAAAATATTGGAATATGGTGCATAAAATAATCCAAGAAATACTTCAAATTAATATTATAATAAAACCAGAGTTTTACCTTTTAAACATTACTGAAATAAAAAAGGGAAAGAAGTAGAAAAACTTATAACCTTCCTTACTACCGCAGCAAGGATCACGTTGACGAGATATTGGAAGTCAACGGAAATTCCAAGTGAAGAAGAATGGTTACTCAAGACTCCAGGAAAAACAACGGGCAGGCTAATATGTAAAGCAAGTAAACACAAGTGAATAGCGAAAACAACACTGGGTCTAATGTATATAATTCCATGAATAATGGAAAGAAAGATTGTACATACATTTTTCAATGTGCAAGGTGACCAAGAAATAATTATGGAAGTCCAAACCAAGTTATAATGTCCAGAGTCTCTTAGTAGTGGGATAAATAATCCAGAGTCTCTATAGTGGGTCCATATGAATCAATGGGGTTCAAAGTAACCAGATCACTATAGGATCAAACCACGGTAGGATCAAACCACGGTAACATATGCACAGTTCCACGGAGAGGCACCTCCTTGGTGCATGCAGCCCCAGAGTGGAGTGAAGTATGCTCCGGACGAAGGATGCGTGGACGCAGAGACTGGGAATCGAGCATCTCACAAGAGTAGGCGAACTTTACTCAAGACTCCAGAAATTGCTGAGATGAGTAAATTGACAACTTTATTAAGATATAATTCTTCAAAACAATTTAATGAAACCTGAATTCTTTTTGTGAAATATGTAAAAATAAGAAGAAATTCAACTTAAAAGAACTTTATATTTAAATAACCAAGATCTGTATATAACTGAAGCAATGATATAATTCGTGAAGCGTGATGTGAAGTCAAATGTTTTTATGTTTATTCGTTAGTTGATATGTGTATTTTTTTCTGTTTACTTTCTTTCTTTATTCTCTTCTCTCTCTCTCTCTCTCTACTCGTACTGTTTCATCCCCTCTTATTGGGGGTACCTTACCCCTTTGATACCCCTCACCCCCCCCCCTCTTTGTACAGATGTACTGATATAATGTTTTATTTGTGTATCTCCTTTATTGTCTAATAAAGTATTTTTTTAAAAAAATAAAAAGAAGGTCCTCCATTGTGCATGTGGCAGGGCTCAGGTTGCACTTTAAAGAGAAGCCATGAGAGAAGCCTCCCCGCAGGATCGCAAGATATCTGGTCCCATGGGCAATGTCTTCGTAGACGGCTGATTCTCCCACTCCAGAAGCAACCAGAAGGACTTGCAGCATGCAACCCATATAGACTGTTAAGGGGTATTTTGGAATTTCAGACAAAGGATGGTTAACCTGACTTGGCTCCAGAGTGTTTAAACCAGAATAAGCATTAACTATCCTGACTAGGGGACTGTAGGAGCTGTTGTTCCAAAAATTGAGGCTGAGAGTAAATAGAAGGTAAATTTATTTATTTATTTATTAGGCTTCTATGTCGCCACTCCCGGGAGGCTCGGGGCGGCTCACAACGCCGGATAAAAACAGCATATAAACAGTATTATAAATTAAAACATAGCATAAAAACATCACAAAATACAGCAAGCAATAAAAAACCTGGTGTAAGTGCAACACCACAGGTAGCATTTACATATAAGGCGGGCTGCACACAGGTGAGACCTACACGTCGAAGGCTTGTTGAAATAGGTAGGTCTTGCAAGCCCGTCTAAAGGGGAGAAGTTCCTGGATGGCGCGCGTTCATCCCATGAGACTGATGTGGAGGCTGAACCCCCTGGGATAGATTCTCCCACCAATTCTCTCCAGCAGCAACCTTTCTGGAATTGGCATGGCAAGTCCATGAATTATTAATATGCTGTAAAGTTGTTCTCTGTGCGCCTGGGCGTTCTGCATGCCGAATACTTCGGGGGTTTGCACACAGCTCTCCACCTCTCTGCATCTCCTTAGTGATGAAGTGGCTCTTGGGCTGTGAAAGGTTGAGTGCCACTGCTCTAAGCAGCAGCAGCAGACTGATTCAGTTAAATAAACACAGAGGCTCAAGAATAAAAATGGAGGTCTTACGTTAACGCCTGGCCCAGAATGTAATTCCACTCTAGGCCAGTCACGAGGCAACATCGAGAATGCGAATTCAAAGTCACAGTATGGTAATGCCTAGACTGAAATGGGTCAA
The DNA here is from genome assembly GCA_030556195.1 of Anolis apletophallus. Taxonomy (NCBI): domain Eukaryota; kingdom Metazoa; phylum Chordata; class Lepidosauria; order Squamata; family Anolidae; genus Anolis; species Anolis apletophallus. The sequence continues at coordinate 135,506,619 of JARBWK010000005.1, forward strand.
GGCCTCACAGCATCTTGAGTTGTCTTCTGAAACTCTAATGAAAGATAGATGTTTAACAACACAAGGTCAGCAGCAGAGGAGGAGAGAATTAAAACACCGGGCATGATATTCATAAACTGACTTAAAATGAATGTGAAAGCAGGGAGCCTCGCTAAGATTGCAAGATGGATTGCGGCTTAGATCAGTGTTTCTCAACCTTTTTTGAGCCGCGGCACATTTTTTACATTTACAAAATCCTGGGGCACACCACCAACCAAAATGACACGAAATTACACTCTAACACAGTAATACATATAGTTAATATGTTTTTAAATGTATTTATACACCCAGTGTGAAACCTGGGCCTGTTTCGATGAACACAACATATATATGACTTCCTCTCACATATTTATACATGGCTATCATGTCTTCTCTCAGCCTTCTCTTCTTCAGGCTAAACATGCCCAGCTCTTCAAGCCGCTCCTCATAGAGCTTGTTCTCCAGACCCTTGTGAAATTTCACCCTGAGTGAAACTTGCTTCCAGTTAACTATGGATGTCATGACGCTGTTATAAACAGTTCCTTTGGGGGGGGGGTAACTCTTGAAAAATCCAATAAAATAGTTTTTAAAAACACATTTCCAAGTGGAGAGGCTCAATTTGTTTCTTGGAAACCTGTGAGGGGGCTGCTAGGAGGGGGGAGAGTGCCTATTTCCCACGGCACACCTGATGATGGCTCACGGCACACTAGTGTGCCACGGCACACTGGTTGGGAAACACTGGCTTAGATAAATAGGACAAAAGGAAAAGGATTTAGGCTGTTCTTCTGTTCTGGAAAATATAGAGTCTTACTATTATTTCATCAGAGTCTTTCTAAGCTTAGAGCATCCTGAACATTTGATGGAGGACAAACATATAGTAAAGTGAAGAGGATGTACATTTTACCCTCACAGTACAGTGGCCCCTTTTTATCAACTGGAAGCAGAATCAATGAATATGGATGAATGGCTGTATTATATACTGCTACAGAATGGGTAGACAAATATGTCTGCCACTGGGTTTCTCTGAACCACGCAATTGCTATGTCTAGGAGCCTTCCACACAGCCCTATATCACATAATATCAAGGCAGAAAATCCCACAATATCTGCTTTGAACTGTCTGAGTCCACACTCAGATAATGTGGGATTTCCTGCCTTGATATTCTGGGATATAGGTCTGTGTGGAAGGGCCCTGGGAGCAGTGTTTAAACCCTGGAAAACTTGCAGGGCACCCACTCCCATTGAAGGCACAGTTTCGCAGCTTGGTGGTACTCCTGGACTCATCACTGAACCTGGAATCGCAGGTTACAGCGGTGGCCAGGGGAGCTTTCACACAATTAAAACTTGTGCACCAGCTGCGCCCATACCTTGGGAAGTCAGACTTGGCCACGGTGGTCCACGCTCTCATTACATCCAGGATAGACTCCTGCAAAGCTCTCTACGTGGGGTTGCCTTTGAAGACTGCTCGGAAGCTTCAAATAGTCCTACGAGAGGCAGCCAGGTTAATAACTGCGGCGGCATACAAGGAACATACAACTCCCATGTTACGCGAGCTCCACTGCCTACCAGTTTGCTACCGGGCACAATTCAAAGTGCTGGCTTTAGCCTACACAGCCCTAAACGGCCACGGCCCAATTTACCTGTCCGAACGCATCTCCCTCTATGAACCATCATGAAGATTAAGATCCTCCAGGGAGGCCCTGCTCTCTGTCCCGCCATTGTCACAGGCGCGGTTGGTGGGGACGAGAGACAGGGCCTTCTCGGTGATTGCCCCCGGCTATGGAACTCCCTTCCTGGTGGGATCAGATCGGCCCCCTCCCTCCTGTCCTTCAGAAGGATGGTAAAAACTTGGCTGTGGGACCAAGCTTTCGGGACAGGGCAATAAAGCAGCAATAGGAAAGATTATCAGGCCAATTAGATTAGACGCAGATGACCAAGATGGTTTTAAATGGTGTATCTTAATTATTGAGATAAATGTTTTTAATGTTTATGTATGTGTATATGAATTCTTGTCCTGGCATTGAATGTTTGCCGTATATATGCTGTGCTCCGTCCTGATTCTCCTTCGGGATGAGAAGGGCGGAATATAAATGCTTTAAATAAATAAATAAATAAATAATAATTGTAGTAAAATGCCCATTTTTCAGTAGTGGACTTTTAATACTTCTGGGGGATATCAGTGGGGCAGGTTTGCCCAGCTATCAGAAGGTCCCAGGGACTAAAAACAGCTGACATTTACCCAACATAGGGTAATTTTGCACTGGTTGATGCTAAACCGAGCCATTCAGGAATGGATTACTCACTGAGGTGAAAGGTAAAGCATCTACTTCTGTGGCTTTGAGAGATGAAAATCATCTCGTTCATCATAGGGATGCAGGGGAATGAGGACACTAAGGGTTCTTCCAGACAGGCCCTATATCCCAGGATCTGATCCCAGAATTTCTGTTTGTTCCAGATTATTTGGCAGTGTGGACTCATATAATCCAGTTTAAAGCAGAAAACCTGGGATCAGATCTCGGAATATAGCACCTGTCTGGAAGGACCCTTTGGCTCCTTCTACATTGCCATATAAAATCCAGATTATCTGCTTTGAACTGGATTATACAGCAGTGTAGAAGCAGCCTTATTTGTTATGTCAAAGCCCATCCGGGTTGGAAAGAGCTGCCAAAGATGGGTAATATGTTTAAAAAATGGATCCTACCCTAGACAGTTATCAGTCAGGCCCTTTCCACGCAGCTGAATAAAATCCCACATTGTCTTCTCTGAACTGGACTCTATGGTAGTGTGGACTCAGATATCGCAGTTCTAAGCAGATCTTGTGGGATTTTCCGCCTTGATATTTTGGGTTATATGGCTGTGTGGAAAGGCCCTCAGTTTTCAACATTTCTTTTAAAAGTACATTCTCAGAACCGGTATGGACAGCATGCCTCCAAACTTTCTTGGATAAACCTAATTATTTGTGTTCGTGCCAGATTGGGGGTACATCTTCACCATAGAATGAATGCAGTATGGCTACAAATCATGGGAGTCTCTGGTGGTACAATGGGTTAAACCCTTGTGCTTGCAGGACTGGAAACCGACAGGTCAGAGGTCCGAATCCGAGGAGAGTGCAGATGAGCTCCTTCTTTCAGCTCCAGCTCCCTGTGTGGGGACATGAGAGAAGCCCCACACAAGGGTGGTAAAACATCAAAACATCCAGGTGTCCCCTGGGCAACATCCTTGCAGACAGCCAATTCTCACACCAGAAGTGACTTGCAGTTCCTCAAGCTGCTCCTGACACACACAAAAATGGGAGCTGTAGTTTGGTAAGGCATTAGCACTCTTTGGCTGAGGAGGCTAAAGACCTAGCAGAACTGCAACTCTCATGATTGCATAGCAATTGGCCAAGGCAGTTAAATTGGTTGATTGATGGATTACATTTCTATACTACTTTTCTCACCCCTAGCAGTATCCAACATAATAATGGCAAAATTCAATGCCAAACATACATTTGGAAACAAAATCTTAATATCTAACAATTTATTTATTTGTCGAATTTATTTGTCGAATTTATATAACTATGAATTAAAACCCTTAAACCCATATTAAAGCATGAGACATAAACAACTTTTAGACATTATGACATAGAATTAAAACATCTTAGTATAAACATTAAAAAAATGCATTAAATGATTTCAAAGTGGTGTCAAACTGCATTAATTCCATGGTACAGGTGCACCCTGGGTTCGGACCTGGTATTTAGATGGAAAGGGCCTTCATCACCTCTGCTGAGAAACAGAATGGTAACAGTAATCAGGTCTATTGTGCTTTTTTTAAAAAGCTCTTTTAACAAAAAAAAACTAACTTAAATGCACTATGCAGAGATGTTTGTGATTTTTCAGCCCTTCTGCTCTACAGCCCTCTTTGATACACACACACACACACACACACACACACACACACACACACACCCCTCTTAATTTGGTTGTTGGATACAAGTGGTTCTTTTGAATTTTATATTGCCTTGGACATCTTGAAAGACAAAAAAAAGATACACACACACACACACACACACACAAATACCAGCTATGGTGTTAAGCAGTGCTGTCCAGTGTTCAATAGAATCAGTTCACATGATTCAGATGCCCATCCCTGAGAGAAGGGAACCCAATGATGCATCTATACTGTAGAATTAATGTTGTTTGATGCAACTACCCCAGCCCAATGCTATGGAATCATAGGTTTTAGAAGGTCTTTAGCCCTATAGAACAAAGTGTGCTTGTGCTTCACCAAACTACAAATTCCAAAATTGTATAGCATTTAGCCATGGCAATTAAAACTAAATTAAACTGCATTATTTCTACAATACAGATGGACCCCTGCTCATGTGAGCCGGCCTTCAAATTTGTTTTGTTTTTCTTTTTGCATAAGTTTTTTTTTCATGGCAGGAGTGACTTGAGAAACTGCAAGTCACTTCTGGTGTGAGACGTTGCCCAGGGGATGCTCGGATGCTTTACCACCCTCTGGGGGGCTTCACTTATGTCTCCGCATGTCTCTGCATGAGAAACTGGACTCCCTCCCTTCCTTGTGCTCTGCCCTAACCAATGCTTACATGTGGCTCTTGACCTGCTGTGTATGATTGGTAGTGACACTATTACCCATTTCCATGAGGAAATGTCAACATGTGTTCCACTTTCTCACCAAAGCTTTTCCAGCATCTTCTTAAAGACAGATGTACGTAGAGCAGACAGCTTAAAGACACCGGTGTGAGTCCACCTGTCATCAGAAATTAAATTCAACAGCAGTTATTTGCAACTCTGATTTGCTTTAAACATTTTCAAATAATCCAAAAGCAATAAAATATTAAGCAAAAGATAAAATAAAATATATCTTCAGTGCAATTGTATACATATCTCTCAGAATTAATCCCACCGAATTCATTGAAACTTACTCCCAGGTTACTGTTTACAAGATTACAGCTTTAGTATACAGAATCAAATTTGATTAGACTTTATGTAGTTTGTACGTGATGTGCTTTGTCTCTCTCTTGAGTGGGGTGAAATCATATTTGACATTCTTAGAAATGTGCAGATCATATGTTTAGTACTATATATATTTAGTACTGGTGTGGCAGGGTGATAGAATCCCAGTAATTCAAAAACACAAGACATTATATTTGTTCATGCATTTCCCTAGCATACGTATCTCCCTAACAATATATATTAAAATATGCATGACATCACATCACTGCATAAAATATTTCCTCAAGCCGACAAACAACAGCCAATGAAATGAAGACGTCATGGAAACATGCCGAATGCAATGATGCCCAGCATAAATTGGAGATGATGGGTGGCAGGTTATGGAACGTAGTACAGTGAATTTAGTAAACCTTGATTTCAGTAAGGCTTTTGAAAGTTCCCCCTTGATGTCTTTGTAGATAAGCTGGCAAAATATTGTCTAGATAGATCCATTGTTACATGGATTTCTAACTAGTTGACTGACCAAACCCAAAGGCTGGTCGTCAATGGTTCATCTCCATCCTGGAGAGAGGTGAGGCTCTAAGGGCTCTGTTCTGAGCTCAGACTTGCCTGTGGGCAACTAAAGTCCAATACTGTTTCCAAATATCAGAGTTGGTACTAAATTTGGAATTCAAATTAATTTGAACAAGCATCCAAAAGAAGCTGGATGTGATTTTTTCTCTCTATTGAGTTATTTTGCTATCCAGCCTGGCCTATTATTCTACTGTGACAAAACTTCTATCTGCTCCTCATTGTGCTTCTCTTCATGTTTAATCCAGATCAGCCAGAAGCAAGGATGACTCACAAGTACAGGCAGTCCCAGGTTACAAACATCCGATTTACAAACGACTCATAGTTAAAGACAGCAGTGAAACAACAGGAAGTGGGACAAATCTACCCTTAGGAAGGAAAATTCACTCATGAAAGAGCTATAATGGGGAAAAGGTGTCTCCATTGAAGGTTTATCACCAATCCTTGTTTCCACAACAAACCAATTTTTTTGAAATCCAATTATCACAGGAACAAAGGGGAGGTGAACTCTTCTGAACAGACAGCAAAACAAACACCATACAAGTGTTAACCTTTCTCTATGCTATCCAAAAACATGCATATGTGTATGTGACTAGAGTTACACTTTTAAAAATGTACCTGCTCTGACATTTATTCAAATTCAACTTGAGACCAAATTTACAGAACCTATCTTGTTCGTAACTTGGGGACTGCCTGTACATATACATTCCAACAGCATAGGTGCACTATAAATTTAATGGGTTCTATACCATTTTTGATGTTGTGGTTTTCCTCAGATTTTTCTGGGAATTATCATTTGATTAAGATGATCAGAATTCTTAAAAAGTCCATTTTTGCCCTATTGACAAACATATAGCACCCCAAGTTGGGTAAGAAGTTTCCATTCCCTTTCTATTGGATGGGAGGGTGACAGTATGTGTCCAGAAATTGTTTCTGGGCTATTACAATACAGTACTGTGGCCCCATCCCTACTGGCCTTCCACAGGCATGTCAAGACCTTCTTCTGCCAGCAGGTATTTGGGGAAGGAAAAGGCGCAAACTTTGTAGATGTGTGGGTGGGACGGGTGACTCTGAGTTAAAGACCATTTTAAGTGTATTTATTGTATATTGATCTGTTTTTACTATTTAATTGTTTTTTTAACTTTTGTATTCCACTTATTAAACATGACTAAGTGTGGGTTTGTTAGCCGCCTTGAGTCCCCATGAGGAAAAAATCAGAGTATTAAAAAGTTAATAATAATGTATGCTATGGAGTCACAAATATTATAGCATGTCCCCTATTCTGAAACTTTTGAACTATTTTTCACATGGAACACTAAATATGCTGATAACACTCTTGTATTCCTTAGTCAGGTAATGCTAAGTTAGTGGCTGGTAGTAATAACAATGCCAAAAACATATGGTTTAATCTTTTCATGATGGATTTGAACTGGTAGTTCATCATTTTGGGATGGTAGCTTGTTCAAAATAAGGTCATATCCCACCCACATGAGGTGTTCTCAATAGTGCTATGCTCACAAGTTCAGATTTTAACACCTAACGTTTGTGTATGGTTTTATTTATTTCTTTTTATCTGGCCTTTTGCCCAGAATGACGGCATATTTGCCTAGTCCAGTGTTTCCCAACCAGTGTGCCGTGAGTGATCATCAGGTGTGCCGTGGGAAATTGGTACTCTTCCCCCTCCTAGGAGCTCTTTCTCCCTATTTCCCTCCCCAAAGATCCTCCCTGGGGCAAAGGAAGGTCTTTGCTGAATGCCAGGGCCAGGCCCGTCTTGAGGAAGTCTTCAGGAGCCTCGACTTAGTATGGCTCCAGCTCCCGCTCAGGGCTGCTTCAGCCTCCCGATACGTTTCATAGATCTGTGTGGCCTCTTTCGCTACCTCCCTCCTCCCTTCGCAAAAGCAGAGCTCTGGGCGGAAGTGATTGAGTTGGCATTTTCGCGTTGGCTTGGATTTCTCATGTGAAGAAAGCCGGAAGCTCCACATCGGTGAATTGGGCAGTGAGCAAACCTGGGAGCATTGGGAAGCTGAAGCATTCACAGGTTTCGAAGAAACAAATGGAGCCTCTCCGCTTGGAAAGGTTTTGGTTTTTTTTACTATTTTACTGGATTTTTGAGAGCCCCCCCCCCCCCCAAGGAACTGTTTATAACAGCTTCATGACATCCGTAGTTAACTGGAAGCAAGTTTCACTCAGGGTGAAATTTCACAAGGGTCTGGAGAACAAGCCTTATGAGGAGTGGCTTGAAGAGCTGGACATGTTTAGCCTGAAGAAGAGAAGGCTGAGAAAAGACATGTGACATATATGTGTTGTGCTCATCGAAACAGGCCCAGGTTGAGTGTATAAATACATTTTAAAACATATTAACTATATTTATTACTGTGTTAGAGTGTCATTTTGTGTCATTTTGTGTCATTTTGGTTGGTGGTGTTCCCCAGGATTTTGTAAATGTAAAAAATGTGCCGTGACTCAAAAAGGGTTGAAAAACACTGGCCTAGTCGCTGAGGTTACTAATGTTTTGCTGTGCATGCTCCTCCTGAAGAAAGGTGACTAGGGAGGGTTTCTTCAGTTGTGGGATCATACTTGAATATTGGTCTCTCCTCAAAGTGTTTCGTTTGATGTCATTTGAAAAACTGGTATACATTATTCTGGTTTAGCAGTACTTTCAAGTTGTCTCAGTGTGCTTGTGTTTTATCGGCAGTGCCTTTCTCAAAAAAATGCTATATTCCACAACAGAACCCACTTGGTAGGAAATGTTGGGAGACTGGAGAAGGGGCTTCAGGAATGGAGCATGAAAGCCTTCAGTCCAGTCATGAACTTTGCTGAGGCCTGTTGCTTACTTAGAGCTCTCCTAGGTGCTGAAACATCCACCCTTCCTTCTGCATGAGCCCTAAACATGACAAACTGGACCAGTCAGTTGGAAGGGTGCTTTATAAAAGTACAGTTCTTCCTGCTACTCTTTATTTATTTATTTATTTATTTATTTATTATTCGGATTTACTAGACCACCCCTCCCAAGGCTCGGGGCGGTTTCCAACACAATAAAATCACACAAACATCCTAAAAACATCATAAAAACATTCCTAAAAAACAATCAAATATGGCATAAAACATCACAGTAGATCGGATTAAGACCGATCTACAGTACAGAAGCGGCATGATTAGGTGGAGAGGTTAATGTTCGAGTGCTAATCAGTCGCCAAATGCTTGCCGAAATAGCCAAGTCTTGCAAGCCCTGCGAAAGGCCATCAGGTCCTGATGTTTAAATGTGGATTCATTGTTATTACTCATTGTGATGTTTAAAGATTATGTTTGCCTTTTCACTATTTGGGGGGCTTAGGAAGAAAAGCTTAACAATTAAAAGAAAAAGCATTGGCAGAATTAAAAACCTATTCAAAATACTAAAATAATTAGAAAATATTAACTCAGTAGTTTGTTCCTGTTCATTGCAGTCTTTTTAGGTACTGTTCCATTGTCCAGGTGGAGGCCACAAGGGGGCACTAGACAGAGAAGGGTAGGTCATGAGTTCGAAGCCAGCTCGGGTCGGAGTGAGTGTCCAACCAATTAGTGTAGCTTGCTATCAACCTTTGCAGCCCGAAAGACAGTTGCATTTGTCAAGTAGGAAATTTAGATACCACTTTGTTGGGAGGCTAATTTAACTGATTTAAGAGGCCATAAAAAAATCTCCAGGAAGTATGCCAAGAATGTGGAAGCGACAGCTCCCCTAGTGGCCAGAAGCTGGAATGTTAAATAGCCTCTGTGTCTGTCTATACATGTTGTGTGTCTCTGGCATTGAATGTTTGCCATATATATGTCCATTATAATCCGCCCTGAGTCCCCTGTGGGGTGAGAAGGGCAGACTATAAATACTGTAAATAAATATAAATAATAGTCCATTTTACCAGCAGAAGGGGGTTGAAAGAGTGAAACCATTTCCCACTGTTTTCCTGTTATTCTCTTCCCCCCCCCCCATAGTTTATGATATGGGAGAGGGATAAGAACCAGTAAAAATGGGGAGAATTGTTTTTCTCCATCACCCCCCACCCCTAAAATGGAATATCCTTCTCTGTCTAGGCCCCCTTTTTGAGTCCATCCAGATAATGGAACAATACCCCTTTTAAAATGTTACTCTTCAGATCTTCCTTATTTCCTTCCGTCACCTCATACCTTTCTATAAATAATGTCATTAGATGTGCATCATTCCTTCCGCGTTCTTGAAAGATCCAACCACAGGTCTCCACATCTACTTGTGTTTTGATCCTCAGTGATAGGAGAATATGAATGTGATCTGTTCAGCATGTCCACAGTTCCTATACAAGTGCCTTATGTAGCATGTGTATGCATTCTTGAAGTCTAGGAAATCGCCAAAAATTCCTGACCTATGTAGGAATTCTTTGGGTATGGATCCCATAAGGAACAAGTGAGAATGGACATCTGATGGCCATTGTGATACAAAATGACATGCCAGTTATGTTTTGTCAAATGCTTAAAACCACTACATAACAATTAACAACATTCAATGTCAACTATCAAATTAAACATGAGCACCAAGTATAAATAATGAATTGGAGTCAAGATTTGACTTCCATCAATGGAAAACTACTTTCACAAAGGATGTGTCTACCTAATTTTTAGGGATTTTCTTTTTTTTTCCCTGGCCACTATGTAGCGTCTTTGGAGCCTGGACAAACCATGTTGCATATTATAAGATTTAGATGCTGAAATCTAGATCATAACCTAATGCATAGAAAAATACAACATGAAAATGTCCAAAGTGGAGAATTAAAGAGGATCTGGATGGTGAAACACAATGGCTTTTCTACTTAGCATGACATGACAAGTGTCCATTATGCACTGCATAGAACACTTCTACATTGTGTAAGAAACCTTGGCTTACTTATTGTTTGCTGGCATTTTAGTATAACACAAATGTTAAAATGTCTAGTCACTTGACATTTATCAGCGTACTTATGCACTGTTTTTCCTTTCCATACTTATAAAAAGTTTGCAAATACATTTAAAGCTTCTCAGTTCAAGCCTTTAAAAAAAAAACATACCCGGACGTTGTATGGTAAATGAAATGTTACAGTTGTGACAAGCTGCATTCTCCCCCAGTATCTTCACTCTCTTCTTTTATAGTTTTGAGGACATTCACAGAATTTATTTTCTGCTATGAATTAAAGTACCTCCAATGTCCTTCGTCAAATAATGTAGGGCTTTTGACAGACAGATGGAAGTTCAAGGACAATATCCAAGGTGCCAGGACATGAGCATATAATAAAAGGTCCTTTCCTCTACTTTCCTTTCCCCCTGAGAATGTATACATAGATTGCCTGCCTAGATGTGTTGTGTTTCTGGTTCTTTTTGAAAAATGAAAAATTATTATTATTAATGCTAGCAATGGGCAGAGCCAATGCCAGCATTGATGTCATCTTTTGCACTTCCTGCTGCAAAGCAGGAAGCACGGGATAAAATAGAGGTAGTCACCATTTTAACAACTGCTATTACATAAAAACGCTAATATAAATTGAATTGCTAGTTCCAACTGGAATAGATCCCTTAAATCAATGGCACTTGCATGAGTGTTGACTTACCAAGTTCCTTTTTTGAACTTGGTAAGTCCCAGATTTTGGGAGTCTCTTCATATATAGGGTGCAAAGAATTGGAGCTTTAAAAAATTGGTTGAGTGGCAATTTTTCCTATACGTAGGCCTCACCTTAAAGGATACTAGAAGCAGGGTTCTATTTTTTGAAGTTCTTTCTCTATATCTCTCTACACACACACACACTCATTCCTGCAGTACTGTGGCAGGTATCAACTTATTCAGTAGACTCTCGTCTACCATTCCATTTTGGTGAGAAGCCTAAGCATTAAACAGTTGTGTTGTTAAAGTGCGAAATACAAAACCCTGCATAGACAGTCGGTCAATGCAACTTAAGCAACGTGCAGTCATTGAATTCTTGATAGCAGAAGGTGTCACCCCAAAGGAGATTCATCAGAGAATGCAAGCTGTTTATAGTGATTGTGTTGATGTGAGTACTGTGTGTCTTTGGGAGAGTAAGTTTAAAGATGTTGAGGTGGGAACATCTGACTTGTGTGGCAAATAAAGAGTTGGACATCCTGTGACAGCAACCACTGAGTTTCACAATCAAAAGTTTGACAGATTGATTCAGGATGATTGTCGTATCACTCAGAGAGAAATTTCAAGCATAATTGGCATTTCACAAGAATGTGTGGGTCACATTATTGCTTTGCTTGGCTATTGGAAGATCTGTGTACGATGGGTACGCAGCAGAACTTCAGAGACTGGATCTCACTACTGTACGCATCCTCCATACAGTCCAGATTTAGCACCCTCTGACTTCTATCTGTTCCTGATAATGAAAAAAATCTGCAGGGACATCATTATGCTTCTGATGAGGACGTTGAGAGAACTGTAAGACGGTGGTTGTGGAAACAGAGTGTTGACTTCTTCCGTGACGACTTCAGAAAACTTGTTCATTGTTGGCAGAAATGGATCCAATTTTCTGGTACTTATGTGGAAAAGTGAATAGTGGTAAAGAGCACATTCTAAGGTTTATTTCTGCGTTTGATTTATTAAAATATTCCCATCCAAATCCAAGTAGCAAATGGGGGCATTACTTTTCATTCAACCCTCGTACATCTGCTGTTCGCTTTTAGGAAGAGGGACAAGACAGATTATCCTTTAAAATATAATATTCCTATTTCATATCCTGCATAACAAGGGAAAGTGTAAGTCATTTTGCCAGTGTAAGTCCATGGGAGGCACAGGGTTATTCAGGTTTCCAAATGTCTCTCCCAATTTGGATCTAAAATATATTAGATGTGGTGCCGATCACACAACTGAATCCTAAACTTAACCAAAGATGGATTTACACAATCCTGGTATAAACACGTAAGGATCTGCGAACCTGAACCCAATACTTCTCCTTTAAATCAAGTGATATGCTTCTTCCCTCTCTTGTTTCTAAGAAACATACAATAACTACAGATTGAGTAAGATTTGTTAAGCCAGTCAATAATCGCCTTACAGTACTGTAGAGACTACATCAGGGCTGTCCAAGGGCCGGAATTCCGGTGAGTGATCACCTGGAGGGCCGCTTGTGGGGGGCGTGGCCACTCGCGGGGGCGTCCTGCCCGGCCTGCCCCTTTTCAGCGGGGCTGGGTGACGTCCTGACGTCACCCAGCCCCGCCGAAAAGGGGCAGGCCTCTGCCGCGGATGCCCGGCAGCCTGCCCCTTTTCAACGAGGCTGAGTGATGTCCAGGACATCACCCAGCCCCGCCAAAAAGGGGAAGGCCGCTGCTGCAGATGCCCGGCGGCCTGCCCCTTTTCGGCGAGGCTGAGTGACATCCAGGACATCACCCAGCCCCGCCGAAAAGGGGAAGTCCGCTGCCACGGATGCTCGGCGTCCTGCCCGGCGTGCCCCTTTTCAGCGGGGCTGGGTGACATCAGGCGTGGCGCCTGCACCGAGGAGGAAGAGGTGGAGGGAAGCCAGGGCCTCTGCCTCCAACTCTTCCTCCTCGGCGCCGGCGCCACGCCTGACGTCACCCAGCCCTGCCAAAAAGGGGCGGGCCGCGCAGGTCGCCGGGCATGCACGCCAGGGCGGGACCGGCCCCACCCCCACGAGTGGTCCCACCCCTTTTTGGCGATTTTAAAATTTTTTAATAAAAACAGCTGAGTTCTTGCGGGCCGCGCCCAGGGGGCTGGCGGGCCATGTATACCCCGCGGACCACCAGTTGGGCAGGCCCAGGCTACATGATTTTTCACCTTGTGGTACAGTAGAGTTGGCGAACGTTTGAATACTCTGCTTTGAGCCATGAACTTCTCCTCCCTTGTTTCTTTTTCTCAAATAAATTATTTTTGTGTCTCTAATTGCAGCAATATAGTTGAACTACTTAAGGGAGCTCCAAAGGATCTGAAAATACAAGAGTTACACAACTGCTCTTCCACATTGGGTCTTGCATCAATGGAGTTTCATCAGTTTAAGAGTGTATAAGCACCATGCTGCATCATGTTGTATTCTCCTGCTACAAGACAGCACTCCTAACTACCCAGCGATCATAACTTGATGACAAGATTGCTCTGTGAACCTATTGATTTTTTTCCTACGGAGAGTCAACAGATAAATTATATATTTAAGCATGCTACTAGCACGGAAAAAGTATAAATGGGATGATAGACTTAAATTACATGAAGTCAATGGGACACAACAGCTCAATAGACCTCTACAAGTTGGCAGCATGAAAAATTATCTCCCTGTGTGTGTGCCTGAGTATGTGTGCATTTTGTATATAATTGTGCAGCCATGCCAGAATTAAGGCTGCAGATATCTTTGTGATTCAATCTAAATGCAAGCATCGCAAAAGATTTATTGAATCTGTATGTCTATACAAATGAATAGGTAATCAGTAGACTCAAATTCATAGCACTAAAGGTGAAACCAAGCATCTGTTTCTGTATTAAAGCTTTGACCTTGATAGTGTGCAGGCGGAGTAGTATATGTAAACCATATCTGATCCCAGAGTAATGTTATATATCCTTTTACCAACCCTTTTCCATTTTAATTAAATGTGACAAAACATTTCCATCTTAAGCAAAAATATTATTTGACAGTAGCTTTCACATTCAGTGTGTAAAGTCCCACTCATATCAAGTACACATATTCTATAACAACAATTAGATTTCATATACACATTAGTATACTTCGTAGTCAATTGCTATAAATGAGCTATAACTCTTGATGGACACAAACTGAGACTGATCTTGTTATAGACCCGGTATGGGCAAACTTTTTTCCTTGGGGCTCGCATTGTGGGCCCGGCAGGGAGGGCTGGGCCAGGCCTGGCACATATTGGGTGACCAAGGAAAGGATGGGGCCAGGAGGGCCTAGGTCATCCTCACATTCTCCTCCCAGCGTAAGGTCGGGGCTGCTCATCCCATCCTTATGTTGAGAGGGAGGGAGGTGAGACACGCAACAACTGCCCCGATCCTCCTTCCCATCCTCCTCCCTCGATCCTTGGGCTGTCCTCTTGGCATTATGCTGGGAAGAGGGCAAAACAGGTGGTGGCTGAGTGTGCTCCATATATTTTAGATCCAAATTGGGAGAGACATTTGGAAACCTGAATCTCGGAGCCTCCCATAGACTTACACTGGCAAATCTCATGCCTTCCTCGAGCCATCCTCCTGGCATAAGGATAGGGCTGCTCTCTCCGTCCTATCCTTATGGAGGGTGAGACACACTGTGGCTGAGAGCGCTTCAGAGGGCTCTCAGCTGCTACATGCCTTTCTCCCCCATCTTTTTGGCATAAGGACGCAGCAGGCCACCATATCCTTATGCCAAGCAGGCAGGGAAAATGAGGAGGGCCTGAGGTAAGCATCCACCCCCCAGGCCTTAGTTTACCCATGCCTGCTATAGCCCAAAGAGTGTGCTATTGTCAGGTATGTACATATGCACTATCCACCACCATTGTACAATGGCAGTTCTATTGTAATAATATTCAATCAGTAACATATTCAATTTTTGGCAATCAAATAATAATTATAATAATAATACTGTTTATTTCTATTCCGCTCTTCTCACCCCGAAGGGGACTCAGTGCGGATTACAATATACATACGACAGACAATCCCTGTTGGAGACGTACAGTTTTACACATAGACAGTACAGTTTACACATAGACAGTACAGTGCAGTTTATAGAAGGGTTCCTTTCTTGGCTGCATCACAGGGTAACCGGGACATGCAGTTGTGCGTCATACAGGGTCATACAGGATGTCACTGCTCCAATTACGTCATTGTTGTTGTTATGCATCTTTGCATCACAAGGGGGTGCTGTTGTTCCATCCTCATGACGCGAGCCTTCTGTTTTTTCCCTCTTCCGCATTTCACCTCGCCGGCCAGCCGAAACTTTCAGACGTTGTAGATCTGTAAAAAGCCCTTCCCCACTATTTATACATGGTCCCCATTGGTGTTTGAACTGCTTGGGTGGGCAGTGGACTAGGCTCATATATTGTTATTATAGCTGGTCGTCCAGGCCAGCTCGGGGATTGAACCAGCAACCTTCTGATTGCAGCACAGTTTGTTCTACCGCTGTGCTATCTCCCCAGCCCTGTTCAAATGTGAACCAGGCCTATGAAAGATGTGTGATAGAATTCATGGTGAACATGTCATATTAAATGAAATTCAGAATCCATGGGGCTGCAATATCTTTATCTTCAGGACCAACTTTAATTCCATAATAGTGTACTGTACATGCTGTAGCAACTGACTGGATGACTTTGGGCAAGTCAAACACTCTCAGCCTCAGAGGGAAACAAATACAACTCCTCTCTGAACATATCTTGTTTAGAAAACATAGTGATAGGGTTCCTCAGGGTCACCAAAAGTCAGAAATAATTTGAAGGCACCCAACCTGAAGTACAAGCAAATGATGCGTTCCGATCTCTGAAAATGCAAACTGTTTGGTACATAGAGATGTGTTTCTTCCTCAGGACGAAATGTATTTATTCATTTATTAACTTCATTTCTACTCTGCACACATCTCCCCAAGGAGACTCGGGGTGACTTACATGGGGCCAAGCCCAATAACACACAATAACAAGCAATAGCAAATTATAAAAACAATGCAATCAATAAAACTCAAACACAAGCAGTAACAGACAATTTAAAACCATTTCGGGCAGGCCACATGTGACTGTTAAAATTTTAAAATAAATAATCACTGGGTGCCGACAGAAGTAGTTTGCATATAGCCGAGAGGGCAATATGGGCAGACACACAACAGGTAATTAAAGTGCCTCTGAGGACCTTACAGAAAATGAACATGGCAGGCATCATTTACTTATTCCGGGAAGGCACATTGGAACAGCCACAACAGAGAAGGCCCTCTCCCTCGTCCCCACCAACTGTGCCTGTGAGGACGGTGGGAGCGAGAGTAAGGTCTCTCCAGATAATTGGAAAAATCGCCTGGGTTCGTACACAGATGTGGTCACGTAGGTAGGCAGGTCCCAAACCGTTCAGGGCTTTGTAGGTCAAAACCTGCACCTTGAATTGGGACCGGAAGATGAACGGCAACCAATGGAGCTCCTTGAACGGGGGGGTTGACCGCTCCTTGTAGGACGCTCCAGTTAGTAACCATTGGACCAATTGAAACTTCCAGGCCATCTTCAAGGGCAGCCCCATGTAGAGTGCATTACAGTAATCCAATCTGGAGGTGACTAAGGCGTAGTCACCTCCAAATGTACAGGGTTTTTTGGTGGGATAATACAGAAATAACAAAGTCTTAGATAAGCAAAACTGGAGATTAAAGTGTATGTGATGCACTAGGTTGAAATTTATCACCTAGCAATAGATGCAGCCACTCTATAAGTACCAGATCTTGTTTTGCTTAGAATCGTTAAATGTAATTTTTTTTTTCAAATCAAGTGCAAAAAAAAAGGTTGCCATTTTGGTCCAAAAGAACAAAAATTAATCTAATTATGTAAACTGTATTAGGGTACAATTTTAAACTTTAATAATAGCAAAAAAAATTCTAATCCATAAACTCAATGAAGACAAAGGCATGCTAGAATGATGGAATTAATGTCGCAGGAAGATAAGATATTAATATAAAAGGGTGACATTTTGAGGGTTTGGTTAATGTTGTATATTTAATTACTACACTTTATCTGTTAAACCCCAGTGATTTCAACACATGCTTCATTTTTCCATTTAAATCAAAGGTTTCTTGTGATGTGATTGCATCCCATTTGTACAAAAATTACTTAAAATGCAGGGCCCCTGAAGATTACCACCATTTTTATTCTCACAAGGTAAGTAAGATTGTGAAAAGCATGACTGAGGGCCCTTCGACACAGCTCTATATCCCAGAATATCAAGGCAGAAAATCCCACATTATTTGAGTATGGACTCAGATAACCCAGTTCAAATCAGATATAGTGAGATTTTCTGTCTTTATATTCTGGGATACAGCTGTGTGGAAGGTGAGAAGGGATTGAACTCATACCACACATTTCTGGGCACTTCCACACAGTCCTATATCCCAGGATATCAAGGCAGGAAATTCCACAATACCTGCTTTGTACTGGGGGCCCTTCTACACCGCCCTATATTCTAGAACAGTGTTTCCCACTGTTAACATTTAAAAAATCCGGGGGCACACCACCAACCAAAATGACTCAAAATGACACTCTAACACAGTAAAGAACGGCTGAGGGATGGTGGCCTGCTGGGAGCAGCTGCTGGGAGTGCCGAAGCCGAGGGAGGGAGAGGAGCCAGGCCATGCTATGCCCCACCCCCTCCCCCTGGCTTCAGCTCTCCCACAGTTTCTCCAGCCTTGAGGGGGCAGTGCCAAGCCAGCGGTGGCAGAGCCAGCACAATGCTGGCTTGGCACTGTCCCCTCAAGGCTGGAAAAGCTGTGGGAGAGCTGAAGCCAGGGGGAGGGGGTGGGGCATAGCATGGCCTGGCTCCTCTCCCTCCCTCGGCTTTGGCACTCCCAGCAGCTGCTCCCAGCGGGGCCACGCCCTGCCCCGCCCCCTCCCCGGCTTCAGCTCTCCCACAGCTTCTCCAGCCTTCAGGGGGCAGTGCGAGAGAGGGGCGGGAGTCATGGCCCCCATCCCCGGCGCTGCTCTCCACCATGACTCCCGCCCCTCGCTCACTGAAGCCGCACAGAGGAGGAGGAGCATGAGCGGTGGACGGGCTTCATTGGGTGGGGCTCCTCCTCAGCGCAGCTTCAGCGAGTGAGGGGTGAGAGTCATGGCGGGAGTCATGGAGGATTGGAGGCTGGCTGGGGAAACGGCCGAAGGAGGCAGCGCCCCGGCCCCTTCTTCTTTTTCTTCGCCACCACCCAGCCCTTCCTCCTCCTCCCCCAAGCAGCAGGAGTTCGGCAGGAGGAGGGGGGAAGAAAGGGGGGCAGAGAGCTTTTCTCGCGGCACAGCAGGAGGTCCGTCATGGCACACTACTGTGCCACAACACAGCGGTTAGGAAACACTGTTCTAGAATATCAAGGCAGGAAAATCCCAAGTTATCTGAGTGTGAACTGAGATAAACCAGTTCAAAGCAGATATTGTGGGATTTTCTGCCTTGATATTCTGGGATACAGGGCTATGTGAAAGGGTCCTGGGTTATCTGAGTCCACACTACCCAATATTCCAGTTCAAAGCAAATAACGTGGGATTTTTGGCCTTGATATTCTGAGATATAGAGCTGTGTGGAAGGGTCCTCTGTAGCTTCAAGAGGGAGAAATTGGCTTGATATGAATATATATATATATATATATATATATATACATATATATATACACATATATACATATACATATATATATATATACATATATACATATATACACATATATACATATATATATATATATATACACACACACATACATACATACACACACCATGAATTGGGATGCATACTTCAAGCCCCCTTTCCTTGGGATCTTATAGTTGTGTATGTATGTTAACGTATATCTATAATATTAATTTGTATGATACTTAACAGGCTTTATGTATTTTAGTACTTTGCAACAAAAGTGGGCCAAACTTTCTTTCTTAAAAATGTATTATCAATTTAATGTTCAATAACTGTATTTATATACATTACACTTTTTATATGAATATTAGAATCCAGATGGGAATGCTGAAATATTTGCCTCTCTTGCGTTCTCTTCAATGTGATGCTTACCCCCTCCACTGTCAACATTACTGTTGATCCTGAAATTACAGTGTAAGGAGAGTTATTTACCAGGAGATGCTGAAAATAAAAATGAGTTTCACAAAATAACTACAACAAAGGCATTTAAATAAACATAGAGATTACAGAGAGAAATACAAAAATAGTTCCCAGGGCTCATTCGACTTCATTCTGCTCCATGGTTTTAAGAGCTAACGGTAGGTGGAAAGGCAAAAAATTCAAACACTTAACAGACATACTATTAAGTATTGTTCTTCATATATTTTTCCTTGTTATTTATCCTTCCTTCTCTGCATGGGAAACTAGCTCAACCCAAGGATTTTAAGAGGTGGAAGCAAAACTTGCTTCTTGCTCTTGACATAGAGCTCTGAGTGCTCCCACCCCACCTTCCATATCAACTGGGTTCATTGATTTAAGAGGAACTGTCAACATTTTATCTCCATCTGTCATCATAACAGGCATGTCACTAATTATACAGTGGGTTATTACAACTGTGTGAAACTGTGAAGCATCTCTCAATCCAGTATTTCCTCCTTTCTCACTTAATATGGCTCAATATCTACTATGTAGGGGTCAAAACAGAGACATAGACTCATGAACTCATGATTCCATGTGGACATCAAGATAGATCCTTTTCTGGAAGAGGGTGACCAAAATGATCAAAAATCTAGAAACAGTGGTTCTCAACCTTTGGTCCCCCAGGTGTTTTGGACTTCAACTCCCAGCAATCCCAGCCACCTT
The DNA here is from genome assembly GCA_030556195.1 of Anolis apletophallus. NCBI lineage: Eukaryota > Metazoa > Chordata > Lepidosauria > Squamata > Anolidae > Anolis > Anolis apletophallus. The sequence continues at coordinate 135,526,622 of JARBWK010000005.1, forward strand.
ACCAGCTGTTAGGAATTGTAGGAGCTAAAGTCCAAAACAGCTGGAGGACTAAAGGTTGAGAACCACTGATCGAGAAGCTATGCTCTATGATTAGTAGCTTTGGGAGCTAGGTATGTTTTGCCTGGAGGAGATAAGATAAAGAAGTTACATGATACCCATGTTTAGATATGTGAAAGTCTGTCATATAGAAAATGGGCAGGGTTGTTTTCTGCTGCTCCAGAGACTAGGACATGAAGCAATGGATTCAAATTGTAAGATGAGAGCTTCCACCTGAATATTCAGAAGAACCCTGGTTTGTGGCAAATTAATTTGATAGTGGATTTATTTCGCACCTTCTTGGAAGGTGCAGGGGCGGTCCTACAGGTAGGCCAAGGAAGTGGCCGCATGGGGCACCATCTAGGTAAGGGCGCATTCCCCTGCCCGCCAGAGAGCGTCTGGCCTCCCTCCCTCTCCCTTTCTCCCTCTCCCGGAGCATGCGCACAACCACTGCCCCCCTCACTGTCGCTAGGCTGCACACACGCGCGCGGCTGGCCGTCTCCACCAGAGCGGCCCCTCAGGCGGGAAGCCACCAGCCGGGCAACGGCGTGGAGCCACCCACAGCATGAGGGCGGCGCGAAGGTGGCTCCTCGCTCCTAGTCATAGTAATGCGAGTCGCGGACCCGAGAGGCCCTGAGTCGCTGCTGCTGCCGCTGCCTCTGCCATGTCCCCCCCCCCCCGCCTCAGCAGCCGCCCTGACCACCAACAGCAGCAAGAGAGGCAGCAGCACCTCAGTGCCTAAGGAGGAGGAGGCGGAGGCGGCGGAGGGCGCCCGCGAGGAGGTGAGGCCAGGCGGGGCTTGCCTCCCTTCCCTTCCCTTGGCTTGCTTTCTTTCCCTTCCTTGACTCCCTCCAGGACCCCCTTCTCTCTTGGAAGAGCAGCAGCAAAGGGATGGATGGATGGGGCAGGCGGGCGGGCCTTTCTCCCCTTCTCAAGACTCAGGGGTCCCAGGCAGTTTGTTCTCTCCTCCCTCCCCCAATAAGGTCCTTAGGCTATGGCAGGTGCCTCTCCAAACTACAACTCCCAGGACCCCGTGGCAGTTAAGCAAGGCCAGGCTGCATTCATTCATTCAGCAGTGCCGATTGCAACATTCACACTTGCCTCAAGCAGACAAATGTTCTTTCTCTCTTCCCCCTCATCTTGACTGCTAATCTGGTTTGTGAAGAAGCCCCCTATGAGGAGGGCGCCAAAATAATGTGTTGGGGGGGGGGCAAAATAATGTTCGCTCACCATTTAAAATTACCTTAGACCGCCCCTGGGAAGGTGTGAGATAAACCCATTACTTCTGGTGTCTGGGTTAAATAATCCCCCCCCCCCTTTTCCTGGTGTGTCATTTCTACACATTGGGAGAGCTGCTCCAAGCCTGTAATGGAGGCCAGGTAAATTTTCATTACTTTTCTATGGGGTCTGGGGAGTTTGTGGAAGGAGGGTAGGGCCTCCAGATGTTCTCCTGCACTTTCGGGGGTGGGGGTGACAAGGCCCCTAGGAAAATCTGTGTTTTTCAAACACAGATTCTCCTGGGATAATGGCCTGTGTGGAACCGCCCTAAATCCAGGAAGCCACAGCCCAGAATCTGCAGGATTGAGCAGGACTGAAGATGATAGGGAGACTTGGAGGTCTCTCATTCATAAGATCACCATAAGTCAATGTGTTGGCAGTCAACAACAGCAATAACACACCTCTACTTTCTCCGCATCTTCAGTCTAGCGGGTAGCTTGGAAGTGTTCTGATTTTGCTTAATAATTATTTATTTATTTATTTACTACACTTTTATCTCGCCCTATTCAGCCCGAAGGCAACTCAGGGCGGCGTACAAGCAGGCAACAATTAGATTCCAAACACACATAAATACATCATTTAAATTAAAACAAGTTAAATCACATAATAAAATTCATAATAAAAACAGTTTAAAACAATAAAAAATCAATGACTTCCGGGTTAAAATCCATGTCCATTTGCATCGTTAAGCCGTTCCATATTTATTTGTTTGTTTGTTTGTTTGTTTGTTTGTTTGTTTGTTTATTGGACTTCTTCGCCGCCACTCCCATGTGGCTCAGGGCGGCTCACAGGTGCAAGGATACAAAATACAATAATACCTAAAGCAGTATTTGTTCACAATAATGAGTTGTCTGGTTACAATGAGGCTGCAAAAGCTTGCTCGAAGAGCCAGGTTTTCACTATTTTCCTAAAGGTCAGGAAAGAATGCTGGCAGGTGGTGTGAGACCATTTATGTGTTTGACTGTATGTGTGAAGGGCAGAGAAGTAGCACAGCACTGTTTGAAGAATGCATTTTTGAGATAAGGACCCCAAACCACAGGAAGGAGGAGGGAATCTTCTCTTCTAAGATACAAGTAAGCTTGTATCTTAACCAGAATCAAGTTTTTTTTGTCTTAAAATGTGGAACCCTCCTGATACTCATTACTTGACTCTGCTGTTTATTCAGGTCTTTCGCACTGATATAAAACCTGGGGTTTGGCTGGTAGTATTTAAGATCTTGATTAAGTACTATTAAGACTACTTACACTTTTGCATACAATGATCTGACCTAATATTCACTACTTTTTAAATAATAAAAATTACTTTCTTTTGCCATTTTTAACAAAAGGATCCTGGCATAGGAAAACTTGCAAAAGATTTTTTTACTGAATATATATTTTACTGCCGCTATATAAAATGAAACTTTAAAATGGCCTCTTGTGTTAAGAATCTGAAGTCCCCCCATATTTCCATAATGAAGCACAAATGCCTACATTTAACTTTTGTGCTTTCTCCCCGTCTATTTTCATTGTCCGTGAAAGAAATAAGTTTGCATTCTTCAAAGATGTCATTCCATCAAGGCCATTTTCAAGTATCACTTGAGAGAACCATGTAAAACCATTCTTTGGTAAATATCCTGTTTCGACAAAGATGTTTGTGAGCTGGAAGAAAATATGTTTCTTTGAACAACACTCTTCCAAACACCATGAGCTGCTTTTAAAACTATTTTTAGTTTTAAAAGCCTTTTGCAAGAAAGTGGTAAAGTTTTTATGACTTAACTTTCAAGAAGTGACAACTGGTAGTATCTTTTCACATGCAAAATCTTGAATCCAGTGCTTAGTTCCAGCTAGAGCAGGGGTGGGCAACCTGTGGCCCGCGGGCCGGATGCGGCCCAGCAGCTGATTCTGTCCAGCCGGGCATCGGGAGCGGGGCCAAGAGGAAGGGGTGCCGCTGCCACCATCCCATCACGGGCTCTGTGGGGCCTGTGTCGGCAGACAGGCTGGAGGAGCGGCGGCTTTGGAGTGCCTGCCATCCCTGGAGGAGATCCGGGCCTGCAGCGGGAGCACTCGGCGACCTACGACGGCCAATTGCCCTGGTGACCCAGAAGCCTTGATCGTCTTCCGGGTTGCCAGGGCTGCCTCAGATCGTCGACTGCTCCCCCTGCAGGCCCGGATCGCCTCCAGGGATGGCAGGCACTCGATAGCAGGCCGATCAGCTGGGGAACGGCTAGGGATGAGAGCGGGCGGAGGCCTGCAGCCTCCGATCACCTGCTGCTCTGCTCTCCTCTGCTGCGGCGGTGGCTGGGTCTGCTTTGCCATCCTCTGGGCTGGGTCCAGTGGGCCATTCCATCTTGGGATCCTTCCTCTCTTGAGGATGTGAGCCTTCATCTTGGTTCGCACCTTGTCTTCTTGAATTTTATTTTATTTTATTTTAGTGGTTTTTATTATTTTTAATAATAATTTTATAATAATAATATAATATAATGTTATATTATATTATAATTTCAATATATTATAATGTCTATATATATACTATAATATAATAATTATGATATTAATACTAATAATATATGAACATTTCTTGATATATTAATATGTTAAAATTAATGATGTGTAATATATAGTAAATATAGTAAATAAAGAAAGAATGTAAATTAGAATGTAGTTCAGCCTTTAGGTGCGGCCCTCCATAATAGTTTTTGGCTCTCGTATGGCCCCTTGGAAAAAATAATTGCCCACCCCTGAGCTAGAGCAAACCCACTGGATCAGTTGCTAATAAATAAATAAATCAACAATTGTGTCAATCCAATTGATTCAATAGGTTTATTCTAACTAGAACTAGCATTGGATCATTTGTCAAGATTGGCATGACAGCCAGCATGATGTAGTGGTTCCATTGTTGGAATGCAACTCCATGGGACCAGGGTACAAATCCCCACATGGGCATGGAAACAGCTGGGAAGGACTGGACACAACCCTTCCTGAAAATAATCATGCCTTAGGGCAGTGGTCCTCAACCTGATGTTTTGACCTTCAAATCCCAAAAATCCTAACAGCTGGTAAACTGGCTGGGATTTCTAGGAGTTGTAGGCCAAAACACTTGGGGATTCACAGGTTGAGAACCACCGCCTTAGGGTTATCCTAAGTCAGAAATGCCTTGAAGGTACACAACAAGTGTCAGGATTTGGAAATTGTTGACATTTTCTAAGTGATAGCAGAGTTAATACCTCTGGCTTAACCACCTGTAAACTAGTTAAGTCAAAGTAATTAGGATGTGGTAATTAATGCAATGGAAGTAATATATTGGTTGTAGTTATACTGAGTGGGGAGCCCACAGTGGTGCAGTGGGTTAAACCGCTGAGCTGCAGAACTTGCTAACCGCAAGATTGCTGGTTCGAATCCATGGAGCAGCATGAGCTCCCGCTGTTAGCTCCAGCTTCTGCCAACCTAGCAGTTCAAAAATATGCAAGTGTGAGTAGATCAATAGGAACTGTTCTGGCAGGAAGGTAATGGCACTCCATGCAGTCATGCCGGCCACATAACCTTGGAGGTGTCTATGGACAATGCCGGCACTTCGGCTTAGAAATTGAGCATTTTATCTAAAGAAAAGTAACCACAGAGAAACTGAGAAATTTAACTACAGTCTTTATGCGATTATAACTGTAGTACATTAAATAGTAGAAAACTACACAGCCCTAGATACGTATTATTAGCTTCTAAGAGATATAAATTTTAAGGCCAGCGATTTTAATATGTGTACATTTGATAACCTGTATTGTGTTTTATATGTGACTTTTATCTGTATTATATTTTCCTGTATCTGCCTAAGGTTTGTTAACTGAAATAAAGGCAATTGATTGATTGATTGATTGAGAAATGGAGATGAGCACCAACCCCCAGAGTTGGACACGACTGGACTTAATGTCAAAGGAAAACCTTTACCTATATTGAGTGATATTTATGAGGGATGGATGATGGTTCGGAGAATTACTGCTGTAAGTAGTGAGGGAAAAGAAGGTGTAAAGTTTATATATGCTTTGTATACAGCTACAACAAAGGAGTTGAAGGCCAAAAAAAGAAAAGAAAAACCTTCCTGCTTATTTGGGAAAGAACAAAAGTCTCTGTATGTGTTGTTGTTTGAGTAGAACACCACTACAACTGTGTTTTTGGATACCTGGTTCCTTAACTGGAACAAGTAGAGTCACAAGTAGAGTCACTTCTGCAAGAGTAGACATTTAATGCCTAACAACAACAATTGTTGTTCCTACTATATACCAGGTTGGATCCAGATATTTTTACAGGAGACCTGGTGAAATTTATTTATTTATTTATGTAAAACTTTTGTATCCCGGCCTTCTCACCTCTATCGAGGGACTCAGACTGGCATAACCGCAAAAATGCAATGCTATACAGATTAAAAACAACTACAACAACATATTAAAATACATTAAAACCCAGCATAAAACATATCGCCATTAAAATAATTCCACTCAATCTGTAAACATGGTCATACATTCAGACAGACAATAGCCAATCTCAGCCTATTCTGGGAAGGCTTGGTTCCACATCCAGGTCTTCACCAGCCTCCTAAAGGACAACAGAGAGGGGGCAGATCTAGCATCACTTGGTAGAGAGTTCCACAGTCAAGGGGCGACCACAGAGAAGGCCCTGTCTCTCGTCCCCACCAGCCACGCTTGCGAAGCCGGCGGGACCGAGAGCAGGGCCTCTCCAGAGGATCTTAATGTTCTTGATGGTTTGTAGGGGAGAATCCGTTCAGACAGGTAAACTGGGCCAGAACCGTATAGGGTTTTGTAGGTTAAAACCAGCACTTTGAATTGTGCCCAGAAGCTAATTGGCAGCCAGTGGAGCTGGCACAGCAAGGGAGTGGTATGCTCCCTGTACCCCGCTCCTGTTAGTAACCTGGCTGCCGAACGCTGGACTAATTGCAGCTTCCGAGCAGTCTTCAGAGGCAACCCCACATAGAGAGCATTGCAGTAGTCTATTTGGGATGTAACCAGAGCGTGGACCACCGTGGCCAAGTCAGACTTCCCAAGGTATGGGCGCAGCTGGCGCACAAGCTTTAATTTATAGCTGATGGCAAATTTTGTCTCATTATTTTTGTTTGGCCAGTCGTAGATATGGTAATCTGGATGCTGTCCACTATCATTTATCTGAAGATGTCTATTAATAGAACTGCTCCCGATCTGAATACAAAGAATTGGTCCTGTTCAATCTGAAACTCCTTTCCAATGTGCACCATTCTGGATCGCCTCCACGAGCAAAAGGGCCTTCTTCCACCTACGTCAAGCGAGGCAACTGGCGCCCTATCTACCAATGGAGGGGCTGGCCACGGTGATTCATGCCATGGTTACATCAAGGCTGGACTATTGCAACGCTTTATACGTGGGTCTACCTCGGTCAGTAACTCGCAAACTTTAGAATGTATAGAATGCTGCCGCCAGGCTCCTCACGAAAACACCTATGAGGTGTCACATAACGCCATCCTTACAACATTTACACTGGCTGCCGGTCGAGTACAGAGTCCTTTATAAGGCCCTGACCCTGACACTTAAGGCCTTGCGGGGCCAGGGTCCTACATACCTAAAAGACCATCTGATACCATCTATCCATCCAAGAGCACCACAGCCAACCTACGATAACCTTCTCTGTGTCCGGGGTCTGAGAGAGGCTCATTTGGAGTCCACGAGACAGAAATCTTTTTCCGTTGTGGCCCCTGTCCTGTGGAACTCTCTGCCGCCAGACCAAAGAGCCATCTTCGACCTGCCTTCATTTCTGGCAGCACTTAAGACATGGCTATTTAGAAGAGCATATGCATAAGTGACAATCAGTGATCTGGAGCCTGTCTATGCCCGTATTTTAACATTTTAATATTTTAAAATTTTAATATTTTAGTATTGTAGATGCCTAGCTGTGTAAGTCGCCCTGAGCACATTTGTGGAGGGTGACTCATAAATAATAAAATTAGTTAGTTAGTTAGTTAGTTGTTCTCTGGGGGTTCTTCCCCCCTCCCAAAAAAATAGTTGTCCAAGAGATTGTTGTCTCTTCCGGGGTTCACTTCACCTCGGGGCCGTAGGTGATCAGTGAGCAGGGGCGGGGCAAAAACGTCATGCCAGGCCTCTGACGCGCTGCCCTTGGCGCCGCCTACTGCTCCTTTTGGCGCGGAGAGGAGACGGAGGGGCGGTGCAGGGAAGGAGCTAGCTCTCTTCCTCCTCCCTGCCCGCCTCCCCCCGGCCGCCATTTTTAAAAAAAAATTAGAATTTTTTAAAAAATTTTAAAATGGCGGCCGGGGGCATATGTCCAACAGGCTGGGGCCGTGTCACGGCCCCATTGACAGCCCTGATATACAGTATGCTTCATCATGAGATGGAAATCAAGAGAAAAGATTTCTTTTTTCATTGTCAGATATCACATTTTATACTTCCTGATAACTGTTACCTAGAGATGTGGCTCTCCTGGTTATCTGTGTCTCTCAAGCACAATCTCTTCTGCTTTGTGTGAAGCGTAGTTACTCTCTGCTATTTTCTCTTGCTCTCCCTGACATTTGTTAACCTTCCAGTAATGAAATTCACTTGCATTAATGGCTTAGATCTCTCTGTAGCTGTTGTCCTCTCCACACTTGTTCTGTACCTTTTGTTACCATTCCGGCAGGCTTCCATCAGCACTCATACAATGACTCACCCAGTTCTGCTGTTCTTTAAACTATATACAGATGTGAGGTTCAATGATACAGTTTGCAGCATCTTAAAAATCTATATATCTTATTTAAGCTCAACATTAATTTGGCCCTCTTACTTTTTTGTTTGTTTTTTATTAAAAACTAGTTAATAGTATCATTTTTTTCTTGTACTTTTAATATTTTTATGATTAATCAAATTGACTTCCAAAGCAAAGATATGCAAAGACTCTCCTAGGAAATTCTGTGAGAGCTCTTTTGATGAGAGGGGCAAGGAGAGAGATCCTCGGATATTTTGACTAAGAAAAGCACGCCAATGGTCCATTTCTAAACTGAATACAAAATGTGGTACTTATTGTAAAAGCCTATTGAAACTTAGGTGCCTAAATCGATGGCTGCTCCCATAATTGCATGCCTGTACTTTACGGTCACCTGCTGATGATCTCTGTTGCACGCCCTCTCCATTAAGGGTGAGATGGTGGCAACTAGCAACAGGGCTATTTCTGGCCTTGCACCTCATCTTTGGAATTTCTTCCCAGTGAAAACTCCCTTGTTATCATTAAGACAAATATTTCTTAGTTATCCTAAGCGTTGAAAGTTACTCTGGCAAAGTTCGATTTCTGTTCTTTTTGCCATTCTTTTATTTATTTATTATTTAAAATTTTTATACCCCAACCTTCTCACCTCTATAGAGGGACTCAGACCGGCTTACAGCAAAATTCAATGCTATACAATTTAAAAACCTATTACAACAATATATTAAAACATAAAGCACCAAATACATACATACATATCACTTAGCCATTTAAAACAAATGCAACTCGATCTGTGAACGTGGTCACTCAATTCATACTATAATCATTCACAGCCTATTCTGGAAAAGCTTCGTTCCAGATCCAAGTCTTCACCCATCTCCTGAAGGACAGAAGGGAGGGGGCACATCTAACATCCCCTGGGAGAGAGTTCCACAGCTGAGGGGCCACCACAGAGAAGGCCCTGTCCCTCATCCCCACCAGATGTGCTTGCAAAGAAGCTGGGACCGAGAGCAAGGCCTCTCTGGAGGATCTTAATATCCTTGATGGTTCATAGGGGAGAATCCATTCGGACAGGTAAACAGGGCCAGAACTGTATAGAGTTTTGTAGGTTAAAACCAGCACTTTGAATTGTGCTCGGAAGCTAATTGGCAGCCAGTGGAGCTGGAGTTGTTTGGTTGTTGTTATTGCTTGCCTGCAGCGAGTGAGGTGGAGAGGGGTGGTCTCCGAGGGCGCCCCTTTACATCGTGGCGTCCCTCAGGGGGCCATTCTTTTCCCGCTGTTATTTAACATCTACATGCGACCACTCGCCCAACTGGTATGGAGTTTCAGGATGGAATGTCATCAGTACGCTGATGACACCCAGCTCATTCTGAGGATGGACGGTGGGGCGGAATCTGTACCCAATAATTTCCAACTTTGCCTAGAAGCCATAACTGGATGGCTTCTAGGCAAAGTAAGTTGAAGGTGAGCCCGGCGAAGACGGAGATCTTGTGGCTGGGCCACCCGGGGGGGAAGGGAGATCCAGCTGCCGACATTTGACGGCGTGGCATTGTGCCCGCAGTCTTTAGTTAAGAGCCTTGGGGCCCGGCTGGACCCCCAGCTGTCTATGGAGGCACAAATTGCTTGTGCCTGCAAGACAGCTTTTTACCACCTGCGGCAAGCAAAACACCTGGCTTCCTATCTCTCCCGCTGCAACCTGGCCACGGTGATCCAAGCCACGGTCATCTCGAGGCTCGATTACTGTAACGCGCTACACATTGGCCGACCTTTGTCGGCGATCCGGAAACTCAAACTGGTGCAGAACGCGGCAGCTCGCTTACTGCTGGGAGCCACCAGAACATCTCATATAACACCTCTCCTGCGCGAACTGCACTGGTTGCCAATTGAATTCCGGGTGTCTTTCAAAGTGTTAGTTTTGACTTTCAAGGCCTTACATGGTTTGGATCCAGTGTATTTGAGGGAGCGACTTACCCCATACATGCCCAGAAGATCACTGCACTCAGAGGGTCTTAATATGCTTGAGGTCCCAGGACTGAAAACCTACAAGCTCTCCAGTACACGGCAGAGGGCGTTCTCGGTGGCTGCTCCGGTTCTGTGGAACTCGCTGCCGGCCGAGACGTGGGCCCTGTGGGACCTGATGGCTTTCCGCAGGTCGTGTAAGACCTGGCTGTTCAGGCAGGCGTTTGGTGACTGACCGGTGCTTGAACTGCCAATCCCTCGCCTAGCCGTGCTGCCACTGTTTTACTTGAATCAGTCTTGCTCTGATTAGTGTGCTTTTATGCGATTTTATATGTCTGTTAATGATTGTTTATGGTATGGTTTATAGTATGGTATTTTAGGGTGTTTTTAAGATGTTTTATCTCGATGTGTTTTAAATGTCTGGAAACCGCCCTGAGCCTCGGGAAGGGCGGTTTAGCAAATTGAAATAATAAATAAATAAATATTGTACATAGCTCGGAAATCACTTATAAAAGCTGTCCTGATTTTAATGCATATATATATATATATATGAAATAAATGTAATTTTAATACAAGCCTATTAATATCACCTTTTGGTTTTTACATATTATCCAATGCTTAACTCAAAATAAGTGTAATGTTAGCATGGCTTTAGTACAGCAGGTTAACCGCCAGCTGCAGTAAATCTTGCCAACAGAAAGGCTGACAGTTCAAACCCTGGGTCAGGGTGAGCTCTTGGTCTTCAGCCCAGCTTCTGCCTACCTAGCAGTTTGAAAACAACAATGATAGTAGATAAATAGGGACTGCTCTTAAAAATAAAAAACGGGAGATATTTAAGGCAGGAAAATGCCAGCGAGGAAGTTTACAAACAAAGCTCTACAGCAGGAAAGATGGAGCAACACCACCACCACCCACCATGGCCAAAACCAAGCACAGCCTCCAAGATGCCAAAGTGCAAAAAAGCCTATATATACCTCTATCTGTGTACAGCTGTCTGCCTTGTCATTGTATAATAGCATTAAATGTTTGCCATATATGTGTTCGATGATCCACTCTGAGTCCCCTTTGGGGTGAGAAGGACATAATATAAATTCTATAAATAAATTAGCCGTAGAATATTTACTGTAAGTAAGAAAAAAAAGATGGTCACTGTTGTTTACTTTTTGGGGTATTTTAATGCATGTTTCAAGTGTTTTGTGTTTCGTGTTATATATTTGTGTTGCAGCCACCTCCATTGCAAAGGGAAACAGAAATTTAAAAAGTTTTATTTTCAAATACCAACTATTAGCTTCAGTTTGAGCTTAATTTATATCATCACAAGCAAAGTTTCAACACAGATCGTGTCCAGTTATTCTTCTAAGTAGTTCTAGAAAGTGATGGCTGAGGTTTTAACTTCAGGAGCAAGAAATGTGTGTGTGTGTGTGTGTTGGAAAGGCAGCTAAATCCTAGCACCCATATTACCATAGGGGAATATTTTGATTTTTTTTTTTCTTTTGGTTGTTTCATTCATAATTTCATGAATAATCTTGTCCAGTTTTACCACAAAACCCTTTAAACCAGAGTTTAGCCAAGATCTGTTTCATTCCCCAACAGTAGTTAGGCAATTTCTTTGGATCAGGCTGTTGGTAAAGGTAGGGCAATGCAATGTGGGCCAAAAAAATGACATCTTGGCTTCAGGTGCAACACCAGGTGCAACACCACAAAGGATGCATCTCCTGTCATGTAACGCATTGACTGGGCTAGATCAAATAGCTTCTCTTGCACCAATGCAGTATAGCTGGATTATCTGGTTTCGTTTCCAATTGGAGTAATAGCTGTTTTCATAATCATCATCATCATTATCATTACCACTATTTTGTCACTTCAAGAAAAACAACTGTATTCATGTCTTCTAATCTAGTTCTTTGTGCAAATCTGTCCAATTTTTTCTAGTCAGCCTACTTGGAAGATTAAATGAGCACATAATCTTTCTGCTCAAGTGTTTCAGCTAATGCCTCTCCCACCTTCCAGTCCTTTCCTTAGTCAGCTACTTTTACCAAAATATATTAAATGCCTTGTATAGTAGTATTCATTCAAAGAGCAATCCTAAGATCCCAGGGTATCAGTTGAAGGGCTGTCAAGCACTACAAAACTCCCTTCTCTGTGCGCAAACAAGACCTGTTAATGGTAGTTTTTCCTGTACTATGGTGAAAAACTGCTACTATCTGGCCAATAAGTCCCAAGGCAGGCATGTAGCCAGGGGGGGGCTAAGGGGGCTTCAGCCCCCCCCCCCCGAAATTCTCAGGGTGGTCCGCGAGAAGACCTTACTGGTACATTATTTAAACTGTTACATTTATTCATATCATGATCTGATCACCATGCTCAATATATCCCACATTAATGGGGTTATTGGGATAACAATACAAAAGGTTTGGTAGGGAAGACCCTCTTCCACCCAGTCTCAGCCCCCCGAACCAAACTCAGCCCCCCCCCCCCCGAACCAAAATCCTGGCTACGGCCCTGTCCCAAGGCAAAGAATTCTGACAGTGTGTCAGGGGCATGCTTGGGAAAACCAAAGCCTCCCTGTCCGCTCCTCCCTCCCTCCCTCTCTCTCTCTCTCCCTCCCTCCCCCCTCCCTCCCCCTCTCTCTCACACACACACAGAGAGATCAATAGGTACCGCTCCGGCAGGAAGGTAATGGCGCTCCATGCAGTCATGCTGGCCACATGACCTTGGAGGTGACTATGGACAACATCAGCTCTTCAGCTTAGAAATGGAGATGAGCGCCAACCCTCAGAGTTGGACACAACTGGGCTTAATGTCAGGGGGAAACCTTTACCGTGTGCGTGTGTGCGTGCGCGCGTGCTGAAAAGCATGCCAGCACTGGAACTTATGTGCTTCTATATGAAGCTTGTAAGAGAGGTCACCAAGAAAGGCTCCTAAAGTGGAGCAGATCAGCTTCAGACTTCCTCTGCACACTTGGTGCCACAGTCCCTCTCCGATTGTTCGCTGTCCACATCGTATCTTAACATTTTTTGGGTGGAAGATCCTAATGTAATGTCCCCATATCTCATTTAGCCTCTGCCATGCGTTTTTCCTGCTTTGAAGATCACTGCGATGATGTATGTGAAGCACTTTCATCACTTAGAAGTATTGTATAAATGATACAGAGTGTTTTGTAAGAACCTGGTTTGATTTAGAAGACAAAAAGGCACATATTCAATATATCTGAATGCTCAGATTTAGTAAAAATTATCTGTTCCTACATGCAAAGAGGAGATAACTGCTTTCAATGTGAGTTTTTGTTGCTGAGCTCTAAATTCAGTTCTCCAACCCTGTTGAGGCATTCTGAATGGGCTTCACTGTTCGTCAGGTTCCTTACCCATTTCCTTATCTTTATATAAGGTTGCCAGGAATAGTAAACTGAATAAAATCCTCACACCATTTTAGGTCCTGTGTATTTTTTTGTATAAGTTGTAATTTGCATGGAAACCCCAGGATGAAATCATTTTGCAACCCCCTTTTGTGTAATTTGACAACAGAGTAAACATCAATAACATGATCCAGCCTCACATGGGACTGAGCTAACATCAAAAGCAAAATCATTTGTATCATACAAAGGTCTTATTTGTCTTTCGTGTTAGTTCTTTCTCCATCTTATTTGACTTAAGCCCATGTTTTCCCTTTGGGGACCATATGCTGTTTGCACATGAGTATCTGTAACTTAAGCACACCAGTGCCCCTATATCCATGGTAGCCAATCACCAAAAATGTGTGTATGTGTTTGTGTGTGCATGACTTTCTTTAAAACGTTTGATTTTTTTAAATCACTTTCTTTCATCACTCTCATTACTTAAGCCTACACTTGGAAAAGCTACTTTTTGAATCACAGCTTCCATAATAACCCAGCCAAAATGGCTACTGTCCACACTGATTGAGAGATTTTTGGAGTTGTCGTCCAAAACAATAAACCCTCCAAACTCTGTTTCAAACATTTGAATATGCCAAATTAAAATAGCCTGCTGCTTCTGTTGGTAAAAAAAAACTCCTGAAAAATGTCAAGGTAAGAAATAAGAAGTATGGCATTCAATCTATATTAAAGAGAATCTACACATCCTTCAGCCAAAAAAGCAACAGTAACCTCATGAAGTCACAGCTCTTTTTGATGACTTTCCCCCCCAAAAATATCATTATTTGAGACGGATCTGATGCCAGGCGAGGCGGCTGGCTCCCTACCTTTCCGGTGATGGCCTAGCCGTGGTAATCCAGGCCACGGTCATCTCGAGACTGGACTACTGTAACGCCCTTTACATTGGCCTTCCTTTGTTGGTAATCCGGAAACTGAAGATGGTGCAAAATGCTGCGGCTCGACTGCTGGCTGGAGTGACACTAACATGCCACATCACACCAGTCCTCCAGCGTTTGCACTGGCTTCCCATCGAGTACCGGATTGCCTTCAAAGTGCTGGTTTTAACCTTTAAGGCCTTGCATGGTCTGGGGCCAGTGTACCTGAAGGACCGCCTCTCCCTGCACATTCCCCAGAGATCACTTTTGTCCATGGATCAAAACCAATTGGAGGTTCCATCACTCAAGATTTGCCGATTGTCATTGACTCGGCAGCGCACCTTTTCTGTAGTGGCGCCTACCTTGTGGAACGCCCTCTCGGCAGAGGCACGAGCATTAACAGGAGTTACAGGCCTTCAGGAGGGCCTGTAAGACCACCCTGTTCCACCAGGAATTTAATCTCTAAAGTTGTGCTTTCCATTCTGGTCCTAATCTGTTTTTATTCTGTTTTTAACTACGTTGTGTTGTGTATTCATTGTTGTGAACCACCCTGAGTCTTTTTGGGAAGGGTGGTATATAAATCGAAATAAATAAATAAATAAATAAATGGAGCAATATATTGGTAGTGTCATGGTGACAATGTTGTCATTGTTTGTTTATTTATTTATTTATTTATTAGTTCAGCTTGGTATACCGCTCTCTCTGGAGCCCAGAGCGGTTTACAAAATTAAAATAGCAAGTAAAACACATAAAACACAGTAAAACCAATATAAAACCCCCAGTTAAAATCCCATTCCCAACAATACTGCAATAGGGCAGCAGAAATGCGATGGCGGCGAGGTGGCAGAGTGCTAGTGGTAACGGGCACTGGTTATGGGCCAAATGCCTGTCTGAATAACCAGGTCTTGACGGCTCTGCGGAATGGCAGCAAGTCGCGGAAGACTCGTATCTCCTCAGGGAGGATGTTCCACAAGGTTGGGGCGGCCACAGCGAATGCCCTACTAGAGAGCCTATAGACCTTAATGCCAGGCACCTCCAGTAAGTTGAGCCCCTCTGAGCGCAGCGATCTCCTGGGCACATAAGGGGTAAGCCGCTCCCTCAGGTACACTGGCCCCAAACCATATAAGGCCTTAAAAGTTAGAACTAACACCTTGTTGTTGTTACATGCCTTCAAATTGTTTCTGAGATTTATGGAAACCGGAAAGTGAACAAATGACCACATTTTCTTGCCATGATTTCCTGCCTTTCCCTTCCTCTGAGGCTGGCTTGCCCAAGGTCATTCGGTAGGTTTCCATGGCTGAGTAGGGATTCAAACCCTTGTCTCCAGAGCTCTAGTCCAATGTTCAAACCACCACACTATGCTTGTTGTCATCAGAACAGTATGCCTATACTAACCCCTTGAACATGTCTTTCTTGGCATCCATTTATCAATGCTAGCCTCTAAAGCAACTGGAAAGTCTCTCTTCTGAGACATCTCACTGGAAAAGTATATTTTATGACAAAAGAAGACTTAACTGCAGAAAGAGCTATCATCACATCAGAGTCATAATAAACTACAAAGTGTTAAATAGGAAGCTAATTTCAGCTTGCTGTTGTCAGATTGTTATGTGTGCTTTTAAAAGGCATCATAGGCAATGACCATCTGTTAATCACAGGTGTGTATCTGCTAGATGAGGTATGCTTAGGCTTGGTTGCCCAAATATAAAGGCAGTCTGCGCCAATATCCACACAGAGGTGAAGGGATTACTTGTTTTGAAGTATTACACAAAGGTGCTTCACAAGGATTGTTGCCATTGAAATAAGTGGAAGCAAAAGAGAGCTCTAATCAGAACAGTTTATGATACTCGTGTGGATTGGATAGCATTGTATCTTAATAGATGCAAACAAGGATTTTCACGTCTGTTCCATCAGGTCCCAGAATCCGTCATTTCCATACACCACTTGTGGTTCATTAAGTCAAATGCAGGGACCAGAAAACACCCACCTCAAGTTATCAATCATGGACCCCAAAAAGGAGCACAGGGCTAATGGACTTCTTCATATAATGGACAGCATGTTACATAGGTTGGTATGCTAGGGTTTCACTTTCCTCCAGATCCTCTCATGCACTCAGTGAATGTGTATCCTGTATAGACTACTGCAACGCTCTCTACGTGGGGTTGCCTATGAAGACTGCTGCAATTAGTCCAGCGCTCAGCAGCCAGACTACTAATGGGAGCGGGGTACAGGGAGCGCACAACTCCCCTGTTGCGCCAGCTCCACTGGCTGCCAATTAGCTTCCAAGCACAATTCAAAGTGCTGGTGTTGACCTACAAAACCCTATATGGTTCCGGCCCAGTTTATCTGTCCGAACGTATTCTCCCCTATGAACCGTCAAGAGTGTTAAGATCGTCTGGAGAGGCCCTGCTCTCGGTCCCACCACCTTCGCAGACACATCTGGTGGGGACGAGGGACAGGGCCTTTTCTGTGGTGGCCCCCCGGCTGTGGAATTCCTTCCCAAATGAAATTAGATCTACCCCCTCCCTCCTGACTTTTAGGAAGTAGGTAAAAACGTGGCTGTGCCTTTGCAGAATGAAGGAGGAGATCGCGAATCGACTAAAGTCGCTAACCACTAGATACGGACCGAATACACGGATTGAGTTGGACTCGATTTTACTTTGGCGAAAGGCTTTTTAAATGCATTTATTGTATTTGCAATTGATAATTTTATTGTAAATTTATGGTGTTTTAGATTTTAAATGTTAGCATTGAATACTTGCTGTTTGCCGGTCTGAGTCCCTCTTCGGAGGTGAGAAGGCCGGGATATAAAAGTTTTAAATAAATAAATAATAAAATATAACTGTGACATTTGAAAATAGTCTTACACCTGGTTTACGCATCCGTGAACATAATTTGATTACTCATCCTGATGATAGTAGGAAGTCCTCTGGTCATTGTACCTGTTAGACTATGGAAACACAATCTCTGTGGGGTTGCCTTTGAAGACTGTTTGGAAGCTTCAAGTAGTCCAACAGGCGGCAGCCAGGTACCTTACTGAAGCGTCACAAGCTGTGAGTCTGCTATCTAACACAATTCAAAGTGCTGGTTCTAGCCAATAAATCCCTAAACGGTTCCGGTCCTGCTTACCTGTCTGAATGCATCTCCCTTTATGAACCAGTTAGAGTGCTAAGATCAGCTAGGGAGGTCCTGCTCTTGGTCCTGCCACCTTCACAGGAGCGATTGATGGAGATGAGAGGCAGGGCCTTCTCTTTGGTGGCCCCTCAGCTATTAAATTCCCTCCCCAGTGAGATCAGATCACCTCCCTCTCTCTTGGTGTTCAGAAAACAGCTCAAAACTTGGCTATGCAAGCAGGCATTCGGCCATTGATAGCAATACTGAAGCAACTA
Organism: Anolis apletophallus; assembly: GCA_030556195.1. Lineage (NCBI taxonomy): Eukaryota > Metazoa > Chordata > Lepidosauria > Squamata > Anolidae > Anolis > Anolis apletophallus. The sequence continues at coordinate 135,544,251 of JARBWK010000005.1, forward strand.
AAGGACAACCATGGGATTGATGCAGTGTTTAAAATGTTTTACAGTCATGTCTGACAGTTTGTATAGGTTTTTTTTAATGATTTCAATTTACAGTTTTATGTTAGTGTTCTAGTTATGTAATGTATTGTTTTTATACGTATGTGAGGCGTAGATTTTTTTGGTCATTTATTATGCTGTACACGGATTTGAATCCCCCTAGGGGTGAGAAAAGTGGAATAGAAATGCAATAAATAAATAATGCGACTGAATTTGATGTCAACTACATAAAATGGTATTTGTCCATGTGAAAACTCATGGATCGTGAGCCATGATGTTTTGATTCAAGTGTCACCTAGAACTCTAATTCAGTCTTTCCCAACCAGCGTGCCGTGGCACACTAGTGTGCCGTGAGAGATCATCAGGCATGCCGTGGGAAATTAGATTCTTGTCTATCTGATGTCATGTATAAAGTTTGCTGCTCTGTCTCAGTGCGCGGGTCCCTGTTTCCGGGAAGGGCGCACAATAGGGCGGACCTGTTTGGGCCCGTTCCCTTCCATTCCGCTCCAGCGGGAAGCACTTCCGGTCCAGTCCAGCCCAGCCCTGTTGGCGCTATGCGAGGTGTGAGTCAGAGAGCAGCGGAGCCCGAGCGCTGAAGGCAGGCAGGCAAGCAGCCGGAGGGGCAGGCAGTGAGTCAGCCAGCTAACAGGGGAAAGGAGGGAAGGGAACTCGTGGGAGAAATATGGGTCCCCCAAAGGCCATCCAGCCTGACCCCCTTCAGTCAAGCAGGACGGCACCACCCAAGCCCTCCTGACAGATGGGCATGGAGACTCTGGCTATACATTAAGGCAGGCAGCATCTTTATTAAGGGCTTGGAAGAAGGTTTAGACTAGATATGGCCAAACTTGGGCCTTCCTCCAAGTGTTTTGGACTTCAACTAATATTGCGATATAATTGTTATAATACAATGTGATATGTAATTGTTGTACTGTGACAATGACATCGTATGTTGTATTTGGTATTATAGTAATATACGTATATTGTGTATACATATAATATTGATAATGTTGTAATGTAATGCAATATTATAATAATATACTATATAACTATATATTTTGTGTTCATCGAAACAGGCCCAGGTTTCACACTATGTGAGTGTATAAATACATTTAAAAACATATTAACTATATGTATTACTGTGTTCGAGTGTCATTTTGTGTCATTTTGGTTGGTGGTGTGCCCCAGGATTTTGTAAATGTAAAAAATGTGACCCAGCTCAAAAAAAGGTGGAAAATTACTGCTCTAATTCACCAAATGCCTTTTGGGAGCTCCTGCTGTCTTCAACCCCAGCATTCCTGTATCTGTGATATAACTTACAATGTTCATGTAAGTATTATTGCAATATGCCAGTGAAGGTTTGTAAACACTCAAAAGGTGCCATTATATTCTTAAAATCCTCAACAGAATGCCTCTGAAAGTGGATTTGGCAACTCTTTCAGTACATGCTAACAAAGAGATGAATCAACTGTGGCAGATATACCTGACATCATTTTTAACTGTGCTATAGAGTCTCCCCCATGCCTTTCCTTCCCTGCTTCTGTGGTTTCTGTTGGTATCTGTGCAAACATGGTATCTGAAAGTCTCATTTGTATCCCAACACACTCATTCACATTCTGCTCTCCATAATATTGCCGAACATCATGCTTTGCATAAACAAATTAAGATATAATAAATCTGAGCATTGAAAGGAGCCTCACTCACAATGATTCACTAGGGGTTGTCTTTTAAATCAAGCCTGGAAGTTTCAATATACGCATTCAAAACTGTGGTCCTTGAGCTGAAGGAGAACACCATCTCCATTGTTGCTGTTCTTTAATTGCACCAATAATATTTATAGTCATGGCTGCACACCCAATATATTACACAACTAAGATTTCAGGGGAGCTGTTGTCATTTTAATTCAGAAAGCGGTGCTTCAAAAAATGTCTTGGGCAGAATCCAGACAAGGTTAAGTATTCTTAAATCCCAGATTCTGTGGGATAGATTGGTTAATCTCGATGAATGGGGCATAACGAATGAATGGGATTTAACAGTGCTGAACTTGAGCTGGATGATATCTCTGGGAAGTAAATTCATATGTCCTGTCTTCTCTGGATGCTGCTTTTTTCTGACTGGGATGTTCACTATGAGGGCACAATTGGGTACAAGAGTGTGCAGAGATGGTTCCCAGTGTGACCAAGGACCCAATTCTACCTATTTTTATTTATTTATTATATAAATATATTTTATACATATATATATTATAATATAGATAAATAGATATAACATATAACAGGTGTGAAATATATATATACTGTATATATAATATTTATATAATAAATAAATATAAATAGGTAGAATTGGGTCCTTGGTCACACTGGGAACCATCTCTGCCCACTCTTGTACCCAATTATGCCCTCGTAGTGAACATCCCATTTAGAAAAAGCAGCATCCAGAGAAGACAGGACATATGAATTTACTTCCCAGAGATGTCATCCAGCTCAAGTTCAGCATTGTTAAATCCTATTCATTATAATATAGATAGATAGATAGAACATATAACAGGTGTGAAATATACGGCATATATATACCTGTGTGTGTGTGTGTGTGTATATATATATATATATATATGGAAAATGGGGCATATATATAACAGTGTGTGTGTGTGTGTATTATGTGTGTGTGTATATATATATTTATATATGGAAAATGAGGCATATATGTGTATGTGTGTAATGTTTTAACTTTGTGTGTGTGTGTGTGTGTGTGTACATATATATGGAAAATGAGGCATATATATAACTTAGTGTGTGTGTGTGTGTATGTATGTGTGTGTGTATATATATATATTTATATATATTTATATATGGAAAATGAGGCATATGTATATGTGTGTGTGGAATGTTTTAACTTAGTGTGTGTGTGTGTATAGATAGATAGGTAGATATATATATATATATATATATATATATATATATATATATATAACATATAACAGGTGTGAATATAGAGCCTGTCTGGAAGGGTACCTTGTTTCTCACCAGCACCACAAGCTGGTTTTGGGAATGGCTTGGAGCTTGTAAACTGGTGTATATGTGTGTGTGTGTAATATATATATTCACATCTGTTTACAAGCTCCAAGCCAGTCCCAAGACCGGCTTGTGGTGCTGGTGAGAAACAACATACCCTTCCAGACAGGCTCTATATCCCAGGATCTGATCCCAGATTTTCTGTTTATCCCAGATTATCTGGCAGTGTGGACTCATATAATTCACTTTAAAGCAGCAAACCTGGGATCAGATCCTGGGATACTGTATAGGGCCTATCTGGAAGGACCCAAAGACTCCCCTCACCTACCCCACAGACCAAAAGGAGGTCTTGCTTTCCAAACATGGCGTTTCCACGCTCAAGAAGGCTTCCCCAACTCGTCACCCACCCGTGGAAATAAACCCACCTTCAAAAGCCGCATAACCTGTTTTTTTTTCACCATAGCTAAAGGCTTAATTTCCTCGAGGAAGTGTGAAGCACACAGTAGTCCCCGTGTCGGGATCAAGAGCTGACGGCTCGGCCTCGCGTGGCGAGAGATTTTACAGCAATCCTTGTAGAAAACCCGGAGGGGAAGGCGGGAGGCTCTCGTGGGTGTTCTTGCTGGGATTCTACATAAGTAATGGTGGGAAATGGAGAGATCAGTAGACGGGGGTCGAGAAAGTTTGTAGGGAAGCTCATTCTTTGAGTCGCCCTCTCAAGAGATGGGTCAGGTGCTTTTTCCCCGGCCTCTGGGCCCCCTCGCTCGCCCACAGACTCGCCTTTCTCCCGCTCCTCGCTCTTTCCCATCAGCTTTGCTTTGGCAAGGGAGGCGGGTGTGTGTGTGTAAGAATAAGGAAAAAGCTGGGGGACAACAGCTTTTGGGGGAGATTTCTACTTTTGAAGTAGAAGGCCTTTCGTAGCCCGGTTTCCGTTCGAGTTGCCCCCTCTCTGTACTTCTCCCTGTCCCAGTTCTGATACGGAGCGACCAAAAGGATGTCGAGCCATATTCGCCATGCTTTGGCCCTGCGGATGGTGGTTGTACAGCCTCGACGAAGGCGCCCTTCCAATGTATCAGCAACCGGTCACAATGAGTATACTATGCTTCCTCTTTTGGCCCTGGCCCATCCGCGCATTGCTATGGGGATGCCCGGATGCCCCATCCAAGAGGCTGTTTGTTTAAAAATTAGGCCCTCTTCGATCTTCAAACATAAAGACACCTCGCTGTGGACCCGTTTGCTTGCTCGCGGGCAAGGCGGCCTCGCCTCCAATCACTTAGCACGGCTCAGTTGCGCTTCAAGTGCCCGGCTGGACTGGTGAAGGAGTCAGTGTGCGTCAAGATCCCTGCCGGGAGTCAGCCATGACCTCGGAGTAACTAACTAAACCGCTCCGCTTCGGGCGGACTCCAGAGCCCGTCTGCTTCGGTGAGCCGCCGCGGGGCAAGGAGGCCCCAACCCCCTGGCGTCTGAATTGGCCCCGGATGAAGCCAGCTTGGCGCCTGCCCATTCTTCCTTCTTTCCTTACTTCTTTCCTTGCGTCCTTCCTTCTCTCCCACCTCCGCACCTGCTCTCTATACCTTCCTTCTTTCTTTCCTTCCTCTTTCCCTCCTTCCCTCCTTCTCTCTATACTTCCTTCCTCCTTTCCCTTCCTCCCCGTCCTTCCCCTCTTTCCCTTCTACTTCTCCCTCTTCCCCATCCACTTACACTTCTTTCCTTGCTTCCCCCCATTTCCCCTTCCTTACTTCCCCTCCCCCTCCCCTTTCCCTTCCTTCTCTCCCCTTCCCTTCCCCTTCCCGTTACATTTCCCCTTCCCATTCCTTTCTTCCCTCAACTTCTCCTTCCTTCTCTCCCCTTCCCTTTCCTCTTCCCCTTCCCATTCCTTCCCTCCCCTTCCTTCCCCTTCCCCTTCCTTCTCTCCCCTTCCCTTTCCTCTTCCCCTTCCCGTTACATTTCCCCATTCCCTTCCCATTCCTTCCTTCCCTCAACTTCCCCTTCCTTCTCTCCCCTTCCCTTTCCTTTTCCCATTCCTTCCTTCCCTCCCCTTCCCCTTCCTTCTCTCCCCTTCCCTTTAATCTTCCCCTTCCCGTTATATTTCCCCATCCTTTTCCCATTCCTTCCTTCCGTCCACTTCCCCTTCCTTTCCTCCCCTTCCCCTTCCTTCTCTTCCCTTCCCTTTCCTCTTCCCATTCCTTCGTTCCCTCCACTTCCCCTTCCTTCTCTCCCCTTCCCTTTACACTTCCCCTTCCCTTTACATTTCCCCATCCTATTCCCATTCCTTCCTTACCTCCACTTCCTCTTCCTTCCCCTTCCCCTCATCTTCCCCTTCCTTCTCTCCTCTTCCCCATCCTTCCTTACCTCCACTTCCTCTTCCTTTTCACCTTCCCCTTCCTTTCCTCTCCCCTACCCTTCTCCTTCCTCTTCCTTCCTTTCCCTCCACTTCCCCTTCCTTCATTTCATCCACTTCCTCTTTCCTCACCTTCCCCTTCCCTCCGTCTCTCCCCTTCCCATCCTCTTCCTTCCCTCCACTTCCCCTTCCTTCATTTCGTCCACTTCCTCTTTCCTCACCTTCCTCTTCCCTCCATCTCTCCCCTTTCCATCCTCTTCTTCTTCCTTCCCTCCACTTCCCCTTCCTTCATTTCGTCCACTTCCTCTTTCCTCACCTTCCCCTTCCTTCCTTCCCTCCATCTCTCCCCTTTCCATCCTCTTCTTCTTCCTTCCCTCCACTTCCCCTTCCTTCATTTCGTCCACTTCCTCTTTCTTCCCCTTCCTCTTCCCCTTTCTTCCCTCCCCTCCACTTCCCCTGCCTTCCTTCCTTGCCCCCCTGCGACCCCCTCCTTTCAGGGCCCTTCCTCCCCTCCCCTCCCCTCCGACCACCACCGCGAAGAAAGGAAGGGGGGGGGAGCTGCAGCTGGAACCAGGGATGGAAAACCAGCCTTAATCTCTCGCAAAACCGCGCTATCAAAGCTCGGATCAGCATATCTAATGTAAACGAGCTTCCACACATCAATAACGTGCCACATCTGGCCCTTGGGGGTTTGACAGCGCCTTAGCTACCCAGCGATTTATGGGAAGGTGAGCCGGTTAAAAAAAGAGGGGGAGAGGGGGGGAGGCCTGGAGCAGCGGACCGGATCGGCCTGGGGGGCGGGGGAGCCTGAAAGAAGAGCCCGGGCAAGTTGCGGCGGCGGAAGGAGGGAGGGAGGGAGGGGCGGGATTGGGGTGACAAAGACCGCGGATTAGACGGGCTCGGGACGCGGGGGGAGAGGAGAGCGAGTGGCGGGTCCATCTGCTGAGGAGGAGCCGCGCCGGGCCGGTGGCAGCTGAGGGGGAGCCATCCAGGAACAGGCGTGTTTGCGCTGCCAACCCATTTATTACTGGGGAACATATGGCCAATATTTTGTCCCACGTCATAGAGCAGGAAGCAAAACAAACAAGACCGCGTCGCTGAGGAAAAAGAGAGGGAGGGAGGGAGAGAGAGAGAGAGAGAGGGAGGGAGGGAGGGAGGGGAGGGAGAAGGAAGGAGGGAGGGAGAAGGAAGCTCACCCCCGCCCTCCCCTTCCCTCCACTCCTCTCCTTCAGGCCCCAATCTCTGCTGCTGACTGATTTGAGACAATGTGAGGGCGAGCGGAGGGGAGGACGGAGCCGGGCTTCGATATATATATAAAGCGAGGAGGTTGCAGAAGCAGCAGCCTCCCCACGCACGCACACACACACAGCCACGCACCCACGCAGCCAGGCCTCCCCTGGGACCCCCCCCACACACACACACACACACACACACACACACGCAGCACGCGCGGCTCTCCAAACGACGCAGAGCGGCCCCAGCATCACCAGGTGAGGCTCTTCCTTTCCTTTCATTTCCCTCTCACTCAGGGAAGGGACGGGGAAGTCAAGTTCGGGAGAGGAAGAAGAGGAGGAAGAGGAGGAAGCTCTGGGTTGGGAAAGGTGGGCCCACTCTTTGCCGGAAAGGGAAGGCTCTCTGAAGCTGCAAAGTGGCGTGGGCTGTTCGGGCATCTCTGAGCAGGCATGTAGCCAGGGGGCTAAGGCTTCAGCCCCGGAAATTCTCAGGGTGGTCCGCGAAAAGGCCTTACTGGTACATTATTTAAACTGTTATGTTTATTCATATCATGATCTGATCACCATGCTCATTATATCCCACATCAATAGGGTTATTGGGATAACAATACAACAGGTTTGCTAGGGTAGACCCTCTTCCACCCAGTCTCAGCCCCCCCGAACCAAACCAACGCCCCCCCCCATCAAAATCCTGGCTACGGCCCTGTCTCTGAGGCTCCAAAATCACCCTCTCTTTGGGCGATGCCACCATAAATAGAGCCGAGGACCAAGAAGGAAACTTCCCCACCGGCGGAAACTTGCGTGGGGTCAGCTAGGATGAGCTTCCATTCCTCAGGATGGTTTAGGATTGGAACCCACCCGTGAAAGGAGCGGAGGCGGCCAAAGTGAGGCTCCTGTGGGGGTCCTGCTGCGGGTTGAGGAGCCAAAAACTGAATGGGGATCTTGAGACGGGAAGTGCCCGCTGTGGGGTCTTCACCTGCCCCACGCGCTGCTCCAGAGGGAAGGAGAGAGGGGAGAGGGGCGAAATGACAAACAGACCCACTCGGGTGTCTCATAGCTACCCACAAGTCTCCAAGGAAGCCTTGCTGGCTCTCCTCCCTTCTTGGAGGGGTCCTTTTTTGGAAGGACGGGTCCCACAACTTGGCCCGAAAAGGCTCTGGGAAATCTCTCCCTTTTCCTTGACTGGGGAGGGAGGGGGATCCCGCCTCCAACTTGGGTCTTCTCTGCTTTGACGGAGACCCGAGATCTGCCTCAATCCCTGAAGGAGATTCCCCAAGGAGTCGGCAGAGTTCGCCACAGGATCAGGAGTGGCTCCGAGAAGCCTCTTCGAAGCAGAGTGGGTGCCTTTCACTGGCAAGGGGTTTCGCCTTCCTTCCCCGTGTATTTTTTTATATCTTTCCTGAATTTCAAGGAAACTTCGGGGAGGTGCCTTTCTGTTGCTGGATCTACCCTCCCTTCCATACAGGGCAGTTTGGACCGCGTTATATGTCTACACACGGACCATATAACGCAGTCCCAACCGCATTATGTAGCAGTGGAAAGTCCTCCCTTTCTGGATTGCTGGCTGTATAGCCATGTTCCAGAAGCATGATGTTTCACCCACACCTATGGCAGGCATCCGCAGAGGTTGTGAGGTCTGTTGGAAACTAGGCAAGTGAGATATATATATCTATAGAATAATGTCCAGGGTGGGAGAAACGACTCCTGTCTGTATGAGGCAGGTGTGGGTGTTGCAATTGACCACCTTGATTAGCATTAAATAGCCTTGCAGCTTCAATGTCTTGTTGCTTACTGTCTGGTGGAATCCTTTGTTGGGAGGTGTTAGCTGGCCCTGATTGTTTCCTGTCTGGAATTCCCCTGTTTTTTTAGTGTTGTTTTTTATTTACTCACCTGATTCTAGAGTTTTAAAAATACTAGTAGCCTCTGTTTCTGTTCTGTGTGGTCACTCCTTTTGACAACTTTGATTTCCTTTTAAGGTGACTTATTGAATGTATTGTTGAAGGCTTTCATAACCGGAATCACTGGGTTGCTGTGAATTTTCCGGGCTGTATGGCCATGTTCCAGAAGCATTCTCTCCTGACGTTTCACCTGCATCCTCAGAGGATGCGAGGTCTGTTGGAAACTAGGAAAATGAGGCATATGTGTGTGTGTGTGTGTGGAATGTTATAACTTAGTGTGTGTGTGTATGTATGTGTATGTATGTGTGTGTGTGTGTGTATATATATATATGGAAAATGAGGCATATATATAACAGTGTGTGTGTGTGTGTGTGTATTTATGTGTGTGTGTGTATATATTTATATATGGAAAATGAGGCATATATGTGTGTGTGTGTAATGTTTTAACTTTGTGTGTGTGTATGTGTGTACATATATATGGAAAATGAGGCATATATATAACTTAGTGTGTGTGTGTATGTATGTGTGTGTGTATATATATATTTATATATGGAAAATGAGGCATATGTATATGTGTGTGTGGAATGTTTTAACTTAGTGTGTGTGTGTATAGATAGATAGGTAGATAGATAGATATTATGTCTCATTTTCCATATGTGTGTGTGTCTATATATATATATATATATATATATATATATATATATATCTGTGGAATGTTTTTAACTTAGTACAAGAGATCTCGTGAGATTTTGTTGAATGCTTTTCGGTTTCGAAATCGGAGGCAATTTTGAGTTGCTGCTTGCTTTCCACCATCTACCATACCCCCCCCCCCCGGTTTGTGTGTGTGTGTGTTTATTATACACAATAGATAATACGAACTGAATTCAGAGAACCAAGTGCCTCCAACTCTGGCTGCATGGAGAAGCAGAAATCTCCTTTCTGTCAGATTGCCCTTATCAAAAAACAGGAAGGTAGAAAGGCTTGGTCTTGTCATCAGGGAGAAGAAGAGTTCTGAAGGCAATCTGACCATGTTTAATCTCATTGAGACACGTTTCATCATTAGAGAGAGGCGAACGAATAAAGCCGAAAGATTGGCTGGAGGGAAGGAAGCTTTTAGTTTGCTCATAAAACAGCCATAATAGACTGGAACCGAGAGGAGAGCCCGAGGCCAGGCTTAGCTTGGGTGGGGAATAAATGCGCGGTGCAGCGGAGAGGCCGCTCCGAGGGTCGCAAGGAATCTCTCTGGCCCTGGATGTGGCGCCGAGGAGCCACCTCAAGCCCTCCTTTTGTCGGTTTGGGTTGTTGCAAGAGCAACTGATCCATAGACTTGGTGGTTTGGGTTGTTGCAAGAGACTTGGTGGTTTCTCAAACCATGTTGTGCGGAAATCTCATTAAGGTGGCTTCATCCAACTCCTGACACGTGCCCTCTGGCTTTGGCACAGCCCGTAAATAACCGATGAGCCTGTGTGTTGGGGGGGGGGAGAGAAATAACGTCTATTACAATGCCTGGCCTCTGGAGATTTCCCCCAAAGAAATGCGGGGGAAGCTTGTTATCAAAGGGAGAGCTGGGGAAGAGAAGAATAATTCCTAATCATCTTCACACGAAATGCTTCATTTAGATGTAAGAGAAGATCCTCAGCACCAATTTAGTTAGTCGTTTTCCCCAGTGTGAGAATGACAAGGAGAGGACTGTTTTCTGCAGTAGGGGACCATTTGAAAAGTGGGAGAGCACCCTGAAAGCTCAGGGCATAGGATTGATCCTCGCCCTCCCTGTACCTTCCTATATCCTTTGTTTCTCTTCTTCCAATCAGGCCTATTGAAACCTCAGCATCTTCTGTTTCAGTTCAATCATCTTTGGGTAGCTGTGAGTTTTCCTGGGCTGTGTGGCCATGTCCCAGAAGCATTCTCTCCTGACATTTCCCCATATCTATCGCAGGCATCCTCATAGGTTGTGGGCTCTGTTGGAAATTAGGCAAGTGGCGTTTATATATCTGTGGAATAATGTCCAGGGTGGGAGAAAGAACTCATGTCTGCTTGAGGCAAGTGTGAATGTTGCAATTGGCCACCTTGATCAGCATCGAATGGCCTTGCAGCATCAAAGCTGCCTAGTTTCCAACAGACCCCTCAACCTCTGAGGTTGCCTGCCATAGGTGTGGGCGAAATGTCAGGAGAGAATGCTTCTAAAACTCACAACTACCTAGTGATTCAGGGCCATGAAAGCCTTCGACAACAAATCTTTGGGTACTTTATTGAGTTCAAAAAGAGGTGGCTCTCCTAGATTTTTATTTTCCCTCCAAGAGTTTCAGAATATGCTACCAAAGCTGAATTTACGCTGCTGTATAATGCAATTTGAACCTCATTGTAGTAGACTAGACCTGTATCATGCACCTTCAGCTGAGTTGAGCTATATGGATCTATAGTATACTGACGCTGCTGTATAATGCAATTTGAACCTCATTGTAGTAGACTAGACCTGTATCATGCACCTTCAGCTGAGTTAGGCTATATGGATCTATAGTATACTGACGCTGCTTTATAATGCAATTTGAACCTCAGTGTAGACCTATATCATGCACCTTGAGCTGTATTATATGGATCTATATGGTCCAACTGCATTATGTGGCAGTGTAGATGGAGTCAAAGACAGTTTTGCTCGAACTTTCTCGCTTCAGCACTCTTTTCTTTGTTACCATTGTCATCCTTCCTCTAATAACTTTTGCTCTTCGGAAAATCAGACCATAGCAATGCCCTAGTATTGTCGAAGGCTTTCATGGCCGGAATTACTGGGTAGTTGTGAGTTTTCCGGGTTGTATGGCCATGTCCCAGAAGCATTCTCTCCTGACGTTTCGCCTGCATCTATGGCAGGTATCCCCAGAGGTTGAGCAGGTCTGTTGGGACCTAGGCAGCTTTGATGCTGCAAGGCTATTCAAAGCTAATAATGTTGGCCAATTGCACATTTGCCTCAAGCAGACAGGAGTTCTTTCTCCACCCTGGACATTATTCCACAGATATATAAACCCAATTTGCCTAGTTTCCAACAGACCTCACAACCTCTGAGGATGCCTGCCATTGGTGTGGGTGAAACGTCAGGAGAAAATACTTCTGGAACATAGCCACGCAGCCCGGAAAACTTACAACAACCCAATACTCTTGTGTTAACTAACTAGACCAGGCTACTGTTTTAACTAACTAGTCCAGGTTGCTGTTTTAACATGCTGGAAGGTTTTCTGAGTTGAGGAAGCTACCCCAAGTTTTTGATATAAGAATAAGGGACGGGTACCTAAAAATAGGGATTTTTTTCCACAAAAATTAGGGACATTTCATTAAAAACATGAAAATCAATTGATTTTCAAGTTTTTATGAAGTGTCCCTTTTTTAATGAAAAATTCCCTATTTTTAGGTACCTGTCCCTTATTCATGTGGCAACTCTACCCCAACTCCTGATGGGTGTTCAGATGCCATTCCAGGCCTCTGTTGTGTGGGGGAAGGTTTTCCGCCGTCCTCGCCTTCTCGGAAACTGTTTATTACCAGCCACAAAAAGATGGCACCCTTGGATGGGCAAACTCGCCCTGGCTTTTTAAAACAAAGACTCCCGAGGCTCGTCCTCATTGTTCTTGCGGAGGTGAATCTCTTAGCTGCAATTATCAGAAGTAGATTTGCGGTTTGCATTGTCTTTTGCTATTGATTTCAAGTGTTGGGAGTCTCAAACCTGAGAGAAAACGCACGAACCCCCGAAACCGGGGCTTTTGTGCCTGCTTTCAGCTATTCCTCACGAGGAAAGGTGGGGTGTGTGTTGTGCTTGCGCGAAGGGAATGGAAACAATTTACCTCGCACCTTTGCTCTAATCAAACAATAAACTAATCCACTTGAAGGCTGTTATCTGAGATGGGATGCTGCGGTGGGTGAGAGATCAACTCTCCTATAGACTCAGCAGCCTCTCTCGCTGCTTTCTTTCTTTCTTTCTCCACGCGTGCTCTCCTCACACTCACATAAACAAACACTGGTGGAACACCTTTTTTCCCCTTTCGGCCCAAACAAACACGTACACGAATGAAATGCAGCAACCCACTGCCTGACCATGAATAGAAAAGGCCTTGCGCTTTCTTGTCCAGTTGCAAAAAAATTTTAAAAATCAATTTTTTGACTTGGTTTTTACCACCAAGGCCAAGAAGGGAGCTTGAACTAGTTCTCTGCACCTCTCCCATTCATTCATTCACCCACTCACGCACATACACACTCTCGCCCTACAGAGTGGGACGTTTTATTAGATTAGGAATTAATTTTGCTTGGGGTAAAGCAGCGGTTCTCAACCTGGGGGTCCCGACCTGCAGGGGGGTCCTTGGGCCATTTTCGGGGGGTCCCCCCATGCCCTTCCGAGTTCTGAGTTTTCTATAATTTCTGGGGGGGGGGGTCTTAGCAGTCTGTGGAAATCACAGCTGAATCAGTTGAAGGCAGGCATGTAGGGGGGGGGTAAGGAGGCTTCAGCCCCCGAAATTCTCAGGTGGTCCGCGAAAAGGCCTTACTGGTACATTATTTAAACTGTTATGTTTATTCATATCATGATCTGATCACCATGCTCATTATATCCCACATTAATGGGGTTATTGGGATAACAATACAAAAGGTTTGCTAAGGTAGACCCTCTTCCACCCAGTCTCAGCCCCCCCACCCAACCAAACTCAGCCCTCCCCCCCAATCAAAATCCTGGCTATGGCCCTGGTTGAAGGTACTGCAAATCCCATCATCCATCGTCCATACTCCCCAAACATTGTTTTTGTCAGCCTGGACAGCTTCAAGGCAGGATTAGACAGATTCATGGATACCAAGGGAATCAGTAGCTACTGAAATGGACATCCAAGTGCCACCTCTGTGTTGATGGAGGCAGGCAGGATTTTCCCAGGTACTGGTTGTGGGGGTCGGGAGCAGGTGAGGGTTTGCCCTCCTTTCTGCTAGAGATCCCTGTGTACAACTAGTGGGCCACTGTGTGACACAGAATGCTGGACTAGATGGGCTGAGGCCCGATTCAGCATGGCTCTTCTTATGTTCTTATGTTGTGATCAATCACTATGCTTTAATTATGTTCAATTTGTAACGATGAAAATACATCCTGCATATCAGATATCCCCACTATGCTTCATAAGAGTGGCAAAATAACCTTATGAAGTAGCAACGAAAATATGGTTGGGGGGTCACCACAACATGAGGAACTTTATTTAGGGGGTCATGTCATTAAGAAAGGTGGAGAACCACTAGGGTAAGGCATCACTGGCACAACTTCCACACAGAATGAAACACAACTTTCCTGTTGAAGAGCCTTGCCTTGGGGTCTTTGGACAGGGGGAGGTGGCTGCAGCCTCCAGCCAGCCCTCGCATAGCTATAGCCCAGGCCTGGGCAAACTTCGGCCCTCCAGGCGTTTTGGACTTCAACTCCACACCCTAACAGCCGGTAGGCTGTTAGGAATTGTGGGAGTTGAAGTCCAAAACGCCTGGAGGGCCGAAGTTTGCCCAGGCCTGCTATAGCCTCTCTCTCATGCTAGAAGTCCCCTACTAGCCATTTCCACGAGTGTGGTGCCTGTCTGAGAGGGTCTTTCCCCTTTGCAAACTGCTCTTAAAAGGCCTCCGTTGTGGATTTTACAACATAGTAATCGCAGTGTCCCTACCCGCATTCCAGGCGCCCAATTCTTTTCGGGTTGGCTGGGGCACCTGCACAGATCTGCGAAGAGGCGCCTGCCTGGTGTTTGAGCTACCTGTAAAAGTAAACAGGTAAACACTTCCCGCTCCTAGAGGGCACTTGTGCTGAAGTACAAGCACTTAGGCTGTGTACACGCACCTCTCCTTCTCAGCCTCTTGTCCAATTGTTTAAATAACCCCCTCCATCCTTTAATTCCTGGATTTAGGGCTCCGTAGTAGCCTGAGGGTGGAAGCCTTCCTCAAGTAATGGGCGGGAAAGGCTTCCTTCCTCCTGCCACTTTGGCGGCCGGGTCTCAGCAAACAGCCACCGCGGGAATGTCCGACCTCGGATCGGCTTTAATTGTTGCTGTTTGAAGCTGGGGGTTTAATAAGAGCGCCCTTGTTTGTTGAGATCCACTGTTCCGTGGGATTTTCCTTGGTTTAGCCAACAAGGAGACAATAGTCTGGCCAGATGTTAGCCTTCTTTCTATACAAGAGCAGAGCGGCAGCAAAGAGGTCCCAAGAAGCCAAAGCCCGGGTTCCCAGGGATGGGGCTTTCTGTCGCCATGACCAAGTCCATCAGAGCAAACCTATGAGTGGGGGAGGAATGTGGCTTCAGGACAAGGCTGTAGCCAGGATTTTGATTTGGAGGGGGAGGCTGAGTTTGATTTTTTTTTTTGAGGGGGTGAGTCTGAGTGAGAGAGGGTCTACCCTAGCAAACCTTTTGTATTATTATCCCTATTTATTTATTTATTTTATTTACTTTATTTATATTCCGCTCTTCTCACCCCGAAGGGGACTCAGCAGATTACAGTACACATACTTAGCAGACAATCCCTGCAGTTCAACATATATAGACAACACACACACACACACACACACAGATATATATATATATATATATATGGGATATATTGAGCACAGTGATCAGATCATGATATGAATACACATAACAGTTTAAATAATGTACCAGTAAGGCCTTCTCGTGGACCACCCTGATAATTTGGGGGGGGGGCTCCAGCCCCCCCCCCCCCACATGCCTTCTTCAGGATATTTTATAATTACACTTCGTAAATCAGAAATCTTTATTCCCCATCAACCCCTTTCATCCTATCATCCCGTTGATAATTTGGTTGAGAAGACAATTTGTGGAGCAATCCAGACTATGTTGTTGTAAGTTTTCCGGGCTGTATGGGCATGTTCCAGAAGCATTTTCTCCTGACGTTTCGTCTATATCTATGGCAGGCATCCTCAGAGATTGTGAGGGGACCTCATAACCTCTGAGGATGCCAGCCACAGATGCTTGCAAAACGTCAGGAGAGAATGCTTCTTGAACATGGCCAGACAGCCCGGAAAACTCACAAAAACCCAGTGATTCCGGCTATGAAAGCCTTCGACATTAAATCCAAACTATGAATTGAAGGCCAGAAGTACCAATCAATGTGTCTTAAGTTTGGTGAACTGTATGATGGCCCAAAGGGATGCCGAAAAAACATGGAGACATAGACGTGTAGCCAGGGGGTGCTAGAGGGGCTCAGCCCTCCCCCGAAATTCTCAGGGTGGTCCACGAGAAGGCCTTACTGGTACATTATTTAAACTGTTATGTGTATTCATATCATGATCTGATCACTATGCTCAATATATTCCATATGCATGGGGGCATTGGGATAATGATACAAAAGGTTTGCTAGGGTAGATCCTCTCTCACTCAGACTCACCCCCCTTCCCAAATCAAACTCACCCCCCCAATCAAAATCCTGGCTACGGCCCTGTGGAGGAGACATGCGTTTGGAAGGAGGCCCGGATGCTCACTCTTTGCTGGAGCAAATACGAAGAAGTGGAGTTTTAGTTGTGTCAGGAGAGAAAGCCAGGGACAGTCCTGTTTTGTCCCCTCCACACACACACCCCCCTTTGCAGTTTAGGGAATGCTGTAGGTAAGGCAACCTTGTAGGTGAGCCCTGCGCCTAGGCTGTGGCGAGGTTGGGGGTTGGGGAGAGGCGGTGGCGATGGGGGACGGAATTATGACTTATTGCAGGTCTTTTGTGTACAAAGGAGAATGGCTGGTCACAGTCCAGCTGTGTGGCTCAGTCGGTGTGTGCGCGCTTCTCAATGGCCCATTGTCACCCGCGTCGCAAGGGAGGCTGATTAATGTTCCCTGGGAGCCCTGATTTTTCCCTTAGGAAAATATTTGCTTATCAGGTGGCCGGAGGGAGCGAAGCTGCCCGGGGAGCGGGTGCTCCGTCCCAGGGGGGGCCAGGAGGCCTTTATTGAGACAGATCAACAAGTGAGATGTCTCTCCGGGCCTTCAGGGAAAGCCTTTTGGTCACCCTTGTGTCCAGGCAAGCAGTTCTGTATCTAACAAAAGCAGAGGAGCCCAAAAGGAGCAGCCTTTTCCAAGGCTTCGAGAAGGGCCTATATAGATAAGGATGACACACACATTCCTCCCACCCCCCCCTCCCCAGTACAAGCAGGCATGTAGCCAGGGGGGGGCTAAGGGGGCTTCAGCCCCGAAATTCTCAGGGTGGTCCGCGAAAAGGCCTTACTGGTACATTATTTAAACTGTTATGTTTATTCATATCAAGATTTGATCACCATGCTCATTATATCCCACATTAATGGGGTTATTGGGATAACAATACAAAAGGTTTGCTAGGGTAGACCCTCTTCCACCCAGTCTCAGGCCCCCCCGAACCAAACTCACCCCCCACCCCCGAATCAAAATCCTGGCTACGGCCCTGAGTACAAGCTTAGGAAAAGAGTGCGTGCGGCAGTGTGTGGTTTAGTTGTTGTTTGTGTGTAGCTGCGTGCAGCGCCTGGCGTTTCCTAAAGTCTCGTTCTTGAACTGGGAGTCTTGTCGCCTTGGCTGAGCTCCAAAAGGAGGGAGGTTTCTCTCTCTCTCCGTGTCTCTCATTCTCTTTCTTCCTCACCCCCCATCTTCTCTTCTCCCCTCCCTTCCTCCTCTTTAAAATTTCATTGCAAGGCGGAAAGAACAATGAGTGGTCGCTTCACCTCGCCACTCTCGAAGTAAACGTGTTTATTTACCGACTTGTTTGCTGCATTATCTATCTGTGGTTAATCCTTTCTGCTGGTGGTTTCAGATTCCCCTCCCCATCAATGATTTGGGAGCATTATCTCAAGTTAGCTCGTTTATTTTCAACCCAGCCCGCCCCTCCCTCCTTTTAGAGGCAGGTATATATGATTATCTTTAATAATAGTTCCAAATTCTAACTTATCACAATTCTTAACCCATCCCCTTCCTTGGTAAAGCACTGAGATCCATGTAAAACCTAGTCTGGATCTGGGGAAGGGGGGGGGGGGAGAGGGGCATTTATTTTAGTTTTTTCCCCCCTTTGCTCGAAGAAAGGGAAGAGCCGAGCCAGGGAACATCTACATGAAGGGGTTTTCCTTAATATTGTGGCAAGATTCCGAAATGAATGAAGAGATAGTCCATTGAAAGGCGTTGAATGCCATGACAACTAGGAACAACCTCAGATTTATTCCAAACAGTTAGAACACATTGAAAGAGGGCGTCAATCATGTATTATTTCGCCAGTGAAATAAATGCAAAACCTGGCCTAGGACAAAGGCTTCCAACAGAAGCCGGACATTTGTCTACATTTCGCCCATTGTCCGCAGCTTAGCAATCGGTTTGTATTTGTGTTTGCCCCGGTCCGACCACCCAGGATGCGCTCAGGGACTTGCTTCAGGGGGGAAAGAGGAGGAGGAGGAGGAGGAAGAAGAAGCAGCGAGCAAGCCCCAAGCATTGTCATCCACATCACATACGACATGGGAGGCATGGGGAGGGAGCGGGGAGGGAGGGGGCCAGGCACGCACGCACAGAAATAAACTGATCAACAATCATTAATTGCCTCAGATGGCCACCCCACCTCCAGGCGCACATCCTCCCACTCAAAGCCCCCCCCCCCAAAAGGGGGGACTCCACTTGTCCACCTTTGCAAGTGGCTGTGAGAAAGTCAGACACTTTCAGTGAAGCATTTGGAAATTCTCCGAAAGTGTCAGGAGGCTTTAGAGAGGGAGGGGGGGCGGGGGAGGGAGGGAAGGAAGGAAGGAGACAATCCCGTTCGACCCCCCTTTTAGAAAAGCCTCTCTTCCCAAAGCCGGCTTTGAAGGCCTCAGGAGGAGTCCCTTCCACCCAGCACAGGCTTAGCAGAAATACCGGGGCTCACAGCACCCCCACTTCCCGCAGAAACGGCCTCTCTTCCTCCTCCGCCACACCCAGATTCCCTCGGAGATAAACAATGTGGCCGCAATTCGCCTTCCGCCTCGGGGGCTTTAAAAACGGAGCAAGGGAAGGGGGAGGAAGAGAAAGAAGGGGGGGGGAGGAAAGATCCACCCACCAAGGACCTACCAGGCGTGGATCTCTGGGGACCAAAGCAGCCCCCTCCCTCCACGAGATGGGGGGGAGGTGGGCGAAGCAGAGGGAAGGAGGGAAGGAAGAAAAGAAGGAAGGAAGGAAGGAAGGAAGGAAAGAAGGAAGGAAAAGAAGGAAGGAAAGAAGAAGGAAGGAAGGAAGGAAAGAAAGAAGGAAGGAAGGAAGGAAGAAGGGAAGGAAGGGAAAGAAGGAAGGAAAGAAAGAAGGAAGGAAGGAAGAAAGGAAGAAAGAAAGAAGGAAGGAAGGAAAGAAAGAAAGAAAGAAAGAAAGAAGGAAGGAAGGAAAGAAGGAAAGAAAGAAGGAAAGGAAGGAAAGAAGCTAAGTGGAAAGGAAGGAAAGAAGGAAGGAGGGAAAGAAGGAAGGAGGGAAGGAAGGAGGGAAGGAAGGAAGGGAAGGAAGGAAAGAAGAAAAGAAGGAAAAGGAAAGAAGGAAGAAAAGAAGGAAGGGAAGGAAGAAAGAAGGAAGGAGGGAGGAAGGAAGGAAGGAAGGAAGGAAGGAAGGAAGGAAGGAAGGAAGGAAGGAAGGAAGGAAGGAAGGAAGGAAGGAAGGAAGGAAGGAAGAGCCGGCAAAGGAAAAGGGAAAAAAGTTTGGATGAAGTTAAGATCTCCTATGCTGGGAATTTTCCTGCCTCTGAGGTTTATTGTCTCCCAGGATCTCTGTAGTGCAGTTGAGTAAGGAGAGCATCTTGTTCTGGTGGGAAGGTGCTTTTTAAAAAAGGGCCCCAATTACTTCTCATTTACCCGGCTTTTGTTTTGTTTTTAGGTAATGGTTTTTTAATCCTGTATTGTGGTGGAAGATTGGGGTTTTCTTTTCGAAAATCCAGTTTAAAACACACACTCACATACACAACCCAAACCAAACGCCTCTCTGTGTCCTCCACTCACAGCAGCCTGCCTTCCTTGCTGAGGGGCAGTATCAGTCTCTCCAGAAAGAAAAGAGCTAAATAAATTGGTGGTGTGCAAATATTAGGGGGGGGGGGGAATCGTTCGACTCTATCGAGGAGCTGAATGATCCTCTTTATTGCCCGTTTAGCTGATTTCGGAGCAAACGGGAATCAATTACTTGCTGTTTAATTTCTAGCACTCATCCTTAAGCCTCAACCAAAATATTGACCTAGGAGGTTTACATAAGTTGGGCTCTTGCCATCCCCACAACATCTTGTTTAGGTGACAACCGGTAATTAGAAGAGCCCTCTCTCCTCCTAAAGGTGCCGAGTTGAGCTCGAAACACGGCCGAATCGTCCATTTGCCTGCAAAATAGACAATTTTCTTCCTGCAAAGGAAGAGAGGTTTGAGGAGGAAATGAATGCAAAATCGGGCTGGATCTCGGGGTGGGGGGAGAGAAGGGGGGAGGGGGAGAGGGGGTGGTATCCCGGCAGCAATTTGTTAAAACGGTACTTTCAAGTATGTGGAATATCGGGCTACTTGGAGCCCTTTGTATGTAAATACCGTGCAGAAAAGGCCCTCCCCATCTTGGTAATTAATTGACACGTTATACCTCTCATCATGTGCTACAGCACCAATAGTGGAGGCTCGCACCCCCAACCCCGCAATTTCACATCTGCAAACACTGTCTTCATCCACTTGACTCCCAAGACCCGCCCACACGTGGCCAACCTTTTGCGTTTTAATGTATTTCTCTCTCCTTCCCTCCCTCCCTCCCCCAAACACCCCCACCCCTCCCTCCCTGCTTCCTCTCGGCAGGTTCATGTGCGGAGACCAACCTTATATGGACTGCCCGTCTCGGCAATGGCTTGTTTTTTTCAAGGAGGCACCATCGGCGCGCTGGGCTTGAAGCAGACCCTCAAGTAAACCCAAGTTGGCATTTTTCCTGGAGTTACAAAGTCCCAGCCGGTCGACACAGCCGCCACCGCCGCCGCCCCCTCCGATACGACCCAAGCCCCAAACAACGGGCATTATAAGCCGAGAGACTGACGCTGACTTGCCCTCTCTCCGAACCCCCCCCCCCAACCACCACCTACCGACCCACACCCACTGCAACCCCCCTCGTCTCCCTCTCCTCTCCTTTCCTTCCTTCCTCTTTCTTTCTTCTCCCCCCTCCCTTCCCCCCCCTCCCCGGTGCATGTTTGGCGAACCCAAAAGGATTGGCAAACTGCTCCTTCAAAGTTTCCTGCCTCCCAAATTGGCCGGAATATGTCTCTGACCAACACAAAGACCGGCTTCTCTGTGAAGGACATCTTGGACTTGCCTGACACCAATGACGAAGACGGGTCCATCGCGGAAGGCGGGGACGAGGAGACGGAAGGCTCGGAGCCCCCCAAGAAAGCCGGCAGTGGCGGAGGAGGAGGCGGAGGGGGCGTTTTGGGGGCGACCGCCCTGCAGGACGCGGTGCAAGGGCTGCCCCTGAAGAGCCCCTTCTACGACAGCGCAGACAACCCCTACACGCGCTGGCTGGCCACCACCGAGAGCATCCAGTACTCCTGTGAGTAGTAGTAGGCTACAGTATTAGTAGTAGTAGGATTAGGAGTAGGCCCCCAGCCCCACACACGCCCGCCTTTTGCCTTGTGCGCGCGGCTTTCCCTGCTTGAGTTTAGGGATCCCTTGAAGACAACCGAGGTGTTTGTGTGTGCCTATTACCCAGGTCAGGGTAAAGCATGGCTTTGGATCCTTTTTATTGGGGTGCTTCGTTTCCAAATCTTCTCCCCCCCGCTTATTATATTGCTGGAGAATAGAGGGAGCTAACCTCGGAAGGTTTCGAAGCCAAGCACCCCCGTTTCCCTTCCCCCGTGGGTGGCTTTCCCCCCTTCCCTCGGCTCCCTTCCTCCTGCTTCCCTCGCCTAACAGAGCGTGCTTTGTGGGGAAGTGTTGGATGGCCTCGGTTTCGGCGTTTGTCAACCGTCCCATTGGCTGGGCCGGATCAAAGAATGGCTTGTTAAAGGATCCCTTGAAAACCCGTCCACGTAGCACAGGAAGAAGAAATCCGTTGTGTTCGTTTGTTTTCCAGGGAAGCGTCCTAACTCTAGACCCTGTCCAAGCGGGAGAGAAGAGAGGGCCACAATCCACAGCAGGGAAGTTCTCCCTCGCGGCCCCCCAGTTCAATGCCCACGTTCACCCGAGACTGCCTTCTCTAGCCCCGATATTTCTCTTCCCACCCCCCTAAAAACATGTTAACATAGGTATTCTCCCGCATTACCTCTTTAAATCCGCTTCTGTTTTTGTACGTAATTTCCCGCATATTGAGCAGAATGAGGGGGGAAAGGAAAGGGCCTGAGGCTGTTGGGAATTGTGGGACTTGAAGTCCAAAACACCTGTCGAAGTTGGCCCATGCTTGCATGATTATACGGTCCATATTGACAATATAATACAGCTCAAACGCTACACTGTCAAATATTGTCGCATTCTATGGTGAGTGGGAACCATCCTTCTTTGGACTGCATTATATGGTTCTGCACTGACCATATCATGCAGCTCAAACGGCATCGTGTTGTCCAAAGCTTTCATGGCCATGGCCGGCATCACTGGGTTGTTGTGAGTTTTCCGGGCAGTATGGCCCTGTTCCAGAAGCATTCTCTCCTGATGTTTTGCCCACATCTATGGCAGAGGTTGTGAGGTCTGTTGGAAACTAGGGAAATTGGGTTTATCTATCTGTGGAAGGTCCAGGGTCGGGGAAAGAACGCTTGCCCGTTGGAGGCAAGTTTGAATATTGCAATTAATCCCCTTGTTTGGTTTTGGAAAAGCCTTGCAGCTTCAAGGCCTGGCTGATTCAAACGGCAGTGTAGAACCAGCCACAGGAAATTGCAATAATGGGCTGTAATTTTCGCAAAGGAAAGGAAAGGAAAAGGAGACAATAAAATACAGCATTGGATTAAATTCTATGCCAATGTGGACTCCTGTAATGCAGTTCTATGGCAGTGTATATGGGCCCGGGTCTACATTTCCTTTCTCCTGATTCGAGCCCTTCCTTCTCTGGAAAAGGAGGCCATAAAATACAGCATTGGATTGTTGCAATTAATTCCTTTGATTAGCATTGAAAAGCTTTGCAGCTTCAAGGCCTGGCTGATTCAACGGGCATGATGTGGCAGTATAGAACCAGTAACAGGAAATAGCAAACCCATAATTTTCCCAAACGAAAGAGAAGGAAAAGGAGGCCATAAAATACAGCATTGGATTGAATTATATGCCAATGTGGATTCCTATGGCACAATTCCAGTAGATCATTTGATTAATTTGATGCAGTTCTATGGCGGTGTAGGTGGGCCTGGGTCTGGCCCGGGCGAGGGGCTTGCCATGGGTTGGCTTTCCTTTCTCCTGACCCGCTCCATTCCTTCTCTGGAAAAGGAGGCCAGAAAATACAGCATTGAATTGAATTATATGCCAATGTGGACTCCTAAAATGCAGTTCTATGGCAGTGTATGTGGGCCTGGGTCTACATACCATGGGCTGGCTTTCCTTTTACTCCTGACCCGCTCCCTTCCTTCTCTGGAAAAGGAGGCCAGAAAATATAGCATTGGATTGAATTATATGCCAATGTGGACACATGCAATGCAGTTCTATGGCAGTGTATTGTGGGCCTGGGTCTGGCCCGGGCGAGGGGCTTGCCATGGGTTGGCTTTCCTTTCTCCTGACCCGCTCCCCTCCTTCTCTGGAAAAGGAGGCCACAAAACACAGCATTGGATTGAATTATATGCCAACGTGGACTCAAGCAATGCAGTTCTATGGCAGTGTGGGTGGGCCTGGGTCTAGCCCGGGCGAGGGGCTCGCTGTGGGCTGGCTTTCCTTTCTCCTGACCCGCTCCCTTCCTTCTCTGGGAAAAGAGGCCAGAAAGTACAGCATTGGATTGAATTATATGCCAATGTGGACTCATGCAATGCAGTTCTATTGCGGTGTAGGTGGGCCTGGGTCCGGCCCGGGCGAGGGGCTCGACATGGGCTGGCTTTGCTTTCTCCTGACGCGCTCCTTTCCTTCTCTGTGGCCCCTTTTGCCCCCCCCCCCCTCCGCAGTGCACGGCTTGGCCTCCAGCAACTCTCAGCCGGACTCTGCGTCCAAGTCACCGGAGCCCTCAGCGGACGAGTCCCCGGACAACGAGAAGGAGGCCTCGGGCCACGTCGGGGGCGGCGGCGGCGGCGGCGACTCGGGCAAGAAGCGCAAGCGGCGGGTGCTCTTCTCCAAGGCGCAGACTTACGAGCTGGAGCGCCGCTTCCGGCAGCAGCGCTACCTCTCGGCTCCGGAGCGGGAGCACCTGGCCAGCCTGATCCGGCTGACGCCCACGCAGGTCAAGATCTGGTTCCAGAACCACCGCTACAAGATGAAGCGGGCCCGGGCCGAGAAAGGTATGGAAGTGACTCCTCTCCCCTCCCCGCGCCGCGTGGCCGTGCCCGTCCTGGTCCGGGACGGCAAGCCCTGCCACGCGCTCAAGGCCCAGGACTTGGCCGCCGCCGCCGCCGCCGCCTCCTTCCCGGCCGGCCTCTCCTTCTCCGCCTACGGCGCCCAGTCGCTCCAGCACCACATGCAGTACAGCGCCCAGTACGGCTCCGGCGCCCCGCAGTACCCTTCCGCCCACCACTTGGTACAGGCCCAGCAGTGGACTTGGTGAAGGAGGAAGGAAGGAAGGAAGGAAGGCGGGATGGATGGCGGGACGGGGCGCCCAGAGACTGGTTGACAATGGCTGGGCCCCGCCGCCGAGCCCAGGAAGGAGCAGAGGGTCCCGTGCCGGGGATTGTTGGGGGGCGGGCTTGGACAGACTCGGGTCCGGGAGGGGAAGGCGTCGCCTGGGAGGGGGCTCCTTCTTTTAGGGGTGGAGGGTCCGTTTTCATTCTTTTGTGCACCATGTTTACAAGGGGAGTTGGGGGGTGGGTGGGAGGGGGAATCGCGCCCTTGCGAGGGGCCCTGACTTACCTACGAGTACAAATTTTAAATAAGAAGACATAAGAATAAAAAAGAATCCAAAACTCAAGCTCTTGTGATTTTTGCCGGGTGTTTATGAAGATACCTAACGAGATGTTGTTGTTGTTGTTGTTGTTAATGCGGAAGACTGAGCTTTAATGTCATTAGATGTTTATTTACGTCCAAATCTAATATTTCGACGTCTGTTACCATTACTTTTGTTTATTTTTCTATATTAATGTATGCGTAAATAGATGTCCTTCCAAGGCGAACTTTATACTTTTTTGTTTGTTTCTGTTTTATTCCACATTTATACCACATTAGAGAATAAATCCACTTTAAACCCGGTTCCTGCCTCCTGCAGAATCCTGGGGGTTTGTAGTTCGGGAAGGAACCTTTAACAGCCTCACTAAACTACAACCCCCAGAATTTTGCAGGAGGCAGAAAATCCGGATTAAAAGTGGCTTCATTCCCTAGTGTGATGGATAGTCATTTCGTGATGCTCTCCATTGAGATATGCAGGTCGAGGGGAAGAGGGATTTTAGGGATATGTATTGTCGTGTTGTCGAAGGCTTTCATGGCCTTCTGGGTTGCTGTGAGTTTTTCGGGCTGTATGGCCATGTTCTGGAAGCATTCTCTCCTGACGTTTCGCCCGCATCTATGGCAGGCATCCTCAGAGGTTGTGGTGTTTGTTGGCTCACAAAATATACCTCACAACCTCGGAGGATGCCTGCCATAGATATGGTCCGAAATGGGTTGTTGTAGGTTTTTCGGGCTATATGGCCATGTTCTAGAATGAGGATCAAGAGAAAATGCTTCTAGAACATGGCAAAACTCACAGAAACTCACCGATTTTAGGAATAGTTTGATTTCTTTTTAAAAGCGGGTAGTATATGTATATGTGTGTGTGTATCTATAATGCGTGAAACTGCGATTGTATTGTTTGAAACCCCACACTTAACACAACGGTAAAGATGTCGCCCTGCCTTCTCCTTTTCGGAAGGCGTCTGTTTGTGTTTGAACGGACAATACTTGAGCCTGCTAGGATTCGAAGGAAGGAAGGAAGGAAGGAAGGAAGGAAGGAAGGAAGGAAGGAAGGAAGGAAGGAAGGAAGGAAGGAAGGAAGGAAGGAAGGAAGGAAGGAGTCTGAGTCCCTTTTGGATACAGAGGGGAGGAGACAGGGTGTCGGCTTCTGGGCCAGAAGTCAGGGGCCTCGGTCCAGAGCCATCAACCAGCCTTTCCCTTCTTCTTTCTCCCCACTGCATTTGCCCGCGGCCTTTCTACTTTCTCCCTGCTCAAGTTGATCTACTTGAGATAAGAATTACAAAGTGGCAAACGCATCTTCTATTTTTTCCCCGCCTTTCTCTCCTTCCTTAAATGTGGGAGAGCCCCTTCTAATGGGGTCCCAAAGCCTTCTCTTTCATGGCCACCACTTACTCAACCCTGGCGGCCGAGCTTTGGGCCGGCCTCCCCTCTCTCTTCTTTCCTCACTTCCAAGGCCCGGGACCCTTGGAAAGGCCTGCTTAGTTGGAGGCCGCCATCGGAGGCAGCTTGCCTGGAAGTGGGGGCCCCTCTGCTGCGCCTCGAGGCCGGGCTCACTAGGAGGCAGCCGGCGGACTGGGTTCGGGAGATGGCCGGAGGGATTTGGGCAGCTCCAAGGCCCTATGCGGGGTCGTGAGTTGAGGGGAGGACGTGTGAACCTCCAGCCGGCGGTGTTCAACCGTCCCCACTTGATCCTCCCCCGGCCCACGCCGCAGGCCTAGAAGCCGTCACCCTCCCGAGAGAAAAACCCACAGCTTCAAGGAGCAAACACTAGCCACAGGCATGTAGACAGGGGGGGGGGCTAAGGGGGCTTCAGCCCCCCTCGAAATTCTCAGGGTGGTCCGTGAAAAGGCCTTACTGGTACATTATTTAAACTGTTATGTTTCTTCATATCATGATCTGATCACCATGCTCATTATATCCCACATTAATGGGGTTATTGGAATAACAATACAAAAGGTTTGCTAGGGTAGACCCTCTTCCACCCAGTCTCAGCCCCCCCCGAACCAAACTCACCCCCCCCATCAAAATCCTGGCTACGGCCCTGACTAGCCAGCTCAACTTCAAAAGTAATATTTATTAAGAGGGCGATAGTATTGTTAAGGGGGGGTCTTTCCCACTCGGAACCAGCAGCAATTCAAGTGGGGGGGAGGTGTTGTCTCCGTAGCTCATAGGCGGCCAAAGTCAGGGAGGTTTGAGGCCTGAGAGTCTTCGAGACCCCGAGAAGTGAAGGGTCCCTCTCTCCCTAGTGCGTTTTCTATGGAGGCTTTCCAGGCCCTTCCTTTTCTGGGGCCCAGCTCCTCCCCAGGCTGGTCAGGAGGCGTCCAGGTCTAGGGCCACCCCACCCTCCCCCTTTCCTCTCCCCCCCACCGAGGCGCCTTCCCCTGAGTCTATCAAGGCGGCGGAGTCTTGTGTGGCCCTGGCCCCCCGTGGCCTCCCATTTCACACGCCGCCGGGGGCGCCGAGGGAGTTTGGGGGAGTCTATCTTTGCACAATATACAGTACCCATCACAAAACGGCACAATGGAGGAGGCTGGGAGTTGAGGATGTTAGAGGCGTGCATATTAAGTCGGGGGCAGAAAAGAAAGCGCCACAGAAGGGAGAGGGAGGGAGGGGAGGGAAGCAGGGAGGGGGAGAGAGGGGCTCCTTTGGTCCTCCTCCTTCTTCTGGGCCTTCTTTCGGGGCAATTCATCACCCGGCGTGTCTGTGGAAGGAGCGGGCGGCGCATCCCTGAGCCGCCCTGTCCTCGTCGGGGGAAGTACCTCGGTGTTTTTGTTCCGCCTGTCAGTTGGTGCCTTTGTGCGCCACGTTGTCCGTGCCGTCTTCCATATGGACAGCTGGGCCCGGAGAGGGCAGAGAGAGAGACCTTCACAAAACCCAAATTGTGTCCGCCTTTCAAAACCGGTATTGTTGTCTGTGAAAGGAAGACGAATTAAAAATTCGTGCTATATCTATTCTGGAAGAGAGAGAGAGAGAGAGAGAGAGAGAGAGAGAGAGAGAGAGAGAGAGAGAGAAGCTGAGGTTGGAGATATATGGCCTTCAAAAGAGAGAGACAACATATATATATAGATATATATATATATATATATATGAGAGAGAAGGAAGCTGAGGTTGGAGGGATATATATATATATATATATATATATATATATATGTTCTCTCTCTCTCTTTGAAGGCCATATATCTCCAACCTCAGCTTCTCTCTCTCTCTCTCTCTCTCTCTTCCAGAGAATATATATATATATATATATATATATATATATATGAGAGAGAAGAAGGAAGCTGAGGTTGGAGGGATATATATATATATATATATATATATATATATGTTCTCTGGAAGAGAGAGAGAGAGAGAGAGAAGCTGAGGTTGGAGATATATGGACTTCAAAGAGAGAGAGAGAGACCACATATATATATATATATATATATATATATATATATATATATATATATATATGAGAGAAGGAAGCTGAGGTTGGAGGGATATATATATATATATATATATATATGTTCTCTCTCTCTTTTTGAAGGCCATATATCTCCAACCTCAGCTTCTCTCTCTCTCTCTCTCTCTCTCTCTTCCAGAGAATATATATATATATATATATATATATATATATATATATATGAGAGAGAGAGAGAAGCTGAGGTTGGAGGGATATATATATATATATGTTCTCTGGAAGAGAGAGAGAGAGAGAGAAGCTGAGGTTGGAGATATATGGCCTTCAAAGAGAGAGAGAGAACATATATATATATATATATATCCCTCCAATATATACGAATATATGAGAGAGAGAGAGAAGGAAGCTGAGGTTGGAGGGATATATATATATATATTTATATGTTCTCTCTTTTTGAAGGCCAACAGAACCTCTTTTGACTGAGAAACGTGTCTGCGGTTTCACACGAGATGACACGGGAGTCTTCAAAAGCTAGGGTTGATCCCCTCGTCCCATCATCACTGTCTGTTCCATTTTTTCTGGCTCTGGACACCTTGAGAAAGAGAGCAAAGTCGTGTTAGGCGGGTCTGGATCAGGCACTTGAGGCAGAGACTGTCAAGGCCAGGCTTGGGCAAACTTCGGCCCTCCCGGTGTTTTGGACTCCCAACTCCCACAATTCCTAACAGCCGGGAATTGTGGGAGTTGAAGTCCAAAACACCTGGAGGGCCGAAGTTTGCCCAGGCCTGGTCAAGAGACATCCAGAGCCGTCCCAAAGGACTGCAGGAAGTTCTGTAGGGCTCTCTCTCTTCTTCAAAGGTGGATCCCGACCCCAAATGGGGTCCCCTTCGCTCAGAGTTGGGGGGGGGGTCATAAAATTTGGCCACAGGAAAAGGCTTCTGAACGTCACTCACTTGACACTAGCCCCGTAGATAGCAAGGCTATGCAGTGTTTACAGTGGACTCTGCAGAAAATGCTTCAGCTGTACTTCACATAAAAGGCAAACCCAGTGACGTGGGATCAGTAAATGTTCGCTTTATATTACACATCTGGGGGGGGGGGGTCACCTAAAAACTTCTGAGATCAAAGGGGTTCAGGAGTGGGGAAGTTGAAGAAGCACTGCTCTAGGGAAGATGTATAAATCGGAATCTTTCCAAATTATCACTACATCTTTGTTATGGGTTGTTGTAGTTTTTTCGGGCTGCATGGCTATGTTCTAGAAGCATTCTCTCCTGACGTTTTGCCTGCATCTATGGCAGGCATCCTCAGAGGTTGTGAGTTCTCACAACCTCTGAGGATGCATGCCATAGACGCAGGCAAAACGTCAGGAGAGAATGCTTCTAAAACATGGCCATACATCTTTGTTATTTTCAGGGAGATTTCCAATATATAGGTATAATGAGTACCGTAGCCAAGATTTTGATTTGGGGGGGGGGGGGCTGAGTTTGATTTGGGGGCTGAGTCTGAGTGAGAGAGGGTCTACCCTAGCACACCTTTTGTATCGTTATCCCAATACCCCCATGAGTATGGGATATATTGAGCATGGTGATCAGATCATGATATGAATACTCATAACAGTTTAAATACTGTACCAGTAAGGCCTTCTCGTGGACCACCCTGAGAATTTCAGGGGTGAGACCTCAACCCCCCTACAACCCTGGGTATAACCAAACCACTACTAATAACAAACCAGCATTTGCAAAGCTAGAGAAACAGGCTGTTTTTCCCTTTTGTATGAAGTACAGCCGAAGCATTTTCTGCAGAGTAAACACTGCATGTTGTCAGTAATATATGTGTGTAAATATCTAGGTGGCAGTTCAAAAACTCCCAAAGGTCAAGGTCTATTTCCCCTGAACTCCATCTGCGTTCATATTTGGGCATATTGAGTATTCATGCCAAGTTTGGTCCTGATCCAACATTGTTTGAGTCCACAGTGCTCTCTGGATATAGGCGAACTACAACTCCAAAACTCAAGGTCAATGCCCACCAAACTCTTATAGCATTTTCTCTTGGTTATGGGAGTTCTGTGTGGGAAGTTTGTGTCTTTCTGCCATTCCTGCCAGGATATCTATGTTGAGTTCATTGAAACAGGCCCAGGTTTCACACTGAGTGTATAAATACATTTTAAAAAACATATTAACTATATGTATTACTGTGTTAGAGTGTCATTTTGGTTGGTGGTGTGCCCCGGGATTTTGCAAATGTAAAAAGTGTTGGGAAACACTGACCTAAGCCAGTCAACATCTTAGGCTAGATCTACACTGATGTCAGTCCCAGGATTTGATCCTAGATTGTCTGCTTTGAACTGGATTATATGAGTCTACACTACCAGATAATCTGGGATAAGATCCTAGGATATAGGACCGTGTGGATCCAGGGGTAGCGAGAATCCAGAAGCAGTCCAAGTGGTGGTGGTGAGGAGGAAGGCATGCTGAAGTGTGCAGGCAGGTTTGTGTCCAAACGCATATGTTTGGACCCTTCTGTGGCTTTGGCTGAATGCTCTTCTTTCCCTTTTTGGGAGGCTCGGTTCCTTTGGGAAGCGAAACAGGGTCCTGTCTCCCCGCCCTTTGCCCTTTCCTTCCTTCCTCGCCTTCTCTTCTCCTTGAAGCAGCCTTCCTTTCCCAAAGTGTTTAGCCAGAAGGAATAATGAGTGGCTTGACTCTCCCCTTCCTCAACCAGGCCTTTCAGCTCAGCTTTCATTACCTATTGACTGTTGGGCTTAGCTTAGACCTGGTGTGAGGGTGTGTTTGGGGGGGAAAAATACACAAACCAGGGTCTTCTCAAGAGCTCTGGTCAATGGAAAGCTAATCCAATATTTACCAAGTATATAAGGACCATCCTGGGTTGTATTGGTGGAGGTCCACTCACCAATGCTGGAAGAGGAGTAAGGGGATCCTCTCCTCTCCACTCCCCTCCCCACGACCCCCTTCTCCCCCATGGCTCTCCCCCAGAGCATCCAGTTGGAGCGATGGGGGAAGCCGATACTCCTGAAGTGCTGCTGTGTACTAGATATTGTATTGAGCAATATTTCAGGAAATATGTACTTGTGGCGTCCTGAGAGCGACACTCTTGCGCCGTCGATAAATCAACCCGCTTTATCCCAACATCGGCAAATAAACTCTGCCTGATCTCTCCCCATCAAAAGGAAACAATTTAGTTTTATTGCTTCGTTTCCCCCTCCCTCTTTCTCTCCCCCACTCCCCACCCCTCGCCCTTCCTCTTGGAAGCCTGCTTCGATTATCAGCCAGGGTTATTAATAAAGCTCGCGAGGCGAAGAGCCTTAATCGCTTGCAATAATCGGGAGCGGAGGGAGGAAGGCGAGGGGGAAGCCGGCGCCAGTGGCAACCACACGCCACCAGGGGGCGCCAGAGCACTTCCTTTCTACCTGGCGGCTCTTCTTCATCCCAGCACCCAACTCAGGGTGCAGCTATCTCTTCTTCATCCCAGCACCCAACTCAGGGTGCAGCTATCTCTTTCTTCATCCCAGCACCCAACTCAGGGTGCAGCTATCTCTTCTTCATCCCAGCACCCAACTCAGGGTGCAGCTATCTCTTCTTCATCCCAGCACCCAACTCAGGGTGCAGCTATCTCTTCTTCATCCCAGCACCCAAGCACCCAACTCAGGGTGCAGCTATCTCTTCTTCATCCCAGCACCCAACTCAGGGTGCAGCTATCTCTTCTTCATCCCAGCACCCAACTCAGGGTGCAGCTATCTCTTCTCTTCTTCATCCCAGCACCCAACTCAGGGTGCAGCTATCTCTTCTTCATCCCAGCACCCAACTCAGGGTGCAGCTATCTCTTCTTCATCCCAGCACCCAACTCAGGGTGCAGCTATCTCTTCTTCATCCCAGCACCCAACTCAGGGTGCAGCTATCTCTTCTTCATCCCAGCACCCAACTCAGGGTGCAGCTATCTCTTCTTCATCCCAGCACCCAACTCAGGGTGCAGCTATCTCTTCTTTCATCCCAGCACCCAACTCAGGGTGCAGCTATCTCTTCTTCATCCCAGCACCCAACTCAGGGTGCAGCTATCTCTTCTTCATCCCAGCACCCAACTCAGGGTGCAGCTATCTCTTCTTCATCCCAGCACCCAACTCAGGGTGCAGCTATCTCTTCTTCATCCCAGCACCCAACTCAGGGTGCAGCTATCTCTTCTTCATCCCAGCACCCAACTCAGGGTGCAGCTATCTCTTCTTCATCCCAGCACCCAACTCAGGGTGCAGCTCTCTCTTCTTCATCCCAGCACCCAACTCAGGGTTATCTCTTCTTCATCCCAGCACCCAACTCAGGGTGCAGCTATCTCTTCTTCATCCCAGCACCCAACTCAGGGTGCAGCTATCTCTTCTTCATCCCAGCACCCAACTCAGGGTGCAGCTATCTCTTCTTCATCCCAGCACCCAACTCAGGGTGCAGCTATCTCTTCTTCATCGCAGCACCCAACTCAGGGTGCAGCTATCTCTTCTTCATCCCAGCACCCATCCCAGCACTCAGGGTGCAGCTATCTCTTCTTCATCCCACCCAACTCAGGGTGCAGCTACTCAGGGGGTGCAGCTATCTCTTCTTCATCCCAGCACCCAACTCAGGGTGCAGCTATCTCTTCTTCATCCCAGCACCCAACTCAGGGTGCAGCTATCTCTTCTTCATCCCAGCACCCAACTCAGGGTGCAGCTATCTCTTCTTCATCCCAGCACCCAACTCAGGGTGCAGCTATCTCTTCTTCATCCCAGCACCCAACTCAGGGTGCAGCTATCTCTTCTTCATCCCAGCACCCAACTCAGGGTGCAGCTATCTCTTCTTCATCCCAGCACCCAACTCAGGGTGCAGCTATCTCTTCTTCATCCCAGCACCCAACTCAGGGTGCAGCTATCTCTTCTTCATCCCAGCACCCAACTCAGGGTGCAGCTATCTCTTCTTCATCCCAGCACCCAACTCAGGGTGCAGCTATCTCTTCTTCATCCCAGCACCCAGCTACTCAGGGGGCAGCTGCAGCTATCTCTTCTTCATCCCAGCACCCAACTCAGGGTGCAGCTATCTCTTCTTCATCCCAGCACCCAACTCAGGGTGCAGCTATCTCTTCTTCATCCCAGCACCCAACTCAGGGTGCAGCTATCTCTTCTTCATCCCAGCACCCAACTCAGGGTGCAGCTATCTCTTCTTCATCCCAGCACCCAACTCAGGGTGTGCAGCTATCTCTTCGTCATCCCAGCACCCAACTCAGGGTGCAGCTATCTCTTCTTCATCCCAGCACCCAACTCAGGGTGCAGCTATCTCTTCTTCATCCCAGCACCCAACTCAGGGTGCAGCTATCTCTTCTTCATCCCAGCACCCAACTCAGGGGGGCAGCTATCTCTTCTTCATCCCAGCACCCAACTCAGGGTGCAGCTATCTCTTCTTCATCCCAGCACCCAACTCAGGGTGCAGCTATCTCTTCTTCATCCCAGCACCCAACTCAGGGTGCAGCTATCTCTTCTTCATCCCAGCACCCAACTCAGGGTGCAGCTATCTCTTCTTCATCCCAGCACCCAACTCAGGGTGCAGCTATCTCTTCTTCATCCCAGCACCCAACTCAGGGTGCAGCTATCTCTTCTTCATCCCAGCACCCAACTCAGGGTGCAGCTATCTCTTCTTCATCCCAGCACCCAACTCAGGGTGCAGCTATCTCTTCTTCATCCCAGCACCCAACTCAGGGTGCAGCTATCTCTTCTTCATCCCAGCACCCAACTCAGGGTGCAGCTATCTCTTCTTCATCCCAGCACCCAACTCAGGGTGCAGCTATCTCTTCTTCATCATCCCAGCACCCATCCCACACCCAACTCTGGGTGCAGCTATCTCTTCTTCATCCCAGCACCCAACTCAGGGTGCAGCTATCTCTTCTTCATCCCAGCACCCAACTCAGGGTGCAGCTATCTCTTCTTCATCCCAGCACCCAACTCAGGGTGCAGCTATCTCTTCTTCATCCCAGCACCCAACTCAGGGTGCAGCTATCTCTTCTTCATCCCAGCACCCAACTCAGGGTGCAGCTATCTCTTCTTCATCCCAACTCAGGGTGCAGCCCTTCTTCATCCCAGCACCCAACTCAGGGGGCAGCTATCTCTTCTTCATCCCAGCACCCAACTCAGGGGTGCAGCTATCTCTTCTTCATCCCAGCACCCAACTCAGGGTGCAGCTATCTCTTCTTCATCCCAGCACCCAACTCAGGGGGCAGCTATCTCTTCTTCATCCCAGCACCCAACTCAGGGTGGCAGCTATCTCTTCTTCATCCCAGCACCCAACTCAGGGTGCAGCTATCTCTTCTTCATCCCAGCACCCAACTCAGGGTGCAGCTATCTCTTCTTCATCCCAGCACCCAACTCAGGGTGCAGCTATCTCTTCTTCATCCCAGCACCCAACTCAGGGGCAGCTATCTCTTCTTCATCCCAGCACCCAACTCAGGGTGCAGCTATCTCTTCTTCATCCCAGCACCCAACTCAGGGTGCAGCTATCTCTTCTTCATCCCAGCACCCAACTCAGGGGGCAGCTATCTCTTCTTCATCCCAGCACCCAACTCAGGGTGCAGCTATCTCTTCTTCATCCCAGCACCCAACTCAGGGTGCAGCTATCTCTTCTTCATCCCAGCACCCAACTCAGGGTGCAGCTATCTCTTCTTCATCCCAGCACCCAACTCAGGGTGCAGCTATCTCTTCTTCATCCCAGCACCCAACTCAGGGTGCAGCTATCTCTTCTTCATCCCAGCACCCAACTCAGGGTGCAGCTATCTCTTCTTCATCCCAGCACCCAACTCAGGGTGCAGCTATCTCTTCTTCATCCCAGCACCCAACTCAGGGTGCAGCTATCTCTAGGGTTGCCATTTTTTTTGAATTGATTTTTATTCACAGATAAGACAAAGACAATAAGACAAACATCATCATACAAAACATACAGTCCCAATAAGGGCACACATTCCTAATAACCTAAAAAACCCACCTATCACCTCCCTCACCCACCCTCCTCACCAACACTCCCCCCACACACACAGTAAGTTTCTATTTCTAACTTCCTTGTCAGTTAGTCGTAGCTCTGTTATTTGTTCATTTAATATGAGAGAAGAAGACTATGTCACCTTTTCTACCAAATCTGCCTTTTTGGTCCCTTAATTTCGTACCTGTGTAAGCTCTTTTCTCATATATAATTACAGTTAATTCTTTTAAGAAAATCGGTGAATTTACTCCAGTTAGTTCTATTTATGTGTGATCTATTTTGTGCAATCCTCTGCGTTAGCAAATCCATATTCATAATATCATATATTTTTTTCAGCCAGTCCTGGGTTGACGGAGGTTCTTTTTGCTTCCACACCCTAGCCAGATTTATCCTTGCCGCCAATGCAAGATAGAAGAAAATTTTATCATTATTCTTGTCTATCTCAAAATCAAAAATTCCCAATAAAAAGTATTCTGGCTTGAAATCAAATTTTTTTGTAGAATATCTTTTGTTTTCTTAAAGACCTCCCACCAGGCATGTAGCCAGGGGGGGCTAAGGGGGCTTCAGCCCCCCCCCCCCGAAATTCTCAGGGTGCTCCGCGAAAAGGCCTTACTGGTACATTATTTAAACTGTTATGTTTATTCATATCATGATCTGATCACCATGTTCATTATATCCCACATTAATGGGGTTATTGGGATAACAATACAAAAGATTTGCTAGGGTAGACCCTCTTCCACCCAGTCTCAGCCCCCCGAACCAAACTCAGCCCCCTCCGAAACAAAATCCTGGCTACGGCCCTGCCTCCCACCAATATTTTTTAACTACCTTGCATTCCCACCATACATGAAAGTACATGCCTGTACTTTCCCCACGTTTCCAACATTTCTTGTTTAAGCTTCCTTTGCTGTATTTTGAGAGTTTTTCTGGAGTCAGGTACCACATATAAAATACCTTAAACCAATTCTCCTTTAACTCAGTGGCATAGGTGTATTTGAGTTTCTTATACCAAACTTCTTCCCACTTACTCAAGTCGATTGTGTGGCCTACTAGTTTCGCCCATTTTATCATCACTTCCTTTATCAGGTCTTCTTCCGTTGCCCACATCAGTAATTGTTGATATATTTTTTTAATCAATTTTGTTTCCGTTTTAATAACCTTGTCCCAAAAAGTTGCAATTTTTTGATATAAGAAATAAGGGACACTTCATTAAAAACTTGAAACTCAAACATTAGGTAGAAATAGTTTTATTAAGAGAATAAGATAATGATTGAAACTCACAAAAGAAACTGACTTACACCCTCTTAACAGGACATGGTATGTTTCTGCATGCTTTGTCATGCAGAAAAAACATTATTAGAACTACCTTTTTTTCTCCATCTGTATTTAGTACTTGACTTTCCTAACTTTAAAAGTGTCTAAACATTAAAATAAAATAAATTTTATAAGACAGTACATCTTCATGATTATTATGTCAATAGTTAATGGTATAGTATAGTATGGGATACACAGCATTGTATAGTATTGGGATGCACAGCTAGGCCTATTTTAAGAGTAACTCTCAAGCAACCAGAAACTATCCTTATCCAACATGATCCAACATTCCCCTTGGGTAACGGTTAATTAGTCTACTGTCCTTTGAAAAAGTCCTGTATCGCCTCTTCCTTCCAACGGGGACGCAGGCTGCCCTGCGAGTTGGAATCCCCAGGCAGGCATTTCCGTGGAAACCACAGCACACACCTTCCTTTGGTCAACCCCGCCCAGTCCTGTCCTGCTAGTCAAATATAAGGGACAGGGCCTGAAAATAAGGGACACAAATTTTAGGGCCAAAATAAGGGACGTCCCTTAGAATAAGGGACATATGGGAACCCTAGCTATCTCATCGACACGGCAATTGACCCCCCATGGCTTTTAATGCTCTGGAATCCTGGGAGTTGTAATTCGACAACGTTTTTAGACTTCTCTGCTAAAGAGTTCTTGGTGCCCTGACAAACTACAACTCCCAAAATTCCATAACATTGGACCATGGCAGTTAAAGTGTTGTCAAGCAGTGTAGATGCAACCACGGTATATGTAAAAAAGGTAAAGGTTTCCCCTTGACATTAAGTTTAGTCTTGTCCAAGGTTTCATGGCCAGAATTATTGGGTTGTTGTAGGTTTTTCAGGTTGTATGAAGCAGGCATGTAAGGGGGGGCTTGAGGGGCTTCAGCCCCCCCCCCCGAAATTCTCAGCGTGTTCCGCAAGAAGGCCTTACACTGGTACATTATTTAAACTGTTATGTGTATTCATATCATGATCTGATCACTATGCTCAATATATCCCGTATTCATGGAGAGTCTTGGCCTAAGAGTCTTTTAATGTATATTTATGTACTTAATTTTAAATTGTGGACACTGGTCCTTTTATTGTGTTTTTATGGTTTTATATGTGTGTAAGTCGCCCCGAGCCTCTCAGAAGGGGCGACTAATAAATCCAAATAATAAATAAATAAATAAATGGAGGTATTGGGATAACGATACAAAAGGTTTGCTAAGGTAGAACCTCTCTCACTCAGACTCAGCCCCCCCAGCAAATTCAGCCCCCCAATCAAACTCAGCCCCCCATCAAACTCAGCCCCCAATCAAACTCAGCCCCCATCAAACTCCGCCCCCAATCAAACTCCGTCCCCAATCAAACTCAGCCTGCCAATCAAACTCAGCCCCCAATCAAACTCAGCCCCCCATCAAACTCAGCCCCCAATCAAACTCAGCCCCCATTAAACTCAGCCCCCAATCAAACAGCCCCCATTAAACTCAGCCCCCCAATCAAACTCAGCACCCCGCCATCAAACTCAGCCCCCCAATCAAAATCCTGGCTACGGGCCTGTCTAGAAGCATTCTCTCCTGTCGTTTCACCTGCTTCTGTGGCAAGCATCCTCACAACCTTTGAGGATGCCTTCCATAGATACAGGCGAAACATCCAGAGAGAATGCTTCTAGAGCATGGCCATACTGCCCGAAAACCCTACAACAACCCATTAAGTCTAGTCGTGTCGGACTCTAGGGGGTGGTGTTCATCTCCATTTCTAATCCGAAGAGCCGGCGTTGTCCCTAGACACCTCCAAGGTCATGTGTCCGGCATGATTGCATGGAACGCCTTTACCTTCCAACCAGAGTGGTACCTATTGATCGACTCACATTTGCATGTTTTCAAACTGCTAGGTTGGCAGAAGCTGGGACTAACAGCAGGAGCTCCCTCCCCCCTGCTCCTCCGATTCAAACCGCCAACCTTTTGGTCAGCAAGTTCAGCAGCTCAGCGGTTTAACCCACTGAGTCTATGTAGCTATGGGCTATTTGTCTTTTCAACTTCAACGGAGAATAAGTTGAAAGTTACCTTAACTCTTTGCCTGCATCCAATTATCAGAAGTGACTTCAACACAACTTGAAGCCAAAACCTGACTCTCAACATTCTAGTCAATGTCATTCTTCTTTTTCTGCTCTGCTACTTGCTGCAATCGAATCAAAAGTGCTGTTTATTACTTTTTCTTTCAGCCTTGACAGTGTTACAACCACCCTCAACTTCATTTTCTCCTTCAGATGAAAGACATTCTTTATAATCTGGCATTGACCTGAAGGGAGATCGACACAGGCCGCTGGGTCTCTCAGTAAATTTGACTCAGGGGTGATTTGTCTGCTTCTTGGCAGGGGGTTGGACTGGATGGCCCAGGAGGTCTCTTCCAACTCTATGATTCTATGACATCTTGGTCTAAAACACATGTGTGAAACTCAAGGCCCGCTTTATGTGACCCTCCAGATACTGGACTACAACTCCTGTATTCCTCATCATTAGATAGCATGACTAGGGCTGATGGGAGTTGTGAGACAGTAACATCTGGAAGGCTGCAGTTTGTCCTGGTTAGTCAGGAAAGTGGAGTTTGTATTGAGATACAAGGCTTGGGGATACGTCCCCCAACCTCAGAGCCACAAGTGTTGTTGGGTTGCGATTTCCATTATCCCCAGTCCATGTGACCGATAATCAAACGTGATGGGAATTATTGTTCAATAACATCTGGGGACACAATTGGGTAAAAAAGCATTGATCACTATGTAAAATTATAATTGGTCGCCTGTATCCATAGATAGTCCATCCATGGATTCACCGGCCCTTTGAAGGCAACCATAAGCTTGATGTGGCCCTAAAGCAGACCTGGCCAACCCACGGCCCGGCAGCCGATTCTGTCTGGCCCGAATCGGCTGCCGACAGCCCGCCGCTCCAGAGAACAGTCGGAGGAGGGGCGGCTTTGGAGTGCCTCCCATCCCGTGAGGCGATCCGGGCCTGCAGTGGGAGCAGTCGGTGACCTACGGTGGCTGATTGCCCTGGCGAACCGGAAGACTTGATCGTCTTCCGGTTCGCCAGGGCAATCACCCGCCGCAGCTCTCCGACTGCTCCTGCTGCAGGCCCGGATCGCCTCACGGGATGGCAGGCACTCCATGGCAGGGCGATCAGCTGGGTAACGGCTGGGGGCGAGAGCGGGCGGAGGCCTGCAGCCTCCGATTGTCTGCTGCTCTGCTCTGCCGCAGTGGTGGCTGGGTCCGCTTTGGGTCCATTGGGCCATTCCATCTTGGGATCCTTCCTCTCTTGAGGATGTCAGCCTCTATTTTGGTTCTTGAATTTAATCTAATTTAATTTTAGTGGTTTTTATTATTATTTTATAATAATAATTTTATAATAATATAATATAATATAATAAATAATATAATATAATGTTATATTATATTATAATTTCAAATATTATAATGTCTCTCTAAATACTATAATATAATAATTATGATATTAATACTAATAATATCTGAATATTTCTTGATATATTAATATGTTAATATTAATAATGTGTAATATATAGTAAATATAGTAAATAAATAAATAATGTAGATTAGAATGTAGTTCAGGCTTTAGGTACAGCCCTCCATAATATTTTTTGGCTCTCGTGTGGCCCCTTGGAAAAAATAATTGTCCACCCCTGCCCTAAAGGGTTGGAGAGTGACTAGGGAAAGGGGGAAATATTAATTGATGGTGAAAATTTATCTAATGATATCAAACAAAAATGACTGTTTGGATGGAGATACAGCTGTTATGCTTAAGAATATTTACATTTTTTTTTTTGGCTTTGTTGGGTTTAACATTTTTGCGAAAATGTGGCCTGAATAGCAAAATAATGCTTATGTCATGTAAAAGAAGGAAATGCTTTATTTAAATAAACCATTCAAATCTAGAGTGATCTAGAAATATTATGCAAACAGCTTGGCCTGTAAGTCCTAGATGAATTAGGCCTGCTGCTCATGAGAGAAGATTCCTCCAAGATTGGTAACACAACACACTCCAAGGTGCTTTTCAATCCTTGCAAGCCTTTTTTTCCCTCTTGCAAAGACTAAGCTTCATATCACTTGCGTAAGGAGAAGCTGGCCAATCTGGAAAAGAATGAGATACAGTATATGTTCTCCTGGTTATCTCAGATAGAGTCCAGACTTGTGGGGAACCGCTGCAAAGTTTCTAAATGAAGGCTAGGATTGGGAAGCAATGTGACAGCTTCAGCTCAGGCATGGTTCTGATTATGTGCTTCTTGTAAGTGTGCATCCATGGGGAAGGGAAGCAGCTGGTTGTGCGAATTCTTCTCTCAAGAGCTCATGGCACATACCCCAGAAAGTTGCACCCTTGGTGACAAACTCACATCTGGTGTGCAATCTGCACACTGCGTCAGTGCTTGGACCAGAGCCTTCACGTGGGATTCAGTTTACAGAGATGGTAGACTGCTA
Organism: Anolis apletophallus; assembly: GCA_030556195.1. NCBI lineage: Eukaryota > Metazoa > Chordata > Lepidosauria > Squamata > Anolidae > Anolis > Anolis apletophallus. The sequence continues at coordinate 135,584,896 of JARBWK010000005.1, forward strand.
ACCGGATTCGTAGAGCTGCATACAGGATGTTCAAGGCTGAGTACACAATTGGATCATTGTGGTGTGTGACTTACAGCCTTGGATGGAAGTACCAACTGTATCAAATGCACTCCATGTGTATTGGATTAACCACTAGAATTATGATGTATATATCCAGATGTGGACAGGGAGATGTTGAGGTCAATGTGTATGGACTTCTGTGCCTGAAATAATAGAAGCATGCCATGAATGGCCTAAGAGCCATTTTTGCACATTATATTGGACTATGTAGTATAGATTGAGTTTGAAGTGTACCACTTTAGATTTTAGACCTAGGTGCTATATCATATCATTTCACATGTATTATTTATTTATTTATTTATTTATTTATTTATTTGGTTTTGTATGCTGTCCTTCCCCAAGGGCTCAGGACGGCTTACAGAGAATATTTAAAAAAACACTTTAAAAGAACCGAAATAATTAAATTCTTAACTAAAAACTATAAAGCTATTTACAGCTGTACCAGAAGTAAACTTCATAAGCAGCAGAAACTTACATTTGGTAAGTTGGGATAGGCTTCTATTCCATAGGATGGCTTAGGATTGCAGAGTCAGAACTTTAGATTCAAAAATATTTTTGAAGTACCCTGTCTCTAGCCTAGCTACTCATTGAGGACCAGGAACTTGATGACACAAGAGACTTGTGCAGTCCAGAGATGAAACCCAACATCCTATATATATTATATATGTATATGTATATATATGTGTGTATCTTATATGTATATGAAAAACTAGTATATTTGGCAAGAATAAGTATATCATAATCCTTACTCGTTTACTACATCTAGTACATAGAAAATTACATGGGAATGTCTTCAAAAATATGACATGGGTAATGTATGCATCATTTTCTGAGTATTGCTTTTCGGGGGGGAAATGGCCACACAAAGAAAAAAATATATAGTTCTTCCTTTAATGTGATTTCAGTTAATAGGTGGAAAAACTAACTTTATGTTCCAATATATCTACAAAAGAGGTTTAAATGTTATTTTATATTTGCCTAAATCTTCATTCAAAATTAAGACCAATCTTACAAAGCAGAGACATTGCCGAGACAAATACTTTCCCTTCAAGTCATGAAAAATTATTAAGGAAAACAGGTCCTTGTCTTTGTGCCTGCTTCAAGTTGTGCCTGCTATATAGGTTGATATACCAACTTGCCTGCCTTACCGCACTGTTGTAGAAAATGTGTTGTATAGTATTACCATGCTACCTAATCAGGTGGTGGGAGAATAGAGGTTCTCCCACCACCTGATTTACTCAATTGCTTTTATTTTTGGCATGACAATGACTGGTAACAAGCCTAAAAACACACTGGAACCCATCTCGTCTTTGAAACTAAACATGTCCTTCTCTGGTTAGTACTTGGATGGTACCAACAAATACCAGGTGCTATGGGATATAGTTTACCACCTTTTACCACCTCTGAGTATTCCTGGTCTAAGAAAACTCTGAAATTCATGATAGATGGCTTGAAGGCACATTAAAAAGGAAAAGTGTAATCTTGCAGTTAACCACGAGGAGGCGCTGTTGGATAAGGAGAAAGACTCAAGAGGATGCAATTGAGGGTGGATTATTCAGCACTGGGATCTCTGATTTTTTAATCTTGTAATGAAATTGTATTTCTGGGGCAGTTTCATTTTCTTTGCATCTTTCCCATTCTTCCTGGCTTTAATGACTGAAAGTGTTGTCCATGGTGCTTATTCTTCAAGTATGAAGGGGATCCATTCCACACAAGAAGACACTACTAGGAGCTGGCTTATGTAATAGAGAAAGTGCTGCATCAACATTGTAGAATCAATGCAATCTGAGACCATTTTCACTGTCCTGGTATAGAGCTATTTTAATTGTGTTGTAGTTTCACAGAGTCTCCCATGCTCACTCCCCAAACTACAACTCTCGGGACTCCGTAGCTTTGAGTCATTGCAGTTAAAGTGGTGTCAAACTGTATGAATTCTACCATGTAGTTGCACCCAGTGATACCAGTAAATAGGGAGCAATGAATACATCTAATTTCTTAGCATACATTGCACCCTATTTACTGGTTAAACCCTTGTGCTGGCAGGACTGCTGACCAAAAGATCTGCAGTTCGAATCCGGGAAGCGGGGTGAGCTGCCTTCTGTCAGCTCCAGCTTCTCATGTGGGGGCATAAGAGAAGCCTTCCCACAGGATGATAAAACATCTGGGCATCCTCTGGGCAACGTCCTTGCAGATGGCCAATTCTCTCACACCAGAAGCGACTTGCAGTTTCTCTAGTCACTCCTAACACGAAAAAAAAACATTAGTGCAAAAAAGAGATTCCAGTTGGATCTAAACCTGCAACTCAAACTTCCAATTACATGCTAAAGCATGAAAATGCTAAAGATAAAAATTCATAGGGAGATTATGAAATATTGGGGCTCTTTCATGGACTCATGACATTGGGATGTAACACAGAGATGATCTAACACAAGCTTTTTATTCATCACAGGTTGTGCTTTGTTTCTAACAGAATGGCCATCTGCTTACCTCCTCCACAAAAGGGGAATCTATCAATTCCAAGGCAGTTTGTTCCTCTGTCAAACACTCTCGCCATTAGAAAGTTTCTCCTAAAGTTCAGCAGAAATCTGATGCTCTGGCATTTCCACCCAATGATGTTAATCCTGCCATTTGGAGCAGCAGGGCACAATTTCTGCTCCACTGCCTGTATAAGGATATACATTTTTAGATATCTGAAAGCAGCTGTTATGCCTTTCCTTAATTTTCGTTTATTGTAGCTAAATAAATCCAGTTTTCATCTGTCCTTTATATTATAGGACATGGTTTTCAATTCTCTCAGTATTATTTCCACTTGAACATGTTCCCGTTTTCCAATGTATAACATATATTGATCAGAATGATCCCAGCACTCCAGATGAAGCTTTGTTCACACAGAACAGAGCAATTACTGTGGCCTGGAATGCTTTGACTGATTGATGAATTATCCTTCTTTTATATTACAATGAAACAGCATTCAAGACAGTTTACAAACCTAATTAAAAGTAATCTAAAATTAGCCAATATGTGTGTGCCTATATGTCACCAACCAATGTACTGTGACTCCAATTCTTTTGGCAAGGAATACTCGGAGGTGAGTTTCCAGTTTTTTCCTCTAGCGCAGGGGTCGGGAACCTATGGCTCACAAGCCATATATGGCTCTTTTGACAATTCTTTCTGGCTCCCAGGTGTAGCAGGCTGCCCAGCATCCAGGCCCCTCCCCGCCCAAGGAGTTGCCGGAAAGTGTCCTTGGGCCGTGGAAAATGCTGCGTGGTAGGCCCTGCTGGGCCGTGGAAAACCCGCAGCGAGGGAAGCGGGGAGGACCGGGGCAGGCCGTGCCTGCCACACGGTCTTTTCCACGGCCCAGGGACACTTTCCGGCAACTCCTTGGGCGGGGAGGGGCCTGTGACCATAGGTTCCCGACCCCTGCACTAAAGTGAACATTGTATGTAAAGGCAAGAAAGGCTGCAATTCAGAAGTCACTGTCGTTGGAGCACTCCTTGTGAAGAGAAGCCTCCCACAGGATGGTAAAACATCTGGGCATCCCCCCTGGGCAATGTCCTTGCAGATGGCCAATTCTCTCACAACAGAAGCAACTTGCAGTTTCTCTAGTCACTCCTAACATGAAAAAACTACTCTTGAGTAAATAGCTTTTGGAAAGTATTGCTGGCTTTTGAAATTCAACTTCCTATTTATATAAAGTTCTCATAATATGTACATATATTCTCACATTTAGTTGAATTCAGTGATATATATATATATATATATATAAAAATAATATTAGGGATTGTTGATCCATAAAAAAATGATTCCAAACTCAGAGGGGGGGGGGGAATTTCCGTTGCTGGGTCATTATAGATATTATTCCGAAAAATTTTAAGTAAATTTTGTAATTGAAACATAATTAATAATGAATTTTCGTTATTATTCGTTATGCCAGCTGGGAGGGAAGAATGGAGGGCAAGCCCTGCACTCTTCCCTCCCTCCTCCTCCCCCCCCCAGCTCAGAAGCATCAGGATTAAATTTAGCGCGGGATGGCTCTGAGGTGCGGGGAAAGGAAGTGTGTGTGGATGCAAGGCACACACACACCTTCCTTCCCCCGCCCCCTCAGTGCTATCCCGCATTATATTTAACACGGGATGGCTCTGAGGTGCGGGGAAAGTGTGGAGGCGAGTCCGCACCTCCTTCTCTGTTTGGGAATTAAGCGGGACAACCCTTGTTTTCCCGCATTATTCCGAAGCAGGGAAGGAGGTGGGGACTCACCTCCCCACCCTTCCTTTCCTGCTTGCTTGGGAATTAATCGGGTCAAGGGTTGTCCCTTTATTCCCAAGCAAGCAGGGAAGGAGGTGGGGACTCGCCCCCACCCGTCCTTCCTTCCTTGCTTGTGAATAAAGCGGGACAACCCTTGTTGTCCTGCTTTATTCCCAAGCAAGCAGGGAAGCAAGGGTAGGGATCGCCCCCACCCTTCCTTCCCTGCTTACTAGGCATGAGAAAAAAGTTATGAAAATGAAATGATTCGTAAGAAATTCGTAAGAAATGCTACTTTTGAGTATTTCCGCATCTGGAACGCCAACCAGGAAGTGGACTTTCTTTATAGAACTTCGGGGCCAGGATTTTCTTAAGTGTCATTATTAGGTCGTAAGGGGGCACCCTCCTTCTCTCTCACCACCCTCCCGCCTCCCTTGCCAATAAGTATTATGGCAAGGCAAGCCCTAAACTCGCTCCTTCTTTCGGCTGGAAGCCTGGAAAAATGTAAACAGAGGTTTACTCAGAAGTAAATCTGCAAGGAGGGCACTTTGGATGAAGTGCCCTCCTTGTGGATTTACTTCCTGAGTAAACCTCTCTGTTTTTTCCAGGCTTCCTGCCTCCTGCCTGCCAGGATCTAAAGCATCAAAGAGTATTGGGGTGAGAAACCAACCTAATGTATAATAGAATGAATGCTACTGTAAGTGCCTAATATTATAAGTAATCCAACTGGTCATATACCTACATTCCATGCACATGCAATAATACAGCAGTAATAACAATGGGTATAAGAAGAGGTAAAATTCAAACCGAAGTATTCTGACTGTGGTCCCTCCTCAAGTGGTGCAAACTGCAATGCTCTTCTTTATGAGCCCGGAAAAGCCAAAACCCAGGCACAGCGTTTGCTGCCTGGGTGCACACATACATATTCTTGGGGGGATTTGCTGCAGAATCCCAGGCTCATAGAGAAGATTCTGCAGCAAATCCCACCCCCCAAAGAATATTTTTTGTAAGTCTTTCTTTTACTAATCAACCCCCCCCCCCCAATTTGATTTTAGAATCGCCATGTTTGGGTTCGAAACCATGCCTACTGCTTACGAATAAAGTGCCCGCCTCAGCTCTCAGCTGGCGAGAGGAGAAAGGAGGGTGCTGCTGCCCTCCAGTCTCCTCTCGCGAGTTGAGAACTGAGAGGGGGAAAAACGAACTAATAATGTGACCTTTACAAAAAATTGTCATCCCGGGTTTGGTTTTGGAACTTCCCTTGGTTGGACGCCAAGGGTCGATATAGGGTCAAAATAATTTCAAATACAAATTATTAACGGATTTCAAAGTATTTTAATTGGAGATATCTACCCCTAATTTTATATATATATATATATATATATATATATATATATATCACTGAAATACTGTAAATTTTCAAATATTTTGCTTTTATGGCTCTCTGAGTCAAAAAGGTTCCCGACCCCTGCTCTAGCGTCACCTTCTAATAGGAATGTCCCAACCCCCAGACCAGCTAAGTGGTTAACTAAGGACTAATGATTAAGGAGGATTTAGAAGGGGAGACTCTGTCCCAGTAGCAGCAGCAATCACTTGTGTCTAAGTAGGATGGTCTTCCAAGTGTTGTTTCTTGGCGGTGGATCCATAGGCGACTGTGGAGACATATTCTTGACCTGCATGTTCTTCCACAGTGAAGACATCAGTTTCCAGGTGAAAGGCAATCCTGTTCAGGGTTGGCTTGATGCGCCTTACTCTTGACACATTTCTCCCTTTTGCCCTCCATTCGTGCCTCTTCGAATTCTGCAGCACTGTTGACAACAGCCGACCTCCAGTTAGAATGCTTGAGGGCCAGGGCTTCCCACTTCTCAGTGTCTGTCTATGCCACAGTTTCTAAGGTTGGTTTATTAAATCTCTTTTCCTGTCCAGCAACCTTCCATTTTCCATTCTTCAGTTGGGAGTACAGTAACTGCTCTGGGAGATGGTAATCGGGACTTCGGACAACATAGCCAGTCCAGCAAAGTTGATGGCGGAGGATCGTCACTTTGGTGCTGGTGGTCTTTGCTTCTTCCAGCACACTGACGTTTGTCTGCATGTCTTCTCAAGATATGTGTAGGATTTTTTCAGAGGCAACACTGATGGAATCGTTCCAGGAGTTGAGTGTGATGTCTGTAGATAGTCCACGTTTTGCAGGCATATAACAGGGTTAGAGGACAATAGCTTTTGTGGTGTAGCGACCTATAGTGCTGCTAATGTAAGCTGTGCTGAGTCCCCCTTCGGGGGTGAAAAGCGACGAGGTACAAATACCACAAATAAATAAATAAATAAGCTGCTTCATATCCCTACAAAGGTCTTGATCTTCAAACACTCTCTGCTTCATTCAGAAGAATGCCACTATGGAGAGGACCCATGCTAGCCTTTTCAAAAGAGGCCCGCCCGCTAGCACCACTCCCTAGCCTTTACTTTCATTGGAACCAGGATAATTGACAGACCACCTTATTCTTCAAGAGGTTGCCTGGATTCTATGATCTTTGGAGGAGTCCCTTCTCTTGCACTGCATTTGGAGGCACAGTTGGTGGAGTCTTGAGAACAATCCTTTCCAGATTCTGTTCCTAAGCTCTGGAACCGACTCTTGAAACAGGCTAGAAATGGCTCCTCTCCCTAGTCTTTCCACAAGCAGACACATGTGTGTTTTACTTAGTAGGCTAAGACTTAATTGTCTGGGTTATTTTATTGTGCTTTGTATTATTCTAATAAATTTGCCTTTGCGTTCTGCTTTCTAACCTTTAGTTTTATTATTGTTAGCCAACCTGATTCCCATGTTTGATGAAAAAGTGGGATATAAAACTAATAATCAGTAAATGGCTGGTATTCTTGGGCACCTTCTTATTTATTCTGAGCTGCACACCTCACCTTACATCACTTGTTCTACTTTCCCATATCCAACACAATTCCTCTTTCAGGCAATGATGGAGGCAAAAGAGGAGGTGAGTAGTTCTACTTTTCCTCTATAACCTGTTGACATTTCACTATCTTCCTCATACAGCGAGTTTACCTTTGCTTGTTGTTCCTCTTGTCACATAAATTACTCTTTTCTTGTTGCTTTAGCTTACAGCATAAGCCTTAGCTAAATCCAAGCTTAAAACTTCCTTGTAGGTTCAGGTTTTTCTGTTGAAGCTGTTTTGAGTCAAATAGCTCTCCTTTCATTTTGTCTGTGTCCTATTTCCAATGTTCATCCATTCAGTTTTTATGGTGTCTATTAATTTGAATTTGCTGTACCATAATAGGATTATATGAGTATTTAGACAATGGGATGTTCCCTCTTTCTGATTGTTCTGCCTATTTTCCTAAAAACTACTAGGCACTGCTCTATACTAGAATTCTGTTTCCTTCCTCCATTGGATTTAGTATAAACACTAGGACTGGTTGATTTTAAAAAATGGTTCAAAACTATCTTTGGCTGTAGGGGCGCTGGCGCTTCGAATCTGAATAACTTCCGAAATTTTCCGAAAAAATTGCGGGAAATTTTTACAAATTTTTCAGAAATTTCAGAATGGCTTTGTTAATGGCAGACACGCATGCAGAGTAAGAAAGTAACAGCACTGGCAATAGGAAAGAAACAGCACTGGTTAAAAACCCAGTTTGGACGCGGATGCCTTTTCCTCCACGTTAGACTTAACGCAGAAGGAAAGGCATCTGCATCCAAACTGGGTTAAACACACCCAGTTTGGACATGTATGTCTTTCCCTCCGTGTTAAGTCTAACGCGGAGGGAAAGACATCCACGTTAGATCTGGGGCGAGAGCCATGTGTTTGCCGATTCCTTTCCGAAAATGGCGATGGTGGTTTCAAAATGCCAAATTCATTTCCGGGTTGTAGGGGTGGATATCTCCGGCCATAATACTTTGATATCTGTTAATTTTTCGTATTTAAAATTATTTTGAACCTATATCGACCCTCGGCGTCCAATGCTTCAAAATCGATGCCGTGATCGTAATTTCTGTAAAGAGCACATTTTTAGTTCATTATTTTTGCCCTTGCTTCTGAGCTGGCAGAGGAAGGAAGGGAAGAGTGGATGGTTTGCATCCACTCCTCCCTTCCTTTCCCCGCCAGCTCAAGCTTCGCAGGTTAAATGTAACCCGAGATGTCTTTGAGGTGGCGGGGGAAGGAAGGGAGAGTGGATGGCTTGCATCCACTCCTCCCTTCCTTTCCCCACCAGCTGAGGCATCGCGGGTGAAATCTAACCCGGGATGTCTCTGAGGTGGCGGCGGGGGAAGGAAGGGAGAGTGGATGGCTTGCATCCACTCCTCCCTTCCTTTCCCCACCAGCTCAGGCATCGCGGGTGAAATCTAACCCGGGATGTCTCTGAGGTGGCGGCGGGGGAAGGAAGGGCTCCCTTCCTTTCCCCACCAGCTGAGGCATCGCGGGTGAAATCTAACCCGGGATGTCTCTGAGGTGGCGGCGGGGGAAGGAAGGGAGAGTGGATGGCTTGCATCCACTCCTCCCTTCCTTTCCCCACCAGCTCAGGCATCGCGGGTGAAATCTAACCTGGGATGTCTCTGAGGTGGCGGCGGGGGAAGGAAGGGAGAGTGGATGGCTTGCATCCACTCCTCCCTTCCTTTCGCCACTAGCTCAGGTGTCGCGGGTTAAATATATTTAACCCGCGATGCTTCTGAGCTGGGGGGGAAGTGTGTAGGGCATCCCCTCGCCTCCTCCTTCCCTGTTGAGAACTAATGCGCAATAGCGCCTTCAGCGTTCTGCTCACCCCCACCCCTCCTTGCCTGCTGGGAACTAATGCATGGGGGTTGATTCCCAGCTGGCATAACGAATAATAATGAATTTCGTTATTAATTATGTTTCAATTACAAAATTAATTCAAAATTTTTCGTTATAATTTTTATAATGACCCAGGAACTAAAATCCTCCCCCCCTCCTCTCACGAACTTAGAATCATTTTTTTTATGGATCAACCACCCTACCTGGTTGCTTACATCACTTTGAAACCGCTTTAGAAGTTAATTTAATCCGAATTCATTCCGATTTTATGAGCATTCCGACGAACCTAACCAGGCCTAATAAACAACTCTTGATCAGGCTTGTTCGATTCTTGCCATCAACTGGCATTTCTTCAAGAGATGTCTCTTATTTGCTGCTTACTCAAACCTTCATAGATCTTAAAGATACACTTCTAATCATCTGTATTATTTATTCAGACATGGGTAATCAGAAGGAAGAATAATCAGCAAAGTGTGTCCAGTTATCCATTACTTCCCCCTCCTCAAAAAATATGTATCTCAGGATGACATGTCACATCTATATCTAACTAATTCCACTCAGAACAGAAAATCATCTCAGGCTCCACACATTTCCTGCTTCTTTCTCTAGTAGCTGAATCCTTCCTTTCCTCAAGACTCTCGTAATTATTGTCTGTGGATCCATTTTTGTTCTAGAATTACTGAAATTTATTGTTTAGTTTCAATGACAATGATTCTCCAGGTCGCATTTGTCATTTCCTTCATGTGCTTTTCTTCTTCCTCTTGAGGAAATATTCTCTTTCGTGTGTCATTTCAGAAGTGCATTTTATCTCTCTTTTTGAAAAACATTGTCCTTGTTCAGCTGGATGGCAGAAAAGTGTACATCAGGCATGGGCAAACTTTGACCCTCCAGGTGTTTTGGACTTCAACTCCAGGTGATTCCAGCCATCTTACTGGCTATTAGAAATTGTGGAAGTCCAAAACACCTGGAGGGCTGAAGTTTCCCCTTGCCTTGTGTACATCGATCTGTTACACCTTCTCTGCCAATGAACATCCAGCTTGCACTTGCTGACAAAGGTGACACATATCCTTGGAGATCACAGTAAGAATTCCCTCACTGTTCAACATGCCAGCCCTTCTGGGTGAAAACTGCCATAGCTATGTTTCCATTGCAGGCCATGCTCCCAATACTCCCAAGTTTTGAAGGGAAAAAAACAACAATTAGAAATGACTTTAAATTCTCTTGCTGAGCATTTATGCCATGGGGGAGGCTGGCCATTTTAGTTTAAGAGTGACTTCTTTTTTTAAAATCAAAAGGAACATTTTTGGCAATTTCCCAGAAAAAATTTAGTCTTCGGGAATCACACTTTCCCCAATCCTGCTGGAATGACCTTCTTGTACCTCTGATGGGTCATTCAGTTGCCTTGCTTCCATGAAATTGAAGTCAGAATCCTGTCAATCCCTGATAGAACAGACATATTGAATCCAGAAAACTTACCTATGTGATAGTTTACCAAATTTATATTGATTGAGTGAGTCTATGCTACTTGGAAGTTGAGCAGAAGTTAAATAGGTTGCAACGCCTTGGTCTTTTCAGCCTTGAAAGACGGCGTTTAAGAGGTGACTTGATCGAAGTGTATAAAATCATGCATGGGATAGAAAAGGTGAATAAAGAAAAATTATTTTCTTTGTCACAAAACACTAGGACTAGAGGGCACTCCCTGAAGCTCCAAGGTAGGAAAATTAGGACTAATAAAGGGAAATATTTCTTCACCCAGAGGGTCATTGGGTTATGGAATTCACTTCCAGAGGAGGTTGTGACAGCTGTCAGCCTGAACAACTTCAAGGCAGGATTAGACAGATTCATGGATACCAAGTGTATCGGTAGTTACTGAAAAGGACATTCAAGTGCCACCTCGGAGTTGGTTGAGGTAGGCACGATTTCCCTGGGTACTGGTTGTGGGGGGTCGGGAGCAGGTGAGGGGTTTGCCCTCCCTGCGGCGCGAGATCCCCGTGTACAACTGGTGGGCCACTGTGTGATACAGAATGCTGGACTAGATGGGCTGAGGTCCGATTCAGCATGGCTCTTCTTATGTTCTTATGTTCTTAAATAAAGAGAGTCTTCCTACTGTGCTGACCTTCTCCAGTAAACCCAGGCTCCGTCTACACTGCCATACAATCCAGTTTCTGAATGCAGATTAACTGCATTGAGCTGTATTATAAGGCAGTATAGATTCAGTATACACTATTGTACAGTTTTAAATTGGATGTTAAGCTGTTATTTTATTGTGTTTTAACTGCATTTTAATAATGTTTTTAACATTTGTAAGTTGCCCCGAGCCTGACGGGAGTGGCGACGAATAAATCGAAATAAATAAATAAATGAATAAATAAATACATACATAAATAAATAAATATAATCCAGTTCAAAGCCAAATTCAACCTGCTGAATCGAGAGTGTTAAGCAAGGGAGAGGAATCCCAAGCAAAGAGGAAGTAAGAAGCCCCAAACTCACCACTAGGTCCACACAAGAATCATTGTTTGCTCTCAGTCCCCAGAGACAATCTTTTTACAAGGCTGATCTTTTAAAATTAAGCCCACATCTTCTTCCTCTCACCTCTATGTCACATGAATTTAATGTGTGTCTAATCCGCTTTAACACTCGAACAAATTCCTCTCAAATAGTACAAGTAATAATTTTGTTGTTGGCACCAATGATTTTTCAGATAACTCTAAAACAATGGTTCCCAACATTTTAAAGTCAGGGAACACTTTGACCTGGGACCACTTGACCAGGGACCACTCTCCAACAATAATACCAAAAGGCTTACAAATCAGTTTTTGGTCAACTTTAGATTTGTTTTGGTTCTTTAGGGTGCCGATTCAGGAAATTGCATTGGATAGACCAGTGGTTCTCAAACTTTTTTGGCCTACCGCCCCTTTCCAGAAAAAAAAATTACTCACCGCCCCCCTAGAAATTATTTTTAAATGTTTTAATAGCAATTAAACAGAAAGATATGTGTATTAATGTTTCTACCTTTTTCGTAAAATTAAATGTTTTAATGTGTTTTAATTTTAATTTAAATGTTATTTTAATTGCACGTTGTTTTTATGGCATTGAAAAAAAGAAGGGGCCAGCACTGGACAAGCGAGGCCCACCTTGAAAAGTGCCTCCCACTCGCCCAGCCCCACGCCGGGTCCAGCATGGTGCGCTTGCGAGGACGTCCCCATTGGAAGAAAGAGGCAATACACAGGACTGCACCGTGGGTGGGGTTGACGAGAAGGAGGCACATGCTGCGGTTGCCACGAGAACGCCTGCCCAGGGATCGCGCTTGTGACTGTGTCCCTGTGAGTTGGAATCCCCAGGCAGGCATTGCCGTGGAAACTGCAGCACGTGCCTCCTTCCTCTCATCAACCCCGCTCATGGCGCATTCCTGTGTATCGCCTCTTTCTTCCAACGGGGACGTCCTCGCAAGTGGCAAACAAGCCTGGCTGACACCACTGCCCCCTTACAGGGATTCAGCACCCCCCAAATTCTCCTGAGCCTCCCAGCGCCTCCTTGGATCACCCCACCGCCCACCAGGGGGTGGTACCGCCCACTTTGGGAACCACTGGGATAGACCATATCAGCTCTAGTTTCTGATACAGAGCATATGCCATCCAGTAGTCGCCATCTGCTCGCCCACAGAAAACCATATTTAATAATCTAGAGCTGCTATGGTAGTAGTAATATTTTGTTGGTAGTCAGTCTCTCCCTTACCAACATCCCAGTTGCTGTGGCACTATAAAAGGGTTTCACAAGACCAGTCGTTTTCATTGCCGCGTTGTTTCGAGGCAACGGTGTAGTAATGGTGAGGCCGCGGACCATATTTTAATTCTTGAGGACCACTGGTGGTCAACGGATCACAGGTAGGGAACCACTGCTCTAAAATGTTTCAGTGCGTTGCCACCCATTCTGCCCAATACTAATTGTCACCAATTTATTTATTTATTATTTATTTATTTAAAACTTTTGTACCCCGACCTTCTCACCTCCGAAGAGGGACTCAGACCGGCAAACAGCAAGTATTCAATGCTAACATTTAAAATCTAAAACATCATAAATTTACAATAAAATTATCGATACAAATACAATATATACATTTTAAAAGCCTTTCGCCAAAGTAAAATCGAGTCCAACTCGATCCGTATATTCGTATATTCCCATTTGAAATCATGTTATGTATTTTAAACACAAAGCAATTATAGGGGTACCTACATTAGCAAAAGAGATCTATTTCTGGCCATTTTTTAAAACAGAAAATTTGGTACCAAAGGCAGAGATAACAAGGAAACACATTTAGGTCTTTGCAGAGAAATGGGCTCAGTGGCATTAGATCTGCATGAGGATATTGAGCTGATCGCCTGCGCTCTTGCCCGCTAAGAAAGGAAAAGAAGATTAGATCTACATTTAGTCCATATTTTCTTCAATGCCATCTCTTACATCTTAATTCTTCTCAACAGACCCTGGCATCAGATAACACGTGATTATTCCTCAAGTGTACTTAAATGTCTCTATAGCTCATTCTACACAGTAAATGTATCTTTTAAAAGAAATGTCATGATGAAAATTAAAACCAATCATACCCCCCCCCCCCCGACAATCACATTAGTTACATAGGACACAAGCTATGGTAGATCTAGGAAGGAAGATGAGAATATAATGCTGGCATTTCTGTATTTCCAGTATTCTTAGCAATTTGTGGTAGGAAAATGACTACGATTACAAGGAATGACATTCACATATGTTTCGAATGCAGCTTATACACATAGCCTGAATCTAATTTTATGCACAATATTTTTAATAATGTTGTGCATGAAACAAAGTTTGTGTACACTGAACCACAGAGAAAGCAAACATGTGCTACCCATGCAGACAGTTTTGGATTTTAAAGTATTTTGTAATTCCAGTTAAGGGATATTCAACATGTATATCTTTAATTCTCTTGGATCCAGTATTAATTGCTAGGTAAGTTTGTATGAAGTTGCAAGTACTATTATATGTGTCAAAGGTACAAATACTTCAAGCGAGGGTGGGCAGTTATGGGAAGTTAGGCGACTACATTGGCATGCCAGTAGACTAAAAGACTGCGCCCCTTATACCTTGCACCTACTTCTACACAAAAAAGAAACAAAAACCCAAAATGTAACATGAAGACACTTTTTTCATCATGATTTAGACCTTTCTTACCATTTTAACTACATGTTGCTTCCTGTAAACTTCCTATATCAGAAAAGGCAACAGCATGGTGAGCGTATTTCTATATCCCATCATGCATTTAAACAACTTTTGGTGGTTTTGTTGTTTGTTGTTCTTTAGTTTGGTGTTTGTTTGCTTGTTTTCTTGCACATGCAGAAGTAAAATATAGTGAACATGCCCTCCACAATCCCCAGAGCATTTTGGAGGAACAATTCTTTTAAAAAATATATGTTTTCTTACCTCATAGTGGTCCTGGGGCTACAACAATATCCACGAGGAGCCTATGTGTCCAATAACCCACATTTTGCTCACTTAAAGAAAGCCTGGCTATTTGATTGGAGTTTGTAACACTTCTATAATTATTAAAGGGGGTTTAACCAGGCCTGAATCATGGCCTTTTGGCACCCTAGGCCAAAGGCTCTGCCCCCGGACCCGGCTCGCCCCCGGCTCCGCCCCACCTCCTCGCCGGCGTGAGGAGGAGGAGGAAGGAAAGCCCCACCCCCAGAGCATTTGCGGCAGAGGCCCCAAGGGCGGGGCCTCCCCATGGCTCCTCCCTCCCTCCTAAAGCCACCATGCTGGCCTGAAAAGGGTGATTTCGGCCGCTTCTGAAGCCGGCATGATGGCTCCCCGCGGCATCAGCTCCAGGGGTGGGGCCTTCCTTCCTCCTCCTCGCGCCAGCGAGGAGGCGGAGGCGGAGCCGGGGTGGGGTGGAGCTGGGGGCGGGGGCAGAGCCTTTTGAGCTGAGGGGAGCAGAGCAAAGGGGGGCGTCGGGGCGGCTGTGGATGGCGCTTCCGCCGCCGCGCGCATGAGCATTTTTTTAAAAAAAACATTTTTTGAATTTTTTATTTACTTTTTGGGGGGGGGTCCGGACCTGCTGCCCCCCCTCCATGGCTGCTTCCCTAGGCCATGGCCTAGGGTGGCCTTATGGGTAATCCGGGCCTGGGTTTAACACACACACACACCCAATACATAACTTAAATACACTGTTGTTGTTTTTGCTGTGTGTGTGTTTTTATTTTTGCATTTGCATTTGAATCTCAACTACACATATAACTAGACTAGCCTTTAAAGTTAGTTAAACAACATGGTGCAGTGACAATAATAAAATTAATAACTTTATTTATACCCCAACACCATCTTCCCGAAGGGACTCGGGGCAGCTTACATGAGGCCAAGCCTAATAACACATCAGTAAAACAACACAGCAGCAAATAATAAGAGAATACAATCAATATAACTGACATATAAGCAATAACACACAACCATACAGAACCATAATGACCAGGCCAGATGTAATATATTAAAATTTAAAATAAATAAACACTGGACATGAACAGAGTTAGGATGTATCTAGTAGGAGGGGTTTTAAAGGATAATGCGGGGAGATCAAATGCTTCTGAGGGCATTTTGCAGGGAATTGGTCAAAGCAGGCCATTGTTTACTTTATTCAGGGAAGGCACATTGGAATAGCCATGTTTTCAGGCTCCTCCTAAAGACTGCCAATCTGGGGCTTGTCTAATATCCTTGGGGAGCGAGTTCCAGAGTCGGAAGGCCACCACAGAGAAGGCCCTCTCCCTCGTTCCCAGCAATCGTGCCTGCTAAGGGGGCGGGAGTGAGAGCAGGGCCTCTCCATATGATTGAAGAGATTGCGTGGGTTCGTAGACAGAAATGTGGTCACGCAGGTAGGTGGGTCCCAAACCGTTCAGGGCCTTATAGTTCAGAACCTGCACCTTGAATTGGGACCGGAAGATGAATGGCAGCCAATGGAGCTCCTTAAACAGGAGCTGGACTTGGAGTCCAGGAGACCAGGGTCTGAGTCTCCACTCAGTCATGGAAACCCATTGGGGGACTTTAGGCAGATAAACATACTCAACCTTCAAGGAAGGCATTAGCAAACCTCCTTGCCAAGAAAACCTTTTGAAAGGCTGACCATGAGTTGCTCAACTTGGAGGCACATTACAGCAATCATTGTGTCCTGTTTTCCTCCATTTAAATATCTTTGTTCCCATTTTGAATGAGATCTCAAAGTAGTGCTCCTGAGATGGAGCCATGAAGATAATCCCCGATAAGCTGGGGGCATTGAAACAAATACATTGCCATTCTGAGATATTAAGAAAGTGAAATATTGCTGCGAGGGTCAGGCTTTTTATGGTGCTCATGCTTTGTGGAATAGCTTGTATGAGTTATTTATTTATTTATTTATTTATTTATTATTCCTTCTTGTATTCCGCTCCTCCCTGCAGGCTCGGGGCGGATAACAACATAAAATTAGGCTGACATGTGGCATCCATGTCGCCATACAGTAAAATACAAACATAAAAACGCAACATAAATCCCGAGACTAAAATCATATCGCATACTATAGCATTCCCCTGAACCAGGGTATTGATTATACAGATGAGTACGTTAGATTTGCTTGCCTAACCAAAGGCCAGTCTAAAAAGGGCGGTCTTGCAGGCCCTGCGAAACGGGATGAGCTCTGTAGCGCCTGGGGCATCGTCCGGGAGAGAGTTCCAGAGCACCGGAGCTGCCACAGAGAAGGCTCTTTGCCTGGTAGCAGACAAGTGGCAGGCGCGGACCGATGGTACCAGGAGCAAATTCGACTCCTCTGAACGTAGTGATCTCGGGGGAATATATGGGGCAAGGCGGTCCCTCAGGTACGCAGGCCCTAGGCCGTGTAAGGCCTTAAAGGTTAACACCAACACCTTGAAGACAACTCGGTACTCAATGGGTAGCCAGTGCAACTGCCGGAGGATGGGCGTGATGTGCTCCCTTACCGACGTTTCCGCCAGCAAGCGAGCAGCGGCATTTTGCACTGCAGTTTCTTGTCGCCAAGGGAAGGCCAACGTAGAGGGCGTTACAGTAGTCCAGTTTCGAGATGACCGTCGCTTGGATCACCGTGGCCAGGTCATCCCTGGAAACGTAGGGTGCCAGTCGCCTAGCCTGTCGTAGGTGAAAAAATGACGCCCTGCTGGCCACGGAGACCTGGGTCTCCATGGTCAGCAGGAGGTCCAGTTGAACACCCAGGCTCTTAACAACAGGCGAGATGAGCCGTCGCCATCTAGGGTAGGCAACCGGCACTCATCCGCCCAGGCCGACCAGGCCACAAGATCTCCGTCTTCGACGGGTTCACCTTCAGCCGGCTGGCCAGCCAACCAGTCATGGCCTCTAGGCACTGATGGAAACAATCGGGTACGGTGTCCGGCTTGCCGTCCATTCTCAGCAGAAGCTGGGTGTCATCAGCGTACTGATAACACTCCAGACCAAAGTCGCGGGCCAGCTGGGCCAGGGGGCGCATGTACACGTTGAATAATAAGGGGGAGAGGATGGCCCCCTGGGGGACCCCACAGTCAAGTGGGAGTCTCCCAGAGGTCCCCCCGCCCCCCTCCACACGTTGTCCCCGGTCCCGGAGGAAGGAGGCCACCCATTTAAGGGCGGTCCCCCCAACCCCGGAGCCGGCTAAACGGTGGGTTAACAGTGCATGGTCTACTGTATCGAAAGCTGCTGTCAGGTCTAAAAAGACGAGCAGGGCCGATCCACCCTGGTCCAGCTGGCGGCGAAGTTGGTCTGTAATGGCGACAAGCACGGTCTCCGTCCCGTGCCCAATACGGAAGCCGGACTGGAAGGGATCGAATCCAGCTGTGTCTTCCAAGAACCGCTGCAGCTGATCCGCTGCTGCCCTCTCAATTGCAACCAGGTCTTCTGTGTGATGAATATGATGACAAACAAGTTTCACTGGAATTAATCCATTTGGTATTATCTCAAAGCACTTCATTTCAGTTATGCACCAAGCAGGTCAGCACTTATAAAGGTCAAAGGTGGAACAACTCTGACCCAGGGGCCAAACGTGACTGGATGGCTGCGTTCCAGCCGGCTGAAGGTGAATCCATCAAAGACGGAGATCTTGTGGCCCGGTCGCCTTGGGCTGGATGAGTGCCGGTTGCCTACCCTGGATGGCGAGCAACTTAGCCCGTCATCCCTTGTTAAGAGCCTGGGTGTCCATCTGGACCCTTTGCTGTCCATGGAGACCCAGGTCTCCATGGTCAGCAAAGCATCATTTTTCCATCTCCGACAGGCTAGGCGACTGGCACCCTACCTGTCCAGGGATGACCTGGCCACGGTGATCCAAGCGACGGTCATCTCAAGGCTGGACTACTGTAACGCCCTTTACTCCC
This sequence comes from Anolis apletophallus, assembly GCA_030556195.1. NCBI lineage: Eukaryota > Metazoa > Chordata > Lepidosauria > Squamata > Anolidae > Anolis > Anolis apletophallus. The sequence goes on from JARBWK010000005.1 coordinate 135,603,359, forward strand.
ATCTGCACTGGTGTCAACCTGAGCTTTGGGAAGACCATGTTCGTGGGCCTTCCCTTGTCGACAATCCAGAAACTCAAGCTAGTGCAGAATGCCACTGCTCGCTTACTGGTGGGAGCACCGGTGAGAGAGCACATTACTCCCATCTTACGGCAACTGCACTGGCTTCCTATCGAGTACCGAATTGCCTTCAAGGTGTTGGTTTTGACCTTCAAGGCCTTATACGGTCTAGGGCCTGTGTACCTGAGGGACCGCCTTACCCCATACGTTCCCCCGAGATCACTGCGCTCAGAGGAGCAGAACCTGTTAGAAATTCCATCAATCCGCTCCTGCCACTTGTCTACAACCAGGCAGCGTACCTTTTCTGTTGCGGCCCCTACATTGTGGAACTCTCTTCCACCCGATACCCGCGCGATCCGAGAGCTTGTTCCTTTCCGGAGAGCGTGCAAGACTGCCCTCTTCATACTCGCTTTTGGCTAATCCGGAAATGTATTGTATGACCATGTTTTTGAGTTTTTAAGAATCTGTAACCCTTGTGGTCTTTTAACACTGTTATATTTCGATGTTTTTATCGGATGTTGTTGTGTTCTGCCCCGAGCCTGCAGGGAGTAGCGGAATATAAAACCAAATAAATAAATAAATAAATAAATAAATAAATAAATAAATAAACACTTCCACTTCAAAGCTCTTTTTGCAGTCTTTAGTTTTTCCAGATTCCCCAAATACAACTTTTTCTTCCTTCCAAAAGAGGGGAAACTGCCTCTTGTTGGCAAGGCTACAGGGGTAATATTTTACCTCTCAAATGGGCCGATACTCTTTCCTTGCATTCACATCAGAAAAGCCCTACTATTCACTAATTTTGCTCCTTTATTGTTGTTGATATTTCTCTTCTGCCTTTTCCCTAAATTGGGACTCAAAGCTGCTAGCAACAAGTAATGGTTAAAAATCCAGAAGATTCAAAGCCTAAAAAAGATAAAACAACTAAGCAAAGCAAAACCAGATTAAAACATAATCATTGTTAACATAAACCATCATAGCAATTAGCAATATCAAGTGTATTGTATGAGATGAGCCCATTGAAGTAGAAAAATCTTTGTGTGTGTGTGTGTGTGTACATGCACACTTTATTTGTATTCCACTCTATTTCCCTTAGTAGACTCAGGGCAGATTACAGAACACATATATGACAAACATTCAATGCCGTTCCACAATTGACAAGGACAGACAGTACATAAACAGAGGTATAGGCTTTCCCCATCTTTATCCATCTCCGGCATCTGGAGGCTGTGCTCAACTTTGGCCATGGGGAGGTGCTGTCGCTCCATCTTCCATGCTGATGAGCTTTTTTTTTTGTCTGCAGATGACCTCCGGATCGAATCATGTCCTTATGGGCACCTTTTATTACCTCCCCTTTTTATCTACTCACATTACTGTTTTCTATCTGCTAGGTGAGTAGAAGCTGGGCTGACGGCCAGGAGCTCATCCTGACCTGGGCTTGAACTGTCAACCTTTCGGTTGGTGAGATATTCTGCAGCTGGCAGTTAACCCACTGTGCCAAAGCCCGGCCCAAATAAGTGCCTGCAAATAGGAAAGTAGGGAGGGTACCAGTTTAACCTCTCTGGGAAAGGAGTTCCAGAGTCTGGAGACAACCACTGAGAAGACCCTCTTTCTCTTCTGATGGTGATGGGGCAGAGAAAAGGGCTTCTCCAGCAGGTCACAAAACATGGGCTAATACAGTCCTTCAAAGACCTTCAAAGAGAAAATACAGTCCTTCAAAGAACCTAAGTTATATAGGGCTTCATGAATGGTTCCGGCCCATCTTACCTGTCCAAACGTATCACTCCCTACAAACCATCTAGGAATTTAAGATCATCTGGGGAGGCCCTGCTCTCGATCCCGCCTTCTTTGCAGGTGCGTCTGGCAGGGACGAGAGACAGGGCCTTCTCAGTGGTGGCCCCTTGACTGTGGAACTCCCTCCCGGCCTTCCAAAAAAAAGTAACAAGCTTTTGGGAATGCAGTGCAACAGACACACATGGGATTGTGTAAATTTGAAACATGGAACTGCCTAGACGATGCTACTGGAAAATGAGATTAACAAGAAAACAATGGTTACTATATGTTTTTGTTAGTTTTTATATTGTTTTGTAATGTTGTTTTAAATGTTTTGACTGTATATTGTGGACTGTTATGACATCGAATGGCTGCCAATCTCTAAGCCGCCTTGAGTCGCCTTCAGGCTTGAGAAGGGCAAGATAAAAATATCATAAATAAATAAATGAGTCAAAACCAGTGCATTGAATTGCACCCTGAACTGAACTGGCAGGCTGTGAAAGCATTTACCAAGTCCATCTGCTAACTGGAGCCATTTGAACTTTCAAAACACTCTTCAAATGCAGCCCAATGTAAAGTGTGTTACATTAGAATCACATAGAATCATTGCATTGCAACAGACCGCAAGAGCCATCCAGTATAATCACTGGCAGACAGGAACAATCAAAGCACTTCTGAGAGATGGCTATCCAGCTAGTCCTAAAACTTGGCCTTTCAGGTTCAGAGTTTAAACCAGATGCACACATAAGCTGCAAAACTATGAGAATGCAACCCCATCCATTACAAAGTGAAACTCTATTTGACTGATCAGATGGAGTCCCCCGGTGGTGCAGTGGTGCAATGGGTGCCGGCAGGACTGCTGACCGAAAGGAGTTTGAATCTGGGAGCAGAATGAGCTCCCGTCTCTCAGCTCCAGCTTCTCATGCGGGGACATGAGAGAAGCCTCCCACAGGATGGTAAAATATCCAGGCATCCCCTGGGCAACATCCTTGCAGACAGCCAATTCTCTCACACCAGAAGCGACTTGCAGTTTCTCAAGTTGCTCCTGACACGGAAAAAAAACTGAACAGACACACCTGGGCAAAATATAAAGGGCTTTCTCAAACTAATTGCATTTACCTACCCCAGCATAGATAACCATTTCCAAAAGAATAAGTGTCAAGTTAGAGTATTTGTATTTTGACACATTGAGTCATTTCTTATATTCAAATGAATCTACATACTAGTTCTACAATGGTTTGCTTTCTTGTTTCAATTCAAAATGTGTAGTGTGTTAGCATCTCTTTGGGATGTATTTCCATATATCTGTGTATTTATTATGTGCATACGACTGTTCATTCTCTTTCTTCTCTTCCGCAAGATAAATGGCCATGAGAAACCGAGAAAAAGCAATATATATGGATTCTCATAAAATAGTATTCTGCAATGGCACTGGCATAGGAACATATATTTCTTCAGCTGCTGAACTATCATCCTGAAAAGCTGATAATAATGTTTTATTTATTCACTTACTCCTTCATTCATTCAAATACTTACACCTTCACGCTACATCATATGATATCAGAGTAGCATGCTGTGTAATAATATCAGATTAACCAATAGTATCAAGCAGTAGTGTTAAGTATTAAGGAGCCAGTGGGTTAAACCGCTGAGCTGCTGAACTTGCTGAGCAAAAGGTCAGCAGTTCAAATCTGGGATGAGCTCCCACCGTTAGCCCCAGCTTCTGCCAGCCTAGCAGTTTGAAAGCATGCAAATGTGAGTAGATTAATAGGTACTGCTCCAGTGGGAAGGTAATGGCACCCCATGCATTCATGCCAGCCACATGACCTTGGAGGCGTCTACGGACAACACAGGCTCTTTGGCTTAGAAATGGAGATGAGCACCACCCCTGAGAGTTCTACATGACTAGACTTAACATCAAGGGGAAACCTTTACCTTAATATTAAGCAGTAGAAAATCATTTAGGACTTTGTCACTTCACCTTCTTGTCTTGTAGCAATCATGTTGTTTAAGTAAATAGAAACAAACCGTTATTAAGACTACCATTTTCACATCTCATTCCAATTGCACTGCGTTGTTGCTTTGGTGATGCATATTTCCACAATCAGTTTTCCACACAGCCTCACCTCCTACTCATGTTTTCCTTACCTAACACATACACACTTATGCAGTTTTAGCATTTTTGCGAAACCTACACATTATTGAGAAGACCAAATCTTAGGCTGGATCCACACTGCCTTATATCCAGAGGCGGATTTAACAGTAAGCAAAGGGAAGTGGGCGCTTATGGGCGCCACGTCGCCGGGGCGCATCTGGCCGCGGCTGCCAGGTTTGGCGCATGGAGCGCTATGGAGGCGGCCAGAGGTGGAGTGTGCCCCCGGCTGCAAAAAGCCCCTCCCCCCGGCCCCACTTTGCAGGGCAACCAGCGGCTCCGGATAGCCGGGCCCGCCCTATGGCAATGGAGGACTCGCGGAAGCCAGCTAGTTTCACGCATGCACCGTTGCCGGGGGGAGGAGCTTTTTGCAGCTGGAGGCTCCTCCCTTTCAGCCCCGCGTAGGGCGCATGCGCAAAACTAACTGGCTGCTCACATCCTTGCTCTGGTGTGCGCGCCCATGCGCAATCTCCACCAGGCTGGAGAGCCAGGGGGCGCCAAAATAATGTTCGCTTACTGCTATTTATTACCTTCGTCAGGTCCTGCTTATATCCCAGAATCTGGTCCCAGATTATCTGCTCTGAACTGGATTATCTAGCAGTATAGACTCATATAACCCACTTCAAAGCAGATAATGTGGATTATCTGTTTTGATAACCTGGATTATATGGCAGTTTAGACTCAATCTAGTTCATAGCAGATAATGTGGGTTTTATATGGCAGTATATATGGGACCTGAGTCTTTACTGCCAGATAATCTGGAATAAAATGATAATCTGGGGTCAGATCCTGGGATATAAGACAGTATAGGCAATTTTGCAGTTGGCATGAAGGACTCTTTAAGAACGTAATCTGTCCAAAGGTGTGGAAGGCATGTATCAGCCCATACAAAGAGACATATTTCTGTTAACTATAATTGGTTTTACACAGGGTATGTTGTATGTGAGGAGTTTACATATGTTTTGCAATGAGTACAGTTAGACTTCACATGTTTGTAAATAGGCTAATGAGAACTTGCTTGTTACTATACATGCAATATTACTCAATGATTCATAACAGTATCTAACAAAATTTGAAAAATCTTCTGTTCTCCATTTGAAAGTTTTTCCCCATTTAATTGTGCAGTACTTACTTTGAAAGTAGTGGTTAGACTCCAGAAACTTTGTTTTTGAGGCTGCCACAAACTACGTTGAATTGGTTGAGACTGAATGAAATATCAATTGAAAAACTATAGCAAAATGTGCTGCAAGATGTCCTGCAAAAACAAAGATTTTGCCATTTAATAAACCTTTTCTATGGTTTATGATAGAACCTACTAGGAAATGACTTTCATAACCCAGAAACAAAAATCATCTTATATAATGTAATATTTAAGGAATGACATACAATATTAATTGACCATTTTTCTATCCCCAACTTTTACCATTTTAGGAAATCTTTATCTGATGCTTACTGAAACTAAAACAATTACAGGATAGCAGTTCTTCATCTCAGTGGTTCCCATTCTTAGGTTTCCCAGATATTGATTTCCAAAATTCAAAGAGATCAAAATTTCTGGGATTTGGAGTTGAGTTGTAAATCACTGGCGTCAATCTCAAATTCTAAAGCAATGTTTCTCAACCTGGGGGTTGGAACCCCTGGGGGGGGGGGGTCGTGAGAGAGTGTCAGAGGGGTCACCAAAGACCATCAGAAAACACAGTATTTTCTGTTGGTCATGGGGGTTCTGTGTGGGAAGTTTGGCCCAATTCTATTGTTGATGGGGTTCAGAATGCTCTTTAACTGTAGGTGAACTATAAATCCCAGCATCTATAACTCCCAAATGTCAAGATCTATTTTCCCCAAACTCCACCAGTGTTCACATTTGGGCATATTGAGTATGCATGCCAAGTTTGGTCCAGATCTATCATTACTTGAGTCCATAGTGCTCCCTGGATCTAGGTGAACTACAACTCCAAAACTCAAGATCAATGCCCACCAAATCCTTTTCTGTTGGTCCTGGGAATTACGTGTGCCAAGTTTGGTTCAATTCCATTATTGGTGGAATTCAGAATGCTCTTTGATTGAAGGTGGACTATACATCTGGATTTCCTTAAAGAAAAAAATCTGCTAACACTTGAAGGTTTTGATCTGCGCGTGGGTTGGCACGCCTATTTGTGGTATAAAAAGACAACGGTGGAAAAGAACTTCGGAAACCACTTCATAAGGTCGTCCCTGATACTAGCATGGAACAAATACATAAGATATTTCTATACGAAAACACCCCTCTGGGTATCCCCAATGGAGGCAGAACACCGAAGGCTCCAAGGATGGACCACCTGGCCAACATACAAAATCTTATTGAAAAAGACGGATGGAGCCACCGATCTTATAACCCAAGAGGAATTGAAACAAATACTGGAAAACACAACCTGGCTCCAGTATATCCAACTAAGAAAGATATACAACCTAGACAAAAAAAGTGGATTCCACAAGGAAGAAGACTTCTGGGAAAAATTAATTAAAACAGAGAAAAAGAACATCACAATTATTTACAACAAACTACTAGACTGGGCAACGGAAGACGAAGGCATAAAAAACTGCATGACCCATTGGGCTAAGAACCTTGGTAGACAAATCAAAATTCAGGAATGGCAATTAATATGGAACAAGAAAATTAAATTCACGTATGCCTCAGAGCTAAAAGAAAACTGGCTCAAAATGTTCCATCGTTGGCATATCACCCCAAAAAAGATTGGGATGATGTACAAAAACAGCAACCCAAACTGCTGGAAATGCCACACACAGGTAGGTAGCTACTACCATATGTGGTGGTCCTGCCCTGTGACAACCAACTACTGGAGAATGGTGCTTAAGACTACCCAAAACATCCTAAAAGCAAAATACCCGATGAAGCCCGACTACTACCTCCTGGGTCTCTCAGACAAAGATAGGATTATAGACACAAACAGTGAGAAGCTCTTCACCTACATGGCAACGGCGGCAAGAATCGTCTTCGCCAGGATATGGAAATCAGGAAAAACCCCACAACAAGATGACTGGCTGCATAAACTCCACGACATAAAAGACATGGACACTCTAACTTTCCTCCTGAGTAAAAACTCAGGCCAACCAAGAAGACAAACGGACTGGAGTCCAATAAACTCAGACGAAGAAGATTAAAAGGTTATTTTACAGCAAATCGATAAGTCGACAAAACAAACAATGAGAAGAGAAGGGGGGAAGAGAAGAGAACCTACTTCTTGAATTTATGAAGAATAGAAGCAAACCACTTTAAGGCGAAATGGAAGTCAACATGTTTTTATTTTTGTTTATGTCCTATAATGTCCCTCCCATCATTCCTCTACCCTCCACCACCACTCCCCCCTTCCTGCCCAACCCCCCTCTCCTATTGTTTCAATCCGTGTGTTATATGTAAATGCAAAACTCAATAAAAATATATTTTTTAAAAAAGAAAGAAAATAATTTTATGGTTGGGGGTCACCACAACATGAGGAACTATATTAAGGGGTCGCAGCATTAGGAAGGTTGAGAAACACTGGTCTAAAGAGAAAGAAAATCACATTCAGAAGCTGAACCTAGATTTTACAACTGGTATTCAGCATGCAGGGACTGGGTTGTTATGCCACTGTGATTGATTTTAAATGGAGTACAGTGCAAATGTGTGAAAGGCATTGTTTCTCCAGGTTCCTCTTTCAATAGTTCCAAGTTGTGGTGGCAAACAGAACGCATACCTTATTTTGGTAGCTTTATACCCTGCTCCTTTGTTTCCTATTGTTTAAATACTTGACAGTTCTGCATGCTTCTCTTATACAAAAAAAGCCCACAAGAGTTGAAACCAATTATTGTTAATACTGAATGCCCTTTTCTTGCAGAGAAATACATTTGCAGCGAATAATGCATTTGTGGGGCTTGCTCCTTCCTTCTGGAAGAATTGTTTCCTACTAAAGGTTAAGGACACTCATCTGAAAACTCATCTGCCATATAGAGAGGAATGTCTATTTGAAACATTGCATAATGCATGTTTTGTGAATTTCTAGTAAATGAATCATTAAACAGCAATCATCAAATCTACTTCCTAGGACAGATTCGCTCACTGAAACCACCAAAATGACAGCCAATGGCTTCAAAAAGAATTGTGTGTGTGTGTGTGTGTGTTTGCAATCCCCTGGGTTGGGAATGGGGTGGTGTAACTCCGGTACAACCACTCTGGAAAACAGAGACTACTAGACTACCAATCTTAAATATTCCCTCATGGTCAGGCTGGATTGTCTATGAGTATTTACGCCTTGATTCTTCCAAATAAGAACCTCCTTATACTGTTTTGTAACATTTGACTCAGTACTGTCTGGCAATAACTTTCATAGAATCATATCATCATTGAGTTGGAAGAGATCTCATGGGCCATCCAGTCCAACCCCCTGCCAAGAAGCAGGAAAATCGCATTCAAAACACTCCCGACAGATGGCCATCTGTTTAAAAGCCCCAAAGAATTCAAAATGATCATAACAGATTTCTGAGCGGAATTCATAAGGATCTATCGGAGCTGTGGCACACTCTGCTCCTCCCAGTGATTCAAAGGACTGAAGAAAATTGCAGCCATAAAACAATCAAACTTGTTTTATTTACAGCTATATATCTGGCATTACTTCGCGAACGAAGAATCTTAGGAAGGACTCATACCACGCTTTTTACATTTTGGGGTTGATGACTAAAAAGGCCAATCCGAGATAGACAAGGCCAGTTGCAGAAAGCACAGCAGAAAGTCTCCTTGGGTGATGTTGTTTCCAAATTGCGGTTCTTTCTGCGTTGTAGTTTCTCTTCGAGACCCATTTGGCGTGTCTTCTCGAAAGAGGCCGCAGCATTGTGGATAGTGCGTCTCCATGCCTCCCGATGTGAGGCCAGAGTGGACCATTGTTAGTGATCAATCTGGGTGAGTCTGAGATGTTGTTTCAGGGAGTCCTTATATCTCTTCTTGGGGGCGCCTCTCTTGCGCTGACCTGTGGCGAGTTCATGATAGAGAAGTGTCATGTGCCATAAAGCTCTGTGCTATCAGGCACAAACCTTGAGGCCATGCCATGAAGATTAGCCCAGGTGGCAGGCCTGGGAACAAGGCTTTGGTCTGGGAACAGCCTCAAGCCTGGGAAAGAAGGGCTGACCCTGCTTTCGCGCCGAAAACCATAGAGGGTGTGGCCCTGAACTTGAGTGACAGGAGTAGGGAGGTTAGCTCCTACAAAGGCTGTGTTTGGTACTGTACAGCTATCTTTGACATCAAAGTCTTGATGTCCTTTCAATAAAGACATGGTGACATTTACCAAGAGCGTCTTGAGTGGTGTTCCTGATCCGACAAAGTTGAGCCCTGACAGAGAAGTATCTTTGGGAAGTGATGGTCCTCCATCCTAGAGATGTGCCCTGCCCAGCGCAGCTGTGTTCTCAATAGCATGGCCTCAATGCTGATGATCCCTGCTTACTCAAGGACAGCAACATTCGTCACATAGTCAGTCCAGTGTATATTTAGGATTGTGCAAAGACAGCGCTGATGAAAGCGTTCGAGGAGTCATAGGTGTTGGCCATAGGTGATCCATGTTTCAGACTCCAGCACATAGTATGAGAAATTGTGGGGGGTCGGGAGCAGGTCAGGGTTTTGCCCTCCCTTCTGCTCGAGATCCCCGTGTACAACTGGTGGGCCACTGTGTGATACAGAATGCTGGACTAGATGGGCTGAGGTCCGATTCAGCATGGCTCTTCTTATGTTCTTATGTTCTTAAATAATGGTGCTCACCATTTCTGTTATCAGCTCAAAGAACACACCCACTTGCATTCCACTGACTCAATGTCCAGTATCAATGCCAGGAAACAGAAATACATCATTGCAATCCTTTCAATCACATAGTAGCTATTTGATACATTAACTCAATGAATGCTGGACAGCTCCCTGCATACACACATAACTCATAACACAGCTTAAAAACAGACACACGATTAAATCTCACACTAAAATTGCACACAGTTCCAACACGATCTTTACAAATTAGAGAGATAATTGGCCAAAACTAACAAAATGGAGTTCAACAGGGTCTGGAGAACAAGCCCTATGAGGAGTGGCTTAAAGAGCTGGATGTGTTTAGCCTGCAGAAGAGAAGGCTGAGAGGAGACATGATAGCCATGTATAAGTATGTGAGAGGAAGTCATAGGGAGGAGGGAGCAAGCTTGTTTTTTGCTGCCCTGGAGACTAGGATGCGGAACAATGGCTTCAAACTACAAGATAGGAGATTCCATCTGAACATTAGGAAGAACTTCCTGACTGTGAGAGCTGTTCAGCAGTGGAACTCTCTGCCCCGGAATGTGGTGGGATCTCCTTCTTTGGAGGTTTTTAAACAGAGGCTGGATGGCCATCTGTCTGGGGTGCTTTGAATGCAATTTTCCTGATTCTTGACAAGGAGTTGGACTGGATGGCCCATGAGGTTTCTTCCAACTCAATGATTCTTTGATCCTATGAAAGAAGGAGCCTCCACCACAGTCTCTGGTCTCAGCCCCAATGTCTCCAGTCTCAGCCCCAAGAATCTTTTCCTTCAAAACACCAAAGTTTAGGCCTCAGACTATTATATATGCAGATATCAACACAACTGGATATTTGCCCACGTCACTCACAGAAATATTCATGCTATACACAACAGACATAATTAAAGATGTTCCTACGCAACATGAAATATTGTGGTGTAGACTGCCATGGAGCTGCCCCCAGCTGCACCATGAGGAGTCCATACATACTGATATGGAAGTACCCCAAACCCATTTTTGCAGCCCACATGATTGGCCAGGCCAATAGAGCGTTGGCACTAGTACCCTGTTTCACCACCCAAAAGCAGCCTCCCAGTACGGCCTTGCTGTAGATGTCACTCTGGTGAGGTTACACCAAGTTGCCTGGCCATGTGATCACCAAAAGCATTATTGCCAGGAACATTGGCCATTGAAACCCTGGTGGGACTTTTGGGCGCGTGGTCACTGGATCACCCTGGATTCAGCCCAGTTGTAATGTCCCCATGTCAAAAACACTGGGGATTATTTGGCCCATTTATTTTTATTCTAACATACATATACACAGACTCAGGAGTGCATCTTCTCCATGAAAACAGTTCCTATTCACAGACTTGTGATGGGTCCGATTAAACAAAGGGATTCTATGAAGAAGTCATACTGTGAAAAAAAGACAACTAACAAAAGCTGCAGAAAGAGTAATGGAGATCCTGCAACAACAGGCACAAGGCTGTATACACTCCTGCTGAGATACAGGGCATCACCTTGGAAGAAATGAATAACACATGACTTAGGTTGAGGCTACTCTATCTGAACAATCATGTTCTTGGTACTTCAGCTACAAGGCAGCTGATTTTGTGGGGAAGTATGTCCTGAATGCACTAATGTTTGTAGCTATTATTACTTTTCAGAATGGATAGATCATATTTTCTTTTGCAGTTGATCCACTGAAGCTATCTGAGTTATTCACCAACATATTATCAACAGGATCCGTGCTGTAATTAACTTTGTGTTCTTTAAACAAAATCTGTGTTTAGTTTTTTAAAATTTGTATTAATAGTTTTTAATTGTTCTAAACTTCCTTGAAATCCCTGCTGGGAGAAAAGTGGGGTATTAAGCAAAGGCCTTAAACAAACAAACAAATAAATACAATGTGCATCAAAGTATTTTCTATGAGAATCGCACTCCCAACAAGTAGAGGGCAGGAGTTTTTTTGTTGTTGATGATGCATTCAGTCGCTTTCGATTCTTTGTGACATCATGGACTAGCCCAGGGCTGTCCAACTGGCGGCCCCGGGGCCGTACACGGCCCCCTAGCCTGTTGGTCATGGCCCCGGCTATGCCCCCGGCCGCCATTTTTAATTTTTTTTAAAAAATGTAAACTTTTTTAAAAAAATGGCGGTTGGAGGCGGGCAGGGAGGAGGAGTGAGCCAGCTCCTCCTCCCTGCACCGCCTCTCCGTCCTCTCTCACCGGCGCCTATGCAAACCGGTTTGCATTGGCGCCGTGAGAGAGGGACAAGGGCGGTGCAGGGAGGAGAAGCCAGCTCTCTTCCTCCTCCCTGCCCCGCCTCCTCCTTCTCCCTTCCCACCGCGTCGGGTGGCGATCTCCAGCGGCGGGGAGAGAGGGGCGAGCCGTGGGAGGGCTCCCCACCAGCTCGTCCCTTCCTCCTAAGGCCGTGACATGCCGGCTTCCTCAGAAGGGCGATTTCGGTGCTTCGCCCCTTCTGAGGAAGCCGGCATGTCACGGCTTTAGGAGGAAGGGACGAGCTGCGGGGAGCCTCCCCACGGCTCGCCTCTTCCCCGCCGCCGCGTCGGAGATCGCGCCCGACGCTGTGGGAAGCGGTGCGAGCGGGGAGAAGCAGGAGTGGCTACAGAGGAAGCCGGCTGCCTTCTTCCCCCTGTAGCCACTCCTGCTTCTCCGCCGCGCCTGCCGCCCGGGATCTGAGGAGCAGTGCGAGCGGGGAGAAGCAGGAGTGGCTATGGAGGAAGCCGGCTGCCTTCTTCCCCTGTAGCCACTCCTGCTCCCCCCGCGTGCCTGCCGCCCGGGATCCGAGGAGCAGTGCAAGCGGGAGAAGCAGGAGTGGCTACGGAGGAAGCCGGCTGCCTTCTTCCCCTGTAGCCACTCCTGCTTCTCCGCCGCGCCTGCCGCCCGGATCCGAGGAGCAGTGCGAGCGGGAGAAGCAGGAGTGGCTACGGAGGAAGCCGGCTGCCTTCTTCCCTGTAGCCACTCCTGCTTCTCCCGCCGCGCCTGCCGCCCGGGATCCGAGGAGCAGTGCGAGCGGGAGAAGCAGGAGTGGCTACGGAGGAAGCCGGCTGCCTTCTTCCCCTGTAGCCACTCCTGCTTCCCGCCGCGCGCCTGCCGCCCGGGATCCGAGGAGCAGTGCGAGCGGGGGAGAAGCAGGAGGGCTACGGAGGAAGCCGGCTGCCTCTTCCCCTGTAGCCACTCCGGCTTCTCCCCGCTCGCGCCTGCCGCCCGGGATCCGAGGAGCAGTGCGAGCGGGGAGAAGCAGGTGTGGCTACGGAGGAAGCTGGCTGCCTTCTTCCCCTGTCGCCGCTCCGGCTTCTCCCGGCTCGCGCCTGCCGCCCGGGATCCGAGGAGCGGTGCGAGCGGGGGGAAAGAGGAGGGGCTACGAGAGCGAGCGGCCCCTCCCCGCCCCGCCCCCTGCGAGAGGCCCCGCCCCCCGCTCACTGATCACTTCCGGCCCCCAGGTGATCAGTGACACTTCTTCCGGCCCTGGGGTCGGAAGAAGTTGGACAGCCCTGACTAGCCCATGCCAGAGCTCCCTGTTGGCCGTGGCCACCCCCAACTCCTTCAAGGTCAAGCTGGTCGCTTCAAGGATACCATCCATCTTGCCCTTGGTTGGCTCCTCTTCCTTTTTCCTTCAATTTTCCTCAGCATCATTATCTTCTCCAAGCTTTCCTGTCTTCTCATTTTGTGGCCAAAGTACTTCATCTTTGCCTCTAATATCCTTCCCAGAAGTTTAACATAATTCACACCTTGGAGTTGCCATTCCACTTAAAGCAGTGGTTCTCAACCTGTGTACTGCAGCCCAACAATGGGCCGCAAGAATGAAAATCCGGTCCGCAAACCCCCTTCCTTTTTATTTATTTATTTTGCTTTATTTTTTATTTCCGCTCCTTTCCGCAGAGTTAACAAACCCTGCCCCTTTTGGTACTAATGTTGGAGAGTCCTGGTCAAAGTGGGCCCTGGTCAAAGTGGGCCCAGGTCAAGTAGGCTCCGGTCAAGTAGGCCCTGGTCAAAATGGGCCCTGGTCAAGTGGGACCTGGTCAAAGTGGTCCATGTTAAAATGGGCCCTGGTCAAGTGGGACCTGGTCAAAGTGGTCCATGTTAAAATGGGCCCTGGTCAAGTAGGCCCTGGTCAATGTGGTCCCTAGTCAAAGTGGGCCCTGGTCAAAGTGGGCCCTGGTCAAAGTGGGCTCTGGTCAAAGTGGGCCCTGGTCAAATGGGCCCTGGTTAAATGGGCCCTGGTCAAAGTGATCCCTGTTCAATGTGGGCCCTGGTCAAGTGGGCCCTGGTCAAGTGGGCCCTGGTCAAGTGGGCCCTGGTCAAAGTGGGCCCTGGTCAAAGTGGGCCCTGGTCAAAATGGGCCCTGGTCAAGTGGGACCTGGTCAAAGTGGTCCATGTTAAAATGGGCCCTGGTCAAGTAGGCCCTGGTCAATGTGGTCCCTAGTCAAAGTGGGCCCTGGTCAAAGTGGGCCCTGGTCAAAGTGGGCTCTGGTCAAAGTGGGCCCTGGTCAAATGGGCCCTGGTTAAATGGGCCCTGGTCAAAGTGATCCCTGTTCAATGTGGGCCCTGGTCAAGTGGGCCCTGGTGGTCAAAGTGGGCCCTGGTCAAAGTGGGCCCTGGTCAAAATGGGCCCTGGTCAAAGTGGGACCTGGTCAAAGTGGTCCATGGGGGCCCTGGTCAAAGTGATCCCTGTTCAATGTGGGCCCTGGTCAAAGTGGCCCCTGGTCAAAGTGGGCCCTGGTCAATGGGCCCTGGGGCCCTGGTCAAATGGGCCCTGGTTAAATGGGCCCTGGGTGATCCCTTCAATGTGGGCCCTGGTCAAATGGGCCCTGGTCAAATGGGCCCTGGTCAAAGTGGGCCTGGTTCAATGTGGGCCCTGGTCAAGTGGGCCCTGGTCAAATGGGGCCCTGGTCAAATGGGCCCTGGTCAAAGTGGTCCCTGTTCAATGTTCCCTGGTGGGGGCCCTGGTCAAAGTGGGCCCTGGTCAAAGTGGGCCCTGGTCAAAGTGGGCTCTGGTCAAAACAAGATTGGGATCCACTGACTTAAATAATATAAAACTGACTAGAGAGACTGAAATATTACAACACACAAGCGTCTCATCCTTAAGGGAGGGGTACTTTCTACTTTTTAACTCCTCTCAGTTGCACCCTCCACTTGTGCGCCTGCCCCTTGAAGTTACATACAGGGATTTCCAGCTGAAAGAAGCTCCCATAGCTCCAAGGGGCAGGTATGTGGGCAGGTAAAGGCACAAGAGCTTCAGGTGAGTGAAGATTATTTCATTTCAGATGTGACATGCACATATGAAATGAAACAACCAGATCAAGTAAAGTGCAATTAAATTTTGAAACTTCAACAGATCGCTTGAAGGTTTCTTCCAAAATGCACCCAAATATTAGGATTTCATTTTTCCCCAGCCCCCCTCCCTTCTCATGATTTCTGTGTTGGTCGCAAAACCTTGTGACCTATGCTGGTGAAGCCTATCCACTCTTCCCAATTCCATCTCTTTTGCTGTTCACACGTGCTTAGGAAGTAATTCGTAAGTCAACTGATATTTACACTGCCTTTTATAGACAGGGACACATGGCTTCAGTAGGACTTGTGAGAGTAGGAGCCTGCTCTTTCATAATATGTGTTTCTGCAAAATAAAAAGAATAAAAAATCCAACACTGAATATTTTGGTTTCTCTAGTACAGGGGTGCTCATTATGGTGATCGGGAGCACCTAGGTGATCTTCGGCCCTCTTCCAGGTGATCTTTGGGCCTCACCAGCCGGATGGCGTGCTCCTGCCATGTGCGCGCACGTGCGCTCCCGCCGCCGCCTTCGAGGGGCTTCTTTTGCCAAAATGAGGCTTTAGTGGGCAGGCCCTGGCGCTCGTCTTGCCACGCACGGTGTGGTGACATGACCGCCCATTGGTTGCTGCGGGGGGGGGGGGAAGCAAGGCGAAGGCACACACATGGATAGGATGTGAGGGTGTGGGAGGGATGGGGGGAATGTCTGTGTGTGAGAGAGAGAGAGAGCCAAGGAGAGAAGAAAGAAATCCGGATAACTTTTTCGGATCCTTTTGGCAGGCAGGCAGGCAGGCGGGTGCTGGAAGGAGAGAAGGAGAAAGAGGCGAAGGAGGCCGGGCAAAGTGGGGCAAAGCCAAGCAAGCCTCGCCACAAACCCTGCTGCTACCCTCGGGACTCCCATTCCAAGCCGAAACCTGGGCGAGCGAGCTGTGTGGAGCTGCTTTCTTTCCTTGGTTGGGGGCGAGGAGGGAGGGCTCCGCCGTATTCCTGGGGCTGAACCCAAGGAGGAGGGGCCTGCGGGGATGGAGACTCCACTTGCTGCTGCTGCTTGTGCCCTCGCCGCCTTTCTCCGCCTCGCCCCTGAGTCACACCCTCGAAAGGAAGGAAGGAAGCCCCCCCCCCCCGCTGCATCTGTCACTTTGGGGAAGCACCACTTCCACTCTTCCTTAACCAGCCCACGTAAGGAAGCCTCGAGGGAGGAGGGGGGGAGCTGCCGTGGGGAGGCTCCAGCCTCATGTGGGTCCCTCTCTCGGTTGAGTTTCCCTGCCCAGGCAGCAGCCAGGCGGCTCCTCTTCCCAGCCCTGCACCTTTCAAGCCGCTGCCAAAGCCATATCTGGCCGGAGCGCTGGCGGGTGCACCTATAAATACCCTCCTGTGAGGGGACTGCTGTGCACGCAAGAAGCAGGACGGGATGGGGACATCCTGCTTCGCGAAAGCACGCAGCAGGAAGGAGTCAACGAAGACATTAAGAGAGAGTGCACGCGCAGGCAAGGAGGATCTCCTTCCTGGGTGCGCGCGGCGGCGAGTTCGTGGGCAGGCAAGAAAGAAGCCCCACGTGGACAGAAGGCTGCAGTAGGACCATGCGTGCGCATGTACGGGTGCATGCTCACATGCACAACAGGCAGGGCCGTAGCCAGGATTTTGATTCGGGGGGGGCTGAGTTTGGTTCGGGGGGGCTGAGACTGGGTGGAAGAGGGTCTACCCTAGCAAACCTTTTGTATTGTTATCCCAATAACCCCATTAATGTGGGATATAATGAGTATGGTGATCAGATCATGATATAAGTGCACATAACAGTTTAAATAATGTACCAGTAAGGCCTTCTCGCGGATCACCCTGAGAATTTCAGGGGGGGGGGCTGAAGCCCCCTTAGCCCCCCCCCCTGGCTACATGCCTGACAACAGGTGATCTTTTCAACTTGATTGTTCATATAGTAGCTCGCATGATGAAAAAGTGTGGGCACCCCTGCTCTAGTACTTGTTCACCACCTTCCACAATGCAAGATTTCTGGGTAGACAAAGGATAAGGAGGAAACGGGAGGCTGGGTTAGCAGTAAAAAATAAGCTTCTTTGCCAGAGGCTTGATTAATTGAAGCATGCTTGCAAATCAGCATATTTGATGAATCTGACTTTGGAGTGTTAAAGGTGAGAGTGATCAGAACGGAGACCATGATGCTTGGTGAGAGGATGAAACTTTATCCTCTGGACTGCAATCCTGACAAAAGTATCTCCAGAAGCTGCTATTTGCTCACAATAATAATAATGTACTACTCATTTATGTAGGCTGCATACCAAAGAAAATGACTTTGCATTGATGTTTTTCCTCCTGGTCGATTGTAAGCCAGATCGGGGTATAGGGTGACAAACTGTGCTGGATGGGGTTGCACTCCCCCTGAAGTCACAGGTCCGCAGCTTGGGTGTCCTGCTAGATTTATCGCTAACGCTTGAAGCCCAGGCGCCAGCTGCGACCGTACCTTGTGGAGTCGGATCTGGCCATGGTGGTTCACAACTTAATCACCTCCAGATTGGTTTACTGTAATGCACTCTATGTGGGGCTGCTATTGAAGACAGCCCGGAAGTTACAATTGGTCCAGTGGGCAGCAGCTAGATTGCTAACCGGAGCGACTTATAGGAAGCGCTCAAGCCCCCTGTTTAAGGAGCTCCACTGGCTGCCGTTCATCTTCCAGTCCCAATTCAAGGTGCAGGTTCTTACGTACAAAGCCCTGAACGGTTTGGGACCCGCCTACCTATGTGACCGAATTTCTGTCTACGAACCCAGGCTATCTTTTCGATCATCTGGAGAGGCCCTACTCTCGCTCCCACCGCCTTTGCAGGCGCAATTGGTGGGGACAAGGGAGAGGGCCTTCTCTGTGGTCCCCCCCCCCCCGACTCTGGAACTCAATCCCCAAGGATATCAGACAAGCCCCCACAGTGGCAGTCTTTAGGAGGAGCCTGAAAACGTGTCTTATTCCAATGTGCCTTCCCTGAATAAAGTAAACAACTCCGTGCTCTGACCGATTCCCTGCAAAATGTCCTCAGAAGCACTTTAACTACCTGTTGGGTTGATCTCACCATATTATCCTTCAAAACCCTCCGGCTAGATACATCCTACCTCTGTTCACGTCCAATGTTTATTTATTTTTTAAAATTTAATATATTACATTTGGCCCAGCCATTATGGTTTTAAACCTTGTGTGTTACTGCTTATATGTGAGTTTATTAATTGTACTGTCTTATTATTTGCTGCTGTGTTCTTTTTACTGATGTGTCATTGGGCTTGGCCTCATGTAAGCTGCCCCGAGTCCCTTCGGGGAGATGGTGGCAGGGTATAAACATATTATTATTATTACTGTTTTACTGTAAATCGCCCAGAGCCATCTGGGATGGGCAATTAATAAATTCCTAAATAAATAAATAACATTTATTTATAACCCGCCACCATCTCCCCAAAGGGGACTCGGGGCGGCTAACATGAGGTCAAGCCATGCTGTTCTCATCCTCAGCAGTTTTCTTCCTGCAATCATTTGCCTTACTTGGTTGACTGAAGAAGCAGATCTTTGCACTTCAGTTCTGAGGTTTATGTACAAGTATATCCAGCATCATATGATGAAACAAAAAGGAGTGAAATGGGTCCTGGACAGAAGGGATCTTAATTGCCTCTGATGGTTTTCTTGTGCATATCTCTGGATCTGCACTTCTTGATTGAGTACTTGGAGTCATAGAAAATCCTGATGAAGTGCTTTAGCTTTAATTCTGACAGCACTTCCAGAGTCGTTCAGCAGTTAAAGTTCCTCTTCAGATGCCCTTCTTGTCTTTATCAGCTCTCTCAGAGTCTCTATATTAGGAAGCCTCTGAAGTACACTTTGTGAGCCTTAGGTGCCTATCTCTTTTACAGTATCTCAAGTGGAAAGCCACCAAATCCAAGGACTGACGAGGTGGACAGGGTTCTGCAGAAATAGTTCTGGCTACCAGTATTATAAAAAACCCTCTAAAATCATAACAGTAAATAAAGAACAACACTCAAAAGCAGGGGAACTCCAGACAAGAAACAATCACCTCTCAACAAAGGATTCCCCCAGGCAGTAAGAAGCCACACCTTGAAACTGCTAGGCTATTAAATGCTAATCAAGGGGGCCAATTGAAACATTCGCACCTACCCCCAACAAACAAGAGTTCTTTCTCCCACCCTGGACATTCCGCAGATATATAAACCACATTTTTCTAGTTTCCAACAGTACTCACAACCTCTGAGGATGCCTGCCATAGATGCAGACAAAATGTCAGGAGAGAATGCTTCTGGAACGTGGCCAGACAACCCAAAACACTTACAACAATCCAGTTCGTGCAAATCTTTTTCCTAACATGAAATTTAAAATGCAAGACACCCTTGTCCCTCTGCCCTGACCCTACAGAATTATACCTTGTCTTTCGGGTGGTTTTGTAAGCCAACACATTTGAATAAACCTGGTAATGATGGTAGAGAACAACAAAATCAATAAAAAATATATTGATAGTAATTAATTAATAGCCATTTCTTGTTATCAATTAAAATATACCATACAACATATAGCTAATACGAAATAACGATGCTTTATATGTGATTTTAGATGTTGCTGTTGCTATTTCTTAAGTTCTTAAGACAAAAGAGGTATCTCAAGAGGGATCACAGGTAGTAGAGCAGATTCTTTATATACAGAAGGATGCAGGTTCAATTCACTAGCAAACAGAACCAGCTGGCATTTGGATATGCTGAAAAAACTTTTTGTCTAAAGCAGGGGTAGGGAACCTATGGCTTGGGAGCCAGATGTGGCTCTTTTCATGACTGCATCTGGCTCTCCAGAACAGCCCGGGCCTCGGTTTCCCAGCATGCAATGGGGAGGAGTGATGCAAATGCGCCGCGACTGCCGCTTCCGCACCGCCATCGCCGGCTCTTCCTTATTTCCCGCTGCTCTCAGGGCCCTGCGCCCTCTTTTCCCCCTTCACCTTTTCCTTCTCCTTCTCTCCTTCCTTTTCCCTCCCTCTCTCCCCTTCCTTCTTTCCTCCATTCTCCCTCTTCCTTCCTTCCTTTCTCCCCTTCACCCTTTCATTCTTCTTCTCTCCTTCCTTTTCTCTCCCTCTCTCCCCTTCCTTCTTTCCTCCATTCTCCTCATTCCTTCCTTCCTTTCTCCCTTCCTTCCTTCCTTCCTTCCTTACTTTCTTTCTCCCCTTCACCCTCTCCTTCTCTCCTCCCTTCCTTCCTTCCTTCCTCCCCTTCCTCTTTTCCCCCAAGTCTCCTCCCTTCTCCTTCCTTCCTTCTTTCCTCCATTATTTTACTCTCTCCCTCCCCTTCCTTCCTCCTCCTCTTCTATTCTTTCCCCCCCTTCATTATTTTACTCTTCCTTCCTTCCTTCCTTCCTTCTTCTTCCTTTCTTTTCCCCCCAAGTCTTCCCTCTCCTTCCTTTCTTTTCACTTCTTTCTTTTCTTCTTTTCCCTTCATTATTTTACTTCCTTCCTTCCTTACTTCCTCTTCTATTCTTTTCCCCCAAGTCTTCCTTTCCTTCTCCTTCCTTTCTTTTCACTTCCCTCTCTCTCCCCTTCTTTCTTTTCTTCTTTTCCCTTCTTTTTTACTTTCTTTTCTTCCTTTCTTTATTTTACCTTTCCTTCCTTCCTTTCTTTCCTTTCTTTTCCCCACCCTTTCCTTCCTTCCCATTTCCTTCTTTCTTTTCCCCTTTTTGTCTCTCTCCTGCTTTTCTTTTCTTCATTTTCCATAGTTTGTTCTTCTTTTCTTTCTTCCTCTCCCCCTCCCTCCTTTATTTCCTCTGTCTTTCTTTCCCCCTTCCTTCCGTCTTCTCTTCCTTCCCAGAGTTCTGAGCATGCCTTTTGCAGAGCCAGGTCTGAAGTGTCCCGTCATTCTGCCGAGGGAATCCTTTTCACATAGAATGTACGTATATACTCACATTTAGTTGATTTCAGTCTTAAAATACATTATATGTATTATATGGCTCTCACTGAAATAAATTTCCAAATACTTTGCTTTCATGGCTCTCTGAGTAAAATAAGATTCCCGACCCCTGGTCTAAAGCCTCAGAAAGCCATTGTCATTCAAAGTAAAGGCAAAATGACATGACTAGGCGGTATGGGAGATGCAGAACGCTTCAAGTGACTCCAACAGAGAGGGTGAGACCAACATTACTTTCTACAGAAAATTGATGGTCTTCATGCATTTGGAACCAGGTAAGTCAATCGGGATGACCAAAGGGTGGGTCCCCCCAGTGGTATACTGGGCTCCCCAGCATATGGAAATTGTTCATGGAGTGACACACATGAAAGGCACTGCAGACTAACTCAACCTGAGAATTCAGACATAGCAGAACATTTGATGAGCCAATCTTAGTAACACCATGGGCAAAATAGACTTGCTACAGAGCAGCATCTTAGCAAAATTGAGCCACCACCCTATCTTGAAGCCTGTAAGTGTAAAAGCATTCTAACATTGGGCTGTAGCCAGAGAACACACGGTCAATAGCAATGGTGTGGCCTAGACCAGTGATCTCAAAATTGAGGTCTAACTGCTGGATTCTGAGAATTATAGCTCAACAACATTTGAGACTGTCAAAGTGAGAAGCAACTTAGCTGCATTATATAATTTCATTGTCCCAGTTGTACTGCGAGACTATGCCATAGAGGTAACTGGGGGTGGGTGGGTTATTCTTTCAACTTGCAACCCTTCACAATTTATGCTGCTAACTGTGAGAGAAATAAGGTTGAACACTATGAAATCCATCCATTGTATGGCTACCAGCCTCCTCCCAATAGACTCAAATCAAGGAAAAGCTTCATGAGAACCACCACCCCTCTTAACGTCCCCCCAGCAACAGCAAGAGTATCCCTCTGGGCACCTAAACCAGGAAATCCCAACTGGATGCCTCCCGCCCCCCATGAGACTCTTCCTCCAGGGGCAAACCAATGGGTAACTTGGAAGTTCCTGAATATACTCAGAAGTGGAGTGGGCAGATCAAAAGACACTGACTGCAAGAAACGGGGCGGTTGCCGAAAGCAGGCTCGACGGAGGATATGCAAGCAAAATCAATAACAACTGTATAGTTTCCAAATGAGTTTATAAAGAAAGTGGCAAATAGCCAAAAGCCGAAGTCGGCTGTAAGTGAACACCACAAATAGTGCAACAGCGATTCCTGTAGTGTAACAATAAATTCAAATAAATGTCAATAATATCAACCAAAGTTCATGTCCATATGTAAGAGTTCCAGGGTCCAAAAGATATACTGCCAAGGGCAAAATGCTGAATCATTCAAATGAGGACACTCAACGGAGTGTATTTATAATCCAAATGCCCGATGGCGAAACAATAAACAAACAAGGCCATCGGGCAAGTGTCCTTACCATATATCAAGGGGACTATTGACCACACAAACAATATACAGGCCCACTAAGAAATTCAGGTCCTCTAACCACTGCAGGATGGTACTGTATACCATGCAGCTGTGGATAAATCTCCATATGGGCCACCAAGCACAGCATTGCCCAAACACGAATCAGGGAACATGAAAGGCACTGCAGACTAATTCAACCTGAGAATTCAGCCATAGCAGAACACTTGATGAACCAACCTGGGTATAGAATATTATTTGAAAACACAAAAATTCTAGACCACTCTGACAACCATTATGTCAGACTATACACAGAAGCCACTGAAATCCAAAAGCACATGAACAATATCAACAAAAGGAGGAAACCATTAAAATGAACAAAATCTGGTTACCAGAATTTTAAAAACACCAGAACCAAGACGGTAAATAATTAACACCACTCAGAAACAGGAGAATACCAGACAGCAAACCATGAAGTGCCGATTAACACCTCCCAAACAGAGGATGCCTCCAGGCAACAGACACCAGGCTACCTCTAGCCTCACTGATTAACTTTGCAGCTTCATGGTTTCTCAATGCTATTTAAGCTTTGAGAAACCACTGAAACGGCAACATTCACAATTGCTTTAAACAGACAATGGGCTCTTCTCCAAGATCCGCAAAACCCATCATCTGAACTAGCCATCCTTTGTCCAAGGATGGTAAAACATCAAAACATCTGGGCATCCCATAGGCAACATCCTTGCAGACAGGGGTTCCTTCTCCCACTCTGGACATTCCATAGATAGATAGATAGATAGATAGATAGATAGATAGATAGATAGATGAGCTGGTTGAGCCAAAAAAAAAAGTTCAAAATTCGCTTAGGCTGTGGGGCGCGCTGGTGATTTGATTTTGGACTGATTTCTGAAATTTTGTTTGAAAAAACTTCAAAATTAACGAATTCTCTCACACCAGAAGTGACTTGCAGTTTCTCAAGTTGCTCCTGACACACACAAAAAGTGGAACAATAAACAATCTCTGCATGAAAGATCATGGACACCCTAAACAACAAACCCCAGACTTCCATAGCCGGGGGACCACCACAGAGAAAGCCCTGTCTCTCATTCCCTCCAGGTGCAAATGCAAAGGTGACGGGGCCGAGTGCAGGGCCTCTCCAGAAGATCTTAACGCCCTTGATGGTTTATAGTGGAGAATATGTTCGGACAGGTAAGCTGGGCTGGAATCGTAAAGGGTTTTGTAGGTTAAAACCAGCACTTTGAATTGTGCTCAGAAGCTAATTGGCAGCCAGTGGAGCTGGCGCAACAAGGGCTTTGTACACTGTCTGTACCCAGCTCCCGTTAGCAACCTGGCTGCTGAACATTGGACTAGTTGCAGCTTCTGGGCAGTCTTCAGAGGTAACCCCACATAGAGTGCATTGCAGTAGTCTATTCGGGATGTAACCAGAGCATGGACCACTGTGGCCAAGTCAGACTTCCCAAGGTACGGGTGCAGCTGGCACACAAGCTTTAACTATGCAAAAGCTCCCCTGGCCACTGTTGAAACCTGGGGTTCCAGGCTCAGCGATGAATCCAGGATCACTCCCAAGCAGTGAACCTGCGCCTTCAGGGGGAGTGTAACCCCATCAAGCACAGCTGTAACCCTATGCCCTGTTTGGCCTTGCGACTGACCAGGAGGACCTCTGTCTTGTCTGGATTTAGTTTCACTTTGTTCGCTCTCATCCAGTCTGTTACAGCAGCCAAGCACCAGTTCAGGACTTGAACAGCCTCCTTAGTAGTGGATGGGAAGGAGTGACAGAGTTGGACATCATCTGATGACACCGCACCCCGAAACACCGGACGATCTCCCCCAACGGATTCATGTAGATGTTAAGCAACATAGGGGACAGTACTGAACCTTGCGGGACCCCATAGTACAATGGCCTTGGGGCCGAGTAGGAGTCTCCTAGCAACACCTTCTGGGAACGGCCCTCGAGAAAGGACCGGAGCCACTGCAAAGCAGTAACTTCAAGGCCCATTCCTGCAAGGGGTCCCGGAAGGATACCGTGGTCAATGGTATCGAAGGCCAACGAGAGGTCCAGCAGAACCAACAGGGACACACTCCCCCTGTCGAGCTCCCTGCATAGATCATCAACTAAGGCAACCAAGGCTGTCTCGGTACCGTGTCCCGGCCTAAATCCAGACAGTGCTGGATCTAGATAATTAGTGTCTACCAAGAATCCCTGGAGTTGCGAGGCCACCACACGTTCCAGGACTTTGCCCAAATAGGAGATATTGGAAACTGGCCGATAGTTGACGAATGGAGTGGGCTTCAGTGATGGTTTTTTCAACAGCAGTTTTATAACAGTATCCATTGGCCTGTAAAGCCCAGTTTATGTCTTCGACAATGCGCTACTTTTGACTTTAAAATCAAAATCATTAACATATTGTCTCATCTGTATCACACATTCAATGAACCATCTAGTTAACTGGCCATACGGCCAACAGAGGTCTCTCTTTCAGGAGAAGGAAGGGGCTCATATGGTCTCAGGAGGAATGTGTGTGTGTGTATATATATATATATACTAGGTGTACCCGACACACGTTGCTGTGCCCTATTTAGGAGATGCGAGAAAGTCTGAGTATGTAAGGGTTGGAATTGATGTGACTTATGGTGTTGAAGTGAATTGGGTGTTTTATGTTTGTGCCTCAGCTCTTTGCCTGCAGTCCTTCGGGTTTGACTTGTAACATGGCCAGGACGGATCAGCTAGGGGAGGGCTTGTCCTGTCAGGGGATCTCTATCTACACAGGTGCGTCAGTGTCTGTTGGGGACTGTTAAAAATCCTTTCCGTATCCTTTTTAGCCACCTTTCTCAAGATCTTCATGTCTAACTTACTTTCTGCTCCTCTCTTTTTCAAGATGTCCTGCTCTGTGTCTTTTGCACCCATTGGTCGATGTCCGATGAGGCTTTCCTCATGGACAGGCCATCTGAGGGAGCTCTTCAGCGCTGGGCATCAAGAAGGTACTTGGTGATGACCTCCATCCCTTGGAGCCAGCATATAGAGGGGCTGGAGCACCCTCCTTGGCAAACCCCATTGTTGCTGGATGGTCCTCTTATTAATGTGGAATTCAAGCCACTGGAGATTTTTGGGGAAAGGAAGAAGAACTCCTTGAATGGCGTTGATCTCCATCATGGGCTTCTGATTTGAAAGTGTTGGAGGAGGCTCTGGCTGACAGTTTGTTATGGGTCGGAATGTTCATGTTGGCTGGCCAGTACAGCAGTTATGCAAATCCGCCCTTATTGGCAGCCAATCATGTTGTCAGAATGTAGAGGCTGGGGGAGTCTTTGGCAGCCCCGGAGGATGCTGGGAAATGCAGTTTTTTACGTTGTTTTGGGGGCCTTTTAGGTTTTGGGGGAAGTTTCTTTGCTACAAACGTACCTTGCTTGAGGCCTATTTCTGTTGGCAAGTTTTGTGTTTCTGCGTTGTAAGGTTTCTCTGTTTCAGGTAGTCTTCACATGACGACTGTTCCTATATATATATAATTATTATACATACAATGTCTATTTTACAGCAAATTCATGTTGTTCATTACTAGCTACAATACAATACTTAAATCTTTGGCATCTGCCATTATTTTTCTGATACATTTTTGTATCCCTCACCACTGTGCTCCCCTCCCCCCTTCCCAAGCCATAGCTTTTACATATCATTTGTCCAAAATTTCATTTCTTCTTTTGGAGGTAACTTTCCTTCTTCCTTTTTTAGTCCTTTTTCGATGAATTTTCTCCATACCTCATCAAAATCACTTTGTTTCCATATACCTCTTTTTACTTTTAATATACATGTTAACTTGTCATTTATTGCCAATTTCCACACTTCCTTGTACCATTCCTCTATTTGTACATTTATTTCTTTTTTCAATTCCTTGCTATAAGCAATCTTGCTATTGTTAATAGGTTTGTTATCGCATCTTTATCTTTTTTCCAATTGTTTATTATTATATAATGATAATAAGGCTATACTAGGAGTTCTTTCAATTTTAATATTCATTATATCTTCTATTTCTCTAAATACTTCCGCCCAACATTTACTTACATATTTACATTGCCACCACATATGTATATATGTATTGCAAGTGGATTCCTCTACCACTATCCAACATCTGTTTCCTGGGGCAGTTACATTATCTGCCTACTGGCATGGCCAATTCCAGTAAAACTATATATATATTTTTTATTTTAAAAAGACATAGATGGACAAAGCACAACCCTGAGGGCACAAATCGTCTGTCAAGTTTGTGTTTGTGAGTCAAACTCCTCCAAACTGTTCTTTTGTATCAAAAGGGAAAGAGAAAATGAGAAAATCGCCTGTCCCTGAAGCCTAGAGTGCAAGCATTCAGTCACAGAGTCCCTCTTTCCTGTTTAACATTGCAACTACCATGTTTGTTTGTTTTTTAAAACTACTTCCTGTACTTCCTATTTTGATTTATTTTATTTCTCTATGTTGGCATTCCATACACACTTTGGAGGGCACCCAGGGGCGGTCCTACAGGTAGGCCAAGGAAGCGGTCGCATGGGGTGCCATCTGGGTAAGGGCACATTCCCCCGCATGCGCACAACCACCGCCCCCCTCGCTGTCCCTGAGCTGCGCATGCGGCCAGCCGTCTCCACCAGAGCGGCCCCTCAGGTGGGAAGTCACCAGCTGGGCGAAGGCGCGAAGCCACCCACCCACAGCATGAGGGCAGCGAAGGCGGCTCCTCGCTCCTAGTCATAATAATGCGAGTCGCGGACCCAGGAGGCCCCAAATCGCTGCTGCTGCTGCCACTGCCGCCGCCTCCGCCATGTCCCCCTCAGCCTTGGTGGCCGCCCTGGCCAGCAGCAGCAGCGGGAGAGGTAGCAGCACCTTGGTGCCTCAGGAGGAGGAGGAGGAGGCGGCGGAGGGCGCCTGCGAGGAGGTGAGGCCAGGCGGGGCTTGCCTCCCTTCCCTTGGCTTGCTTTCTTTCCCTTCCTTGGCTCCCTCCAGGACCCCCTTCTCTCTTGAAAGAGCAGCAGCAAAGGGATGGATGGATGAGGCGGGTGGGCCTTTCTCCCCTTCTCAAGACTCAGGGGTCCCAGGGAGTTTGTTCTCCCCCTCCCCATAAGGTCCTTAAGCTATGGCAGGTGCCTCTCCAAACTACAACTCCCAGGACCCTGTGGCAGTTAAGCAAGGCCAGCTGCATTCATTCATTCAGCAGTGTAGACGTGCCAATTGCAATATTCACACTTGCCTCAAGTACACAATGGTTCTTTCTAGGGTTCCCATATGTCCCTTATTCTAAGGGACATTATTCTAAGGGACATCCTTATTTTGGCCCTAAAATTTGTGTCCCTTATTTTCAGTTCCTGTCCCTTATTTTTGACTAGCAGGACAGGATTGGGCGAGGTTGACCAGAGGAAGGTGCGCACTGTGGTTTCCACAGCAATGCCTGCCCGGGGATTCCAACTCGCAGGGCAGCCTGCGTCCCCGTTGGAAGGAAGAGGCGATACAGGACTTTTTCAAAGTACAGTAGACTAATTAACCGTTACCCAAGGGGAATGTTGGATCATGTTGGATGAAGATAGTTTCTGGTTGCTTGAGAGTTACTCTTAAAATAGGCCTGGCTGTGCATCCCAATACTATACAATGCTGTGTATCCCATGCTATACTATATCATTAACTATTGGCATAATAATCATGAAGATGTACTGTCTTATAAAATTTATTTTATTTTAATATTTAGACAGTGCACTTTTAAAGTCAGCAAAGTCAAATACTAAATACAGATGGAGAAAATTAGGTAGTTCTAATAATGTTTTTTCTGCATGACAAAGCATGCAGAAACATACCATGTACTGTTAAGAGGGTATAAGTCAGCTTCTTTTGTGAGTTTCAATCATTATCTTATTCTGTTAATAAAACTATTTCTACCTAATGTTTGAGTTTCAAGTTTTTAATGAAGTGTCCCTTATTTTTGTGAAAAATCCCATAAATGTCCCTTATTTCTTATATCAAAAAATGGCAACCCTAATTCTTTCTCTTCCCCCGCCCCCCCCCCCATCTTGGCTGCTAATCTGGTTTTTGAAGAAGCCCCCAATGAGGAGGGCGCCAAAATAATGTTGGGGGGGCGCCAAAATAATGTTCGCTTACCATTTAAAATTACCTTAGACCACCCCTGAGGGCACCAGACATGCTGAAGTTGCCCGTTTTCCATTGCTTGAACCAAACATTGCATCTCTATGCTAGGCATGATCAGAAAGGGAATCGAAAATAGGTCAGCAAATGTTGTATTACCTCTCTACAAATCGATGGTAAGGCCACATTTGGAGTACTGTGTACAATTCTGGTCTCCGCACCTTAAGAAGGATATAACGGAACTGGAAAAGGTACAGAAAAGGGCAACAAGAATGATCCAAGGGATGGAGCGGCTCCTTATGAAACCAGGTTGCAACGCCTTGGTCTTTTCAGCCTTGAAAGACGGCGTTTAAGAGGTGACTCGATCAAGTGTATAAAATCATGCATGGGATAGAAAAGGTGAATAAAGAAAAATTATTTTCTTTGTCACAAAACACTAGGACTAGAGGGCACTCCCTGAAGCTCCAAGGTAGGAAAATTAGGACTAATAAAGGGAAATATTTCTTCACCCAGAGGGTCATTGGGTTATGGAACTCACTTCCAGAGGAGGTTGTGACAGCTGTCAGCCTGGACAGCTTCAAGGCAGGATTAGACAGATTCATGGATACCAAGTGTATCAGTAGTTACTGAAAAGGACATTCAAGTGCCACCTCGGAGTTGGTTGAGGTAGGCAGGATTTCCCCTGGGTACTGGTTGTGGGGGTCGGGAGCAGGTCAGGGTTTTGCCCTCCCTTCTGCTCGAGATCCCCGTGTACAACTGGTGGGCCACTGTGTGATACAGAATGCTGGACTAGATGGGCTGAGGTCCGATTCAGCATGGCTCTTCTTATGTTCTTATGTTCTTATGTTCTCTAGTTAGACTTGAAAGTTAAATTCAGCCGTTTTTTGTTCTCTGAACAGTCTGAAATAAATGGGAAATGAACAGCAGAAAAATGAAAGGAGAAGATTGACTTTTATGGCCATGATGCATAAATACAAAATGAATGAAAATCTATTCAAATTCTCAACAATTCCACTACATTGTGGTTATGGATTGACTGGGTCACCAAAAACAATCACTCCCCAAATAGTTATGACTTGTTAGCCCAAGAAGGCAGCAATTTTGCATGGAATTTCGTTTAAATTATCTAGTTACGACCAGTCTTTCTTCTTTGAAGTACCACATCGTCTTTGACCTGGCCATTATGCTTAAGGAAATTGTCACTTTATTGTAGCAACTCTGTTTCACGCTCGAATGTGTTTTTAATCACATCAAGGTCTTCTTTAGCTACTCCAGAAACAGAATAGAAAGTTAAAGCATAATTAAGCTATAAAAATCAATAAAATTCATTGTTTGGCTGCAGAAATTCAGCAAGATATTTAGAGTGCAGAAAGGTGCTGTCACATGTCTTTTCTCCCCCTTCCTTCCTCCTTTCGAGAGGGTATAATGGAATTGAATTCTATTATTTAGAAGCTCTTTTTTTGCAGTCGGAAAGATGCACTAGTTCTGTGAATGCAGAGTAATGTGAACCACAAGCACAAAACATTTCAAATGTGTGTGCAGCTAATGGAGCTTAACATCTAACTGCGTGCTGCTGATAAACAAACACAGGTACACGAACCACCACTTCATTTCTTGGAAAGCTGGTTTTAGAGTGGTGGATTGGAGTGAAGAAGTCATGTATCACCAGTAGCGCACATGCTTAATACTTTTCTGAACTCCTAACAAAGGCGAAATGCTTTTTTCTCCATGAATTATATTCTGCAAATATTATTTCTGTTCTGCAGACACCAAATATTTTATTTATTTATTTATTTATTTATTTCGATTTGTATACCATCCTTTCCAGGTGGCTCAGGACGGTTTACAGTATATCGAGCTACAACAAAAGACATAAAAACATGAAAATAAAACGGTATCACATCAGAGCATGAACACAGAGGAATTGTGAAGGCAATTCCATATAGGACAATTCCACCTTCCCGGATGTTTATAGACCGAATGCTTGCCGGAACAAAGCAGTTTTACAAGCTTTCCGGAAAGCCGTCAGCTCACTCATTGAACGCACTTCAGGTGGTAGGCCATTCCACAGACATGGTGCCGCCACAGAGAAGGTTCTCTGTCTACTTGACAACAGACGGACAGTCCGTAAATGTGGGATTTGTAAGAGGTTGAGTTCTTCAGAACGGAGGGATCTCTGGGGAACATATGGGAGTAGACAGTCCCTTAAGTACAACGGCACCAGACCATGCAAGGCCTTAAAGGCCAATACCAACACTTTGAAGATGACCCGGTGCTCAATTGGTAACCAGTGCAGATGCTGCAAGATTGGAGTGATATGAGCTCTGACCGGTACTCCGGCCAGGAGTCTCGCTGCAGCGTTCTGCACCAGTTTGAGCTTCTGGATAACCGACAAAGGAAGACCAATGTACAGGGCATTACAGTAGTCTAATCTCGAGATGACCATTGCCTGGATTACCGTGGGTAGGTCATTGCCGAAAAGGTAGGGCGCCAGCCGCCTCGCTTGCCACAGGTGGTAAAAGGCAGATCTGCTGACAGTGGAGATCTGAGTCTCCATCGTCAGGAGTGGGTCCAACTGGACCCCTAAGCTCTTTACTAGGGACGACGGGCGTAGTGCCTCGCCATCCAACGCAGCAGCCGGAGTTCACACCCGCCCAGGTGACCCAGCCAAAGGATCTCCATCTTCAAGGGGTTCACTCTTAACTGACTGGCCCATAGCCAACCAGTCACAGCTTCAAGACATTGCTGGAAACAATCGGGTACAGAGTCTGGGCGGCCATCCATCCTCAGCACCAGCTGGGTGTCATCAGCGTACTGATGACACTCCAGACCAAAACTCTGCACCAACTTAGCAAGGGGTCGCATGTAGATGTTGAACAATAAAGGGGAGAGAATGGCTCCCTGAGGCACCCCACAACTTAAGGGGAGCCTTTCGGAAACCATACCTCCCCTCTCCACTCGCTGGCCCTGATCAAGGAGAAAAAAGGACACCCATTTAAGGGCGGTCCCCCTAACCCCTGTCACAGCCAGGCGGTGGGTTAACAATGCGTGGTCTACTGTATCAAAAGCTGCCGTGAGGTCTAATAACACGAGCAGCACTGATCCCCCTTGATCCAGTTGGCAGTGGAACTGGTCTGTGATGGCGACCAACACAGTCTCTGTCCCATGCCCAATACTTAAGCCGGAATATTGAACAGATATTCCCATAAAGATTGGGTTAATATTTTCTGCCTGTGTTTTTGTTGGGCCTGTGTCCTCAGCAGGGATTCTGGGATATACTGTGCAAGGGATTGTGGCAGCCACAGTTCATGATGGAAATGCTACTTTTGCAAATGTCTTGCAGAGACAGCGTTTGGGAAAAGCTGTTAGGGAGGCCAGTTCTCTTGAGAATCATCAGTGCACAGATAAGACACCTGGCTGTGCAACTTTGGATAGCAAGAAGGAATGTATTAATTGGCAACTCAATGTCTATCCTTCCAGCAGTGGTTTCGGTTTACCTTGTAAGGGAGGGGTGTGAGGGAAATCTAGTTTCTGATATAGCTATGCCTGGCAGTTTGAATCTCAGGTACAGGTCAACTTTTGCAATAAGCTTCATGTATTTCAGCTCCTGTATTTAGCCTCATATGTTTCGAGTCTCCTGCATTTTTAGCTCAAGTACTCAAGTCTGGACTTTGATCTTTCTTGGAAATCTTTTGGACTTTATCAATTACTGGAACTTGCCTGCTTGGATTTATTAAGGGACTTTACAGCATTCATTCAACCTATGGGCTTTTACATTTCCTTGGATAATCGATTGAATTCTATATTTCTTTTGATATATTTTCTATTGCTTATATTGTTTGCTGTTTGCTTCAATAAAAGACTATTTTCTTCAGCTGGAGTTGTGTGTTTGGATTCCAAGGGCTCAAGTCTCTACGCTGGTGTGCGACAGCTTTATATCTAATGCACATGAGTCAAATGCAAGTTCCACTGGATGAATATGGCCTGCCACGTCATTTTATGGGGCCTATGATGTTTTCACTGGCTGGGCTACATAGTTACATTTATACAGTCTTATCATCACAAACAGCCATCTGAAGGCAACCATAAAGCTAATGTGGCCCTCAGTGAAAATGATCTAATGGTCATACATTTTGACATGAGACGATACCAGAGAGCATTAGAATGACTCAAGACTTCATACAACGGGGCTACCCTAAAGAAATCATACAGAATGCTAGGACCAAAGCGGACAATGCAGATAGAAGTCAGTTACTGCAATCCTCCAAGAAGACACCATTGAAAAATGTAGTCTGGCCGCTAACTTTGTCCCCACACTCCAAGGCTTATATTAATATTGTAAAAAAATACTGGCCTATCATTTCAACATGGAGGGCCTTGAAAGACCACCTACAATAGCCTATAAATGGACTCAAAACCTTAGTGACATTTTAACGCATTCAAACCATGTGTTAAAGAACAAAAGCAACTTCTCTCTGGGCATGAGAGTCTGCGGACATTGCTCTGTTTGTGACAACATAAACACGGATCAGGAAATCTATAGCCCCGCGAAACAAAGATCGATCCGCGTTAAATCCTTCGCGACCTGTGCCTCGTCGCACATCACGTATGCCATCACATGTTGCTGCCCCAAGTTCTATGTGGGCATGACATCCAGACAAGTCCGTCAAAGATTTATAGAACATCGCAGCAGGATCCGCTTGAGCAATGAGGATATCCCATTCTATACCCATTGTAAACAACAGGGACATACTCCTAGCAATCTGAAACTCCAGGTCTTAGAAAAACTAGAACCGAAACCCCACATGAATATTAATTATGCTCTACAACAAATGAAAAGTAAATGGATCATCTTACTCGATTCAGAAACCCCAAAAGGGTTAAATGAGCCCGTCTCCCTCAGATTTCACTTGCTCCTCCACCGCTTCCTGGACTATTCCCCCACCCACATGAGTACGGAGTATATCTTACGGATTTTCCCTCGGTTGCGGCATTTATCATGGGCTGGAGTACAGTAAGATATGTTTAAGAGACTAATCTATTTCTGTATATGTTTGTGTTCTACTTTTTTCCTTGGGGCTTCATAATGCTTATATAATACACATATGATATTTGATACTTTGAATGGTTACAGAGTTTTCTCTATAATGTTTCAAATGTTAGCATTCAACCAAACACAACATGCTAATAAATCTAAGGATTCAAATTCAATGTGTTATCAAAGGCTTACATGGCCGGAAGCACTGGGTTGCTGTGCGGCCATGTTCCAGAAGCCTTCTGTCCTGACGTTCTCCCTCACTAAGAAAATCCAACAAATGCTACATTCAGCAAGAGGGATCCTCTCACCTCTTCAGGAGTCTACTGTATACCATGCAGCTGTGGACAAGTCTACATAGACACCACTAAACGCAGCATTGCCCAAACACGAATCATGGAACATGAAAGGCACGGCAGACTAATTCAACTTGAGAAGTCAGCCATTCATGAACCAACCTGGACACAGCATATTATTTGAGAACACCGAAATGCTTGACCACTCTTACAGCCGCCATGTCTGGCTACACAGAGAAGCCAATGAAATCCACAAGTATGTGGGCAATCTCAACAAAAGGGGAAAACCATGAAAATGAACAAAAGCTGGCTACCAATATTCAAAAAACTCTAAAACCAGGACAATAAATAAAAAACAGCGGAACTCCAGACAAGAAACAATCAGGGCCAGTTAATCACCTCCCAACAAATGATTCCCCCAGGCAGCCAGGCTTTAAAACTGAAAAGCCATTCAATGCTAATCCAGAAGGTCAACTGAAACATTCACATCTGTCTCAAGCAGACAAGAGTTCTTTCTCCCACCCTGGACATTCCACAGTTATATAAACCCCACTTGCCTAGTTCCCAACAAACCTCTGAGGATGCCTGCCATAGAGGTGGGCAAAATGGCAGGAGAGAATTCTTCTGGAACATGGCCATACAGCCTGGAAAGCTCACAGCAACCCAGTGATCCAAATTCAATTTTTAAAGGAAATATCCACTTACAAAAGTTTAGCTTGAATTGCAAATTCAGAATTATATACTGAGCACGAAACTGGGCAAGTGGGACCTCATGGTGGACACTTAACATTTGAAAAATATTTATTTCTGGTAAATCCCAATTAAAGTCAAATTCCAGAGAGAACACATACAAAGTACAGAAATAGATGTTTTATTTTTCTGGAAAGAATTGCATTACAAACATTTTTAAAGTAGAGAAAATTGGATTTTCTGGCACAACATGGCTTTTCGGAGGATGCATTTGCTAGCTTTTAGTATGATATTGTTTTCATTTCATGTGCAGAAAAAGTAATTGCTTTTTTCAGGGTTTAAGAATGGAATGTGTTGATCCAAAGTTAATCTCTGTGTTTTAGCATTTGAGTATTATATTAGAAATATAAATGTCAATGGGCTGGTGGAGGTTAGGCTGATGGAGGATATGTTATTCAAATTAAAGGAAATACAAGCAATGGGGAAAATTAATTCAGGTGTTGCATACAATGTCACAACACACTGTCACAATCATCATCCATGGCACAAAATGTGGCAAGAGACAAAAAGGATTAATAGAGGAACGTGAATCAGAAGGCCACGAGAAAGAGAGAGAGAGAGAGAGTCTCTTCTACAAAAACTTCACTCTCTCTCCTTCTCATCTCAGCCTTCATCTCACTTACACAACTTTCCTATAGTATCTTAAGACAGTGTTTCCCAATCAGTGTGCCGTGGCACACTAGTGTGCTGTGAGCGATCATCAGGTGTGCAGTGGGAAATTGGAGATAGAAAAGAGAGAGAGAGAGAGAGAGAGAGAGAGCCTTCCTGTCCTACCGGGAAGCCCTAGCCGGGGCTCGATCCCTTGCCTGAGTCCCGCAAACACAGTCTCCTTTTGGGAAGCCTCGTGCCCCTGGACTCACCACTTGCCTTCTTGGGCTTCCTCCTCCCCTCTGCTCCTTCCTCAGCCTCGGAACGGTTTGAGCCGAAAGGCAAGGACTGCGTCAGGTGGAAAGAGCCGCACTGAGAGAGAAGATCCTGGGATGGGACTTCCCCAGGTGCCCCGGCTGCCTGAGGACAGATCTACACTGTAGCATTCATGCAGTGAGGCACCCCTTGGTCTTCCAGGGCTCAAGGCTGGGGAATCCTGGGATTTGTAGTTTGAGGAGGATAAGGATGGTGTCAAACTACCACTCCTGTGATTCCCTCGCACTCAGCCAAGGTAGGTCAAGGGGCGTCAGGGTGGGGGCGAGCTCCAGCTGCCTACGCTGGATGGTGAGGCATTACGCCCATCGTCCTTAGTAAAAAGCTTGGAGGTCCAATTAGACCCACTGCTGACGATGGAGGCCCAAGTCTCTACTGTGAGCAGATCTGCATTCTACCATCTGTGACAGGATAGGTGGCTGGCGCCCTACCTCACCAGGAACGACCTACAGTAATCCAGGTGATGGTCATCTCGAGATTGGACTACTGTAATTCCCTTTACATTGGTCTTCCTTTGGTGGTAATCCGGAAACTTAAGCTAGTGCAAAATGCTGCAGCTCGACTCCTCGCGGGGGTGTCAAATAGAAGTCATATCACCCCGATCCTGCAGCAACTGCACTGCCCCCCAATTGAGTATCGGATTGCTTTCAAAGTGCTGGTTTTGACCTTTAAGGCCTTTGTCATACCCCAGACACTTTTCAAGTCCAAACCAGAGCAACACCATGTTACAGCCCCGGCTTCAACAAGGCCTGAAGACAGGCCTCTGCAGCCAACTCCAAGTGAACTCCAAGGCCAGGTGCATCCCTGTTGGTTCCCGCGCCGATAAGCCAGCTAACATTCATGGGACTAGCGATACTCCCCAACCTCCAGGTGTTTGCCCTAATGAGTTAACATTCAAATCTGGTCAAGAAGCAGTGGGAACCAAAACCTTCCCAGCCGATCCTGGGAAAGTTGTCCGACGCAGTCAGCGTATTCAGGCGCGGAGTCATCGGGGCCTTTAAAAGCTGGGTCCGGAGAGAGCTCCGCATCTCGAGTCAACTTTTGATTTCCTTGCCTTGTCTTTGGAACTGTGTTGGGCCACGGAGGCCTTCTCGTTGGGACACTATTTTGCTAAGCTTTGATTCAAAGAACTTTAAGGACTAGCCTATGCGGCATTTCTACTTTGCTTAAGTTTGGAACTTTTCAAGCCTTTGGTGTGCCTGTATCCGGGATTGGGTGCAACCTTGCTGACTTCTATTTTTGCCTTTTGCTTCTTTCATTATTTTTAATAAAGCATTTAACCACAGAAACTGTGTGTTGGTTTACTCAGGGTCCGGTTCAAGCTCTAGTCGCAACAGCCTTGTATGGTCTGGGGCTGGTGCACTTGAGGGCCCATCTTTTACCATATGTTTCCCAGGGATCACTTCGGTCAGAGGACCAAAACCTGCTAGAAGTTCCTTCCTTTCGGTATTACCACCTGTCATCTACCAGGCAGAGAGCCTTTTCAGTTGTGGCACCGAACATGTGGAATGCATTGCCGGCTGAAGTCCGTTTAATTAGAGAGTTACCTGCCTTTCGGAAGGCCTGTAAAACAACTCTCTTTCGGCAAGCTTTCAATCTCTAGCCACAAATCCTAGCTGTTGTTATTCTTTACTATTCTTATAGTCCTATTGTTATGGTTTTATTGCTATTTTTATCTAATGAACTGTTTTATATGTTGTAAACTACCCTGAGCCTATTGGGAAGGGCAGTATACAAATTGAAACAAGAAAGAAAAAAAGGAAGGAAGGAAGGAAGGAAGGAAGGAAGGAAGGAAGGAAGGTAGGGAAATAGGATGGGAATTGTGGAATCCTCTTTGTATTGTTGGACTGCAAATCTGGAATCTTTGCTGTGTGTTGTAGTTTACAACATTGGGGAAGCTCCCAAATTTCACCCTGATGTATTTGAACTATGCAACATGATTTGGGCTATTATAAAGTAAAGTCAACAAACATATCAATACAGAAATATGTAAAAACTCTTCCTCCAAGGTTAAATTTACTTCATTTCTATTCCGCTCTTCTCGCCCTGCAGGGGACTCAGGGCGGATTACAATGTACACATTACATTTAGACACACAAACACACAAGACAGACAGAGGCAATTTAACATCTGGCCACCAGGGAGAGGTGTCGCACTCCTTCATTCCTCCGCGTGTTTTCTGGAGATCTTTTAATTTGTAAATCAGTTAAATTAAGCCTCCCCAATAAGTGGTACCTTAATTTCCTACTTGACAGATGCAACTGTCTTTCGGGTTGCAAAGGTCGACAACAGGCTACACAATAGGTCGAGAGCCCACCTCAACCTGGGCAGGCTTCGAACTCATGATCTTCTGGTCAGTAGAGATCTTATGCAGCTGACACCCAGCCAGCTGTGCCACATTCCCAGTACTCACATAGGCAAGAGGGTATTTTGCCTCTTGCATTTATATTAATAAAGTGTATTGGAGTCATAAGGTGAGATGAGACCGTTCA
This sequence comes from Anolis apletophallus, assembly GCA_030556195.1. Lineage (NCBI taxonomy): Eukaryota > Metazoa > Chordata > Lepidosauria > Squamata > Anolidae > Anolis > Anolis apletophallus. The sequence continues at coordinate 135,641,397 of JARBWK010000005.1, forward strand.
GAAAGCTGTCTTCATGTGCATAAACTTCCCTTAGCCTCTTTGCAGCATACATCTCACCTATTCAAGATTGCCAGGAGAAAATTACAATGAATGAATTCTGAATGGACTGAATGCATACACACATATTCATATACATCCTTCTTTGGGACACTGGCATTTGAGGAAATGAATGAATGCCTCACCACTTTCATTTATTACTAAACTAGCTTAGATACCCAGATAAATATTAGAAACAGACATCGCTTGTTTTGGGATTATATGAATGGTCCCATTAGAAAATGCATAAGGATATGGGTGAACTACAACTCCCATCATCCTGGGTCATGATGGGAATGTGTGCCATGTCTGGATGTGGGTGAACTGCTGTTACCGAACAATTTAGAATAGCCAGGGCAGAGGCCCAGAAGTACCCCTAAAGCGAGGATTTCAGCAGAACCTTTGGCAAGTTAAAAAGATCCCTTTTCCAAATAATCTCACCAAAGAGGTCCGGGAAAAGATGCCACTGAAGTTTTTTATTCTCTTCAGCTGAGGAGGATGACAACCGCAGATTCCTTGTCGCAAAGCAGTCATAAAATTACATTCAAAATACATGCCATATTTATAGTCATACAGAGCTGTCAAATTCAAATCTCCTGCCCTCCCTTCTCTGGCTGGCTCTATGTTGCTGGCCAATGGAGGAGGGAGGCGGGAGTTTTGAGAAAAACAATGAGTCCTGCAGGTTCCTTGATTAGATTAGTCCTTATGTAAATGAGGAATCCATGCCTTTGACCTTTCGAGTCAAAGCAAGTCTTTTGTTGTCCTGTGGGAAACGGGAACTGTCCTTAATGGCCTTTTCCTGTTGACAAAAGGCCAGATACAGGTCTTCTTGTGAGAGTTTCAGTATTTGGGTGGTAAACAAATGAAGAAGCTGTAGCCATGTACCAGTTTCCAAGGCTGATAGAGGTGGCCATTTATGAAATATAGAAATAGTTTTGCCTATTAATCAATAGCCCAAAGTAGGCGAAACTCAGGGACTTTGGTCTATTGATTAGCAAAAACCAGGGGAAAGGCCATTCGAAAGAGCTGGCTTCTGCTGTTTTCATGCAAATGAGGCTAGTAGAGAGGTGACTGAATCACAAACTTGCAGCTGGCAAGCCTCAAGGTAGCTGGCTAAAGGTAAACAGTGGAACGTTCATATTTTAAAAATTACATACATGGGGAAAACATGAGGGGAGATACATTGGGGTTTATGGGGGAAATGTACCATCCTGATCACCCCTGCCTACCCACCAGAAAGATACACAGTTTATTAGATTCATAAAAGATAGCCCAAGAGAAAGGGGTCCTAGACAGAAAAGAAAAAGTTCTTTGGGAATGAGCACAAGTCCATAAGAGTAATGCAAAAGGGAAATAACTGGGTTGATCCACAAAGTGTGGGTTACAGAGGCATTGTCATGTGGGACCATGGGGAAGAGCCTTAGGTTCCCACGTGGGGAGAGATAGGGGATTATGGGATCACTTCCAGCCTGGTGTTCTTGGGAAAACTATGAATCCTTTGGTTTTAAACCATCTTCTACTGAGCCCAAGAAAAAGGGGGTCACCTCCAATATCACTACAACTATCCTATGATCCTATGTCAAACCGCAAATCCTCACCAGTATTTTAAAGCGGTCATGATGGATATGTGTGCCAAGTTTGGTCTAGGTCAGGCATGGGGAAACAAAGGCCTATGGGATGAATACAGCCCTCTGGGCCCTTATGTCCAGCCCTCAAAATTTCCCCCATCCTCTGGTCATAAGAATACGCCTGCTTGCTGCGTCCTTATGCCAAAAGGACAAGGAAGGAAGGCACGCAGTGACAGGGAGCCGTCTTGAGTGCTCTCAGTCACCGTGTGCCTTCCTTGGGCCCTCCCGGCATAAGGACAGGACAAGCAGCTTTGTCTGCCACCTGTCTCTTCCAACTCTTGGTGTCAGGACAAGGCACCAGATGTCAGGATAAGCCTGGCCCAGGCAGAGAGGCTCCAAAGTTGCCTCTCCCTTCTTCTGGCATCAGGACAAGGCAAGGCCCCATCCTGATACTAGCAGAAGGGAGAGGCAGATGTGGTCCAAGGAACCTTCAAAGCCTCCTAGAATAAGGTGAGTAGCCCCATCCTGATCGTGGGAGGAAAGTCTGAAGGTGCTCCGTCCTTAGCCCCATCCCCTGCCCCCTCCTGGACTTACCTCCCCCAGCCCCACCCCTTCTGGGCCCACCCTGCCCTCAGCCCCCAGCCCCGCTTCCTCCTGGGCCTACCCCATCCGCAATGCGGTCCCAGGGCAAAAAAGCTTGCCCATGCCTTGTTTAGATCCATCACCGATGTGGTTCACAGTGCTCTCCGGATGTGCGGGCCATCTTGGAAAATGTATACAACTATACTTACATACTTTCAAACAGGACGGGGCAGGGGGCGGGGTCGGAGGACGTCCCTCCCCTGCTCTGTAATACCTCCCCCCCACACGGCGGCTGTCTCCCGGAAGGCGCCCCCCGGAGGGCCCCGTCCCAGGACTTTCCGGAACACTGCCCGCAGGCGCGGGGCACCTCCACTGGCGAACCCCCAATCTAGGAGGGTGGACAAGCCACCGATAACGAGGCATGGTCCACAGGCCGGCAACGACCGACACCGCAGTGACTGTCACTGCTTAGACTTGGAGTCTCTGAGGACGTTCCTCGATTTGTGGGACCCCCCCCCCCCGGCTCCCCCCATTTGATGGTCGCCCTCGATAGCTCCACCGGGTGGCTCTGCCCTTTGGCATGAGCCTGGTCTTCCCCTCCCTATCTGCTGTTGGTTACCTTGTGATGTTTTTACCCCCTGTATGTTCTGTATGTTTATTTATGTACTCTTTGTATTTTGTTGCTTCAGCTCCTGTGAGCCGCCGCGAGCCTTAGGGAGTCGGCGGCATAGAAGTCCGAATAAATAAATAAATAAATAAATAAATAAAATAAATATTTTCATATTTATTATATAAGATAAATAAATGCACATTCTAAAATTAAGCTCCTAAGATTTATTTATTTATTTATTTATTATTCGAATTTATATACCGCCACTCCCCGAAGGCTCGGAGCGGTTTACAAACAGAACAATAAAATTAACGGTAAATAAAAATGTCTGCTTTGGTTTTTTTTCCCCATGGAAAGACCACATCTGGACCTATCTGGAATATCCAGGAACATCCAGACAGACTCGAACATCTCTCTTCTATTACTGTAATTTAGGCATATACGGCCAAGGAAAATGGATGAGATTTGCTGTGATTTAATAGCGGAGAAGAAGTTATTGCCTTGATTTCTGAATAAAGTTCAAGTATAAAGCCGATTTCTTTATTCCTGCCAAACATTCCTGGAGCTTTTACTGCGATACGAGTGCTTATTGTGTTGGCAACATGAGACACTATTCAAAGATGTTGTAATTGATGACAGGGCTATATTAAGGGAAAACCCTCTTTGATTTTTTTCCCTTTCTTTCAGCAAAATGTCAACTCTATTACCGGTATGTCAACTCCATTACTGCAACATCATGTCTATAATCATAAACCTTTTCAGAGCAACAAACAAAATATTCACTTCAGTTCATTATAAGGAATCAGCAATAGGCAGAGAGGACAATGATCTAGATGTGTACCTCTATTAGCAAATTTCTTTTTCTATCCTTTGCAGACAATCCTATGCAGGTTATTTTCTTTCTATTGTGATATTGTAAAGGGTAAGCAGAACCCCTCGGTTTTCCAGGGATCTACATTCCAACAGCATCTGGAAGAGGTTGTCTAAAAGAAAGACCTCAAAATGTTTTTTACTTTTCAAAAAATACTTACATTCTTTCCATTAAAAATAAGAAAAATAAAAAATAAGCTCCTTTGAGTCTCCTTCTGGAGAGAAAAAGCAAGGTTTAAATAAACACAATAATAACAACAACAATAATAATGAAAAACACAATAATAATAATAAACATAAGGATTAGAATAAAACAAAACAGTGGTAAAATTGTCCCCCTATTTTTCTACCCCATAGTTTTTCCTCCACCACTGTACCTCTTCCCTTCAAAAAATGGGGAAAAATTAAAAATACTTAAAATACTTAAAAACATTTAAAAACACAATTGACGTCACCCTCTCCTCCACAAGTCGCTTTTAAAATATTATAAGACACTTCTACTCTACAAGCTGCATCAGTTTCGGCTAAATATAGCCTACTTCTCAAATGTGGCTGGTGGGGAAGAGGGAGAGGGCCTTCTCGGTGGTGGCTCCCCGCATGTGGAATGCGCTCCCTATCAATGTACGATCCACCTCATCCCTCCTGGCATTCAGGAAAAAAGTAAAATCCTGGCTGTGGGACCAGGCGTTTGCACACCAGCACAAGGCAGCACTTTAGATGGGATTTTAATGGAAAGTGGATGAATAGGGCCAATGCTTTTCTGGACAGAACATTGTTTTAATCTGGAATGAATGCGCATGATGTTTAGGTAATTGTATTTTAATGTATTTTAATGTATTTTAATTGTTGAAGGGTTCTGGGGTCTTATATTTTACTGTGTGGGCATCGAATTGCGCCTTACTGTAAACCGCTCTGAGTCGCCCCTCGGGGGTTGAGAAGAGCGGGGTAAAATCCTGAAATAAATAAATAAATAAATATATTTAAGATTAATACATTTATTTATTTATTTATTATTCAAATTTGTGAGTCGCCACTCCCGGTGGCTCAGGGCGACTTACAACATGGATTCAGAGTTAAAAACAGAATATAAAACACCATAAAGCACAATAAAATACAATGAAATACACAGCAAGCCGGTGGCACAGGTGTATATGACTTCATCGGCATACACAACGCAAGAAGGCGAAGTAGCCTACAAATCTCAGCATTAATACCCAAAGGCCTGCCGAAACAGGAGGGTTTTGCACGCCTTCCGGAATACCACGAAGTCCATAAGGGCACGGACTCCAGAAGGCAGTGCGTTCCACAGGGTAGGGGCAATTATTGAGAAGGCCCTCCGTCTTGTGGCCGTCAGATGGTATGTTTTAACGCTGGGCACCTCCAGAAGTTGACCCATCTCGGAATGAAGTGGCCTAGCGGGACAGTATGGGATGAGGCGGTCCCTAAGGTACACTGGCCCCAGACCGTTCAAGGCCTTAAAGGTCAATACCAGCACTTTGAAGGTGATCCGGCATTCCACTGGTAGCCAGTGCAGCTCCCGCAAGACAGGTGTTATGTGGCTGGTCGTCGGGACGCCAGCCAACAGTCTAGCTGCCGCGTTGCCTACAAGCAATTGTTATACAAATAATCTGAACACTTTGATCAAAATTCAGTTCTTCTAATTTCATCTTTTATACCTCATCTCAATATTTCTCCCATTTTCCCCTATTAATCTAGTCTGTATTTCAACAATCTTTTTCTATATATCTTATTGTATTTCCTCCTTCATTTTCAATTATCTTATTTCATCACTCCACCCCTAGATAAAAAAGAAATGTGTTATTTTGCTTTAATTTTTCCAGAGTTTTCAGTTCATTTATCCCAGTCAGTTTGCAATGTTTTCTCATGTACAGCAGAATTTCCCACAAACAGCAATTGTCTGTTTGATTTTAACATATTTCTCCCATTGAAATGGGCTCTAGAAAAGTTCACATAGGATTTGTCTGTTTGACCTGAACTTAAAAGCTTTATATATATATATATATATCTATATATATATATATATATATATATTTATATATATATATATATAAACAATTTTTGTCTTTCTCAGTCTGAAGATACATTTGTGTCCACTTCCCTGTTTCAGACATGTCTGCATACACAGTCTGCTTATGAGAATCCTTTCCTTTGCCATCTATTATTGCTGTTATTGTCTTTTTTGCTGGTCTTTCTTGATCAGTCTGTTATACCAGTGTTTCCCAACCAGTGTGCCATGGAACACTAGCGTCTCTGTCGAAAGCTGGCATGGGCAAACTTGGACCTTCCAGGTGTTTTGGACTCCAACTCCCACCATTCCTAGCAGCCTCAGGCCCTTTTCCTCCCCCCCCCCCCACTCAGCCACTTAAACAGGAAAGGGCCTCAGGCTGTTAGGAATGGTGGGAGTTGAAGTCCAAAGCACCCAGAGGGCCGAAGTTTTCCCATGCCTGTTTTAGAGGGACCTTAAAGTGGTGAGCCTCCTTCCAACATTGTGATTCTGGATCGAAAACAAACAACAACATAACATAACATTGTTTGAGTCCACAGTGCTCTCTTGGTGTTGGTGAACTACAACTTCCAAACTCAAGGTCAATTCTTAAGCAAACCCTTTCAGTACTTTCGGTTGGTAATAAGAGTTCAATATGCCAAGTTTGGTTCAATTCCATTGTTGCAAGAGTTCAGGATGCTCTTTGATTGTGTGTTAACTATAAATCCCAGAAACTGTAACTCCCAAATGCCAAGGTCTATTTTCCCCAAACTCCATCTGTGTTCACATTTGGGCATATTGAGTATTCATGCCAAGTTTGGTCCCGATCCAACATTGTTTGAGTCCACAGTGCTCTCTGGATATAGGTGAACTACAATTCCAAAACCCACGGTCAATGCCCACCAAACCTTATAGTATTTTCTCTTGGTTATGGGAGTTCTGTGTGGAAGTTTGTTGTCTTTCTCCCATTCCTGCCAAGATATCTATGTTGTGTTCATCGAAAAAAAACATATTAACTATATGTATTACTGTGTTAGAGTATCATTTTGTGTCATTTTGGTTTGGTAGTGTGCCCCAGGATTTTGTAAATGTAAAACATGTGCTCAAAAAAGATTGGGAAATACTGTGTTATACTATATCATCTTCTCTTTCCCTTGTTCTTTGTCATTTGTTTTGTGACTGCTTGGATTCTGTTCTTAGCAGAGAAAGTGTCTCTGGGCCTCTCTAAAACCTTCAGTGCTGTTCAGTGGTATGATTTTGACACAAGTATATTAAAAATTAGGGCTCACCATTATCCATGTTTCAGGTACTCACAGTGAGGGTTGGAACCGTGTCTTCACCCACACCTTGGACCGGGGGACAGGGCCGACCCTCCTCCGAGAGGGCCGGGCTTACAGAGCCAGGCCCCGTGTGTGTCCACCAGATGAAGGGTGGCCCAGACAGAAGTTCAAGAGGAACCAAAAGACGTTCCCGACTAGGACCTTCTGGAGCTCCTGCCATAGGCAGTTGAAGCTCCAAGGGACACGTCCACCTACCACGAAGGACGATGAGGACTCTCTGCAGACAGGCTGGAATCGCCAACGCAGGCTTCCATATGGGAGCTCACAGGCCCCGTCCCCTCCCTGCACCTGGATGCCAGTGATCCTGCTGAGGCCCCCTTGCCTGCCCTCTTTTGATGGCGGGATGGTACCTTAGCGGGCTATCGCTGTCTGGCTTCTCACCCTATTCCCTTCTTCCCTCCCCCCACCCTCCTGTCCTCCCTTTTGTGTCGTGTAAAGTCGCCCGGAGCACATTCGTGGAGGGCGACTCATAAATGGTAAAGTTATGTTATGTTATGTTATAAATGTATCCCCCATGGATACAGGATTGGATTGCATTGCCCTTGTTATATCCTGTGTACGAGGGCAGGTCAATAAGTCAGTGACTTTTTGAATTTCCCACCTCTTAACTGAAAGGGCAACACTGCTCCTGTCAACAGGCATCTGTCAGTTGACTCCTGTCAAAATTTGAACAAGCTGCGTCATTTCGTTTGTCTTTCACAGCCATTGATAGCAGACTACCGCGTGATTTGAGGAAAAAATGGAAAAAAGTGAATTTTGTGTGCTCATTAAGCATTATTTTTTTTAGAGAATTGGTTGGGACAAAGGCGGTGGCTGCAAATCTGGGCAGTATGTGAATTTCTTATGCAGAGGGAGGTTAGCGAGGCAATGCAAAGAGAGGACACTGCTTTTGAGAGGCTGGTCAGGGAATGGAAGGAAGGGAAAGGACCCAGGTGGGAAAGATATATAAGTTGTTAATAGTGTCAGGGGAAAGCCCTGTACAAGAATTAACAAAATTGTGGGAGAGGGAAGTACAAGTATCAGAATTAGAGATGGAAAGGACAATGGGAAATATTGCAAAAATGAAAAATACAAGAGTGAGGGAAATGAGAAGGAAACTTCTGCATAAGTGGTATCGGACTCCGGCCCAATTGGCACACTTCTCTCAAAACGTGAGTAGCCAATGTTGGCACGGGTGTCAAGTGAAAGGGGTATACATGCACCTGATTTGGGAATGTGCAGTAGTGCAGAAATTCTGGAAAGAGGTACAAGGGAAATTAATAAGGCACTGAATATAAATTGGGCAATTACAAAGGAGATTGCGATACTGGTGAGAAAAGAGTGACTTGGCGAATATGGAGGAATCAAGGAAGCCATGATTGAAAACACACAGTCTGTCATAGTTCTAGGTTGGAAGGACTCCTCCAAATGGACAATCAAGAACTGGCTGCGGTACCTGGTAGAACACATTCAATTTGAAATTATGGAGATTAGGGTTAATGAGATGGATGAGAATAAATTGCAGGAACTTATGGGGCGATGGGACCGGGTAAGACAATATATTGTTTGGAAACCCGAGATCAAGATACGAGTAATAAGTTGGATCTACTGTTTAATTTGTAATGTAAACTGTCCAAAAGGCTTGAAGGAAAAGAAGAGTGATGAAACCCTCAGAAGTGGTGGAGGGGTGTGGATGCTTGTGAGGGTGGAGGGGCACTTTCACAGTGCACTGTCTGGTTATGGTCTGTTGTATGGAAGTTGTTTTTTTTCTGTATGTAAAAAAACAAAAAAACCAATAAAATATTATTTTTTTAAAAAAGCATTATTTTTTACGGGGGGAAAAAACATCACTCAAACCAAGGCTAAGCTTGATAAATACTATGGGGACTCTGCACCATCAATTTCAATGGTAAAAAAGTGGTTTACTGAATTTCGTTGTGGCCGTACAAACACGGAAGATGACAAACGTTCTAGACGCCAATTGAGGTCTCTACACACGAAACATTTGAAAAAATTCATGATATGGTGTTGACCGATCTGAGGTTGAAAGTGGGAGAGATTGTGGAAGCCATAGGCATCTCACATGGCTCAGTGGTTTCAATTTTAAATGATCACTTGGGTATGAGAAAGCTTTCCGCAAGATGAGTGCCGTGTTTGCTCACAATCGACCACAAACGCAATCGTGTGACAATTTCGCAGGAGTGTTTGGCGTTGTTCAACCGCAATATGGACGAGTTTTTGCACCGTTTCGTAATGGTGGACAAAACATGGATCCACCACAACACACCAGAGATCAAACAGCAGTCAAAACAGTGGGTTTCTCGGGGTGAATCGGTGCCAAAGAAGACCAAGTTGGGTTTGCCAGCCAATAAAGTCATGGCGACCATTTCTTGAGATGCATGCGGTATAATCCACATTGACTACCTTCCAAAGGGTAAAACAATCAATGGCAAATATTATGCCAACTTATTGGGTCAATTTAATGAGGATTTGGGGGAATGACCGCATTTGGCCAAGAAAAAGTTTTTTTCACCAGGACAATGCAAGGGTCCACACATGTGCAGTTGCCTTGGCAACAATCCATGAATTGGGATACAAATTGCTCACTCATCCACCCTATTCCCCGGATTTAGTCCCAAGCTCGTATCTCTTGATTCCAAACCTGAAGAAATGGCTCAGCCAAAATAGATTTGACTCCAACAATGAAATAATCTCACAAACAAATACCTATTTTCAGGGCCGGATTACCCATAAGGCCACCTGAGGCACTTGCCTCGGGCGGCAGATTTTGGGGGCGGCATTTCCGGGCCAGAAGAGGCCCGGAAATGAGTCTCTCGCCACCCCTAAGGAGATTCAGGCAGTTTTCGCCGCTGCCACCCCTGCCCCGCTCGTGTTTGGGGCAAGGGCGAGCGGGGCGGCGAAAAATGCCTGAGTCTCCTTAGCGCCGCCTCTTGCTCCTCCTGGGTTCCCCCCTCCCTCCCTCTCTTCATTCACTTGAGTGAACGAAGGAAGGGGGGAACCCAGGAGGAGCAGAGCAGGAGCAAGGGCGCCACGTCAGGGCCAGGCCGCTGGCGCGGCGCCCCTTACGCCCGCCTCTTGCTCCTTCTCCTTCCCCCTCACTTCCTTCGTTCACTCAAGTGAACGAAGGAAGGGAGGGGGGGGGGAACCCAGGAGGAGCAAGAGCCAGGCCTCTGATGCGGTGCCCCTTCGCCCCGCCTCTTGCTTCTCCTCGGTTCCCCCCTCCCTTCCTTCGTTCACTTGAGTGAAGGAAGGGAGGGAGAAAGAAGAAGGAGCAAGAGGCGGGGTGAAGGCGCCCGCGTCAGAAAACCAGGCTGCTGACCCGGCGCCCAGGGCCGTAGCCAGGATTTTGATTCGGGGCTGAGTTTGGTTCGGGGGGCCGAGACTGGGTGGAAGAGGGTCTACCCTAGCAAACCTTTTGTATTGTTATCCCAATAACCCCATTAATGTGGGATATAATGAGCATGGTGATCAGATCATGATATGAATAAGCATAACAGTTTAAATAATGTACCAGTAAGGCCTTTTCGCGGACCACCCTGAGAATTTCGGGGGGGCTGAAGCCCCCTTAGCCCCCCCCCTGGCTACATGCCTGCCGGCGCCCCTTCACCCCGCCTCTTGCTCCTCCTTGGTTCCCCCCTCCTTCCTTCCTTCACTGAAGGAAGGAGGACCCTCGGGGCCGCTGCCGCACAAGCGCAGCACGCCCTTGGGGTGGGGGCGGGGCTCCTTTTGGCCTTGGGCACCAAAAGGTGCTAATCTGGGCCTGCCTATTTTGATGACCTCGACAAATCTTTTTTTTGGAAGGGATAAAAAATTGGAGAAATGTTGGACAAAGTGTATAGAGCTCAAAAGAGACTAGGTTGAAAAATAAAATGATTTTTTAAATCCAAAAACCTGTTTCATTCAAAAAGTCACGGATTTATTGACCCGCCCTTGTACTTCCCCTTACTCTACTTCTCTTGTAATCATCCTTTTAAAATCCAGTAAAAGTGGGTTAATACTTCTGTGAAGCTATTAATTACAATACAAAATTCCCTTTCTTTGGATGCATCTTCACTGTAGAATCAATGCATTTTGACATCACTTTTACTACTATGGATCAATGTTATGGAATCATGGGAGCTGTGATTTTGCAAGAGCTTTAGCCTTTTCTACCAAATACCATTGGTGCCTCACAAAAGTACAACTCCACTGTCTTCTGTGGGATATGAATGTTTTAATTAGTTTTTTAATTTTTGTATAATTTAGTCACTTTTGTTTTTTTTGATTTTGTGAATTATTAACATTGTGAATTATTGACAATGCTTTTGATCCATTGTAAGCTTCTTTGAGTTAGAAACTGGGAAGCAGACAGGATATAAATAAATACATATTATTGTCTTCGGCATCTTCATTACAGTGTGACACCATCCTATTCCTTCATATGAAGAGGTTGAGAAGTTGATAGAACCTATATATGCTATGGGTTTTTCAAAAATGCATGATGCTCTCTGACCAGCTGGGAAAGGAATACAGAACCTGTATCCCTCCAGATGATGCTGGACTATATATGGAGAGAAAGAGAGAAGAAAATGGGCCAGTAGATTAACAATACACATTAATCTAAGCCAGTGTTTCCCAACCAGTGTGCCGTGGCACACTAGTGTGCTGTGAGCGATCATCAGGTGTGCTGTGGGAAATTGGAACCTCCAATACCCTTTCTTCCCCCTCCTGAAGAACACATTTTCTTCGCCACTGGGGCTCCCTTCTTCCCAGCCTCGCTCTGCTCGTTTTGCCTCGCTTTGCTCTGGGGCAAATCTGCGCAGTAGCGCCCGCATGGGTCACATCTTCCTCCCTCTCCTTCTCCTGAACATGCTCACGCTGCCCCCTCAGATCAAAATGGTGGCAGAAGCGGCAGTGTAGAAGAAAAAGTAAGTTTTCGGCAGGAGGGGAAAGAAAGGGCACGAACGGGAAGGGGGAGGAAGAGATCTCTGTTGAAAGCTGGCATGGGCAAATTTGGACCTTCCAGGTGTTTTGGACTCCAATTCCCACCATTCCTAGCAGCCTCCGGCTCTTCTCCTTTTTTCCCCTCAGCCATTTAAGCAGGAAAGGGCCTTGAAGGTGGGAATTCAAGTCCAAAGCACCCAGGGGGCCGAAGTGTTCCCATGCCTGTTTCAGAGGGACCTTAAAGTGATGAGCCTCCTTCCAACATTGTGATTCTGGATAGAAAACAAACAACAACATAACATATTGTTTGAGTCCACAGTGCTCTCTGGGTGTAGGTGAACTACAACTTCCAAACTCAAGGTCAATTCCCAAGCAAACCCTTTCAGTACTTTCTGTTGGTAATGAGAGTTCAATATGCCAAGTTTGGTTCAATTCCATTGTTGCAAGAGTTCAGGATGCTCTTTGATTGTGTGTTAACTATAAATTCCAGAAACTGTAACTCCCAAATGCCAAGGTCTATTTTCCCCAAACTCCATCTGTGTTCACATTTGGGCATATTGAGTATTCATGCCAAGTTTGGTCCCGATCCAACATTGTTTCAGTCCACAGTGCTCTCTGGATATAGGTGAACTACAATTCCAAAACCCACGGTCAATGCCCACCAAACCCTTATAGTATTTTCTCTTGGTTATGGGAGTTCTGTGTGGGAAGTTTGTGTCTTTCTCCCATTCCTGCCAAGATATCTATGTTGTGCTCATCGAAACAGGTCCAGGTTTCACACTGAGTGTATAAAATACATTTAAAACATATTAACTATATGTATTACTGTGTTAGAGTATCATTTTGTGTCATTTTGTGGTTGGTGGTGTGCCCCAGGATTTTGTAAATGTAAAAAATGTGGCGTGGCTCAAAAAAGGTTGAAAAACACTGATCTAAGCTATATTTCCAGAATATGTTTCCTTCAAGCTGACCTCAGCAAAATAGACATTCATGCACAGCTAAACCATAAAATCTTCTGCTTATTGTATTATTCAATAGTTTTTATTTTTCCAACATTGAATTATGTGCCTTTTAGCAACAGTAAAAGCATGCAGAATGCATCCATATTAACCATCCGTTGATTACACATAAGTGAACCGTATGCCATGGAAATAAATCCCATCTTTTAACCAAAAATTGTAGGAAGTACAACTACGACTTTGAAGGAAACCACTGGGAGAAACAATGGTGGTATACAGATGGTACTCTCTTCAAGCTAATAGTCATATCAATATCCTTGTGCTTGTGTTCTTGGCAGTGTAAGACTCTTTATATATTCTGTTGCAGCTCTAAAGCTCTGTAGATGTGGAAAGGTAAGTCTTGTTCACCTCCTGCCCTCCTCCAAGTGTCTCCTTGTTTTGTGATGAGGTTTATATCAGCCTTGATCAGTTTTGACCTCCACTGGCTTACAGCCACTGATCACAATGACAAAGCCTTCCTCTCCCATTAATTCCTTGTCCTCCGGGTCCCTTTGTGGATTGTTATGGTGCTTTCCTTTCCTGTCTTAGGTGAAAGGGCACCATTTATTTCAATGCTGAGATAATTCTGTAGAAATACATCCATGGTGATGACCACGTTGGTGCCATTTTAGGCTTCTAACAAAGGGCTCTATTACTTGTTCTTGCTGTATTCTGATGCACCTGTGCAGCGGAGAGAAAAAAGAATCAATTTACTACTTGACAATAGGTATCAAACTCCTTCTGAAAGAGTGGTAGCCTTGAATATGAGAAGCAAGTACCGTGGAAGGCAAGTTCTTCAACTTTTAAAAAATAAAAATACTAAATTCATGTGAAGGTGTCTATTAAGGCCAACCAGTGGAATGCTGGACACTTCTGCTGTTTTATTTGAACATGAAAGTCCAACCCTCGCTCCCCCGGATACACACACACACACACACAAACACAATTTTTTTCAAATGGTATGAACAAATGGTATATATCAGAAAAATGGCCTTTGTAGTCACATTTAAGTCTTTGTAAGTTACATGCTGAGCTTTATGCTATTCAGTTCCTTCAGAACAATCAGTTTGCTGGTTTTGATGTGTTAACTCAGTAGCATTGCTGAAAGAACTTAGCCCTTTCTTTTATTTGTAATCATCCTCTGCAATAATTTCCTTAACATGTTTTTAAAGTAGCTTCTTCAGGTGATTTATTATAGTATTTAAAACTAAGCCATGGCTGTTTCTCATCACCTTTGTCGGCGATCCAGAAACTCAAACTGGTGCAGAACGCGGCAGCTCGCCTGCTGCTGGGAGCCACTAGAACAGTGGTTCTCAACCTGTGGGTCCCCAAATGTTTTGGCCTCCAACTCCCAGAAACCCTAACAGCTGGTAAATTGGCTCAGAATTCTGGGAGTTGTAGGCCAAAACACCTGGGGACCCACAGGTTGAGAACCACTGCTCTAGAACAGTGGTTCTCAACCAGTATGCCATGGCACACTAGTGTGCCATGACGGACCTCCTGCTGTGCCACGAGAAAAGCTCTCTGCCCCCCTTCCTCCCCTCCTCCTGCCGAACTCCTGCTGCTTGGGGGAGGAGGAAGGACTGGGCAGTGGAAGGGACCGGGGACCGGGGCGCCGCCTCCTTCGGCCGTTTCCCCAGCCAGCCTCCAATCCGCCATGACTCCCACCATGACTCTCGCCCCTCGCTCGCTGAAGCCGCGTGGAGGAGGAGCCCCGCCCACTGAAGCCCGTCCACCGCTCAAGCTCCTCCTCTGTAGGAGAGCTGAAGCTGGGGGGGAGGGGAGGGGCATGGCACAGCCTGTAGGAGAGCTGAAGCTGGGGGGAGGGGGTGGGCATGGCACAGCCTGGCTCTGCCCTCCCGGCTTCGGCACTCCCAGCAGCTGCTCCCAGCAGGCCACCAACCCCAGCCATTCTTTACTGTGCTAGAGTGTCATTTTGTGCCATTTTGGTAGGTGGTGTGCCCCCGGATTTTTTTAATGTTAAAAGTGTGCCGCGGCTCAAAAAAGGTTGGGAAACACTGCTCTAGAACACCCCATATAACACCTCTCCTACGCGAACTGCACTGGTTGCCAATTGAATTCCGGGTCTCCTTCAAAGTGTTAGTTCTGACTTTCAAGACCTTACATGGTTTGGGGCCAGTGTACTTGAGGGAGCGACTTACCCCATACGTGCCCAGAAGATCACTGTGCTCAGAGGGTCTTAACATGCTTGAGGTCCCAGGACTGAAAACTTATAGGCTCTCCAGCACACGGCAGAGGGCGTTCTTGGTGGCTGCCCGGTTCTGTGGAACTCACTGCCGGCCGAGACGCAGGCCCTGAGGGACCTGATGGCCTTCCGTAAATCGTGCAAGACCTGGCTGTTCAGGCAAGCGTTTGGTCTGACCGGTGCTTGAACTGCCAATCCTCGCCTAGCCGTGCTGTCACTGTTTTACTTGAATCAGCTTTGCTCTGATTAGTATGTTTTTATGCGATTTTATGTGTCTGTAAATGATTGTTATGGTATTTTTAGGGTGTTTTTAGAATGTTTTATCTCGATGTGTTTTATATGTTTGGAAACCGCCCTGAGCCTCGGGAAGGGCGGTTTAGCAAATTGAAATAATAAATAAATAAATAAATAAATAAAATCACAATGTTTAAATAGTAAATCATTGGCTACAATCCAACATGACCTTAGCGTAGCATAAATATTATCCACATGTGGAGATATGCTACACCAGTCCTATAAAATCCCCATATGCATTAACAACATTACCGAAAAGAAGTCACAAACTGGGTGTTATTGTGCAAGCCCAACTGCCATGCCCAATGTTCAACTTCAGTGAACAACCAAAATGTGCAACATTGTTATATGGGAAACTCTACTGCCTGCAGAATAACTTTCCTGCAGCAAGGTAAATTGCTCACCCTATATCTGCAGTGTGATGCATGCTTGCATAAGTCATTAATATAATCTCAGGCCTTGCATGTTAGTCATAAAATTGCTTCCATTTCTTACTTTTCCTTTTTATAAAAAAATAATTTTATTATTTTCAATCAAGTAAATAAAATACAGTAAAAGAGGGAGAACAATATATGATTTTAGAAAAGTAGGAAAGTAAGAGAGATAGAAAAATAGAGTGCTCGAAGGAACCAGCAAGACTCCAAAAAACAGCAAAACCCAAAAACAAAAAATGGTAAAAATATTATATATATATAGAAAAACAAATAATAATAAAAAGAAAAAAGAAAAAAAAGAAAATAGAAAAAAGAGAGAGAGAAAAGAATTGTGTGACTTCCATTCTTCTTCCATTCGATTCATGAATTCTTAATTTCCGCTAAAATAAGCAGTATTTTATAGTAGATTTTTATCATATCTATTTAGTTAACCTTTTTATTTTATATTAGTTCTTCCTCCATCTTTACTGACCTTTGTCATAAATAGAAATATGAGAGTTTTAAAGTTCTTTTTCCAGGTATTCCTCTAATACTTCCCAATTTGTTCTATTCAATCCTTTTCCATTATTCTTTTGGAGCCAAAATGTCAATTCATCCATATATTTTATGTCCATTATTTTCTGTAACCATTGTATTCTTGTAGATATTTGATTGTCTTTCCAATATCTTGCAAAAATAATTCTTGCTGCTGTGGTGAAAAATATACATAGTTTTTCTGTATTATCTTGTTCAAAAATTTCTTCATCCAACATACCTAATAAATAAAATTCTGGTTTCATTGGAAATTCAATGTTTAGAATTTGTTTACATTTTTAAAAGAAAATTCCTTCAAACTGATTTTAAAACTACCACGAGTTTGGCACTCTCTTGTCAAAATATTGTATGAAGATAACATTAGACTGTAGCCAGAGCAGCTGTGGTAGCCTGTGTCTTCCACACCAGTGGAGCAATAAATCCACTTTTTTCTGAGTTTTATTCTGAGTTTTAAAGAAACTACCCAAGATGCTGAACTTTATTGTCCAATTACATTCAGCACCCTGGAAAGCACCTTTAATTCTCCATTAAGCACAGTGGTTCTCAACCTGTGGGTCCCCAGATGCTTTGGCCTTCAACTACCAGAAGTCCTAAGAGCTGGTAAACTAGGAGTTGTAGGCCAAAACACCCACAACCCACAGGTTGAGAGCCAGATTTCTGTTAGGGCATCCACATAGGTAAGTTTCCCTTATTCGTGAAGACATCCTTTCTTGGGCACTGCAGAGATTTGGTACTCCCTTTCTTCCTTTGCAGCATCCAAAGTCCTTCTCTACCCCATACGCTAATACCATCTATTGAATGTGGAACTGCCCTGTGAATGTGATATTGATCCTTACTGTATTATACACCTGAACTTGATGTCTACTTATATGATTGCGTAATGATGTGTATGATACTTTAAGTGCTTACCAATACTGCTTGATTTGAGATTACTTTATGTGATTGAATACTGCCATTATATCTATGATTGCTGTACTGGGTATGTACTCAGTTTGAGTTTATCATTTTAAAGAGATTATATTTTGCATTATATTGACTCATTGGTCTCCTTATATAGACTGCTGTCTATTACTCAGTGCGTTCACCTTGCTTCTCCAAGCCTGCCTGCTTGACACAAAGCATGAAATAGTCTTGTGGGTGGATCAGGAGCTCCTGAGTAAGTTGGGGAAAGGGTATGGCTCCCCCCCCATGCAAGGGCGGCGAACAGATTTTCGTTCGCCCAAAGAGACTTATGGAACCCGAAAGGTTCCTGAATGCTCTGAGGGATCTGGAGTCTATCAGCGCTTGAAAGAGGCGGTGGTAGCTCCATTACTGAAGAAACCGTCATTGGACCCTGCGGTTCCCTCCAACTACCGCCCAGTGTCGAATCTTTCGTACCTGGGCAAGGTAGTTGAGAGGGCAGTAATGGAGCAATTGCAGTCCTTCTTAGATGATGCAATGTGGCTAGACCCCTTCCAGTCCGGCTTCCATTCGGGGCACGGGACGAAGACGGTCCTGGTCTCCATCACAGACCAACTCCGCTGCCAGCTCGACCAAGGCGGGTCTGCGCTGCTCGTGTTATTGGACCTCACGGCAGCGTTTGACACGGTCGACCACAATCTATTGATCCACCGCCTGGCCATGGCTGGAGTGAGGGGGACTGCCCTTAAATGGCTGACCTCCTTCCTCCGCCAGCGGTCTCAGCGTGTGAGGAGGGGCGAGTGGTCTCCGGGGGCTCCCCCATTAGTTTGCGGAGTTCCTCAGGGGGCCATTCTCTCCCCTCTGTTATTTAACATCTACATGCAGCCGCTTGCACAGCTGGTGCGGAGTTATGGTCTGGTTTGTCACCAGTACGCTGACGACACCCAGCTCATTCTGAGGATGGAGGGCAGGCCGGAGCCTGTCCCCGATAATTTCCAGCACTGCCTCGAAGCCGTTACTGGATGGCTGCAAGCCAGTAGGTTGAGGGTGAATCCGGTGAAGACGGAGATCTTGTGGCTGGGTCGCCCGGGCGGGGTGGGTGCCCGGCTTCCGACCCTGGACGGTGCGGCGCTGTGCCCAGCGCCGTCTGTGAAGAGCCTGGGGGTCCACCTGGACTCCCAGCTGACCATGGAGGCCCAGGTCTCTGCGATCAGCAAGGCTGCTTTTTTCCACCTCCGCCAGGCAAGGAGGCTGGCCCCCTACCTCTCCCGGAACGACCTGGCCACGGTGATCCAAGCCACGGTCATCTCAAGGCTAGATTACTGTAACGCGCTCTACGTTGGCCTTCCTCTGTCGTCGATCCGGAAGCTCAAGCTGGTGCAGAACACTGCCGCCCGGCTCCTGTCTGGCACGCCAGCAGGTTGCCGTATAACACCCGTCTTGCAGGATCTGCACTGGCTGCCTATTGAGCACCGGATCGCCTTCAAAGTGTTGGTTCTTACCTTCAAGGCTCTGTACGGCCAGATACGCTATCTGAGGGACCGCCTCACTCCCATCAGCAAAGTCGGCACACCTGACATCTACCCGCCGGAGGGCGTTCTCCGTCATAGCCCCCACGCTGTGGAACGCCCTCCCAGCCGAAACCAGAGCCCTGAGGGATTTACTCCCATTCAGGCGGGCCTGCAAAACCCATCTGTATAGACAGGCCTTCGGAGAGTAGGCCCGCATGCTCTGGGTACTGTGTTGTGGCTCCTGTTGCTGCTCCATTTGTTTTATTGCCTGTTCTGCTATTGCTCTAATTGTTCAATTGTTTTATGTTTTAAATCTTTGTTTTTATGCCCCTGGCTCTTGTGAGCCGCCGCGAGCCCCCAGGAGTCGGCGGCATAGAAGCCTCAATAATAAATAATAAATAATAAATAAATAAACATAGCATAGATCAGGAAGTGCATGTTTATGCTACACTGAGGGAATGTAGGATTGAGGCTCGGGATTAAATCCACTGCTTGTTATAGCATGTGTAAGTTCATGTATATCTTGTCTTTTTCACAAAATGGGGACTTTGAAAGCAGACCCATTTAAGAGTAATCAATGTATCAATTAAAGCTTCTGAAAGAAAAACATAGTATCATCCTCTGCTCACTTCCTTAGCTTTGTGTAAAAAGAGAGAGATACAGTAAGACTGCATATTACACAAGATCCATTTCAAGTCAGTTTGAATAATATGATTTCAACAATCGGGAACACTATTCTTCTTGCCAAAAATGAATAATGTCTTAGGCTTCTTATCAGAGCATAACTTGCACTGAAGGACCTAGTGATGCTTACAGAAGTATTTTTTCTAGACCCCCAGTATTATTACATGGCTGCATTATGGTGGGATTTCTAGTGGTAGTTAATCATAGAACTGTGCTGAAGGCCTAGAAAGACTACTTCGCTATATATCACTAGGGCCC
This sequence comes from Anolis apletophallus, assembly GCA_030556195.1. Lineage (NCBI taxonomy): Eukaryota > Metazoa > Chordata > Lepidosauria > Squamata > Anolidae > Anolis > Anolis apletophallus. The sequence goes on from JARBWK010000005.1 coordinate 135,661,150, forward strand.
TTTAAGACAAGCCCTATATCCCAGGATCTGATCCCAGGTTTTCTGATTTAACCTGTAATATATGAGTCCACACTACCAGATAATCTGGGATAATCAGAAAACCTTGGATCAGATCCTGAGATATAGGGCCTGCCTGGAAGAGCCCAAGGTCTTCCAGTAGGAGTCTATGGTAGTAAGAACTCTTTATGTATAATTGAAACTGTGTTCAATGATCTCACATAACAAATTGTATACTGTAGATCCAGCTAACGACCTTTTAAAGGTAATGTAATAGAACAAAGTATAATTTTCTATTATAGTGGTGTCATCTGTGTCATATGCATGCTACTTTGCAAAATACAAGAGGAATGATCCTGCCCTAAAGACCGAATAATCTAAAATTTGTCATGTGGAACATCAGAAAGAGGGAAGGAGGCAGAGGTAGAGAGAAGCCGGGAAACATTCTGTGGTAATTTCAGTTCCATGTAGTCAAACTTAGTTACAGGCTGAATTACAACCAGGCATATTCACAACTTCTAAATGTTCTTCCTGTTTGAAGTTCACTTTAATTGTAGCCCAGCATACTGAAACAAAAATCCAAAAAATCGAAAGCACCAAGCAAATATTTCCCCCCAAAATAGGATGCTGGCTCTTGTGTTTGCATGTTTTGGGATTTTGACACACCTTACAATCTCCAAAGGTATTAGAAAGTATTAGAAAGTGCATCTTCAGACTAGTTATCTATCTCATTCTTCAAATTGTTTTTTAAAAGCTATACAGACTGAGAATTTGGTTGTAATCTTTGGTTGTCAATACACAATGCAGTGGAAATGTACATGGACCAGTCCACAAACTGTTACTATAGAAGTAAGGACTTTGTGCTTCACGCTGACTACATTGTGAAGTGGAAAATACATTATAAGCTTCTCTTTTCCTTTGTCCTAGCTGAATGGAATTTGCAGGACTGCTAGATTGTAGAAGACTGCTGCAATCCTTTAGAGCAGTGTTTCCCAACCAGTGTGCCATGAGTGATCATCAGGTGTGCCATGGGAAATTGGAACCTCCAATACCCTTTCTTCCCTCTCCTGCCGAACACTTTTTCTTCTCCACTCGGGCCCCCTTCTTCCCAGCTTCTCTGCTTGCTTTGCCTCGCTTTGCTCACGCTGCCGCTTCTGCGGGAGGGAGGAAGACGTGACCCGTGCGGGTGCTACTGTGCAGACTCGCCCCACGTCTCCCTCCCTCCCCTCCACAGTGCTCTCTGGATATAGGTGAACTACAACTCCAAAACTCAAGGTGAATGCCCACCAAACTCTTATAGTATTTTCTCTTGGTTATGGTAGTTCTGTGTGGGAAGTTTGATTCCATTCCATCATTTGTGGAGTTCAGAATGCTCTTTGATTGCAGGTGAACTATAACTCCCAGCTGTTGAGCAAGACCTTCATGTGTGTCTTTCTGCCATTCCTGCCAGGATATCTATGTTGTGTTCATCGAAACAGGCCCTGGTTTCACACTGAGGGTATAAATACATTTAAAAATATATTAACTATATGTATTACTGTATTAGAGTGTCATTTTGTGTCATTTTGGTTGGTGGTGTGCCCCAGGATTTTGGAAATGTAAAAAATGTGCCGCGGCTCAAAAAAGGTTGCAAAACACTGCTTTAGAGCCCTGATTCTCAAAGTGGGCGGTACCACCCCCTGGTGGGTGGTGAGGCGATCCAAGTGGGAGGCTCAGGGGAATTTGGGAGGCAGCGAACCCCTTTAAGGGGGCAGTGAATGATTGGCCATTTAGGAGAGGTCGCGCGGCCCTCTTCTTTGGGCCCACCCCCTTCGCTTTGACCCCCACACGCAGTGCAGTGTGAAGGCTGTAGTGCAAAGGCCTCCGCGTCCTCCGGCGGAGCCTCCCCACCACCGCAGAAGAAAGCGCAGCCTTCCCCGGTGGAGGCAATTCATTCCAAACCCCTCCAGCATTTTCTGTTGGTCATGGAGATTCTGTGTGCCAAGTTTGGCTCAATTCCATTGTTGGTGGAATTCAAAATGCTCTTTGATTGTAGGTAAACCATAAATCCCAGTAACTACAACTCCCAAATGAGAAGGGCTATTTTCTCAAAACTCCACCTGTGTTCAAATTGGGGATTATTGATTATTCGTGTCAAGTTTGGTTCAGATCCATAGTTGTTTGGGTTCTCAGTTCTCTCCGGATGTAGGTGAACTACATCTCTCCTAAATCACTGCCAATTCTCCCAAACCACTCCAGTATTTTCCGTTGGTCATGTGGGTTCTCTGTGCCAAGTTTGGTCCAGTCCTGTAATTTGTGGGGTCTCAGTGGTCTGTGGAAGTCAGAGCTAAATCGATTGACGGTACTGCAAATCCCATCATCCGTTGTCCATATTGTTTTTGTGATTAATCACTATGCTTTATGTTCAATTTGTAACAATGAAAATACATCATGTGTATTAGATATTTGCATTAGAATTCATAAGAGTAGCAAAATTATTTATGAAGTAGCAACGAAAATATGGTTGGGGGTCACCACAACATGAGGAACCTTATTTAGGGGTCACAGCATTAGAAAGGTTGAGAACCACTGCATTAATACATATATCTTTCTGTTTAATTACTATTATTTTTTAAAAAAATTAATTTCTAGGGGGGCAGTGAGTAAATTTTTTTTCTAGAAAGGGGGCGGTAGGCCAAAAAGGTTTGGAAACCACTGCTTTAGAGCCTAGGGTTTTCATCCAAACATAGTAGTTTGACAGCTAATCTGAGGAGGCACTATCTCTCAAGGGAAATTGAGACTGATACACAACATGAAGAACCTTTAACTGCCCAGAGATATGATCTCATTCTCAGGGCTGGTTGAAACAGACACATCAATAGAGATAGTTAACGATTCTCCTGAGCAACACAGACTAGAGCAACTTCTATATAAAACCAATTGAAATAGAGCTTCACAATCCATGAGTACTACTGTGCTGTTATTTTATTATTACTTAGATCAGTGTTTCCCAACCTTTTTTGAGCCGCGGCACACTTTTTACATTTACAAAATCCTGGGACACACCACCAAGCAAAATGACACAAAATGACACTCTAACACAGTAATACATATAGTTAATATGTTTTTAAATGTATTTATACACTCAGTGTGAAACCTGGGCCTGTTTCGATGAACACAACATAGATATCCTGGCAGGAATGGCAGAAAGACACACATGAAGGTTTCCTCAACAGCTGTCAGTCATGGGAAAACGTCGGCCCTTTGGGTGCTTTAGACTTCAACTCCCACCATTCCTAACAGCCTGAGGCCCTTTCCTGCTTAAGTGGCTGAGGGGGGAAAAGGAAATACTGCCATTTTAAAACTATACACAAATCAAAAGAGGAATTTCACTTTATGGGCTTGGAGCATGTAAAAGCCCATGCCCATGGAAACCTGAAACAACTACTACTCAGAAAAGAAAACACCTGGATATCTATGGTCAAGAGTGAGACCCCTACAGGCCTCAATGAACCTTTGAGTATATCCAATTTACTCATCTAAATGATGATCTATGACTCATGCACAGTTCCATGGTCAGCTATCTAATTTACCTTGACGTAGTGCAGCTGCCCTGAGTGGATATAATCCCTACCATTGCATTCCCTCTGGACCGTATGGCGGTCATACATATCTTCGATGCTACTGATGTTATGATTGAGGCGTGTTATCCCTGTTGATACCAGTGTTACTACCCAGTTTCTGTGACTATGTATATTCTGAGTGGCTATTTGCTATACTTTTATATTGTATTACAGATTTATACTGATTGATTGGAAGCCACAGATCATTCTGTGTAGACCCTTGCCCTGAAGGACCCTTGAGGTCCGAAACGGGTGCAAGCGCGGCGGTATTCCCATAGGCGTTCGCTTCTTCCCTCTCTGTCTCCTTTCCCCCTCTCCGATTGACTGGAAGTGAGGCTTCCAGACCAACAAGCTGGTTAATGTGACATTACACGTCCTCTGGCATAAATGGTGTGCCACAGCGGATGCTAAGAATATTTCCCTGACAATATTTCCCCGCTGTTTTTGCGCCTACAACTTGGGGCGCTTTTCGTGACTTGTTGGCCTTATCGCTCCCCGAGAGGAGCCATCCAGCCACAGCGGCTGATTCTACACTTTGGAGGCTACTACCTTTAATTTCATCAACTTTTAATTACATATATTTGCTTCACAAAGACACTGACCCTTAAAAACTACAACTCATTTATTTCTCACCACGGCACAGTATGTCTAGCGTCGATCACGCCCATTTGAACTGACGACATCACGCACGTAGCGTGGACACGCCCCGCGGCTGCTCCCGCTTGCATTACACAGAAGGCCCTCTCCCTCGTCCCCATCAGACACCCCATTCTCATTGCATACGAGAGTGAACTGAGTTTTGCTGTGTTATTTATCATCTGTATAGCCTCGCCGAGTGACTTTGGTATATTTATGTATGTATTATGAGTTGCCTCCTCATCCGCTTTGTATAATGCATGGATATTTGTTTCTGGTAGGCTCCTCCTATATTTAATTTATTTATTATTCACTTTTATATTCCGCTCCTCCCAGGGACCTGCATTTATTTGTACACTGTACCTACATTCATTATATATTTTGGTATTTTGCTACCTTTGTGCCTGATCATTCTAGTTCAGTGGTACTCAGTTGTTCCTTGCTGTACTTTATACTCAGTCCAGTATTGTGTTTAACTCTTGGAAAAAGGAAAAGGGCCTGAGGCTGCTAGGAATGGTGGGAGTTGGGAGTCCAAAACACCTGGAAGGTCCAAGTTTGCCCATGCCAGCTTTCGATTCCATCGCCACATCTATCTTCAGCCTCTGGCCATTTGAATATATGTAATTATCTACGTGATTTTCTACCTTGTTGCTATGATTATGGTGCTGCTTCTTTAAATTGTCTGCAAACTAACTGTGTTATTGTGCGGATCCCGGAACTGACATTGGAGAACATCGTGAGGATACATTTTCTTTTTTGCAGTCACTTCCGTGATTTCATCAAATATCGCGGGTTTTCTGTAGAGGAGCGCTCCGTGAACTTGCTACTTCCTGGTTCACAACTCCTCCGCTCTCTGTGGCGACTATGCCAAACTACCATATGTAAGACTTTTGATTTTCTCCAGCAGGACTGGGTACTTTGAATGTGGTTTTTGCGTATGATTATGTACGATTAATTGGGCATTTTGTACTGTGACGTAGCGGTGCTCCTTTAATAAGTAAGGATATTGAAGGTTCCAATTTCCCACGGCACACCTGATGATCGCTCACGGCACACTAGTGTGCCCCGGTACACTGGTTGGGAAACACTGACTTAGATCACCTCTTCTAATAAAGACTTAAGACATTTTACAATAGTAGTAGTAGTAATAGTAATAATAATAATATGCTATGGCACTAGCAACTATACAGTTATGATTGATGACAAATGCACAGTTATCTTCTCAATAGAAAAACATAGTGGATGGTCTTTCCTTCTTTTTATTATGACGATTTGTCACTGACACTGCATTTCTGCCTCCCAGTCCTCCATTTGCGGAAAGGTTGCATTTATCCAAGTGGACAATAAAGAGTGTCAATTGTGGAATGAAAATGGTGGTTTCCTGACACTCCTTCTTCATACTGTTGGTGGGAAACCTTTCATCTTGAAAAGTGTTTCTCGTGGGAAACTTTGAACAGCACACCAGCATGTTGTGGGTGACTCCTTGTAGTGTGCTTTTAGAGATATGCTACTACACAGTATGCATGACCCCCTTTTTATGAAAAATCTGGTTTCCTTAGAGATCTTGACAGAACTGCGTGAAAGAGCACTATCTCTTTTATATTTATTTATTTATTTATTTACTCGGCTTTTATGCCGCCACTCCCAAATAGGCTCGGGGCGGCTTACAGCCAGAAAGCGGAACAATGTACAGTAAACAAATACACTCTAAAATGCAATACAAAATGCAAGATTAAAAATACACAATAAAACATCATTAAAAACACAGTTAGAATAGTTCAGATAGTCTGGCAACATTGGCATGGCTTGGGGGTTCCGCTGGGCCTATACCTTGAAAGCCAGCCGGAAGAGGTGAGTCCATATGATTAAGCTTTGCTAGCTACCATATAGTGATGGCTGAGAACAAGTTTCTATGAGTTTCAGACTTTCCAGGTTTTTTCCTCAACAGAAAAGGTTCAGCACTATTTGCAGAATGAGGGAGCTCCATCAGAATATCTCTGGGGTGAAGAAGATAAAAAGAATGTGATTAAACTGTTTGCTGTTGCCTGCCTCATGGAACCTCTGCACTGTGAGTAGGACCTCTTTTGAGATTTCAAACACCCGTGTTTTGAGTCAACAGAAAGTAGAGAGGCTGTAAGAATTTGTCTTGGCCCAGAAGTATCAAAAGTCTCAGATTATTATTATTATTATTATTATCTTCATTTATACCCCACTCCCATCTCCCCAAAAGGATTCAGGTGGCTTACATGAGGCCAAGCCCAATAACACATAATAACAACACAACAGCAGTTATAAAACAATACAATCAATAAAACTCAACATAAGCGATAACAGACCATTTTAAAACATTTCGGGCAGGAAAATTGTAAATATTAAAAATTGGATGCAGACAGAGGTAGGTTGTATGAAACAGGAGGGTTCAAGGACAATGTGGGGCAAATACCCAATAGGCAATTAAAGTGCTTCTGAAGACATTTGGGGAGATTGAACACAGCAGGGCGTTATTTACTTTATTCAGGGAAGGCACATTGGAACAGCCACGTCTTCAGGTTCCTCCTAAAAACTGCACAAAACACACAAAAACGAATGAGGCTATGGTGCCTAAGATACAGCCTAACACAGTAGGAAGAAGAGTACCCAGAGATGATACCCCAAGTGCTCAGTGCAATGCAAGACCAATACAGGTCATAGGCAAAAATATATATCATTTATTATGTTCCCAAAATAGAAAAATAGTGAGGCAATAGGCCTCCAAAGAAGTACCAACCAGTGAAATATCACTATATAGTGAGAACAAAGCGCAAGCCACGGATACACTGAATGCAATAAGAGATAAGGGAAACCCCCTCAATGATACAAGCAATGTAAACATAAATGGAAATGCAAACAATAAACACAGGAGCTCCTCAGATGAGGATGTTCCCTGGGCGGGTGGTGAGGAAAATCCCCCTGGAATATCACAGCGGCGGCCCTTTTCCAGGCGGGTCCGAGCATTTGTTGCTCTTTCTACCTCCAGACCGGCGTTTTGGATCCTCCGGGGCTTCAACCTCATGTATTGGTATTCCAGGGGATTTTTTCACCACCTCATCCTCATCTGAGGAGCTCCTGTGTTTATTGTTTGCATTTCCATTTATGTTTACTTGCATCATTGAGGGGGTTTCCTTATCTCTTATTGCATTCAGTTTCACTGGTTTGTTCTCACTATATAGTGATATTTCACTGGTTGGTACTTTGGAGGCCTATTGCCTCACTATTTTTTCTATTTTGGGAACATAATAAATGATATATATTTTTGCCTATGACCTGTATTGGTCTTGCATTGCACTGAGCACTTGGGGTATCATCTCTGGGTACTCTTCTTCCTACTGTGTTAGGCTGCTCCTCCTAAAAACTGCCAGAGTGGGAGCTTGTCTAATATCCCTGGGGAGCGCGTTCCAGAGCTGGGGAGCCACTACACCAGGGGTGGGCAATTACCGGCCCTCCAGGTGTTTTGGACTTCAACTCCCAGAAATCCTAACCAGTTTACCAGCTGTTAGGATGTCTGGGAGTTGAAGTCCAAAACACCTGGAGGGGCCGGTAATTGCCCACCCCTGCATTACACAGAAGGCCCTCTCCCTTGTCCCCATCAGACACACCTGCAAAAGGCAAGTGAACACAATCCCTTTTTCTCAAAGGACCTTTTCTAGCAACCAACAGCAAGCTTTTGGGCCACCAGCATTTTTTCTGGTTGTTAAACAAATACACCTTGTTTTGAGTTCATCCTTTTTGAGTCCTGAACTCATTGCTTAGAGACTCTCCAGGTTTCTTGTGCCTAGGAAGGCTAGAACGCGACCCCCAGGGCCTATAGAGTTTGTGCATCATTTTAAAGCCCCCTCTTTGGCCCTGGCGGGATGCCACATGCAGTGTAGAACCAGCCTGAGAAAGCAGGGTTGATTCTGATCTCACAGCTTTTTCATTCGTTTCTCTGACAGTCCCGAACAAAAAAAATATTCCTTCCAGCCTGTCTTTACACAGACCATCCCTTTAGATTTTTAATTGAAAGGGCATGAAACACAACATGATGGTGGTGGTGGTGATAATGATTGGCAAATCATAGTGATCCCCCATGACAGCCTCAATTTCCCATTTTCTGTCTGCATAATTAGCATTCTCTCCTTTAATTAAACCTAAAATATGCAATAAGAACAATTTCATTTCTTGTAAAGGGTGTTTGTTACATGCATTGACACTAACACTGTCAATCTTCCATTATGAAGATTGTCTATAGCCATTGATCTACGCTTCCTCGGAGGTGCACTGAAAACACAGAAGCTGTTTTCTACAGTAATTGCAATTTATGGAATGTAGAAGAAGCACACTTTGAATTTACCGTAGTCTAACTAAAATGCTGGTTCATAGACATACTCTGAAACAATGCTTAGAGCTCTTGGAGAACTTGTTGAATTCGGAATGCAAGCACTCGCTACTGTATACGGCTGTATTAGAATTAGTAAAATTCTAATTTTGAGCGATATGCATTTGTGTAGAATAGCCTTTGGTATGCCATGAAGGTTTTCATAGCTATGGCCCCTCAAGACGATCTTCATGAAATAGTTCTGTTCTTTCAATTCCTTCTGTATGTCATTACCCTCCACTAAAGGCTGACAACAAAGCTGTATTATTCTGCTATGATTCTGTATATGTTATACAGACAGCATGTATAAGTTCCTGCTTGTAGCATACATCTATTATGTATATTATGCAACTCCATCCAGGAGTTGCAATCCATTATGACTTGTTAGCTCTTCAGCAACTATGCTGAAAACGCAAAAGCCGTCTTCTGTATTTTTAGCATAACCTGCAGAATATAGGGTAAGAATGTTTAGAATCCAGCATATTCTGACTGAAATGTCAGTTCACCACTACCGTCAGGGCCAGACTAAGGTAATTCAAAATGGTAAGCGAACCTCATTTTGGCACCCCCTCACTCTCCAGCCTCGTGGAGGGTGCGTGTGCGTGCCAGAGTGTGCATGTGCGGAACCAGCTAGTTTCACGCATGCGCCATTGCCGCAGGGTGGGCCCAGCTGCCCGGGGTCAGTGGTTGCCCTACGCGGGGGCGAGGGGGAGGGGTGTTGGGCGGCTGGAGGCGGGGCGCCTCCAGCTGCAGGGTGCTCCTCCTTTTCAGCATCGTGGTGGGGAGCAGTTGGCGGCTCCGGGTGGCTGGGCTCGCCCTATGGCGATGGCGCATGCGCGAAACTTCCGCATGTATGCTATGGCCGCGGGGCGGGCCCGGCTTCCCAGAGCCACTGATTGCCCTACACGGGGCCTAAAGGAAGGAGCATTTTGGAGACGGCTAGAGGTGGAGCACCTCTGGCTGCGGGACGCTCCTCCTCGTGGTGCGGGGTGGTTGGCGGCTCTGGGAAGCTGGGCTCGCCCTGCAGTGATGGTGCATGCGCGAAACTTCCGCGCATGTGCCACTGCCGCGGGGCGGGCCCAGCTGCCCGGACCTGCTGATCGCCGGGCCAGGAGGGAGGAGCGTTTTGCAGCTGGGGAGGCTCCACCTCTGGCCGCCTCCAAAGCACTCCTCCTTTTCAGTCTCGTGGTGTGTGGCGATGCGGACAATGTAAAATGCATCCCTGAATATTGGCAAGTGGTAAGCAAATGCTTACTTTGCGGAGTGCAAGATCCAGCTCTGACTACAGTAATGCTCTCTGAAGCAATATCTATAACCCAGTCATGGGCAAACTTTGGCCCTCCAGGTGTTTTGAACTTCAACTCCCACAATTTCTAACAGCTAGTAGGCTTGTGGGAATTGTGGGAGTTGAAGTTGAAGTCCAAAACACCCGGAGGGCCGAAGTTTACCCATATCTGCTATAACCAAACTGCAATGTGCTGAAAGTGCTGATAAACTAACATTAAAAATAAAATTCCTCAGCAGGTGAAATATGTTCTGCATATTTCATGGAACAAAAGTATTTGAAATATATTGCGTTAGATGAGAAATGCCTTGAAAACAAGTTATGTGTGTAGCCTACAGCTAACATAAAACACAACACAGATGTATTAAGCAATATGAGCAGTGTAGTTACTATCTATGTTCCTACAACACAACAACACACTGTGGGGTTCTGTATATAATCAATATATTCAGGCTTGCATATAAGCTCAATCTTATTACTTTCCATTAACACAAAGGTATATCTATTACATATAAACGGCGCACAAACCAAAGGAAAATACCAGAGTCACTCACGATACAGTAGTCCCTCTTCACAGAGTCTAATAGACTCAATAATATAGTCCCATTCTTCTGTGATGTATTCTTCGAGACCCAATGGTCAACTCAAAAATATATTTTATAATCCACGGCCCGTTGGCCCAAAATAAATCAACTTGGACACAAGTGTGGAATGAAATATGCTTCCGTTGTGAGTTCCAATGCGTATTAATCCACTAGTTCGTGGTTATCGCTGGGTAGTCCACCTACGGGTAATCCTTCTCCGGTTACCGACCCGTTTCGTCCCAATCTCGTCAGGGTAGAACATCTACAGATAGGCTCATATGGCCTTTAACATACACTCCTAAAAGCAAGGAAGTAATTCGAATTGTCAAACAACACTGGCCACTGATATCTGATATCAAAGGCCTAGAAAAACTACCTATGCCAGCCTTGAAAATATTAGAGACTGTCTTGTTAGGACAGATCACAGCAAAAACAAGGTGACCAAAAGTAGCTTGAGAGCGGGGACTTTTGCATGTGGGCATTGCAGCATGTGTGAGTTTGTATCACCATTGAAAACCATAACAATACCTGGCAATGCCACACCCATTAAGTTGGATCAGTTTTTCACCTGTGCTTCTGAGAAATCAATTTATTTACTTTTTTGCTCGTGTCCAAAATATTATGTCGGGATGACGAAAAGATCTTTAAGGAAAAGATTGGGAGAACATAAACATCGCATTCTATCAGGAAATGAAGACACATTCTTGTATAGACATTTTTAAACAATGCATGCCTCAGCACCAGACTTCAAATTTGTGGGTTTACAACAAGTGACAGTACCACCACATGCAGACATCCAAACTACATTACTTAAATGTGAACGTACCTGGATAATCCGCAGTAAATGCGAGCAACCATTAGGCCTCAATGAAAATCTAAGCCTAACAGACCTGCTGCTTTAAATAACCAAGGAAGCCACATTCTATTGTATGTTAATTTGCTTGCACTGCTCAGGCACTTAAGCAGCTTTTCAACCATAGCATGTACCTGATTGTGGTCTGCGCCATGAGGGCGATTCATACATAGCTGAGACATCAGCATTGCTATTAAGCATACTTATGATTTATGGTGGTAAGTGTTGAGATTATACTCCTACCCTTTGTTACTATCTTGTTTTTAGATGGGAAATTATTGTATATTGTTTGTATTTCAGACATATAGTCTTTTGTGCATCTCTGTATAATTGGGGCCACCCTGACGAGATTGGGACGAACGGGTCGGTAACCGGAGAAGGATTACCCGTAGGTGGACTACCCAGCGATAACCACGAACTAGTGGATTAATACGCATTGGAACTCACAACGGAAGCATATTACATTCCACACTTGTGTCCAAGTTGATTTATTTTGGGCCAACGGGCCGTGGATTATAAAATATATTTTTGAGTTGACCATTGGGTCTCGAAGAATACATCACAGAAGAATGGGACTATATTATTGAGTCTATTAGACTCTGTGAAGAGGGACTAACTGTATCGTGAGTGACTCTGGTATTTTCCTTTGGTTTGTGCGCCGTTTATATGTAATAGATATACCTTTGTGTTAATGGAAAGTAATAAGATTGAGCTTATATGCAAGCCTGAATATATTGATTATATACAGAACCCCACAGTGTGTTGTTGTGTTGTAACAACACAGATGTATGCCTCCTCCTTCCTCTTCTTATTTAGCTTATTCATTATTTAGTAGAGATTAAATGCTTTCTTCACATAATGTCTTCCGACTCCCCCAAACCTCACCTGTCTCTTGAGCCCCTTGCAACATGGCCATTCAGTGGCTGATGGAAATTCCAGGGCAACAGAGGAATATATAAAAATACTAGCTGTACCCGGCACACGTTGCTGTGCCCTATTTAGGAGATGCGAGAAAGTCTGAGTATGTAAGGGTTGGAATTGATGTTACTTATGGTCTTGGTGGGGTCATGGCTGTGTCGTTGTGGGTTGTTCTGGTGGGTGGGATGTTGAAGCCCTGTGGAGTTGTTGGTGTGTGGTGTTCCTGGCGTTCTGCAGAGCTTGTGGATATACAATGTTTTTTGTCTTTCCATCTGCTGTGTTGATGTAGAGGTTCTGTGGTTTCCCAACTCTGGAGCATGCTACGTAGAGTTGTCCGTGGGAGAAGCATTCTGTGTCAAGGTCTATGCCACAGATTTGTAGTGTTTGTCCTTGAGCCTTGTTTATGGTGATGGCAAAAGCTAGTGTAGTGCAGTGTCTTTCTGTTCTGGCGTTTGTTCTGCCCTTTTTTGTGTGATGTATGTAGCGTTGCGAGTGTGTTGTCCGATGCTGTTCTTTTTAGGAGGCATGGCTTGTCTTTTGGGTCAGCTTATGCCTGTGTGGAAGGAATGGCATATAAATGGGTTGAGCAGTAGACACAAGGTTGTGTTATGTGCGTATTGTGTTGTGTGTAGGTATTACTTTTGTGTTATTCTGGGAGTATGTGTTTGTCAGTGGTGCCTGTGTCCCTGGTGCCCTGTTTGTCTCCCTCCTAGATCTTGGCATTGGCATTTTAACCCTCAAACACCAACTGACTAAACTGAATTTACTCAGCATTCTAATCTAGCCTTGGCTGGCTTGGGCCACCGTTACTATGGTAACTGATGTTGGCCAATGGGTTTCGCTGGCGGCCGCAGAGGATGTTGGGAAATGTAGTTTTTTTGTATCGTTGTTTCGGGGGCCTTCTAGGTTTTGGGGGAGTTTCTTTGCTAAAAACCTTCCTTGCCTGAGGCCTATTTATATTGCCAAATTTGGTGTTTCTGCCTTGGATGGTTTCTCTGCCTAGGACGGTCGTTCCATGACGGGACCTCCTTTATATAATAGATTGCTAGATGCACAACAACAGATGCCCTCCTCATTGTGCATCCAATTATATGAACATAGAAAGGGATTCATCTATTTTCCCTTGGAGAAAGACCCTTGTGGGGGGAAGGGGTATCCAATTGGGATTTCCTGGTTTAGCTGCCCAGAGGGATACCCTTGCTGTTTCTGGGGAAATGTTAAGAGGAGTGGCGGTTCTCATGAAGCTTTCCCTTGATTTGAGTCTACTGGGAGGAGGCTTATAGCCATGTAGTGAGTGGCTTTCACAGTGTTCAACTTTATTTCTCTCACATTTAGCACCAACTTCCCATCGCACATCAGGGGGTGCAATACCAGCTAGCTTATAGAGTTTATCAACAGGTGTAGGTTTAAGACATCTTGTGATTATTCTGCATGTTTTGTTCAATGCTATGTTCACCTGCTTTGCATGGGCAGACTTATGCCAAACAGGACAGGCATACTCGGCAGTTGAGTAAGACAAGGCTAGGGATAATGTTCTTATTAATTTTGGGTCTGCACCCCATTTGCTGCCAGTAAGTTTCCACAGGGTGTTATTGTGTGCAGCTACTTTCTGCTTGGTGTTCAAGCAGTGTTTCCTATATGCTAGCGTTCAATCTAATGTGACACTGAGATATTTAGGATGGAAACAATGTTCAAGTGCTTGACATTCCCAGGTGACTTTCAATTTCCTGTAGGTGGAAAGCACACACTTGTGTCTTGGCAGGGTTACGCTTCAGGTGATTATCTTTGTAGTAGCTGGAGAGATCTTTCACTTGCTGATATGATATGATATATCATATGATGCAATATAATGTGTGAGGTTCGCGTTTGTTTTGCCCGTTCCTTCCTCTGAAATGTAGCCTACAGTGCCTGATATTCATTTATGTTCTACCATCTAAGCTAATGTTCTACTAGTCAGTGCTGAGCCTGCTTAGCTTTCAATATTACATAGGGTTTTATATATAATAATGTAATACAATACATATGTACAATATATATTTAATGGCAAAGTCTTACGTTTGCTTTACTTACAGTAAATAAGCATTTCAGTCCTTCTGCATATGGGATCCTCTTTTCATGTTTCATCAACTAATAGAACATCAGTCAGGTTTAGAGAAAATGTTTACACAGAATGACAAACTACATTGAGGTTATTATAAAAGCTATCATCTTCTATTTTCTAATTTTCTTGGCATCAAATTCACATATGAGATTACCTAAAGTAATTTCTCTCAGAAGATCCCATTTTGTAGAGAGAAAAGATAATGATGACAGCCTCCGCTGAAGCACTGTTGACTGTAATTTATTTTTTAATAAAAGATAATTTGGAAAATGCTCTTAATACTTCAAATTCAAAAAATGAGAAGACTTAGATAAAGGCAGGAAGCTATGGAAAACAGTAAGACTACAATCCTATGCATACTTCTATGGAGGTAAGCTCCACTGAAGACTGAACTATTTCCTTTTGAACCAGCATGTGTATGAATGACTGGGCTAAAAAGGCATTGTTTATGTCTCTCAGACCCATGCATTGTCATCTTCAAAATATATCCACTGGAATCAATAGGACTTAAATTAACCATTCTTAACTTCTCTGAGAGCCGGTATGGTGTAGTGCAGGGGTGCTCAGGAAGTCGATCGCGATCGACTGGTCGATCCTGGGCCCGAGGGAGGTCGATCCCAGCTGGATTGGGCGCTTCTGGGGGAGCGGAGCCATGCCGCACTAAGCCCCGCCCCCTCCGCCGGCTCCAGCATTTCCACAGCTTCTCTAGGTAGAGAAAGGTTATGCCAAGCCAGAGGTGGCTATCTATGCCACCACTGGCTTGGCATAACCTTTCTGTACCCCGGAGAAGCTGTGGAAATGCTGGAGCCAGAGGGGGAAGGGGGCGGAGCTAAGCCCCGCCAAGCCCCACCCCCTTTCAGCATTTCCACAGCTTCTCAAGGGTAGAAGGGGGTAATGCCAAGCCAGTGGTGGCTATCTATGCCACCACTGGCTTGGCATTACCCTCTTCTACCCTGGAGAAGCTGTGGAAATGCTGAAGCCAGAGGGGGGAGGGGGCAGAGCCAAGCCCTGGCAAGCCCCGCCCCCTTTCCCCAGCTGCGCCCTGCTTCTCTCTTGGTAGATCTTTCTGACTTGGTCTTAGTATGAGTAGCTTGCATGCTGAAAAAGTGTGGGCACCCCTGGTGTAGTGGTTTGAGTGTTGAACTACAACTCTAGAAACTAGGGGCCCTTCCACACAGCCCTATATCCCAGAATATCAAGGCAGACAACCCCACATTATTTATTTATTTATTTATTTATTTATTTATTTATTTATTTATTAGTTCGATTTCTTAGTCGCCCTTTCCCGTAGGCTCAGGGCGACTCACATTCATGAGGAACCATAAAACACAGTAAAATCGTTAAAAACACAGTAAACAAATCCACCTATTAAGATCACAGCATATTAAAATTACAGCATTTAAAAAGTACAGCATACATGTTCCTATATCTATGAACCAAACGCCTGAGTGAAAAGGAGGGTCTTGCAGGCCCTGCGGAAAGTTAACAGGTCCGTCTGGGCTCGGATTGTGGAAGGAAGGGCATTCCACAAGACCGGCGCAGTGGCACTGAATGCCCTCCTTCGTGTTGTACTCGGGTGGATAGATTGGTGGCTAGGCACCACTAAAAGGTTCTGGGTTTCGGAACGCAGTGGTCGCGAAGGGCTGTAGTGGGAGAGGCGGTCCCTGAAGTACACTGGCCCCAGACCATTCAAGGCTTTGAAGGTCAGAACCAGCACCTTGAAGGTGATCTGGTGCTCTATTGGAAGCCAGTGCAGTTCACGCAGCACAGGCGTGATGTGGCAGCGAGATGGAAGGCCTGCCACCAGCCGTGCTGCAGCGTTCTGCACCAGCTTAAGCTTCCGGATCATCAACAAGGGAAGGCTCAGATAACCCAGTTCAAAGCAGATATTGTCTTGATATTCTGGGATATAGGGCTGTGTGGAAGGGCCCTAAGGCTTACTTCCTGTTCAGTCATGAAAATCCACCAGGTGACTTTGACTGAATTACATTATCAGCCCCAGCAACCCTTGTGATAGGTTTGCCATATGGTTACCAAAGTCAAAAATGACTTGAAGACATACAATAACACATAGAGCGGTCTGCTGTATATCAGTGGGTTTGCTCCAAGCACAAATAAATACGAGTATAGCTCTAACCCCACGGCTGTCTGTGAGTGCATCTACACTGTAGAATTAATGTAATATGACGCTACTTTAATCATCATCATCATCTTTATTTGACGTAGAGCGCATTGCAGTAATCCAATCTAGAGGTAACTAAGGCATGGACCGCCGTGGTCAAGTCCGACTTCACAAGGTATGGTCGCAGTTGGCGCACAAGTTTTAATTGTGCAAAGGCCCTCCTGGCCACCGCCAACACCTGCGCATCAAGCGTCAGCGTTGAGTCCAGGAGGACCCCCAAACTGCAGGCCTGTGATTTCAGGGGGAGTGCAACCCCATCCAGCACAGGTTGCCACCCAATACCCTGGTCAGCCAAGCGACTGACCTGGAGGACTTCTGTCTTGTCGGGATTAATCTTCAGTTTGTTTGTCCTCATCAAGACCGACACAGCAGCCAGGCACTGGTCCAGCATCCAAGGGGCTTCCATGAATTCAAGTGGGAAAGAGTAGTGGAGTTGGGTGTCATCTGTGTAGAGGTGGCCCTTGCGGGACCCCACAGGTCAATGGCCAGGGGTCCGAGCAGGTGTCCCCCAGCTTCACCGACTGGGAATGACCCTCCAAGACAGTAAAACTGTGCCCCCAAGTCCCATCCCAGACTCTCTTCCCAGAAGGATGCCATGATCGATAGTATCGAAAGCCGCTGGGATGTCCAAGAGAACCAGCAGGTCACACTCCCCCTATCCAGTTCCCTGCAGAGGTCATCCACCAAGGCGACCAAAGCCGTCTTGGTACTGTGCCCAGGCCTAAAGCCAGACTGCGAACAGTCCAGAAAATCGGTGTCATCGAGGAATCCCTGGAGCTCTCTGCCAGAATGCTGGTGCCTCACCAAACTGCAAATCTTAGGATTCCATAGCACTGAGTTATGGCAGTTAAAGTGGTATCTAATGGCATCAATTCTACCATGTAGATGTTCCCTATGTCTACAAAGTGCTCAGTGGTGGTAGACATGAGGAGCATGCTTCTCTCCATGTTCCACCTTCAAGTCATTATTGGTTTGCTATTAGTAGCAAGTACAATATCTACCATATTTACTAAGTTGTAGCAGACTTTCCATCACACAAAACCATCCAAGCATTGTGGGTTCCAGGACTAATACTGACCACATAGGCATGGACACTCAAAATATTTCCTCAGTGGCTGGCAAGTCAGCAGAGGAGAAACGGGTAACAACTAAACTCACCTCTGTGGAACACACACACACCTCCTGTTTGAATTTGATATGCATGCATGGATTTGTCTTTGATAACATAGGTAGCCATAGAGATGCTTTGCAACATTTCTAGGTACTTACAAGATCAAGAACACTAATTAGCCTAAAATCTGTAAGTAAAAATATATACAGTATAATACGTGAAAATTTTGAATTACTAAAATTAATTTTATATAGTAAATGTAAGCAAAATAAACTGTTAAATATACGAAATGCCTGTGAGTATATGCAGTACTTTTCTCACCATTTCAGAATTATATCTACTGAAAATAAGCTATATTGTTTTCAATTATTCCAGGTAAATGGATACAAGCTTGTCACCTTGCTGCAGTGTCTATATTTCCACAGAGGTTAAGTACACATACATAGACTTAATATGTGTGTGTGTGGGGGGGGGTGATGTACTTTTCCATTAATCACTGTTACATCTGAGTTGGTATGAGGAAGGAAGCTAAAAGTAATGCACATTGTCTATGCTCAGAAACTGGAGCTCATGCATACTCTTGGAATAATCCAGTCCTCATACTTTGAGAACAGGAACAATGGAATTATGTGCTGTGTGTTGCTTCTTACTGTTACTTCTGATTGGGGGATGGAGAGCGGTGCTTATGTAAAAACAGGACTAGTTCATGCGCCTATTTCTTTCCTACGGTGTGGACCATTGGAGATCCGAAAAAATGTCCTAGCCTCTGGTGACCCCCCGCAATGCTTCACAAGACTCTATGGTCTCTGTACCCGATAATTTCCATCTTTGCCTTGAAGCCGTTACTGGATGGCTGCGAGCCAGTAAGTTGAAGGTGAACCCGGTGAAGACGGAGATCTTGTGGCTGGGCCGCCCGGGGGGGGGTAGTGACCCAGTTGCCAACTTTCGATGGTGTGGCCCTCTGCCCTCAGCCATCGGTAAAAAAAAGTCTGGGGTCCGGCTGGACGCCCACCTGTCCATGGAGGAGCAGATTGGCTGCACCTGCAGGACAGCATTCTACCACCTACGGTTGGCTAAGCGCCTGGCTCCCTACCTCTCCCAACGCGACCTTGCTACGGTGATCCAAGCCACGGTCATCTCGAGGCTCGATTACTGTAATGCGCTCTACATTGGCCTTCCCTTGTCGATGATCCGGAAGCTTAAGCTAGTGCAGCACGCCGCAGCCCGCCTCCTCCTGGGTGCTGCAAGATCTGACCGCGCGACCCCACTCCTGCGCGAGCTGCACTGGCTTCCGATTGAATTCCGGTCCTCTTCAAGGTGTTAGTTCTCACCTTTAAGGCCATCTATGGTTTGGGGCCAGTGTACCTGAGGGAGCGACTTACCCCTTATGTGCCCGCGAGATCACTGCGCTCTGAGGAGCTTAACCTCCTTGAGGTGCCTTCCCTTGGAACCTGCAGACTGGCCACTACACGGCAGAGGGCATTCTCTGTAGCTGCCCCAAGTCTCTGGAACGGCCTCCCGGAGGAGATCCGCGCCATCCGCGCTCTTCTGCCCTTCCGCAAGGCCTTGAAGACTTGGCTCTTTAGGAAGGCGTTTGGCCCTTAACTCAACCACACTGTGTGCCATGCCGCCTATTCCCCCAGATTCTTATCTCGTCCCCCAGCCTTCGCTGAGGGCTAGTGTTTTTAATATGTTTTAACTGCTTTGATGTTTAATGTGTTTTAACTGTTTAATCTGTTTTATTACTCACGGTGTTTATGCTTCTTCTGTAAACCGCTCTGAGCTCCGGAGTGAGCGGTATACTAAATCGAAGTTAATAAATAAATAAATAAATAAATCATCCAATGCTTGGTGAATGTTGGTGCAATCTGCCTGTTTGCTTAAAAGGGCGATGAAAGATGGGGTCTGCAGTCTACATGTACCACTGCTGGGACTTCCATGGTCAAAGATGCAACTAAATGCCCTCTAGAGTAGGGTTCCCATATGTCCCTTATTCTAAGCGACGTCCTTGAAAGACGGCGTTTAAGAGGTGACTTGATCGAAGTGTATAAAATCATGCATGGGATAGAAAAGGTGAATAAAGAAAAAATATTTTCTTTGTCACAAAACACTAGGACTCGAGGGCACTCCCTGAAGCTCCGAGGAAGGAAAATTAGGACTAATAAAGGGAAATATTTCTTCACCCAGAGGGTCATTGGGTTATGGAACTCGCTTTCAGAAGAGGTTGTGACAGCTGTCAGCCTGGACAGCTTCAAGGCAGGATTAGACAGATTCATGGATACCAAGTGTATTGGTAGTTACTGAAAAGGACATTCAAGTGCCACCTCGGAGTTGGTTGAGGTAGGCACGATTTCCCTGGGTACTGGTTGTGGGGGGTCGGGAGCAGGTCAGGGTTTTGCCTTCCCTTCTGCTCGAGATCCCCGTGTACAACTGGTGGGCCACTGTGTGATACAGAATGCTGGACTAGATGGGCTGAGGTCCGATTCAGCATGGCTCTTCTTATGTTCTTATGTCCCTAAAATTTGTGTCCCTTATTTTCAGGCCCTGTCCCTTATTTTTGACTAGCAGGACAGGACTGGGCGGGGTTGACCAGAGGAAGGTGCGCGCTGTGGTTTCCACGGCAATGCCTGCCCGTGGATTCCAACTTGCAGGGCAGCCTGTGTCCCCGTTGGAAGAAAGAGGCAATACAGGACTTTTTCAAAGTACAGTAAGCTAATTAACCGTTACCCAAGGGGAATGTTGGATCATGTTGGATAAAGATAGTTTCTGGTTGCTTGAGAGTTACTCTTAAAATAGGCCTAGCTGTGAATCCCAATACTATACAATGCTGTGTATCCCATACTATACTATACCATTAACTATCGACATAATAATCATGAAGATGTACTGTCTTATAAAATTTATTTTATTTTAATGCTTAGACAGTGCACTTTTAAAGTCAGCAAAGTCAAGGACTAAATACAGATGGAGAAAATTAGGTAGTTCTAATAATGTTTTTTCTGCATGACAAAGCATGCAGAAACATGCCATGTACTGTTAAGAGGGTATAAGTCAGTTTCTTTTGTGAGTTTCAATCATTATCTTATTCTGTTAATAAAACTATTTCTACCTAATGTTTGAGTTTCAAGTTTTTAATGAAGTGTCCCCTATTTTTGTGAAAAATCCCGTAAATGTCCCTTATTTCTTATATAAAAAATGACAACCCTACTCTAGAGTGTATAGAACAATTTACCAAGGTTTCTCCTTCTGTGTACTAGGGGAAAGACCTGCCCAGAGCTTAAAATGTCCAAGACTCGCCAAAAATGCCTCAAAGGCCATTCAACAGCACACTCTCTGGACTGTGACAGTTCTCCACCCCAGTCTAATGTGATGGAAACAAACATCGACTCGGATGCATCATCTCAACATCTGTAGGCAGGGGACTTCAACATACACTGCTGTTGCTAACCTTGGATTTTACTAGTTTGTCACTAAGAGCCACCTCTATATTATCCATCATTTTGAAACATTACCTATTAGGCAGCTTGAGATTAAGTTAGACCTCTCTTTTTCCTTGTTGAAGAAAAGTCTTCTCCTGTGCTTAAATGGAAAGTCCCCTCTTGCATAAACATTGTCGTCTGAAATCTATCAACCTTGATTCCCTTCAAAAAAGATCACCATGTGTGCCAACTTCTGCCACTTCTCCTAACAAAAAAAATTAATATATTGACAATTCCTGTTTGATTTTTAAAAATAGACTTTGGATATATAGCACAAAAGTTCTTTTTTCCCATTTCCACAGCTGTTTTAGGTTTTAATTGTACTAAATTGTATTACTTGTGCTCTATGTTTTGTGCTGTTCCAGAATGTTTTGTCTAATAAATAAATAAATAAATAAACTAAAACATTGCTATTTTTGTGTTTTCAAATATGGACAATTTCTGGATTTCTGACCAGGTTTGTGTTCAGATCAATGTGACCAGTTCCAAACTGGCCTGACCTGTAGCAGATTTTTCAAAGTTCTAGCTTCACCTGTATAAGTCTCCCTAATCTTCTGGTGAGGGGGAAGTTCTGAAGAAGATTCATGTTTCCTTGGATGGGAGTAGACATCTCAGCATAGTTGGCTTTATCAAGGTTGTTTCATCTATTCACAATCCGGTAGAAACCATTTTCAACCTCTGCATGGAAAAGTCAATGATTAAGGAACATCCCTTTTCCATTTGTAGCCCTCATGCTTGATGAATGAAGGTCTGCGTGGGGCTTCTGTTTCACTAATTTGGAAAGATATTAAGGACTGTCTGGCCTTTAACTATTGTTGCCTTGGCAGCTGGTGACATCAATGGGCAATGAATCTGCCTGGTTATTGTGACTGACTTTGAAGGAGTTGTCCCCAAAAACTTGTCCCTGACTTGCTTTCCCTGGCCCATATTTCATGTTTACACTGATACTCTTAGGATTATACACCTTTTTCAAGTTTCCAGCCCCTTTTCTGGAATTTTCCATTTCCTTTGTTCTTACAGGATGAGTTTAGCCTAGCTACAGCATGCCCAGATTACCCATAAGGCCAACGAGGCCATGGCCTAGGGGCGCAAGCTGGGGAGGGGGGCACAGAACATGGACCAAAAAACCCCAAAACTGGTCTGCGCCCCTCTTTCCCCCTTTCTCATGCCCCTCCTTGCTCCTTCTCCCAGCAAAGTCTCTGTTCCATCCCCTCCATCTCTCTCTCTCTCTCTCTTGCACTTTCTCTCTCTCTCTCTCGCTCGCGTGCATGCACGCTCTCTCTCTCTTGCTCTCTCTTTCTCGCGCGCGCATGCACTCTCTCGTGCACGTGCACACACTCTCTCTCTTGTGCTCTCTCTCTCTTGTGCTCCCTCTCGCTCTCTCTCTCTCATGCTCGCTCTCTCTCGTGAACGCCTTTGGAGTGAGTTTGCACCCTCTGCACTCTCCCCAAGCCTCCCGACTCCCGAGGAGACCTTCAGAGCACAGCAGAGCTTTCCAGCCAGTGGGAATGGGGACCTTGAAGGTGGCGGGAGGTTGGCTTAAAGGGGGCGTAATTCCAAACTGTGGCCTAGGGCGCAAAAAAGTGTTATTCTGGGCCTGAGCAAGAGGAGAGATCCTATTCTCTTTTTCTATCAACTATGTAGTTATCTTAAACAAAGGGATTTTGTTTTGGAAAACTTAGCTATTGGTTTTTGTTTCTTATGTGCCTCTCTCTGCTAAAAGTTGAGGCTATTCAAGGTAAACCCACATTGCCTGCTTCTATCTCATTGTCATGCTTTATGGCAGTAGGCCAATGAGTACACCTTCAGTTGCTTAGACTGAAGCCACATGATAAGCTCCTGGCTAGGCCCATAGCCAGTATTTTGACTGAGGGGGGAGGGGGAGAGTTTGATTCAAGGGGGCTGGGTGAGAGAGGGTCTACCCTAGCAAACCTTTTGTATCGTTATCCGAATACCCCCATGCATATGGGATATATTGAGCATGGTGATCAGATCATGATACGAACAAACGTAACAGTTTAAATAATGTACCAGTAACCCCCCCACGCCAGCTCTTGGCAGAGGAAGTTGGATAAGCAGCACCCAGTCAGAAGCAATGGTAGCCAGAACTGGTTTGGAGTCTAACCTTGGCCTACCCACCTGACTCTCTGTGGAAGCAGTGAGTGCGGGGGAGAGATAATTAGTTGCTACTTTTGCCCATGATGTGTTGGAGTAGTAGATCTCACTTAAATATTAAATCAAGCCCCCATCTACAGATTTTTGGGTAAACCAGGAATCTCCACAGGCTTTTGGAAGCATTATCCTTTTGGAGATTAATTGGCATACATACTATTGGGAATAACCATGACCTATTGGAAAATCATGGCCATGTTAGAAATCATAGCCTTTTGTAAAGTCTGATCTTCCTGAGAAGAGTTAAAAACTCGCCTGGGTCAATCTTCTCCTTAGTGGTAAATTTCCATTAATATTCATGCAAGGCATTTAGGTTTCTTAGCTGTTAGACTTATATGCCTAGATATTTCTTTGAACTGTTAGGAACAAAGATATACCAACGCACAAAAAACATATAGCAGAGTTTCAGAAGTGTTATTCTACTTCCCCCAAAACATCTACTCTCCCTTAAAAGATCTTGGTTGAAATCATGCTCTCAAGAAACCAAAATAAAGTAGTTTTCGTCAAAATAACATAGTTGATTTAGTCACAGACTTCATGTATTCAGCATACAGGTACATTGCATATCAATCCAGTTACAGATAGGATTAGAAATAGTTTCTCTGTATAGATAACACGGGGCATCTGTCTCATAATCATTGGTCCAAAGTCTAAAGCATCTCTCTAGTCTGAGAGTATAATATAGTTTGTAAAGCATTCTGTTTCTCTACTGACTTCTAAAAAAATGGAGTCTGAGATCTGAATAGTCCCAGATCTGGTCACATGGTCTGTAGCCCCTCCCACAACATAGAGTTAAGGAAAACTGCATACCAATATAAACATATACAATACAGTAAGCAATTTGAATTATATACATAGCAAGTGGGGCTTGAAGAAGGTTGCTATTTCCAGCACAGATTGCACATTTAGGATGTTTAAACCTGGTTCTGTTTTTTTTGTTTTTAATCTAACCAAAAAAATGCTTATAATGCTCTGGGACTTTTCCCACTGGTTGTATGGTGGTTGAATTAGTGGTAGGGGAGCTAATCATGCTTTAACCGCTATCTTCTAGGCCCTTTCCATGTTGGAGTCTGCAAGGCAACTGGTTTCTTCAGCCAGTGGTCCACCT